>CM030366.1:204717825-205339797 GCA_017893485.1 Hemerocallis citrina | reverse complement strand
CCGAGGCATCCACTTCACTCCGAGCCCCTTGCAGGAGCCGCCAGGTCACTCCGAGGGTCGTCTGACAAGCAGCTTTCTCCTTCAATATAAATTGAGTCCGAACTCACACCTAGTGCATCCACACGTCTCCCAGAAATAAACCGCATCAGGTTGGTGCCGTCTGTGGGAACACTGCTTCAGAAGCCGACCCGAGCACGACCATCAAGGCACCCCGATAGCCGAACTCTCATGGCCTCAAAGGGCAGGGGGACTGCTTCCTCCGTCAACCGACGGGACTCGCCCCCACCAACTGCTAACGCCGGTCCACATACTTCAAAACACAGGGCTCCCCATCAGGGATCCCAAAGGAGCGTCACCCGCCAAGTCCAGCCCGACCTCCGGGGAGTAATCGTCAACCGACAGATTAGCCACAGCAGAGGAAGGGCCGCTTCCAACTCGGCCCCGAACCATCCAAGACCACAGCCTGAGGGACGGAGGCCAACACTCAGCCGCATCGGAAGGCAACCTTCGGACCGACCAAACAGGGTCGAGGGAGCCCCCGTCACTCACAAAGAGTTCCAAGACTTCCGGAGAGAAATTCTCGGGACCCTCCGACGGGACCCCAGGGAGGAAGCCCTCCACTCCCAAACAGGGTCGGATACCGAGGCCAGCGTGTCGCGCCCGTCTACAATCCAGCCAGAAGACGAGGGCGTACTCCTAAGGCGCCTCCAAGAAATGGAGGATCGCCTCGACCATATAGGAGACGGCGATCAACGAGCGGCTCAGGGTACAGACCTGTCCGACCTCCCTTCTCCGCCCCCATCCTCCAAGCGGAAATACCCAGGAATTTCCGACCACCTCAGTTCGAGACCTACGACGGCGAGGGAGATCCCGCTGATCACATGGAGGGTTTCAAAACCCTCATGATGATTCACAGCGCCTCGGATCCCCTGCTATGCCGAGCCTTCCCCGCCACACTTCGGGGTCCGGCTCGTGAATGGTTCTTGAAACTCACCCCCTTCTCCATTTACTCCTTCGACCAGCTAGAGGGCAATTTTCTTGCCCACTTCGTCACCAGCCGGAAGGCGAAAAGGACCAGCGCCTCTTTACTTGGACTCAGACAGATAGAGGGAGAGTCACTCAGAGTGTTCGTCCGGAGGTTTACCATGGAGGCAAGATCGGTCTCCTCTCTTGATCCAGGCGTCGCCTCTGCGGCATTTCGGCACAACGTCCGTCATAGACAACTGAAAGCTTCTCTGGCGAAGAGACCCCCCGTCGACTTTCCCGACCTCCTCAACAGGGTTGAGAAATACATTAGGGCGGAAGAGGCCCTTAGCCCCGAAGATGCTAGGGAGGCCACCGGGAAGGGAAAACGAAAGGTCGAAGAAGTCGAACCATCAAAGAAGGCTCCGAGGGACGCGGGGCCCACGAAGAAAGTTCCACCGGTCCCCCGCTTCGAGAGGTACACTCCCTTGACACATAGCGTATCCGCCATCCTCTTAGAAATCGAAGACAAAGGCCTCGTCCGACTACCTCCCCGACCTAATAACAACAGGAATCAAGATCAGCGCTTCTACTGCCGCTTCCACAGAGATCGTGGGCACGATACCGACCAATGCCGAGCCCTGAAAGAAGAAATTGAGGAACTCATCTCACGAGGGTTCCTCCGACAGTTCACCCGAGAAGGCCGACGGGATCGGCGAGATGATAGGAACCGGAGACTTTCGCCTCCGAACCCTACTTCGACCCACCTCCGTGGTCAGGATCTCGGGTCCGAGGGAACCGCAGATACGCCATTCATCTTGCACTGTGTCCACGGGGGGCCGATGGGAGGAGGGTCAAATACATCCCGAAAAGCCTTCATCCAAGAGGCGAATGCTGTCCAAAACAACCCCTCGTCCAAGCCACAACCAGGGCCAGTCTCCTTCTCAGGAGAAGACCTCGAAGGCGTTCACCTACCCCACTGCGATGCCCTCGTCATCAGCCTCCACATGGCTAACTGTGAGGTTCGCCGAATCCTCGTTGACAACAGTAGCTCAGTTAATATTCTCTTCCTCAAAACCTTCGAGAGCCTCAAGTTACCCGGTGGAAAGCTCAAGCCCGCCGAACACACGTTACATGGATTCTCCGGCGCCCCTGTCGTAACAGAAGGGATTGTTACCCTCGACGTCACCGCAGGATCGGCTCCTGTCAAGAGGACCGAATCCATGGATTTCATGATTATCAACATCAAGGCAGCTTACAACGCCATTCTCGGCCGACCCAGACTGAACTCCCTCCAAGCGGTGCCTTCAACCTACCATCTGAAACTCAAATTTCCCACCCCCCAAGGGGTCGGCACCGTCCGAGGTAGCCACGAAGCCGCGCGATCGTGCTATATAACCGCCGTCGGAGGGGGTGTATCCCCTCTCGACGCCGCTGAACTCGAACCCGAGAGGGATGGCCCAGCCCCCGAGCCTGTCGACGAACTAGAAGAGGTCCTGTTTGACGCCGAGGATGAATCAAAGTGGTTCCGGTAAGCCGCTCGCTCACCCGGGACTTGAAAATAGGCATCATCGCCTGCGTCCGTCGTAACGTTGATCTCTTCGCTTGGAAGCCCTCCGACATGCCCGGGATCTCCGAAGACTTGATTATGCATCGGCTGAGCGTCATCCCTGACTCTAAGCCGGTCGTCCAAAAGAGGCGCAAAGTCGCCCCGGAGAGGCAACAAATTGTGAAGACAGAAGTGGACAAACTCTTGTCCGCTCGATTCATTCAGGAAGTCAGCTACCCCGAGTGGTTGGCCAATGTTGTTATGGTAAAGAAGGCAACAGGGGGTTGGCAGATCTGCATCGACTTCACGGATCTTAACAAAGCATGTCCGAAAGATCCCTTCCCCCTCCCCCGCATCGACGCTTTAATCGACGCAACCTCGAGGCATGAACTACTGTCCTTCATGGACGCATTTTCGGGGTACAATCAGATCCGGATGTTTCCACCAGACATCTCCAAAACCTCGTTCGTCACCGACCAGGGTCTTTATTGTTACCGCGTTATGCCCTTCGGGCTGAAAAACGCCGGAGCCACGTATCAACGGCTCGTCAATAGAATCTTCAAAGACCTGATCGGCCGCAACGTGGAAGTCTACGTCGAAGACATGCTCGTCAAAAGCCGGGCCGGACCGGACCACGTTGCCGACCTCGAAGAGGCCTTCGGTGTCCTCCGACATCACAACATGAGGCTCAACCCGGCTAAATGCGCCTTCGGCGTCTCTACTGGAAAATTCTTGGGGTTCATCGTCAGCCAACGCGGCATTGAGGCAAACCCCGAGAAAATCCAAGCCATTATGGACATGTCCCCCCCTCGGAATGTCAAGGAGGTTCAGAGGCTCACGGGCCGGTTGGCTGCAATCAGCCGTTTTCTCTCCAAGTCAGGGGAGAAGTCTCTCCCCTTCTTCAAGGCCTTACACGGAAAAGGGGGCTTCGAGTGGGGTACCCATCAACAAGAAGCCTTCGAACAACTGAAGCAATACCTCGCCTACCCACCTCTCCTCAGCAAACCCGAGCCAGGCGAGCCGCTTTAGCTATACATGTCAGCCTCGGACAGCGCCCTCAGCGCTGTCCTCGTCCGAGAAGAGGAAGGAGTCCAAAGGCCATTGTATTATGTGAGCAAAGTACTACTCCCAGCCGAGACGAGGTACGCAAAGATAGAGAAGGTGGCCTATGCCTTAATCATGGTAGCCCGGAAACTCCGTCCTTACTTCCAGGCCCACTCCGTCCAAGTACTGACAGACCAGCCACTAAAGACTGTCCTTCACAAGCCCGAAAACTCCGGCCGCTTAGTCAAGTGGTCAATTGAGCTGAGTCAGTTTGACATCAGTTATCATCCGAGGGTGGCCATTAAAGGACAGGCCCTCACCGAATTTATAACTGAATGCACCGCCTCCGAGCAGCCCAGCATCGAGGGCTCAGATCCGACCTGGGAAATCTTTGTCGACGACTCATCATGCGAAACCGGGAGCGGAGCAGGCATCATCCTTCATGGCCCCGACCAATTCCTACTTCAATACTCCCTTCGCCTCAACTTTCCGGCCTCCAACAACGAGGCAGAGTACGAGGCCATGATCGCCGGATTGACCCTCGCCTACCGAGCCGGAGCCAAGTAAATCTGGGCCTTCAGCGATTCTCAGCTCGTGGTCAACCAGATCACCGGAGAATACGAAGCCCGCGATGATCGCATGATAAGATATTTGGCGGCAGTCCGACGACTCCCGGCGTCCTTCAGCTGTTCCACAGTTATCAGAGTCCCCAGGAAACAGAACGCTCAAGCAGACGCGTTATCCAAACTTGCCTCTTCCTCCTTCGAGGGTCTCGATCAGACAGTGCTCATAGAAATCCTCTTGAAGCCAAGTATCAATGACCTAGAGCCGGAGGCGATGTGTGTGCAAGATGATGCCAGCCCAGACGACTGGACCACTCCCATCCGAAGATTCTTAATCAATGCCAAGCTCCCTGAAGACAGAGCCGAGGCCAGACGAGTCAGAATCCGAGCTGAGAGATTTGTCATGATTGATGACATCCTCTTCAAACGCTCATACACCTTGGCCGACGGCAAACCATACCTCCGCTGTCTCACTAGCGGCGAGGCCAGCTACGCCCTCAAAGATCTACACGAGGGGATCGGCGGATGCCACATGAGGAGCAGGACACTTGCTCGGAAGGCCCTGAATCAGGGGTACTATTGGCCGACCATGCTCCAGGACTCGTAAGACTTAGTCAAAAGGTGCGGCCCCTGCCAAAGGTTCTCCCCTATCAAAAGGCTTCCTCAAGCCAATCTTCGATCCCTGGCAAGCCCTGTGCCGTTCGCCATGTGGGGCATGGACCTTGTAGGGCCCTTCCCCCCAGCAGTAGGACAAAAGAAATTCCTGATAGTCGCCATCGACTACTTCACCAAATGGCTCGAAGCCGAGCCTCTATCCAGCATCACCGAGCGCCAAGTACAACAATTCTTTTGGAAAAACATCATTTGCCGGTTCGGCATCCCCCGGATCCTCGTTACAGACAACGGAACCCAATTCCAGGGTCAGAACTTCCAAACTTTCTGCGCGGACATCGGTATCCAGCAACGCTTCTCCGCTATTTGCCACCCTCAGTCCAATGGCCAAGCAGAGAACGCGAACAGGCAAATCCTCGACGGCCTCAAGAAGCGCCTCGACAGTTCCCCCAAAGGGCTTTGGGTCGAAGAACTGCCTAGTGTGCTATGGGCGTACCGAACCACCAAGAGGATCCCCACGGGAGAGACGCCGTTCGCCTTGACCTACGGGACGGAGGCAGTCATCCCCGTCGAGGTCGGCCTGCCTTCTCCCCGTATCATGGCCTTCGACGAAGCTGGCAATTCATCAGGCTTAAGGGCCAACCTGGACCTCGTCGCCGAAGTCAGAGAGAAATCCTCAATCCGGAGAAGCATCCAGCAACGGATCGAGAAGTTTTACAACAAGAAAGTCCGCCCCACTAACATCAAGGCGGGAGACCTCGTGCTACGAAAACTGTCCGTCTCTGATCCAACAAAAAAGAGGAAATTGGCTCCCAACTGGGAAGGCCCATACCGTATAGTCGAGGCTGTACGCCCTGGTACGTACCGACTGGCGGATATGGACGGCCGGCTCATCAGCCGACCCTGGAACGCCGAGCACCTAATGAAGTTCCTGGAAGAGCGAACATAGGTTCTAACTTGGCTAATGTATATAAAACCCTTTGTAAACTTTCATGTGTAAAGGGCAGCTTCGACGACCGTCCCTATCTAGTATGAAAGAAATCTCTTTTTTTGTCAAACTCCAAATGACTCGGCAGATCGGCACCCGAGTCCTCACTCCGGTATCATCCCCAGCGTCTCGGTAGGTCCAATCCAGCTTCGGGCCAAGGGCTCTTCCTAAGGCCCCGCGTTGATCCCTCACGGATCGACGGAGCCGAACCACGCCTCCGACGTCATTCACCGCACTTCTTAACAGAGCAAAGGAGGAAAAGAACTCTTTATTCATACTCCTTTATTTGGTTATGAGAAAACAAACAAAGACCGTTACAGGACCACTCTACTCATCTCAAACTGAAGGAAGCCACCATCTTAGGGCCCCTCGGGTCCAACGAAGGGCGGGACCACTCCGACCGAACGGCTAGGAGCCCTCTCCTCATCATGGCGGTCCTTGGGCTCAGCCACGGTCGACACACCAGCCACGAAGCTCTGGGCATCCACTGGTCGCATGCGCTCCAGCAGGAGCAGCGCAGAAGGAACCCCCTCCGCTCGCCGACCCACGGAGGAAGATGACGAGACGCCCAGCATCGTCTTGTAGCGGTGTATCTCCATCTCCTTCTCCACTATGACATCGCGAAGTAACCTCTCGGAAGAGGGCCTCTGTACCGAGGCGTTCGACATGGTATGTCCAAGTCCGACACCTCCGAGGTCCCGATCCACCATCGCCCTCCTCAGCCGGCTCGCCTCCTCACTTAAGGCCTCAGACTTATTCCGATAATAGTTAAAGGCCGCATCAGTGTCACGAGCCCCCTTTCGGTAGCGAACCAACGTGGCCTCCAGGGCCTCAACTTTGCTCCGGAGCCACGCCATGTCGGAACGACGGGGGTCCACCTCGGGAAGAGGAGCCGCAACCTACAAGAAAACCAGCCAACTCAAAACACATAATCAAGGAGGGTCGGAAACACCCGAAGTCAAAACACTTGGCCGGTCAAAAAATCCTTTTTTATAAATTGAGTCGCTTCTTACAAAAATGCGGTGGCCAGTCCGCGGAAGGCAAATACAATCGAGAGAAGGAAATAGAAAGACAAAAATTATACAACTTATTTTCCCACCTCAGCATCGGCAGGCGGGTCCACGAGGGGGTCGACAGGCGGGTCGAGAGCAGGCCCTTCTTCGCCAGGGGTCTTCGGTGTCCCCTCGACCTCCATGTCATACTCGAAATTGGACAGATCAAGGGTCGGGTAGAAGTGCCTCACGTGGCTGAGTGCCTTCGCATAACACTCGTCTTGAGCCTTGATCACCAGGAGCTGACCCGTCTCTGTCAGCTCTTCCCGCTCCTTGGCAAACTCCTTCTCCTGAGCCGCCATCTTCTTTGCCCATTCCTCCTTCTCCTTGTCGAAGGCCGTCTTCATCTCTTGCTCCCTCTTCTGAGAGCCTTCGAGCTCTATCTTCATCTCCTTTGTCTCCTGCTCGGCCTTGTCCGCCCGGTCGCGCTCCCACTTCAAAGCGGCCTCGTAAAGGCCCCTCACGTGGGCCCCCTGCACGGTTGCCTGTAGTCACCGAGCACAACTAAGGGAGCCTCCTCTACAACGTAATCACGGGATAAGAGAGGTTGGCAGACTTACCAGCACATTGGCCTGTGCGAGGCGAGTATACGCCTCATCCAGGGTCTCGGTCTTTATCTCCGAACGATCCCGGGGGGTCGCCAACTTACTCGCCACCTCGACGGCTTGCCGCCCTTGGGTCAAACAGTCTCCCTCGCGGATCGACCAACTCGGCACCCACGGTCGCCGAAGCCTCTCCTCTATCTCCGGATCCGCCAGAGGGTCCTTCCCCTTATCGAGATCGGTGACCTTGTCCTGGTCCGGACCGCCCTGAACCGCCGCATCCTTGACCGTCTCCGAGCGAGTCCTTTTGGCCCTCAGCTGAACAGGGGCCTCGGAAACCACCTGGGATGACCCCCTCGTCTTCATCTTCTTCTCGGCCTCCTCCTTCTTCATGGCGAGCCTTTTCGCCTTGATCGACTCAGGATCCATATCTGCAAAAAGATCCAGTAAGGACAATGAGCACAGAGGAACAACAAAGCCAAAAAGAAAGAAACAACTACATACATAGATCGGCCGGGCTCAGTCCGGCATTCGCCAAGTGACCCTCGGTCACCTTCGCCCAGTTGATACTATATGACAAACGGAGGCGCTCAACAAACCCCCACTCCTCGGCGGTCAGGTCCCTCGGCTTCGGCGTTTTATAGCTCGGCTTGGAGTGGTTCCACCGAGTGGGAATGTCCCAAGGTTCCTCACTCCGGATCACCAGATACTTCTTCTTCCACTCCTTGATGGAGTCCGGATGACCATGGACAACCTTCCCCTTGCCCCGGGGCGAAATGTAGTAGATACCCTCAGCCGACGAGCCGATCATCAACATCGCTCGGAAGACGTTCAGCCGTAGAGGTACCCTCTGCTCCTCGCACATCAACACGAAGCAGATGATCTGCTTCCAAGAATTGGGCCCGTACTGCATCGGCGCCAAGGACGCCCAGTTCAGCACCTCACAAACGAGCGGGTGAACGGGCAGCCTCAGGCCGGAGATAAAGGCATCCACGGGGAAGACGCAATACCGATCCGGCAGGGGGTCGGTCGGTCGAGAGTGGAGCTCGGCAACATGAGCTCGTAGCTGGACCCTATATGGTACGCCAGCCGCAAAGCCTCCAAGTTACCTGCCTCCAGAACGGTCGGAAGTGCGTCCATTATCACCCTCTTCCGGCTCGGCGACGACGGTTGGACCCCAAACACCTCCTTATCAGAAAGATCGTCGGGGTACCGACGGAACGGCTTAGGCTGTACAGGCGACCCTGTCATCAAGTTAACAGGCGCCTGACTCGAGCCCCCAATCCTCGACCCCTTCTTCTTCGGAGCCCTCTTCTTATTCTTGGTTCGTTCCAGGGAGGGGGTAGATAATCGCCCCAGACCTATCGGCATGGAACTCGAGCCCACGCCCTGACCTCCTATCTGAGCCCCTTCGGCTCCCCCCTCCTCTTCAGAAACCAGCCCTAGAATCTGAACTTCGGCAGAACTACTGCCCCCTCCTCAGAATCGCTACTCTCCACAACAAAAAGCCTCCGAGACCGTAGCGGCTTCACATCATACACTGGCTGATCCTCGCCTACAGACTCCCCCTCGAGATCAGACTCCTCCCACGAAGTCGGTTTGGAGGCGGGTTTTACGTCCCCCCCAGACGTCGATGCCGACGAGCCAGACTGAGCCCTATCCATCTGTGCCTAAACTAAACAAACTTACCAGCAAACCTGGGGTCGCTTCGGAAGAACGAGCCTGGTACAGCGAACGGTAGGGACGAAGACTGAAGTGTTGGGAGATTTTTAAATAGAGAAAGAGGCGAGTAAGAAGTGGACGATAGGGGGAGAGGGGGGAACATTTATAGAGGGCAAAAATGACTCCTCGATTTCTGCAATTACTGTTCATGATTGACGTGTAGCGGCCGTCTGGAAAACCGCGCCACGTCCTCGAAACGTGGGCTGCTGACGTCATCCAGTGCCAGGCTGGCAGCCAGACACATGGGTCGGGTCGGATGAAGTGCTCGGCGGAAAAATTTTCTTTTTGATGATTTAAGGCTACAGGGTTCGGTCAGCTCCCCTCTCACCCGCGAACCACTTGGGGCTTACAGCCTCGGCGGCCAAAAACCCCAAATTGTTCCCAGGAGGCAGGAAAGCCACCATCGCCTGCGCCCCGGACTCCAGGTCTCGGTCGGCTCTTCTCTCACCCGCGAACAACCCGGGGCTTAAGGCCTCGTCGGCCGAAACCCCGAATTGTTCACGGGTGGGAGGAAAGCCACCATCACCTAGAACCCTAACAAGAAAGCAGATCGACCCGCATATCCGAGGCTCTTCAGCCCCAGATCCAGAACACAGTGGGTACCCCTCCCGTCCTAATCTTTCTCGGGCCAAACAACCGTATGAGGGTCGTCTGACCCGAAAAAGGATCCGGACGGCAGAGTCGCCACCGATTCGAGGCCCCTTGGCGCTACCAAATTTTTTAGAAGAGAGACGTCCGCCGAAGCAGACACCTCTGGTGGCCATTGGACCACCCTTGCTGTGATCAAACCCGCTAGGGGGGGAGAGGTATTTATAGCCTCCCCCACGGACCAGCCTTTATGACATTGGGAAAGCCAATCGACGGAAGCCCATGCGCCACCTGCATTCATTAGGCGGCGTCATTTAATGCCCCTAGAAAATTGGAACATCACACGGATCCCGGAAGAGCCATCAATACTCCGCTAAGGCGACAGACCACGCTGCTCAAACCTTCTTCTCAGGAGGAAACAACGGCTCGCCATCACCTTTGCCGACACATAATCCCTCATCTTCTCGAGGTTCGGTCGAGCACCAGGGTACTCTTCTCAGGAAGAAACAACGGCTCGCCATCACCCTTGCCGACACGTAATCCCTCGTCATCTCGAGGTTCGGTCGAGCACCAGGGCCTTCTTCTCAGGAAGAAACACCGGCTCGCCATCACCCTTGCCGACACATAATCCCTCATCTTCTCGAGGTTCGGTCGAGCACCAGGGTACTCTTCTCAGGAAGAAACAACGGCTCACCATCACCCTTGCCGACACGTAATCCCTCGTCATCTCGAGGTTCGGTCGAGCACCAGGGCCTTCTTCTCAGGAAGAAACACCGGCTCGCCATCACCCTTGCCGACACATAATCCCTCGTCTTCTCGAGGTTCGGTCGAGCACCAGGGTACTCTTCTCAGGAAGAAACAACGGCTCGCCATCACCCTTGCCGACACGTAATCCCTCGTCATCTCGAGGTTCGGTCGAGCACCAGGGCCTTCTTCTCAGGAAGAAACACCGGCTCGCCATCACCCTTGCCGACACATAATCCTTCGTCTTCTCGAGGTTCGGTCGAGCACCAGGGTACTCTTCTCAGGAAGAAACAATGGCTTGCCATCACCCTTGCCGACACGTAATTCCTCGTCATCTCGAGGTTCGGTCGAGCACCAGGGCCTTCTTCTCAGGAAGAAACACCGGCTCGCCATCACCCTTGCCGACCCGTAATCCCTCGCCAAGCTCGAGGTCAGGTCTGGCACCAGGGTAGTCTTCTCAGGAAGGCTCAACGGCTCGCCATCACCCTTGTTGGCCCATAAATCCCTCGCCAGCTCGAGGTCG
Source organism: Hemerocallis citrina (assembly GCA_017893485.1). Lineage (NCBI taxonomy): Eukaryota > Viridiplantae > Streptophyta > Magnoliopsida > Asparagales > Asphodelaceae > Hemerocallis > Hemerocallis citrina. The sequence goes on along the minus strand of CM030366.1, from coordinate 205,328,907 downwards.
GGTCTAGCACCAGGGTAGTCTTCTCAGGAAGGCTCCACGGCTCGCCATCGCCCTTGTTAACTCATAATCCCTCGACAGCTCGAGGTCAGGTCTAGCACCAGGGTAATCCCCTCATGAAGGCACAGTGGCTCGCCATCCCATTTCTACAACCGTAAACACTCCTCCACGGCTAGCTCCCGCACCCCCGCAGGAGTGGGGGGCTTGTGTGGTAGGATAAAAATGGTTTGGGGCCCAACCAGGGCCCAATACAACTCTCACTCAAAAATTGGTAGAAACAGCAGCCTAGTTCGACTTCGAGCCACTGCAGGGTCGGCGCCGAACCTAAAGTTCACCTCCACAGATCTGGTCTCCTCGTATCCGATGAGCAGCGATGGCCCTCGACCTCCGATCCACGACAGCCCTCCGGGCCGTTTGCCCCTCCTGGTATAGAATGAGGATGACCTGGCACAGCCTGGGCCACCAGATCCTCCCGGAAGCACAGAAGCCCCATGATCTGCCATGTCAGCTCCAAATACCACCAAGGGCTTTGCCGCGTCAGCCCTATACCACTCCTGGTACTGCCACGTCAGCCCTAAACCCCCTGGGCCTTCTGCCACGTCAGGCCCATGGGCTTTCGGGTTCAGACCCGGCCCCCAAGCGGATCCAAACTCGGTTAGAATTCTCTATAAATACTAGACCCTCACCCACCTTTAGAGGTAACCAATCTTTTGCCACTTAAATTCACCTAGTTATTGCTACTCTCTCACAGAGACTGACTAGATCGTCGGAGGGTCCGCCACCGGGATAAACCCCGGTGTTTCAGGACCGTCTGCAGGTACACAAGACCTCGGATTCGAACCCTCTGATCCGAGCCGAGGCATCCACTTCACTCCGAGCCCCTTGCAGGAGCCGCCAGGTCACTCCGAAGGTCGTCTGACAAGCAGCTTTCTCCTTCAATATAAATTGAGTCCGAACTCACACCTGGTGCATCCACACGTCTTCCAGAAATAAACCGCATCATCCACTATTATGGTCTTTCCCATAACCCCGGCTTGTTACTTTTATTAATTCTTATCAAGCAAGCATGCAAATGTGTGACATGTTGTAAATTAATTCTAAGAAAAATTGTGGATGTCCTATAGGGTGTCCAGCAACTACATATGAAATTTCATGTCCAACGCTTGCTGTTTACATAGCTAAATTAATTTGCAAAGTAAAGGTGTGCAGCAGTTTTTGCGAATCTGTGCCTACCGACACAGCTGCAGTAAACTGCAATAACTCCTAGACCGTGACTCCAAATTCGAAAATTTCGGAGTCTAACGACATCTAAACATCCAAGGCTACATTTTCTATTCAGGTCTCAGATTCAGATTCTAATGTTAAATGGGTCAAACAGCAAAAGAAGATTCAGGACAGCAACATGTGGGAATAACTTACTAGTATAGATTCCATGAAAATTTGTTATTAGGCATCTAAGTTATTGTGTGAATAAATACATGATATTGGTGGTCCAAACAGCAAGTAATAATAATTTCTAAGTCAGAAGGTTGTAAGTTCATCAAATGCACAATATACCATGTGTCTACAAATTTAGGTCTCCTTAATCTCATGTGTTCATGTGTTCAAGGGGTAAAAGAGTCCAAGTAATTATAATTTAATACAATGAAATTTTTGGGACTCTTAGAATCATAAAATTTTGGAGGATTGATATTGGTCAACAATGATAGTCAAGGAAGAGTCACAATGCTAACTATTTGTAGTATTTTTCAAGGGATGCTTGTACTAGAACAATTAAAATTGTACAAGGGATACTTGCCTTGATTGACGACGAATAGATCCGATTGTTGAAGAAGATGGGATCGAAAAATCCCGGACGAAGTCCCCCAAAAGCACGTGTGAAGCACGTGCGAAAATCAACCGTAGATTGAGATTTCCCACACCGGATCGGCCAGAACAGAAAATAGCGCCCCCGGATCTGCTGCGCCAACACACGGGAAGGCAAAAGCGACCAGTAGAATCGCTTCCACGTAGCGGATCTGGAGCCACACACGGAACAGCGACTCCAGATTTGTTGTGGGTGAACACGGGACAGCGATCAGGGGCACGAATCTTGGCGCGATCATATGGACGAGATTTGATCCCGCCAAATCCCTCCTTTCTTCTTCCTTCGTTCTCTTCTTCGACGAACAGAGAACGCGAGAGAGAGATTGGCGACGGCGGGGTCCTTCGACAGTGACGAGGCGGCAACAACGTCGAGAAGCAACGCTGTGATGGGGTAGTACGGCGGTCACGGACGACGCGACGTTGAGGAGGAGCTCGTTGCGCGGCGACTCTGTTGGTGGTTCGAAACAGAGGTGGAGCGAAGGAGCGGGGTGTTGGGTTCGGTGGTGTGTGGCGACGTGACGGAGGTGGAGAGGAGGTCGAGGGGATGGCGAAATGGGTTTCGAGGTGGTAATGGCGATGGGTCGATGGCGAAGACGACGATGGACGGTGGGAGATGGCAGTTGGGTGCTGTGGTAGTGGTGACGAAGGCGATGGAAGGTCAAAGGCGATGGTGGGGGAGACGATCAGAGGATGGAATTGGTTGTGGACGGCGATGGAATTGGGTTTGGGACGTTGGAGATGGGGACGAAGGAGGAGGGAGATTACTGATAACGGTGGGGACAGGATAGTGAGCGGGGACAGGGCGCGCACCGGCTGCGACTGGAGATGGGAGCACCGGAGGAGTTCTTGGAGGTCGAGGCGGAAGGCGATGCGGGATGGTGGAGCGATGGTGCAGGGGAGCGACGAGATGAGATGGGAGGTTGGGGATGAGAGCGGGAAGTGAAGAAGATGAAGTGGAAGAGAGAGGAGTTTGGGTTTGTTCTGTTTTTGTTTTGTTTGGTTGAGAAACAGAGAAGAGAGATGGAGAACGGGGAAGAGGGTATTAATATAATAATAAGATAATGGGGGTGAGAAGTGGAGGTAGTTACAAGAAGTGGGGAAATGTGCAGGTAAAGTGGGGGAGAAGTTAGAGTACGGGATGGAAGAGTGGGGGAGAGGAAAATATTGTATACGGGTAGGGAGTTTGTACAATAATATGAGATCTGGTTTAGTGGATTTGGGCTTGGGCTTTAAAATGGTTCAAAATATTTAAATGAAACAATTAAGTTGTTGGGCTAGATTTTTAGGCTCAAATTAATTTAATAAAATCAAACACGAAATTGGGCTTTAAATAATAGTTAAACAATTGGGCTTTGGATTAACTTAATAAAATCAATTACGAATTTGGGCTTAAAATAAACAATTGGGTTTATTATTAACCAATAATAAAATTAAAATACAACATGGGCTCATATTAATTAAATAGTAAAATCAAAATACAAACTTGGGTTTTTAATATATAGACAAACTATTGGGTTCATAAAAATAGTTAAAATAATAAAATCAATTAAGGAAAAATAATCATAAGATACTGAGGATTTAAATACGCAAAAATACTTTTAAAAATACGTATTAATGAAAACAGGGGTTACATCTAAGTACCCACACTCATTTGAGGAGCTGTGGGTTGGCACCACGTTCGTCTTTGAAAGGGCGGACATGAAAGAAGTGTGGTTTACAGCTATTGTAGCGACGATCTGGACCTATATGGCTAGACAGAAATAACTTTTACTTTCGTGGGACATATAATAGTATTTATGGTAACTTAATTAATATCATGCATCTCATTTTTTTTTGGGCCACAACTGCAGCGGCAGGATCGAGAGAGAGGATCGCCTGGATCTTCCAGGTGGATGAGTACGATGACGAGGAGGTTGTGCTCGAGCTACTCAAGAGTGAGCGTGGGTCCTCTTGTGGAGGGTTTACTCAGGTACACTCTTATTGCTGTTGTTACTCTGTTCTTTGTCTGGTCCCACTCTCCAGGGCTTTGTTGGAGGCTTAGTGACTACGTTTTACTTTTATGTTTGTAGGACTTGTAATTGCACCCAGTATTCTGGGTTATTTTGTTAAATTCTCTTTAATTAAACAGGGTGGCTATATTCAACCTTTTTCTTCAATAATAATAATAATAATAATAATGCGAACACTAACGTTAGTTAAAAAATGGACTGCCCGCTCCTACCTACTCCTAGGGGTGAACCTAGAATAATTTTTCCAAGGGGCCAAAAAAACGCTACGACTATATATAAATATATAGGGGCTTTTTCATAATTAGGCAGGACAAACCATAAATCTTAATAGACTTGAGGGTTTTTTTTTCTTCCGAAATTCTCAATAATTTTAGACGGATTTAAAAAGGCTAAATATAAAAAAGTACACAAAAGTTTTTAAAAAAAGAAAGACACAATGTTTAAATAAACTCCACTAGGTTAGTTAGGGTTAGGGTTAATTCGGGAAGGTTTATTTAAACATCTGATTAGTTAAGTGATGTTTTTTTAAACACAAATAAAAGATGAATGTAGTTTTTTTAAACACAAATGAGAGATGAAAGCGATTTTTTTAAACCCTACCCTAACCCAACCCAAACTCTAACCCTAATCCTAACTAACCCAGTGGAGTTTATTTAAACATTGAAAAAAAAATTTGTGTACTTTTTTTAAACTAGCCCAAAACTTTGTGTACTTTTTTTAAATTTAGCCTTTTAAAAATTTGGGGTACTTCCCTCCTACCTAACCCCTCCTGATCATCGTCGACGGTCTCATCTCCCTCCTTTGCCCTCCATAAACACCTCCAGCCCCTCCTCCACTTTCCTCCCCCCCTCCTCTCTCTCTCTCTTAAAATAATAATAATAATAATAATAATAATAATAATAATAATAATAATAAATAAAAAACCTTATACTAATACTTAACTCTCTCAACTAAACATAAATAATGAGAGGCAAAATAATCGAAACTCTGGCATGGAAATCAACTGAGATGGAGCGAGTGTTGGCTGTGTTGCTCACTTTGAGAGCAAAACCAATCTCCTCCTTGCTTTTAGTCCCACATCGACTGGAGTATAAGCCTAGTGAATGATTATATTACAATCCCTCTATTGCTCCTTTGCGGTCTTGTGTGGGGAGCCCGTGGGCCTTATGCGCGCGTTGCCGCCGCCGCCCGACCCGGCTCGTGTAACGGGCACGGGTGCGCGCCCACATCTGCGGGCGCCGAATGCCAATCTGATTTGCTTTTCGGGTTCAGGTTGAGGCCCAAAACTTCTTTTTGCTATTTGTTTTTATTTCTCATTTATTTGTCTGTTTCCCTCCGGATTTGCTGCGAACGTTGAATCAGTTATTTAAGATCCGAAAATTTGGCCATCTTTTCTATGCACGTTTTTGCGTGGGATCAGCAACGGTTCAGGACTTTGCTGCCTATATATTCCGATCTTTGGTTTCTTTGCTCGTTACTGAGAAACATATTGCTTACAGAAAACTCTTGCTCTCGTTTATTCCTCTCGTTTTGCTGCTCGCTTCATGGGTCCGGTCTTCCGTCTTCCTCTTCAGTTCTGGGCAAGGCTAAGTTCGGGTCGCATCTCTCGACATTGTGTGCGACAGCGAGAAGTCAGTGATACCGGGGGTTTTACCATTAGGAGAATCCGAGAAAAGTCTGCACATAAGACACCGGATCAATTCTTAGGACAGTGCGTTCAACGCGACTTCCCCATAGGCTGATAACTTTGTTCTAATTTATTTTATTTATATTATTTTGAGTTACAAAAAATCAGTCAATCAAGGAGCTTTGTACAACAGCGAGTACTAAACGAAGATGAGGAAACGATGGGATGCAAGTCCGACAAGAGAGGCGTGGCTCGAGGGGGCCCCTCTCCGGCAATTGACGGGGAAGAAAAACATGAAAGTTTGAGAATATAAGTTGGTGGTGGTGTTCATCGAGTGATGACTAGAACCCCCATCATCCCGAACAACAAAAGTGGTCAAGGTCACCCCCCTCTTCCCCCAACATGGGGGGCCCACAACCATCAAATCCACCAGCAACCACATCGCCGCCGCTCAATCTTACCACCACCACCAAACCACCAATCTCGCCAGCAACATCGACGCCCAATCCCACTCTCTAAACACAACAACGGCCACCGTCACCACCCTTACCAACATTCCCATCACTAACAAAAGCAACAATCGCCTCCACAAACCAACCCCAATCACCACCACTACCAAAAGAAATAATCACCTCCACACCAACAACACTACCCCCACCACGACCACAAAATCAACCACCACTTCAGGCCTTCATCACCCCCGAAACACCACCCCAAATAAAACCACCCTAAATCCCATCCGAAAACATCCAATAATCTCCAAGAAAGACAATCAACCAATCCCCTGTCTTGGACCCAAAATTCATCAACTTCCCGACGATGGAAACGACACCAGTGAGGAGGACACCACAGACGACAAAACGAAACCAATAACCCATTGGGTCAGAAGAGGATGGGTTTATAATTGCGGAAGGGAGGCGATCTCCAAAGAGACGTAAGGCCACAACATCGACTCAGAGTGCCGACCAATCACAAGCGGCGAGGAATGGGCAAGTGAGGCGGGGGAAACATTAACGAAAATTTTGCTGTACTGCCCCACTTTTTGAAAATATTTAGCGCTCTGCCCTACTTCCCAAAACAATTTGCGATCTTCCATTGTTTAGGACTCGTCAGCAAGAACCGTTATTGGAAAAAATGGCATAGGTTATTTCGATGCTGTTCTTCCCAATAACGGCATCTATTTTACATTTTTTTTCATGCCGTTATTTGGAATTTAGGCATCAGTATATTTCTCTTCTAACTTTAAAAAGTTCTAAGTGTGAAAAAACTTATAAATAATGCCGTTATCCTGAATAACGGCATTCTAATGACTGATGTCGTTATTGGAGATAACGACATCAGTTATATATAAATATGAACTCTTGCCGTTGTTTGGAAACACAGAGAATGAATAAAAAAAATTTTAAAAAAATAAAAAAAATTATAACTGATGCCGTTATTTGGAATAACGACATCAGTTATAAATATATATATATATATATAATTTATTCATCACAGAGGATGAATAGTAAGTTACTTTTTTTATAAAAAAAATTATAACTGATGCCGTTATTCCAAATAACGACATCAGTATTGAGAATGCCGTTATTTGAAATAACGACATCTGTTATAAGGTTTTCACACTTGCAATTTGTTCTCTAAGTGGAGACTACAAGCTGTCGAAAAACAAAACAACCTATGCCGTTATTCCAAATAACGGCATGACAATTTTTTTCAAACAGATGCCGTTATTGGAAAGAACGACATCGAAATAACCTATGCCATTTTTCCCAATAACGTTTCTTGCTGACGTGTCCTAAACAAGGACATATCGCTATTTTTTTTGGGGGAGTGGGGTAGAACGCCAAATATTTTCAAAAAGTGGGGTAGTACAACAAAATTTTCAACATTAACTCATTCATTGCGTCAATTGTGGTCATTTGGGCCACACGTGGACTGACTGCACCAAAGACCCACTCTGTCGCCGATGCATGACTTGGGAACATTGATCATACCAGTGTGATTTTGACAAAAAAACGACGATGGCGATGGTCGAAAAATTAGAAGAGGCTTAACCCCCAATGAACCAGTCAAAATTAACCTCTCTTGTAGCCTCCATGAGATCGAGAAGGAAGAGAACTTCTTGAGGGATTATTATGTGTTTGCCCAGGTGGTGTGGCGCCGACCATTTGAGAACCACATCATCCATGGCTTCAACAGAGCCTGGCCAGGGTGGGACTGGTTGGCAAGGCGGTATGGCCTCTAAACATTCTTAATCTGATTCCCAACACCAAAGAAATTGGAAATCGTCACATCTTGACCGCAGTTTCCGTGTATTATCTAATAGATTCAATCGTTTGTACTCATAACCCTTCACTAATCTGTAACCCTACCATAACCCTACCAAAATTATGAATGTTGGGATTTCCCACCTAGCATACCCTAACCCTATCCTAACCCTCGTTAACACTAACCTTAACCTTACCCTAACCCTAACCAAAGCTGTGGTGGAAATATTATGGGTTAGAGGGTATGGTTAGGGGTTAGGTGCTGAATAGGTATACACTTTCAAGAAGAAATTACATATTAGGGATAAAGAAAAAATTTGGTTTTTACAAAAAAGAAGATCATCTTTTATTTTCTGCTAGATATTTAAGCATTTAACCTTAACGATTGTATATTGTTCATTAAGGTGACTAAAAATGGAAATTAATAAAATATAGAGACGATATACAAGCATATGAATATCTTTGGTGTAGAGTTCAAGAGACACTGTGCGTACAGAGTGGAGAGAAAGTTGTAAAAGACAAAAAAAAAATCAATTTAATTATATAACCTAAGCCGTTGTTGGGTAAAAAAAATTGAAATTTTTTATGAGCTGCTGCTCCTTTTGGCTTGGTCAAGACATAAAGCAACTCATAAAAATGTAAGTTTTTTCCATATAACCTAGGCCGTTGTTGGAGACAACGACCTTAGTTAAACTTTTTTTTGGATTTTTGATGAGTTGTTGCTCCTTATGGCTTGGCCAAGACAGAGAAACTCATCAAAAATCCAATTTTTTCATCTAACCTAGGCCGTTGTTGGAAAAAAATGGATTTCTATGAGCTGCTGCTCCTTATGGCTTGGCCAAGACAGATAACAACTCATCAAATTTCAATTTTTTGATAGTTATAAAAAAAATTTGGATTTTTGATGAGTTGTTGCTCCTTATGGCTTGGCCAAGACAGGGAGCAACTCATCCAATTTCAATTTTTTTCATATAACCTAGGCCATTGTTGGAGACAACGGCCTAGGTTATAAAAAAATGTAAATTTTTTTATGAGCTATTGCTTCTTATTGCTTCAGAAAGACAGAGAGCAACTCATAAAAATTTAATTTTTTCATATAACTTAGCACGTTGTTGGAGAAAATGGCCTAGGTTAAAAAAAATGGAATTTTTTTTGAGCTGCTGCTTCTTATGGCTTCATAAAGACAGAGAGCAACTCATAAAAATCCAATATTATCATATACACTTAGGCCGTTGTTTAAAAAGGAAAAAAAATAATTAAAAGTTCCAACTGCAGTTGTAGCTGCTACACTTCAATCCAACCAACATATAAATACACAATACAATCAGCAACAACAAAATAACAACACTTGAGTCCCAACAACATGTATAACTAACAATAAATCTACACATCAACAAAAATCCAAATTATTGCATCAAAATCTAACATACTTGAACAGTACATCCAAAAAAAAATCACAATGCTTCATCATATCTCTCGTCGGAACTCTCTTCATCGGATGGATTCACTTCTTGCGGATTGGTTGCCCTAAATTAAATGACAAGTTTTAGTTAGTGATAAATTTATTTAACACAAATCAAATAGGATAAATTTAAATTAATGATAACCAAATCAAAAAAATGTATTACCCCTCAAATAATGTTGGACAATTTCTTGAATCATGATCCATTTGAACAATACCGCATGTTCTGCACCATCTCGGTTATTTAATGCGAAGTTGCTCTCTTATCGGCCTCAGTCTCTTGGCGCGAGGCCTTCCCTTTGTAATGCATTGTGGTGGGACGTGTAGGTACATGTCCACTGCCTTCATCATGAGGTTGTGCACTACCATGCAGTTGTGAGGCCTCTTCGAGATGTTCACCCAATCCGGGTTGTAGTCGAGAGACGCTGTCAATGATCTTCACCAAATTCTCGAGTGTATATTTGTAACTTTCATTGGAGGAACAACCAAGATCGAAAATTTGTTTTGCGTGGTAGCTTAATTCACAATATCGAGAAGCAAAATTCTCGCTATTGGCTTCGGTTGGAACAGATATATAACTTCTTCTCATCACATCCCAGGTCCATCTTCTATTAATATATACATCTGGAAGAGAAGTGTGATGGCTGAACCGAAGAACCGCTAAAATATACCTGCAAGGAATGCCAACGAATTCGAAGAAGAAACAAAAACATGTAATAATTGTAAGGAGTTTGTATAACTGAAGAAAACGAACCGGTTCTGATTCTCCACAAAGTATTATATGAAACTTTGAACTATCCGGTGTCTCAAGATCGGCAACGAATGTCCCATTATACATGAAGCTTTTTGTAACTTCACATTGAAATTTGTAAAAAAAATTAAAGAGTATGTTCGTGCCATTTGTGCCTCCAAAGCCCATTCGCTCGTCAACTTTAGTTTCTTCTCACGGTTACGATGATTTTTTTTAGTTCATCGTGTCTTTGCCTTCCCAAAAAATGATCGAAGATGACGACAAATTCATGCAAGGAATATTTCTTTTCTGTATGATGCTTCAAGGCAGAATGCGATGACTCAACCCATTGGCTACTCAATATGCCGACCCAAAATGAATCTTTAGCATAGATGGATGCCCATTTTTCACGGATATCAAATAGATCGTTCAACCATTTGTTATTCTCTAATCCGTATTACGAAATCAATCAATTTCATTTTTTTTACAAATTTATGTACATATTCGGAATCGTAGATGACAGACTTCAATGATTTTCTAAACTTGTTGACATCGTTCGACATACGCACCTCCTGCGGTAACTTATCCAATATGTGCCAAATACAAAACCGATGCCAAGTCTGGGGGAAAACTTTTTTCACTGCGGCGGCGATCCCACGGTCTGGATCGGTCACGATGCCGGATGGAGCACGATTCGTTGGACCTAACCACTTTTCAAAGAACCATTCAAACGAAGAGGCCGTCTCATTTGGAATGAACCCGCATCCTAAGAAATTCGGTTGCCAATATTGGTTCACTTCAACAAAGGGAACAAATAACATTCCATACCGGTTCATATTGTACGTGACATTAAAGCAAAGTACATCGCCAATTCTTCGTAATTTATCCTAGAAATACCATCAACTCATATACAATGTGACAACCGTCCTTCGGGATCTATTTGAATGTCATAAAAAAATGAATGATCCGTCTGTTTCTTAGATTCGAAAAAATCAGTTGGTATTTTCCTATCGTGTCCTTTCAATGCTTCTTTCGAGTCTCTAAGTAAATTTCTAACATCTTTTTTGGTGAATCCTACTTGATCGTGACCACCAGTAGCACTTTCGAAGAATAGCATTTGTCGAGATGTCTGGATATTAGCTTGGTTGAATTGATCTATTATTCTTTTATCCGTATTTGACACGGAACGGTTTCGGGGCAAAAGATGTCTTCTAACGGGTGAGGTGAATTCGTGATTGTGTGATTCATGAAATGAACACAACACCCATGTATTACTTGCTTCGTTCAGTTTTACATGAACACAAGCCTTGCAACACGTTCTAGAGGTTGTTTCCCATCTACCATCACTATGTTGACTCGGCGACGATCCGGCTTTATTACACAAATATGACTTATCTACTTCCACTCCTCCTTTAATTTATTCACACCCTTACGCATTGCAAAACCCCCACATCGAGCATATGACGTATAGAAATTTTCGGCCTCAACTAAAGTAGGAAACGTCATACCTAACTTTGGTTTTAGGTGATCTTCGACTAACGGTATGGAATTAACGATTGGTTCTACCCGCAAAAAATTATCGCCGGCAGCCGAACTTTCCGTATCATTGTTCATCTAAAAAAATAATATATTTTTTAAATTAATACACACATCATACATAAAACAACTTCTTAACAAAAGATTGGGATATATATATAGATAGGAAACAAAATACGTAAGAAAACCTCACAAACGACGTTCAAAAAATACGAAACTTTGCGATTGGGTTCGGGTTGCCGCATATAAGGAAATGCAACTTGTAGAAGTGAGTTCCGATCCACGGTTTGCAAGATACGGCTGTGTCTCGCTTTCACTCTTGAAAAAGAGAGAAATGCGGTACACGGACACATATAGCAAACCGTGGGTGAGAACTCGCAACTACAAGTTGCTTTGGCTTGTGAGTAACGAGACCGACCTACTCGCAAAATTTTGGATTTTTCGAGTGGGTTCTCTATTGAAAACTCGCTCAAAGCATAACAAAATACATGAAAAAACCGCACAAATGACGTTAAAAAAATGAAACTTTGTGATTGGGTCGGGCTCTCCGCACACAAGTCAACGCAACTTGTACAAGCGAGTTCCGACCCACGGTTTGCAAGATACAGCCGTGTATCGCTTTCACTATTGAAAAATGCCAAGAATGTGATACATTGACGTATCTCGCAAATCGTGGGTCGGAACTCGCAACTACAAGTTGCGTTAGGTTGCGAGCGGTTAGCACGACCTGCTCCCAAAATTTCGTATTTTTTGGATATCATTTGAGTGGTTTCCTAGTGAAAAGTCGCTCGATAAAATTTAAAACATTAATTGTTGTTGTTGTTTGATATACGGTAGAAAACCGCACGAACGAGATCAAAAAATTCCGAACTTTGGGAGTAGGTCGGACGCACCACACATGAGCCAATACAACTTGTACAGGTGAGTTTCGACTTACGGTTGGTTTGCAATACACGGCCGTATACTTCAAACCGTGAAGCCAAACACACTTCTACAAGTTGTGTTGGCTTTTGCGTGGTGAGTCCGACGTACTCGCAAAATTGCAGAATTTTTGGATCTCTTTGTGCGCTATTACTAACAACGAAAAACAACAACTAATACTATATCTATATCGACAATAACACTATAATTAGCTAACCTATAATTAGCTACGCATAATATACAAATTGTACACTCAAACTTTGAAAAAAGTTCAATCAATTAACCTAGCTAGATCTACTAAAATAGAAAAAAGTTAATACCTTTCACAATGTGGGTTTTTAGAGAGGAGATAGAGGAGGTGCTTGCGCATTGTTGTAGACAAAGGAAGTGGATTAGGATTTGGATAATTTCTTTAGGATTAGGGTTTTAGGGTTGGGGAAATTTTGTATGGATTTGGGTTTTTCTGTATTCGGGATCTTCAAAGAAAGAGGGCAAGAGTGTGAGAAGAAGGAGAGATTGAGTGAGAAGCAATGAGCAAGAGAGAGCTAGGGTTTTCAGATTGAGAGAGAGAGAGCTAGGATTTGGGGAATGGGTTTCGTGAGCTCCAGAGAGAGAGAGAGAGAGAGAGAGAGAGAGAGAGTTGTCGAAGAAGTGAGGGAGATGAAGATCTGAGTATGTACAAGTGTTTGGAAAAATACTTGTACATACCTAGGGGTTGTTTTTTTTATATAAAAAAAACAATCTTGGTCGTTGTTTCCAACAACGGCCTAAGTTTTTTTTCGACAAAAAAAAATCACGCCAAATAACGCTAAGTCTGAAGCTTTTTTGGCGTGAACTTTCCAAAATACCCCTCTGCTCTTATTAGGAGCTCCGCTCAGATCTGAGCGGCAGTGATCTGAGCCGTTGATCACGATCAAGAGCGATCCAACGACCCAGATCACTGTTTTCCAACCCATTGAAAACAAACCTGTTTTCAATGGCTCTCTCTCTCTCTCTCTCTCTCTCTCTCTCTCTCTCTCTCTCTCTCTATATATATATATATATATATATATATATATATATATGGGATTTGCTCAATTGAAAACGGGTCTGTTTTCAACGGGTCGGAAAACAGCCATCTCAGCCGTCCGATCGTGCTTGATCATGATCAGCAGATTTGATCTAAACCTGTTAAAACATCCCACTAACGCTCCAAAAAGCGGAGGAGTAATTTCGAAAATTCACGCCAAAAATCGTTTCTCACTTAGCGTTATTTTGGAGTGAAGTTTTTTTTGTTAGTTACCTATACTTAGGCCGTTGTTGGGAACGGCCTATGTTCATAACCTAGGTCGTTGTTCCCAACAACGGCTTAGGTTATATCAATTTTTCAGAGTGAACCAGGCGAAGAGTTATTTGGAACGAAATTTTCAAAATAACCCTCTGCCACTTAAGTGAGAATGGGTAATGGGCGGAGGTGATCTGAGCCGCTGATCACGATCAAAAGCGATCTAACGGCTGAGATCACTATTTTTCAACCCGCTGAAAACAAACCCGTTTTCAATAGAGCATTTCTCATATATATATATGATTAATTATATAAAAAAAAGCGGTTGTGGCCTATAGAAATTCTATAGGAGTTGATGCGATGTGTGAAGAGTATTGGTTGGCTTTGGCAGCCAATGTGACATAATGGGTAGTGGGGGCCCCGAGGGGGAGTGTTGTTGTTGTACCAGCTAGCAGTAGTGGGCCCGGGTTTGGGACTGTTGTGTGTTGCTTGGCTGACGTCAGCATGCACAGGAGGAAGAAAAATGTGGGATTGATTAGTCCCATATCGGGGAGAATTGTAATTAATTGTGTATATATATAAATGTCTGGGATTAGAGGTCACCAATAAGCTATATCACCTTTTATGAGGCAAGCTTGTGGTGGGTAGTTGTTAGAAAAATTACTGAGCGGGCCCAGGGTGTTATACAGACTATCTAAATTTGCCCATTTTTTACCCTTGAGTCATCCATACACTGAAAAAAGTGTGGCTGAGACCATCTTTAACCAGGTTTTCATGTGTCACGATTGCCAAAACGATAATAAGTGATAGAGATGTTGTGTTTACAAGCAACTTTTTGATAGAACTGTTCGAGCTGCACTGAACTACACTGTGTATAAGCTCAACATTTCACCCTCAATCTAATGGCCAAGCATCGATGATTAACATGGTATTGGAGACTTTTTTAATGTCCTTTACTACTCATATGCCTTATGAGTGGGTTAAGTGGATGCCATAGGCTGAGTTCAACTTTAATACTCATGTCCAAAGTTCTTCCAACATGTCTTCTTATCTGGCTGTATTTGGTAAACCACTCCCTATTGTGTTGTCCTATATCCCTAAAACTGCTAGAGTACAGTCGCTAGGAGACGCATTGCTTTCAAGGAATATGAATTTGAAGATTTTAAAAGACAACCTGATGCGGGCTCAAGGAAGGATGAAGATGAAAGCAGATGGGCACATAACAGACAAGTCATTTTTTGTTGGTGGTTGGGTATACCTCAAACTTCAACCATACAGGCAAGTTTATGTAGGTGGGCATAGGATTCATAAGCTTTCTTCTTTAAATTATGGCCCTTATATGGTGGAGGAAAGGATTGGGATGGTTACATATAGACTGTTAACGCCAGAGGAGTCTAAGATTCATGATGTCTTTCATGTGTCCCAACTCAAAACCCATGTCAGCAGCTCAGCTACAGCACCTCCATCTGTCATGTCTTCTTGTTTTGTAGAAGTTGCACCAAATCCTGGTAAAACTTTGGATCGAAGGAGTGTGCCAAGAATAGGGATAGCAGTCACAGGAATATTAATTCAGTGGGAACATGGGTCTGAGTCCGATGCTACTTGGGAAAGCTATTGGGATGTGTACTGGAGGTTCCCAGAGTTTCGAGAGGTCATGGAGGCTCCGTTTGATAGGGGGAGGAATGATCCAAGTCTTGACTTGGATCTTCAACCACCCAACTTCAACCATAGCCTCAGTTGCTACCTACGAGGAAGAAGAGAAAATAGTTAGAGCTATTGCATATCAGTCCAAATATATTGTGTATCAGTCCTTGGCCAATATTGTAACACCCCAGCCCCAAACTCAGACAATTTATTTATTTATTAGTACAACTGTCCACCAAAGGCTGCCTCTCAAAAGGTGATTAACCATTTTGGTGACTCTTTGTCATAGGCAGTTATATTTATTATTTAATTACTCTTGTTAAATTCCAATATGGGACTTTAAATTTCGAGCCCCACTATACTGCACACAAACACACATATTCGCCTCTTATCTCAACCCTCCATCAAGCCATCTTTATCTCATCATTACAATCCAATGGCTCCAATTCACTTCTTCTCTTTTTTGCTCACGTGCAGCCGCAAGACCAAGTGCCACCCCGGGCCCACTTGCCACTATGTTGCCATTCATTTTCAACAGTATACATGGCAATTCATTATTAAAATTATGCCATTATATATATTAATATATACTACTATTTTTATATCTATATATACTCTCTGAAATTACGGGGTGTCACAAATATAATTCTTTGTTGAGTTTTATTGTAAAAGAGTGTGTAAACTTTCATAATAGTCCTGTTTTGTTGGTGTGTTTTCCACGTGTAGACAGGTGCTAGTTTGGGGTTAGAGGGCAGTTATGAGTGGGTCCTACCCTAACCGAATCTGTTATAGTTTCGTTGATGAATCTCGTGCATCGCACGTGATTCGTTATTGTATAAATTTCCAAGGTGTAAATGATTTCGGTATAAACAGAATCTAAATCTTGATCATTGTTCATCATCTTCTTCCACCTTGTGTCTCCATTTGTAACCCTAGCTTGCAAGTGGATCTCGATATTAAGGAGGAGAGGTGGACCTTACAACAACCCTACCGACGGTGGTCCTAAAACAAATAGATTGTAAGCTTCCTCATTTATTTTCTTTGAAATCCTTAATTTTTTTCCCCATTTGATTTTATAATTTGATCTTTTAAATCAATTTATATTTTTCTAGTAAGAGTTAAATCACGTTTAACTTAGATATCTAACATAGGGATAAATATGAAATAAAGTCCAAATTATTAAAGGCATATATGACAATACACATTTTTTAGGGGTATATATATATATATATATATATATATATATATATATATATATATATATATATATGATATTAGCATAGTTGTTAGGGGTATATGTGTAAAAAAAAACCCAATTAAAAAGTTAAATATATTATTTAATTGAATTTGAAGGAATCACAAAATTAAATATTTACTCATCAATAATACATGAACCAAAATACACACACACACACACGTACTAGTGTTATCCTGTGCAAATTGCACAACTTAAAATAGTTTTGAGAGAATCATAAAATTATATAGAACTCCAAAAAAGCGTGAGAAAATTGGGAAAAACTTATGAATATCATCCCTACCGTAATTACTGAAATCATTATCATTCTCATATAAGCAAATGGTTTAGAAAATCATTGTCAAACCATAATGTTATCCAATTGAATAATATTGAAGCTAAAAAAAATGCATGCAATGAAAAGATGTTGGCAATTCAACTAATTTATGTTAATGGGTATATTATAACATCATTAACATTCGGTTATACATTATAAACCATCCCTACCGTAATTACTAAATATCATCCCTACCGTAATTACTGAAATTATTATCATCCTCATATAAACATATGGTTTAGAAAATCACTGCCAAACCATAAAATTATCCAATTGAATAATATTGAAGCTAAAAAATGCATGCAATGAAAAGTTGTTGGCAATTCAACTAATTTATGTTAATAGGTACATTATAACATCATTAACATTCGGTTATACATTATAAACCATGTATTATAACACATGTTAGAGTAAAGATAATAGACTAAGAAAATCATATAAAAATAATTTTACGAATTGTGTTTGCTTAAAACATAATTCTAAGTTAGGGGATGGGGGTGAGTTGGGGAAGAGACGTGAGATATTGTGAGATTGAGAAAGTGGGAGGGGAAGAGACTGGGTTTGAGGGATTGGGGCTTTTATTTTGTTTTGGTTTTTTAATAAAATCGTGTGTGGTGCACATGTTAGTTAAATATGAATTCATACTTTTCATCACATTTCACTATTTCAATAGAGAGAGGAGAGATGGGGTAGACTCTCTCTCTTATATATATAGACTAAAATAATTGTTTAGACTAAAATAATTTTAATGGACTAATCAAATTATATGGAACTTTAAAAAATGTGAGAGAATTAAGAGAAATTAATTCTTCAAGTGTATAGTTTAGTGAAATTTACTCTAAAAAATACACTCACAATCCGATCTTTGTATACATGAAGATCTCTAAATTTTATTTTAGCTTTAAGATATGTTTTGAGCATCATACGGCTCCAATTTTTGCCTGCATCAAAAGCACCCCCCCCCCCAACACACACACACACTTCTAAAGGATGGAAGTTTCCGCCTCTAAGGAGTACTTAGGAGGAGTTTGGTATACGGGAATTCCTTGATATGTGCGGATATCCGGGAATGTGATGATAAGAATCATGATTCTCAGAAATATTGCAATACTGCGTTTAGTACAAGACATTGCATTTCAAGAATTATTTTATTACTGTGTTTGGAATAGACCAATTCATTCCCACCAATCCTTCACTTTAGTATACATTATCGAATATACCTTTTCAGCTTTATTTTTTTAAAATCAATATAACTGTTATCTACTTTAGTAATCGATGCATATGTGTGACACGTGCAAAACTAATACTGATATATTTCTTATAAAACCATAGTAGAGTAACAAATAAAGGACTCAAAAAGTTATATTATGATTTTAATATATTTCAACTAGGTTGATAAAAAAAATAACAAAAAGAAAAAAAATGAAATGCATGCAGTATATATAAACACATTATCTTAGGCATACATGAATTATAATTATCAATGGAATATATTATTGATGACATAGTAGACAAAGGGTTTCCCCTTCAATTTTTTTATGAATAATGGTGGGTATCATTATAAAAATTGATATATTATATTGAAACATATATCATACTTTTTTAATTATGTTCAGTCTCTAATTGGGCATTTCTCTTTTTATATATAAATATGCACAAATCTCACCCTGATAAGATAGAGTAACAATTCTATCCTGATAAGGCAGAGTAACAAATTTGTTGGAGGGAATATAGATTGGCAATATGATAAGGCAGAAAGTTTATAAAAGGCACAAAAGTTCATGTTAAATAATTTAAATTTGCTTAACGTCTGGCACCGAAGTCATTATTTTGAGTGAGTCAACATCATTTTATATACTTAATCATATATCATTAAATACGATAAAGAAGTAACAATGTCATATACCTAATCATATATCATCAAATATGATTACAATTGAATATTGTGGCCAATATGGTTTGGATACAACCCTTCTTAATATGTTCTTAAATATCTCCAGTGTACACATGCACTGGGAGCTACCTACAATTAATTTGGATTAGTAGGAAAAATAGAAGTTAACACCTGCACATATTAATGTGCAATAATCAACTTACCTCAGCCAGTTCATATGATTAATCAATGTAAATTAGACAAGTCTTTTTATAGTTCATTCCTTAAAACATGTGGGACTTAAACATGCATTCCCTAAGTTTAGTTTTTTTTAAATAGTTTTTAAAAAATATATTTATTATTTAATTTTAGAATAAATGTGACCACACCATCACTTTATTAATAATGTATTAACAAAACAAATAGAACAAATAATTTATATCAAAATATTCAAAAAAAAGGAACATCAGAAAAACTCCATTACACACCAAAGACTACAAAATTAACTTGTTCATCCCCGAGATAAAATTGCAAAAGAAGAACACGCAATATGCTTTCCAAACCCTCAGATGTCGCACAACCTAAGTCCCTATCCATCAACCAAATAATGACTCATCAAACACCTTGTTAGGTTTATGTCTTGCATACTATGTTGGATAAGAAAATGATGAGACGATAGAGGAATCCAGACGATCGGAGATGGAGTGGAAGCAAGGGAAACAGTCAGCAGCAGCAGCAGGTGGAGTTGCGGTCGACCGCTCCGACTGCACAGAGTTCCCGAGAGGGGGACGGTTGACCGACCTTGTGGTGTGGTCGACCGAACGCGACACTGATGAAATATTTGGGTCGGATCTTGGTGATTCGTGAGAAGCCCAACGTGCTCTTCAAATCAGATCTTACGGCTCTTATCGTAGGGTTATCTCTTCAGGAATATCCAATGGTTATTGTATCAAGATATCAAACTAGGTTTTCTCTAGATTTCTATATATTGTTGTTATTGGCCTCCATTGAGAGCCAAGAGAGAGAGAGAGTACTTCGTTGAAGGAGAGGTAGAGTGATTCTCTAATTGTAAACAACTAGTACTTATTGGTGAGGCTTGAGAGAGGGTCGTGGTGAGAATTGTAATATTCTTGTATCTTCTCTAGTTAAATAACATCTTGGATTTCTTCTCTCCCGGATTAAGGCAAAACCTCCAACCAGGACAAACTTGTCTGCGCTTTGGTGTGTTTGGTATGATCTCATATGTGCTTGGTAGTTTATGTTGATTGCATCGAATAACTCAACAAGATCCTAAGAGGGGGTTTTCAGTAGAAATCCCTAACACACCCATCATAGTAATGACTTGCCACTTCACCTCCTAGCGATGACTCACCCAACCACTACTTCAGCGATGAATCCCCGATCTCATTCGGCGATGCCTTGTCAGGACAACACACCGGAGATGACTTGCCAATTCACTACTCTAACAACGACTTGTTATCCATCCTTCCAGTGACGACTTGCCCCTTCTCTACCTCAGATCAATAAGCTTGTTCACCTTCATGATGACAGTTTCCCCATTTTCCACATCAATGATGATGAGCCCGAACGCCAACTCTACGATGACTTGGCCATCACCAAACCAGCAATAACTCTCACCTCTCTCAGTACGGCAATAACATGCTCCGACTCCCAAGCTAGTGATGACTTGTGCATCAACCACAACATCAACGACTTGCACATCTATCACAATAGCAACAGCTCGTACACCACCACTATATCAACGACTCGCACATCAACTAAAACGATGATGACAGATACATCAACTGTACCGGTGGGGATCCTCACATTCACCAACGATTGATCAATCAGACTCTAACTTAGGCAACTCAGAATGAACCCCAAATTCATCAAGAGCCCACATTTTTGAGTAAAATGAAAAGAGCCCACATCAAAGGTCCCCATCTCACAACCTACAAATTTACATCAAAATTCACACAACTCAAATTTGGTATTCAAATTTTAAATAGAAAATTCAAATTTCAAAATAAAAAAAAATCCCCTCTCACATCTCCACTTACCCTCACCGCCCACACCTTGGCCAATCACATCTCCGGCCACAGAAGCCCAACAAGAAAGGAAATTCAAGAAAGTTGATTCACTCATTTCTACAGCACTGAACAACATTCTGTGAACAAGGAGAAGACCAGCATCTCCCTCGCCATTATAAACAAAACCACCAATGAGAGAGTTTCATGTTACAGTATCTCCCAATCCAGTCAAATAAATTCTCAGTATCCTCTAAGAGCATCTGTATTGGCCAAATATCCAAAAAATGAAAATTTTGGCCAAATATCCATAATTTGGGTTCGATGTGAACAGTCGTCTGCCAAATTTGGGAACAGAAATGGCAAAAGCCAAAATTTGGAAAACAGAATATCATATCACGACAGTCGAAAATTTTATTGTTATTTTTTAATTAAAAAGATCATATGGGATATGATATCCCGTCCGATCGATTTTGTAAAAGCTAAAAAAAACAATTTCAAAGTAACCAGGACATTCCCCTCTCATTTTCGATTTTTAAATCCTATACATTAGGCCTATAGTTCTTATTTATGGGTCCATTAACTCTTTTATTCAGAAATTTTTTTTATCGGATAGGATATGATATCTCGTCCGATTATTTTTGGGGAAAAAAAATCCCACGAGATGATATTTCGTTCGTCGTTGAAAAGCCAAAATTTGGGTTTAGACGACTACAACTCATTTTCAAATTTTCTATTGCTATATGACAAATACCCAAATTTTGAGTTTAGACAACTATAGATGCTCTAATCTGTAAGCCCCACATCGAACGGTTGTGCCCCATCTAGTGGACACTGAAGAAATTCTCCAAAAAGAGGTGGCCACCCTCTTCTACTCTCTTGACGGCGATGGAGATTGCGACGCTGGCGAACGAACCACCACACCGACAGCAGGGTGGAGGGGGATGGACAAGCTCGAGCTCAGTTTTCTCCTCCTCTCTCTTCGTTGGGTTTTAGTCAGAGCTTCTCTCTCTAGAAATCTAAAGGGAAACTCTTTTTTCATTCTCTAAAGGTTTGCACCACACAAACTCGACTCTTTTTTTTGTGTGCTAATAACCATACATACTTTGTGGGATATATAGGTATATTCTAAATATAATAGAATATTATTGTGTATAATGTTCTATAGGGCAACACGTGCTTTGCACCTGTTATCTGTTTAATTGTTGGGCCGGGTTGAGTGGGCATAAAGCCCAGTACCCTAAACCCAGTTCATCTCATATAAACGCTGGTCTAGAGGCAGTGCTCTGTGATATTCCAATACTGATAAGTAGGTTATAATATCTTAAGTGGTTATGAGATATAAATCCTAACCCTAATTACTCATCTTGATCTAACAATCTTAAGATATTATAATTAATTTTGAGATTAAGAGAGTTTGAGTTCTGTTCATCGGAATCTCACACCCGTCGAACCCCGTCGTTTGCCACTGCTCAACGCACACGCCACCACATGATGCCGCCACCGTCGTCGACCAGAGCCATCACCGCTACTGTCATCGGCATCATCTCTGTCGTCGCAGCACCAAATCAATCGCCAGATCCAGATTGGTATCGCTGTCTTCTGGTCGTGGTCTTTGACCGTGAGGCTCCTATCCTCGGCCGCATTCCCAAATTGTAGTATCAGATCGATCGCCAGACTCAGATCATGATCGTTGTCTTCTGGTCATCGTCCTTCTCTTGATTAGCTGTTGTTGGTGTTTGGGGCACTAATCAGATCCAGATCTGGTCTTCTTCCTCTTGATTGGATCGTTCGGTGTTTGGGGCAGTGATCGGGATCAGATCCAGATCAGGTTGTCTTCTTCCTCTTGATTGGGTCGTTTGGTGTTTGGACAGACTACGTGATTCGCTGTTGTGTGCATCTAATACTTCAGATTTGGTCCACTCTAAACTCAAGTTATTTTTTCTTTTCTGTTTCATTGTTAACTAAGCAGTTTTACAGAAAACCCATATATTTACCAAATTACTTAAGTAGTAATTATTCAGAAAGAACCTTCTATTGTTTGGAATTTATTGTTTATTCTTTTGCGATGGAAAAACATAATCGTCTGTACGAGGTTCCTAAATGAGAGGGATTCAAAAGTGCTGAATTTAACAGTTGGAAAGTGAAAAGCTCAATAAGAGATGTGGATGTAATTGCTAGAGATAGTGCGAGCAATGGGGATGATGTTTGGACTAGATCCAAACATATTTGGACTAGATTAGATCTAAAATTAAAGATAAGTTCTTTACCTGCATATATATTTTAATTATTTGTTGTTGCTAAGTGCCAAAGTTCAAAACCGTGTTAACCATTGTTTAATTAAACACAAGTTTGAACAATTGTTTTGGCTATGTGCTAGGATCAAATATTTATTTGGATAAGTTAAATTATAAGTTTTGACTACAACACTGTATCTCCAATTGAATTGTTCTTAGAATTAAATAAAGCTAATAATTCGTTTAATTGGCTAATCTTTAACAATTCGATGAATGTAGGAACTTCAAAGTTACTTACAAATTGTGTGTGTTGGAGACGATGGATATGCATCACGGTTGAATAAGTTTGCACTACGCAGGCATCTCCATCAAATTTGAAAAACACTTCTAACTTGAAGTGTCGGTATGATCT
Organism: Hemerocallis citrina; assembly: GCA_017893485.1. NCBI lineage: Eukaryota > Viridiplantae > Streptophyta > Magnoliopsida > Asparagales > Asphodelaceae > Hemerocallis > Hemerocallis citrina. Next base: position 205,305,464 of record CM030366.1, on the reverse strand, counting down.
ACTCTAATTCAATTTTCAGTATTTTCATGTGATGAATGTGTTAACGTTTTGTGCATTTTATTACATGATTGGGAGTTTTAGATCATAGTTTTTCTCGCTTTGAAAACTAGCATGTTTAAGGTTGTTAAGTGCTTTATCATACTATGTGTATAGATATTTTGACAAACCCATTGTTTGTAGTTTGTGTGAGATTATATATTTACTTCTCTAAAAAATGATGTATAAGATCTATAACAGATGTCTGTAACTTAGATAAGAGCATCCTGTAATGCAGAATATGACTCCGTTAGTTGTATTTTGTTCTTTCTCGTTCGTTGTACTATGTGTGCAAAATTGAATTATAAAATATTGGTCATTATCTCATTTAGCATTTTGAAGATGATGAAGAACGAATAAAGAAAAATATAGCTCAATGTATTTGAGCAAGTGGACATTGTTAGAATCATTAGAGAAAGCAAACAATTTTGTAAAATATGGTAGATTAATTTTGTATTAACTCTTATAATGTGCATATATTGTTAATCGCATGTATAAGTTGAGTTTAACAAATAAGATAATTAATAATAATAGTTCTAATTGTGTATAGTTCCTGAACATAGCATAATTGGCTAGGATTTGAGAACTATATATTAAATTGTTTGTTCTTGTTAAAACTTATAACTCTGCTAAATGACACTCCATTAAATATGATAAATATGAAAGTTGTACTCAGATTATGATCACTAGAAAATCATTTAGTATGGTCTCTAGGAGCACACAACTTCTTAAATCAATACATTCTGATATTTGTGATCTCAGTAGCTTTGTGACTAGATGAGACGATAATTGGTCAGAAGTATTTAATCACCTATGTAGATGATTATTGAATGTTTCTCATACATATATGGAGGATGTAGCACTCGCTATTTTGATGAATTAAAATCTAGTTAAATGCTAAAATCAAGTATTCAGATTTGATAGAGGTAGTGAATATGTTTCAATAATTTTAGAGAAGTTTGCATATGACATAATCTCTACTGCACTCTACTTACAACAGTCAAATGGTATTGATAAAAGTTAGAATCAAATACTTAGTGAAATGTTGAATTCTATATTACTGACCGTTCTTTGTCTTGTGTAACTATGAGTGATGTTGTATTGTTAATCATAGCTCTAATGTGTTACTACACTCTAAATTGAATATACCTTGTAGATCATGGTATGAAAACAAAAATAATTTTGTTATAGTGAAAATATGTGTTGTGATACATTTGTTAGAGTACATGACCCTAGAAGGCCTAAAGTAGGATCTATAACAAATATTTGTGTGTACTTAGAAAGTGCAGAATATGGTTCTTTGGAGAGATTTTAGATCTATCTAATTTGGGTTAGTAGAATCTGGACTTGCAAAGTTTTTTGACGATGTATTCATTAAAGACAAATCTATAAAATTATCAGTCCTACTGTCACGGTCAATGATTCACAGTTGGAATCAAGAACCAGTCCTACTGACACTTAGATTTGAATAACAAATGAGCTAAGAAGAGTCTTTAGTAGATAATGAGATGATTTTGTGTCATACAATAGTACTTTAAATTAGTTGATCTGCCGAAATGGGCTAAAACTATAGTAAGTAAGTGGGATTTTGTAGAAAAAACTTAATTTTGATTGTTCAGTAGCAATTTTAATGCACTTCTAGTAGCTTAAGAATTGACTGAGATAAATGAGATAGACTGATTTGTTGTCTACTCACATGTTTATCATATTTCTACAATAAGGATTCTTCTTGCCCTTACATCCTTTGAAAATTTTGTTATTCATAAAAGATTTTGAACATTTTTGTACTAAAAAGTTCTGTACTGAACATTTTATATTAAAAAGTTTTGTACTGAATAGTTTTATACTAATATTTTAAACTAATATGTTTAGTAAATAAGATTTACAATTTAGTAAAATCATCGTATATTTTAAAACATGTAGTATAGCTAACGTATAAATAATTTGACAAATTTCTCAAAGAGCCTAGTATATGAATCAAGTAATTCATATCAGTGCCTTTAACTTTGTGGTGTGTCAAATATAATGGCTATTATTTACTTGGTTTTATTAATATACTTGTTGATTGGAAGTGACATCTCTATTATAAATGGAGTTAAATTGTGCTATCCAAATAAATTTAGCATGAAACACCTATGAGTTTTAGTTAGCAAGGGATAACCCTTAGTCAAACTCGATAAATCAATAATGTGTTTCAAGAGTGAGGATATAGTGATTGAAAGTGTATTTTGAAACACATGATTATGATAAAGGTTGACACCTAATGATGGTGCAACTATGAGACAGGTAGATCATTCTAAAAGAATTAAAAGTCTCGTGTATACAAAAATCTGCATGGAATAGACATAGCCTTTGAGGTAGGTATAATCTGCAGATTCACTAATAATCACATACACATTTGAGTGTCCTTAAGAGGATAATGAGATACCTGAGTGGTACTCAAGAGTTTGCCTTGTGCTACTCAAAGTTTAGTGAAAGTCGACAACTAGTGAATATGTGTTCACACTAGGAGGAGCAGAAAAAAAAATTATGGAGATTAAAAGGAAAACAAGTATTGCGTTCTCATCCAAGAAATCAGACATGCATCTATGTGTTATCCTCTGCAGGGAAAGAGACTGAGTGGATTGAATGACTTATTGCTAATCATCCATTGAGAAGTTTAAAGTAAATTCTCTAATTCTGTTATGCGACTATCAAGCTATAATGCACTGTAGCTCATAACTCACTCTATAATAGTAAGAGGAGTATATTAAGACTGAAAGAAGCCTAGTTGAACTTTCTCATAGTTAAAGTGCATTTGCGACAAGTATGGCTAATACTCTTGCTAAGAGATTTGAAAGTGATCTAATTATCAAAACTGTGGGGGAAATGAAGTTAAAAGCTATTGAGTCAAAAGCTTTAACATCCAAGTTGTTTTGAGATTTAGAATCCAATTAGAGCCATAGAGAAGTTCAAACTGAAGCATCAATTTTAGGTAGTTGGCATGCTTTAGATAATTTGAAAAGTTCTATGTAAATTCTGTTAATATATAATTTCATTCCAATTTTGATGATGCTATATATTTTCATAATTTACTTAGAATCATCTCATTATTCCAAAGGAAAGCATGAAAACTTGTCGATGTGTTTCCGATGTTTAGAATGGTTGTTATATCATTCCAATTTTGATGATATAACTCTTTTATAGATTCATATTTCATTCCAATTTTGATGATTCAGAATTAACCATAATTGATTTGACTGTTCTATCATTCCCATATAAAACATAGTATAGTTCTTGTGCAGAAACTATAATAGTTCTTGTTCTTTATTTTGTTAAAAAAACTTGATTGTAATGTTTGCGCTACATTTTGCTAAGCTATCGTTGAATTGTACTAAGTTTTTTTAGTAGAACTAGATACTTTATGAAATTTACTAAAATTCTTAAAGATGTGTCTCTTGATATTCTTGTTTTTAATAAGCTAGCAAAGATGGAGGAGTTGAATCTGTCAACATAGATTTCAGAATAATGATTTTCTCAAAATGGAGGATTAACATAAAACAGTTTGCAAGGATATAGTTTTGACTTATTTCTCTGAAGAATAAATTCGTCACTTGCTTGATAAAATTTCTGTTGAGTTTAAGACTCTTGTGTTCATGAGCTTAAAACTCATATTTTGTTCTTGAAGTTTATTTGCTTTGGTTGATTTTGAAACTATGACAGGTTTTTCTAGTTAGTTTAGTTATTGTGAACTATTCTGTTTTGATATGGTCTTTGAACTATTTAATTATTTTGGTTTAGTCTCTTTTGAACTATTCGAGTTATAATTGATTTAGTCTGTGAACTATATTATTTTTGTGAGCCAATGATTTAACAGGGCATTGCCTAATATATTGAGAATATATGAGGAGATTGTTGGATATATAGGTATATTCTCAATATAATAGAATATTATTGTGTATAATGTTCTATGGGGCAACACGTGCTTTGTACGTGTTATCTATTTAATTGTTGGACCAGGTTGAATGGGCATAAAGCTCAGTACCCTAAACCCAGTTCATCTCATATAAAAGCTGGTCTAGAGGTAGTGCTCTGTGATATTCCAATACTGATAAGCAGAATATAATATCTTAAGCAGCTATGAGATATAAACCATAACCCTAATTACTCATCTTGATCTAACAAACTTGACTTACAGTAGACAAACTGCGTATTAAAAAAAAATCAGCATACTTGAGACATCCTGAGAACGATCCTAATTAACAGTATAGGAGAACAAGAAATCATGGTCTTCGTTGTACAGTTTTAACTTAACCACGGATTATGAACAGTAGTACAGTTTGAACAAATATATCAATTATCCAACAACAACTATTAAACAACCACAAGCACAAAATGCACGGAAATTATTCTGAAACAACTAGCAAAATCACTTCCAGCTTTATAATCGCATGCAACGAAAGCTCTTCCTCCAAAATAGCTGAGAAGGCAAGCAAACTGAAGCAGCTGACACATGATGCCCTTCCACCATCACTATCAATTATGCGCAGAATTGATCAATTCTGTTGAATAAATCAGTAATATAGAAGCACAACTCCCTCTCTTCTGACTCTAGCAAACTAAAAGCATTGTAAATAACCTGTTCACAAAGAAACAAAGAAAAAATTAGTAGAGTCAACAAGTACTTAAATGTTCATATAGAATATGGAGCTTTATTAGCTTAACCATTAGCTGCTATAATAAATATAACAACAATCTCTCCATCTCTGCACCGTACCATTCATATGTTTGCATGTTTGGGAATTGGGAAAGAGCAAACAGAGTTGCCGAAAGAAAGACTAGGGTGCTGAACTAAGAACTTTATGCTATGTAATTATGTATGCATAACCTTTTAACATGATAGGTACATGATAGGTAGATGACGGGGGTGTTTGGTTGGTTGTAAAATATTTTCAAAATATGAAGATTACTAAACAAAAAAGAAATTTGTGAAAATAAGTTCTAAAAAAGTGGTGAAGTTGAATGTAGTTTTACTATAGCAGAAATAGTTAGTAGTTTTACATGAAATATTAGGTTTGTTTGAGTTGTAAGAATACTGTAGCAAAAATAATTTAAGATACTTTTTAATTCTTAGTTTTATTTAAAATTAATCTCAACTAATTACGGTTTAAACTAATTAAACTAAATTGATCTTAATTAAATTAAACAAAAAAATCCGAAACTAAAAAAAAACCACAAAAAGAAGCTTAAAAAACGAAGCTTAAAAAAAAAAAAAACCGAGACTAAAAAACCCAAAGATAAAGTGTTGTGTTTATACGTGGGGACTTTAGTGCCATATCGGCAAGGAGAGGGGGGGTTCAATTGTTTAAATAAGATCTTGTAAATTATATAAAAGACAAAAGCAAGTTCATTAGAGTGTGTGTGAAAGAAATAAAAGATTTAAATATTTGTGAACAGTATTCTACGAGTGTCCGTCGAAGAAAAAAGACGGAAGTGAAAACAGGCAAAAAGTACACATTGCGGCTACAGTGCAAATCCAAATTCAAGTTAACAGAAAAAAGACGGAAGTGAAAACGCGCGGACAAAAAGTACACATTGCGCACCACTGTTAGCTACAGTGCAAATCTAAATTTAAGCCAACCAAACCCGTGAATCATGATTTTCTCTTAGATTCTATTTCCTACAGTAATCTTAATGCCTACCAAAATTAGTAGAATCAACAAGTACTTAATTGTTCATATAGAATATGGAGCTTTATTAGCTTAACCATTAGCTGCTATATAACAAGAATCTCTCTATCACTGTACCATACCATTCATAAGTTTGTAGGTATGGGAAAGAGCAAACAGAGTTGCCGAAAGAAAGACTTGGGGCGTTGAACTAAGAACTTTATGCTATGTAATTATTTTAGTCTATATAATTATGTATGCATAGAGCATTCACATCAGGGCCGGCCCTGATATGAAGGCGGGTAAGGCGGCCGCCTCGGGCTCCCGCGGAATTCGCCATTTTTGGAGCCTCCGATTTCAAACTTTCCTTGTAAATATAGGCACGCATTTCGCGCGTAAAATTTTTTTTTTTTATATGGGGCAGGGGGGCCCCATTTCGGAAGTTCGCCTAGGGCCTCCCGGAACTCAGGGCCGGCCCTGATTCACATTCACAGTGGTGCATGCTATAAAATGTCTATATGCATATTTCAAAAGTCTATATATTATGTACGCATAGAGCATTCACATTCACAGTGGTGCATGCTATAAAATGTCTATATGCATATTTCAAAATAGCATTTGGTTGTTTTGCTGCAATCCTGAAATGGCAAAATATAGCAAGGTTAGAGAAAATTTGAACGGACGAAACATAATGTTTGGTCTGAAGAAATGTTTTTACTTTTTTATTATTTTTTAATATTATAGTAATTTTTAATATTTTTTATTATAGATGTTTCGTCCGAGACAAAAAAAATTAATTCTTTTTTTTTGTAGGACGAAACATCATGTTTCGTCCAACGTGAATCATGATTTTCTCTTAGATTCTATTTCCTACAGTAATCTTAATGCCTACCAAAATTAGTAGAATCAACAAGTACTTAATTGTTCATATAGAATATGGAGCTTTATTAGCTTAACCATTAGCTGCTATATAACAAGAATCTCTCTATCACTGTACCATACCATTCATAAGTTTGTAGGTATGGGAAAGAGCAAACAGAGTTGCCGAAAGAAAGACTTGGGGCGTTGAACTAAGAACTTTATGCTATGTAATTATTTTAGTCTATATAATTATGTATGCATAGAGCATTCACATCAGGGCCGGCCCTGATATGAAGGCGGGTAAGGCGGCCGCCTCGGGCTCCCGCGGAATTCGCCATTTTTGGAGCCTCCGATTTCAAACTTTCCTTGTAAATATAGGCACGCATTTCGCGCGTAAAATTTTTTTTTTTTATATGGGGCAGGGGGGCCCCATTTCGGAAGTTCGCCTAGGGCCTCCCGGAACTCAGGGCCGGCCCTGATTCACATTCACAGTGGTGCATGCTATAAAATGTCTATATGCATATTTCAAAAGTCTATATATTATGTACGCATAGAGCATTCACATTCACAGTGGTGCATGCTATAAAATGTCTATATGCATATTTCAAAATAGCATTTGGTTGTTTTGCTGCAATCCTGAAATGGCAAAATATAGCAAGGTTAGAGAAAATTTGAACGGACGAAACATAATGTTTGGTCTGAAGAAATGTTTTTACTTTTTTATTATTTTTTAATATTATAGTAATTTTTAATATTTTTTATTATAGATGTTTCGTCCGAGACAAAAAAAATTAATTCTTTTTTTTTGTAGGACGAAACATCATGTTTCGTCCAACGCTTTTGTGCAATCTCAAAAGCCTCTCTCGGTTATTTGGTTTTTTTCCCTTTAGTTTAGTGATCCATAGAAAATCATGAGTCAACCAATAATCTATAGAAAATCCAATGGTCCAAATCAATAATCCATAAAAAATCATATACAATCCAACCCATAGAATCCCTCAAAAATAATTTTATTTACAATCTAGAGCTCTGGACGAAACATGATATTTCATCCGAGCTTCTATTCTTTCAGGGTTTTTTTACTTATAAAAAATTATAATTTCATCGGACGAAACTTTATGTTTCATCCGATCCCAAAATAATATTATAAAGTATTTGAAGGTGTTTCGTCCAATAGATTAAAATAGTATAAAATATTTGGGACAAAACATCATATTTTGTCCGCTATAATATGCATATTGTTTTATCTTCTTTTAAAGATAACATTATGCTGTAGGGAAAAAGCTAAATATGACAGAGTAGCACACGACTGCAGCACTATCATTGATATAAAATGCATATCATGGATATATAGCACCCTACCGTGGATTTTCTAAGAGCACCTGTAGTCGTGGGCTAAATACCCAAATTTTGAAAAATTTGGGAAAAAAGCGCTGCAGTCGTCGTCCAAATTTGCAAAATTTGGGTGTACGATGAATAGTGCCTTGCCAAATATAGCAGACGATTTGGCCAAATGCAAAATATAGCTAACGACCTATTTTATTTCGTCCGTCAGAATTGACGAAAGATAAAATTTCGTCTAGCAGGGAGACGTACAATAAGTGTTTTAGGACGATGGATTAAACCCCGTTTGAAAAAGGAAAAAAAAAATTCACAGACGATGCATTATACATCGTCAATGTTGAATTCCGCTAGATGCCAAAAAGAGGAGGACGGTAGATTAACTACCGTCCCTCCCAAAAAAAAAATTTTTTTCCCTTTATATGATTACCATTTTGCCCTTTTTATTTTATCCAATCTCCCATCCCTTTTTTACAACGGCTAGTATTCTGCTGATGCATTTTTAATGTTTCGTTCAACGGCTCTTATTTTTTTGGGCACAACGGATAAAAAAAAAATCTCACAATATATAGGCATCGTACATTACAATTGGCCACAGCCAATATTCTCCTGCTTCTTCACAACTCCTCCTACTCTATACTCTCTCAGTTCCTCTCTGTCTCTGTTCGTTATCAATTGAGTATTCAACACAGAGAAAATTATATTGCGTCTTCTATATCTACACAATCTAGAAATCTTTTAATTTTCATTTTTATTTCTTCCTATCTCTGTAATTTTTTTAATTTATTTTAATTTCATTTTATGGCCAATCCCCGTCCATTTAGAGGCCGAGCATATACCGTGTATGAGAATATTCTTTTGGCACAAAGTTGGGTTGCTATAACCCAAGATCCGTTGATCGGTAGCGATCAAACTGGCAATCAATTTTGGAATAGGATTTATCTCACATTTGAGAATCTGTCTGGGTGTGCAACAGATCGAACGGCCGGCTCTCTTTCTAGTAGATTTACCACCATGTCAAAGGAAGTATCATTGTACATTGCGAAATTGAGCGGTGTGACAAATAGAGCGGCAAGTGGTATGACGAACGTGGATATGGTTAGTTTTGTTTTAATGTATTTTATTATGATGATTATCTTACTTTTTTATTATAAATTTCGTTCACATATTTTTTGTTAACAATTTATAAACTGTGATAGGTACGCGATGCAAGACTAGAATATATGCAATCGGCCGGGAAGCCCTTCAAATTTGAAGAGTGCTATGAAATTTTGAAAGATCAACCAAAATTTTCCATGCGTACTACACAGGTTTTCGAGAATGTCCCGAGTAGTCAGTATACCGAAGGTGGTAGTTCAGCACATTCCCCCACATCCGTTCAGTGGGATTCAGATATACCAATTGATTAAATGCGCCTTCGCCACTATCGCGACCACCCGGCAGGAAAGAAGCAAAGAAAAAAGGGAAGCGCACTGTTGAAGCCAGTGACGTTTCCGCTATGGTGGAAGAAACGCGTAATTTTAACAATTTTTATATTAGCAATCAGAAAGACAGGCTAGACCTGAAACAAAGAGATTTCGATTTTAGAGTGTCAATTGAAGAAGATCGTATAATGGCTATGGATCTGAGTAGCTTACCTGATCATCAACGTTATTATTTTCTAAGTCGACAACATGAAATCGCTCAAAAAAGGGGCTATCAGCCGGGTTAAAGATGTATTAAATTTTATCAACTTATCTTTAATTTTTTTTAGTATTGTTCGTATGTTGTTCTTATGCTTATTATTAATGTTCTTAAATGAGATTATTGAAATACTAGTTAACATTAAAGTTGTTATCTAATAATTTGTTGCAAAATGAAGATTAAACAATTCTCTTCGGAATTAAAAACGTAATACATTAATTATCAAAATAGAAAAAACATTACATTAAGAAACTGATATTGCTATATTAATGAAAAGAACATGACCCAAATTCTCCATGTAGTCCATTGCTCTCTAATACATCTTCACTTAATCTTCATTCTCTTCATCTTCACCATATGCGTTCCAAATGTGCTCAACTAAATCAAGACGCAGTGCATGATGCATTTGTCTGTCATGAAGCTGCACAGTGCGTGCCGTTCGCGCTGCACGCTCAGTTGGGTCAGACCTATTAGGTATGACAATTGATGAGTTGGAATCATGGTCGTACACATAGTCACTGATCCCTTCTTCCCTTTCATCTTCAATAATCATATTATGTAATATAATACACGTTTTCATAATGTATGATAAGCTGTCTGCATCCCAAAGTCCGGCTGGTTCTTTCACTATAGCAAATTGTGCTTGTAAAACCCCGAAGGCGCGCTCAACATCCTTTCGTGCAGCTCTTGCATCTGTGCAAATTTCTTCTTTTTCGGTGTATCTGGGACTGAGTAAGTCTTAACTATAATTGCCAATGGAGGGTATATACCATCAGCTAAATAGTATCCCATATTGTACGCATGATTGTTTATTACAAATTCAGCGAGTGGTGCACAACCATCGATGATGTTGTTGAACAGTGGAGAACGGTTAAGTACATTCAGATCATTATTGCACCCCGGCATTCCAAAAAAAGAATGCCAAAACCATAGATCGTAAGATGCAACTGCTTCAAGCACAATAGTTGGTTCACGTACGTGACCCGTGTATTGACCATGCCAGGCTGCCGGACAATTTTTCCATGCCCAATGCATGCAATCAATACTTCCTAACATTCCGGAAAATCCCCTAGCTGAATTTCCTGCCAATAGTCTGTCCACATCATTAACCGTTGGATGTCTCATATATTCTGGACCAAAGACATTAACAATTGCCACACAAAAGCATCGCAATGTCTTCAATAACGTACTTTGCCAATACATACATACTCGTCAATTGCATCGGCTGATGATCCATATGCTAAACAACAGATTGCGACAGTAATTTTTTGATGTGGGGATAAGCCAAATGTTTTTTTTGCATCTTGACGTTTAACAAAATAAGTATCAAAACTTACAGTTGCTTGGAGTATTCGGCAAAATAAATCCCGGCGCATACGGAAACGACGTCGAAATAGACTATCGCCGTAGATAGGATTATTGGCAAAATAATCCCTGTGAAGCCGTCTATCACCACCTTCTCTTTCCCGACGAATATAGCGGCGGTGGTGTGTATCACGATTTTCTTGAACAACTAACGACAACACAGTCATGCGTTGATTAATAATCCTCGCTACCATGTCATTCTCTTCGTCGGATGACGATGAATCCATAGCGTTATTTGAAGAAGCCATTTACAGAAGGTTTGGGTTGTTTTTTTGGTCTACTGGTTTCTCATTCGGAAAGGGTGAAGATGGGTTTAAATAGAATTAGGATTAGTGGTCTTTTTGGACTTCAAACACAATGGATACAAACAAAACTGACCAAAGACAGGATGTGACTTATCATTTGTCACATCAATTACCATTTTACCAATTGTTTAAAATGCCCATAAATAAAAGAATAAAACTAACTTAAACACAACTTAATGTAAATTCCTAATACATAATTTATAGATAAAGACAAAACATATCTATTCACTATACTCATTTTGAGTTTCAGGCACATATTCCTGTGATTTGTTAGATGATCCACAATAAGTATTATTGTAGTCAAAATTCCAACGCCTCCCTCCCCGAACCGACTGTGAAGGTCGTTCTCCAGATATTGATCTCTGACGATCGACAACTTGTGTTGGAATAGACGACCTTAATACTGTGTCGATTAGAATCAGCCGTCGTAATTGTGCTTCCGTATTAGACAATAGAGCATGCTCTTGGTACAATTCGTCCTGTTGAAAGATATGGTGGTTAATAAATTGAAATATATGGTGGTTAATTATGAATGTTGGAAAGTAAACTTACATAAGACTTTGACCCACGAGGTTCTACATAAACTGGTTCTCGCGGACAACTTCTTCTAACTGTACCCCTGGAATACAGTGGAATTTCCACTATACAATACCCGTAGTCAACTGGCTGATCTTGAATTGGTTGTGTTACGTACTCAGAAGGCGCCCAAAAGGGCGGAGCAGGGAAGGGTAACTGTGCAGCTGGATCAGTAACGCTAGCTGGTCCGATGAAATCAATATTTCGAATGGATATTCCTCATCCAGACATAGTGGTTGATCGCCGATCCCAATGGATATTCCCGTTAATATTGCCCAATCAAACGGGGTAAATCCTAACTCGCCGCACGGAAGATGAAATGTGTGGGTAGTGTCCCACCACCTCTCAACCAAAGACTCGGTAATCTTCTAGGATGATTTTTCTGTATCAATTGTAAAAAATCTTTGCCAACCAGTGTTATCTATTATTTGTTTTACAACGGGGATACGAGAGCATATCTTGTAGGCTTTAATTGGACCCTTCCAACTACCCCTAAAGTTACAGAATCCACCAAAAGAATTTTCGGCAACATTCTTACTTATATGAAATTCGTTGTCGAATACCTGTGTCCACATTGTTGGATCGCTTAAATCAACTTCTTCAGTATCTGCTTCAGGTTGTTTGCCTCTATTTCCTTCATCAGAACTAGATACACCCTTTGATTTTAGTCTGCCAATAAAACGTCGGATCGACATTTTGCAATATTTTCGCTTCGAGAGTTGAATGATGTAGAACGAAGGAAGTTTTTCTCCGTGAAGTCGAAACTATAAGTAATTTCAAGATATACTGTTTAGTGTCACAAAGTTTAGTTTGCTTGATCTTCTTCGGCTCAATACCAATTTATATGGTGAATAAGGAAGTGATTCAAGGGTAGAAAGGTCACAAGTCTTAAGTATGGCAGGCAAGATCATTTGCCTTTTGAATTTTTTTATTTTTTTTTTTAACTTTAACACAATTGCCCAACCCCACACACCCCCCATGACGATAAATTCCAAACATTCAATCACGCCGTAATTGAATGACGAGTTTATATACAGCGTCCCACCAATTTAAAAAAAAAAAATTAAACAAAACCACCGACGAGTGATTATACACCGTCAATTGGCCTGCCCAACTTTAAAAAAAAAAAAATTTAAACAAAACCAGCGACGGCCGATTACACCCCGTCCGAGAGATGCGGTAGGGAGAATGACGGGAGATAATATCCCGTCCTTGTTTTTTTTAAAAAAAAAAAAAAAATTTAAACAGACGATTGAATAAACCCCGTCCGAAAGATGCGGCTTGGAGAATGACGGGAGATAATATGCCGTCCTTGCTTTTTTTTTTTTTAAAAAAAAAAAATCAACAAACGATTCAAAACAACCCATCCGAAAGATGCGGCTTGGAGAATGACGGGAGATAATCTCCCGTCCTTGCTGTTTTAAAAAATAATAATAATAATAATTTAAACAGACGATTGATCATAACCCGTCCGTACTTCAATTTGATTTTTTTAATATTTTTCCGATTCGAAGACGGTACATTATTTTTCGTTGCCAGATAATTTTCAAACCGCACACTCTACGACGAAAGATAATCTTCCGTCTTTTAAAAAAACAAACGACAAATTGAATATAGCTTTAAACGACTGTAGCAAGATTCTTTTTTTTCTATTTCTAATTGCTATTTACCCAAAATTTGACAAGTAACGACTAGAGATGCTCTAACTAACCTTTTAACATGATAGGTACATGAAGAGTAAAAGCAAATACCGTGGATTCTCTAACTAACCTTTTAACATGATAGGTACATGAAGAGTAAAAGCAAATTAGAGCAGCAAGTACATATCTAGTCATATGACATGAGAGGTTCCATGTACATTGCTGCATACATACAACCGACAGTTACTGTCTCTCTCAAGTCATAAATGACTCCTTCATCTGTAAAAGTCTGGGCTAATAAAAGGTCAATAGAAATGTAAAATGAGCTGGATTTGTGGCTACCACCAGTTCATCTAAAAGCTTCAACAACCAAAGCTCTGGACCCTTCTAACTTCTATGCGATTTAATTACTGCCTTGCCTTAGCCTAGTTCAAACATCTGCGGTATCGCTTTTCTACAGAAGACCTTCATACTGATCTCTCTCTTGCTTTTGACCACTTCATATTCACTTGCATGCTTTTCTAATCTCTCTCACATTTATTATACACAATTGATTACAATGTCATCTTTTGTCCTCTCGCTACATCTATAAGATGATTAGCCATGCAATTGTTAGAAAATGTGGCCTCAAATACACATAGGCACGGGTACTTAAAGTTGAAGAAGAGGAGGAGACAAAAAAGTAAGAGAAGACAAGCGGCGAAGTAGAAGAAGTAGTCTGGATGGTTGCGGTCGACTGATCTGGGGGTGCAGTCGACCGACCCTAAACTGAGAGTTCTTCGAGTGTATAAGTCCAACAGAGAAGAGGACGGTCGACTGACCTAGGGGGTGCAGTCGATCGGCCAGCTCTCTGAGTTGGTTCTCCACGTTGCAATTGATCGACAACGTCGGCTGATTGTTTTTTAGCATATAAGTTTAAAGGCCCAATTGCTAGATTTGTATTTATCTTTTAGGATTTACTTGGGGACTATATATATGGTCGTAAACTCTAGGGTTTAGTTATCTTTTTGGATCTAATCAAATCTGAAGAGATCAAACTTGTGTATCAAGAGGTGAGCCGTTATCATTGTTCAACTTCAAGATAGATTGTGCCGAGTGTTTCAAAGGTGTGAGAGAGAGATTGAGAGTTGTAATCTCTTTTGTAATCTTTGTATTTCTTTGAGGAATAAGAAGTATTGGTTATCTCTGCATATTAACTGTGTTCTTGTGAGATCTATATATTATGGTGGCTTGTTCTTGGTTCATCTAAGTCTTGAGAGTTTCTATTGCTTGTGGTGTGTTTCAGCTATTAGCACTACGAGTTGGAAGTAGATTTTTTTGACAAGTGGTATCAGAGCAGTTGGTTCGAGATGGCCGATAACAAGATGAAGATCGAGAGATCCGATGGGAGTGACTTCGTGATGTGGAAGATTCAGATGATAGCATATCTTCGTCAGAAAGATCTTGATTGTCCGTTGTTTGATGAGAAGCCAGTAAGTGCAAACAAGGACGCGAAGATCTTGGCGGATTGGAATCGTTTGGATCAGAAGGCGCTGGGACAGATTCAGTTGGGACTGAGTAGGAAGGCGTTATTTCATATCTCGAAGGCAAAAATTAACCACAAAGGAGGCTATGGAGATTCTTACGGATATGTATGAGAAACTGTCGACATCTAATCAAATTCTTCATTTGAAGAAATTGGTTAATATGAAGTTGAAGAAAGAGGGTTCAGTAGCAGAGCATGTGAACAATTACTGTATGGTTTACAACCAGATGGAAGCTGCATGTTTAAAGTTTTCAGAGAGGGGACAGTCATTGTTACTTCTATCTACTTTACCTGATAGTTATGGTACGATGGAACAGACTATTACAGACCTAATGACAGATTCGACGACTCTACAAGATGTGGTGAGTAGCAATCTGAATGAGGAGGTGAGAAGGGTGAGAAACGGGGGATATACATCATCATCTTCTAAAGATTTCGCTATGTACGTTAAGAAGAGACGTGGGAGATCTAAGAGCAGTCGAAGAAGAAATGATCAGAGTAGATCATCTGAGAGTGGGTCGGATGACAGCAATGGAGGACATGGGCTAGAGTGTTGATATTATCACAAGAAGGGTCACATGATATGCAGTTATAAGGCTTATATGAAGAAAAAACAAGAGAAACCGAAGAGAGATAACCCAAAGAAAGTCCAAGGAGGGCTTGTTGAGGAGTTATGCTTATCAGCTCGGGAGGAGTTGGACACTCAAGATTGGTGTATCGATTCGAGGGCTTTCTTTCATTGCACTCTGAGGAGAAAGGTATTTGATGACTACGAGGTGGGTTCTTTTGAAGTTGTGATTGTGGAGAATGGTCACCGGTGTCCTGTACGTGGGTTGGTAACACCATTGATGATCAAAGTGTTGTCTTGCGGGAGACAAGGCATGTTCTAGACTTGAAGAAAAATCTTATCTCGATTGGAAGGCTAGACAAGGAGGAGGAGTTTATTACAGTTGGTAGTGGGGAGTGGTGTATAGCTACAGGTTTAAGGGTGATTGCAAAAGGAAAGCATGAGGGAACGATGTATTTGCTTAGAAACGTGAGGGGCATTTCTCCTGTAGTTGACTCTCAGTCAGAATCGAGTAGTAGGTGTGGGGTGCAATCAAGTTCTTTCAATTGTGGAGGGGAGATTACTAATTTAGTGAGAGCTGCTGGCCATGGAAGTGATCCTAGAGGGCAAGATGTTGCTGCGGAGAAGGTACTTTGCGAATTGGCAGTTGAAGTTTCACGTCACTCTTGTGTGATAGAGAGCACTGATATCGATATGTGGGGTGATGTCGATGAGGATAACCGAATTGGGACTGTAGGGGTTGAACAGTCTGCGGAGTTTGTGGATGTGTCGTCCACGGAGGTTTCTAGTGCAGAGGGTGCATTGAGAGGCTTTGAACCATGTCCGGAGTTGATGGAGATTTTGCGAGTTAGGGAGTCTCATAATACGGAATCCGACACGAGAGGTTGTTTCTCCAGTACTCTTGCTCTATTTGATTAGTGGAGCACATCCTTCATGAGGCGATGAGGGGTGGTTGGTGCACTCCACGTGGTAGAGTGGCGGAGGTGCTCTTCATGAGAGTGGGGAGTACTTGAGTTTTCCATTAAAGTGGGAGATGACAGAGATAATGCGAGAAAAGATTGCAATAACTTTAAAGCGTGATGTATTTGGTCCAAGTAGGAGATTGTTAGGAATTGTGGCCTCAAATACACGTAGGCACGGGGTACTTGAAGTTGGAGAAGAAGAGGAGGAGACAAAGAAGTAAGAGAAGACAAGTAGCGAAGTAGAAGTAGTCTGGAGGGTTGCGGTCGACTGACCTGGGGGTGCAGTCGACCGACCCTAGACTGAGAGTTCTTCGAGTGTATAAGTCCAACAGAGGAGAGGACGGTCGACCGACCTAGGGGGTGCAGTCGACCGGACAGCTCTCTGGGTTGGTTCTACACGTTGCAGTCGACCGACACTTGGGGTGCGGTCGACCGACAACGTCAGCTGATTGTTTTGGGCTTACGAGTTTAAAGGCCCAATTGCTAGATTTGTGTTTATCTTTTAGGGTTTACTTGAGGGCTATATATATGGCCGTAAACTATAGGGTTTAGTTATCTTTTTGGATCTAATCTAATCTGAAGAGATCAAACTTGTGTATCAAGAGGTGAGCCGTTATCATTGTTCAACTTCAAGAGAGATTGTGCCGAATGTTTCAAAGGTGAGAGAGAGAGATTGAGAGTTGTAATCTCTTTGTATTTCTTTGAGGAATAAGAAGTATTGGTTATCTTTGCATATTGATTGTGTTCTTGTGAGATCCATATATTGTGGTGGCTTGTTTTTGGTTCATCTCAGTCTTAAAAATTTCTATTTCTTGTGATGTGTTTTCGCTATTAACACTACGAATTGGAAGTAGATTTCTCCTCCAGCAATGCATTTGATAAGCAAGATGGTTATGTCATTTTCTGTCTACATTACCAAAAAAGAAGCTATCTAGTGCAATGCATATTAATTTGGAATTGATGTGTTCACATTTTCCAGTAAGTAGCTATGTTTTTTTTTAGAGAAAATCGAAAAGGTGGTGGTGAAAATTTTTTTGAATGATGAAACAACTCAAAGTTCAAAGTTCAAAGTATCATGCAATAACCATTGAAGAGGCTAATAACAAATAAATGACTTTGATCTTAACATGTGCAACGCACTTGTTTGTCTACAATCCACCACAGCCAACAATCCAATTCTCTAGTTACTTACAATAGTAGAGATGTATAGAGATCGAGTTTTATTCTTCAAAGGTGTCAAGGGGGTTTAATGTGAATGCTTTTATCTTTTCCGGCATGGGAACAAGGAACACTTGTTCTTAGCAAAAAAAAAGTTTAAAAACAAGGAATTTTTATGCAAGCTTAGAAATGGTTTATGTAAATGTTAGTAAACATAATGACGGAAATGAATTAGGATGCCAGAATTTTTAGTTTATAAATAATAAATCTTGGACCATTGAAAATTCAAATTGCATATAAGTTCAATTTATTTATGAGATCAACACAGATTGCTGTCAGTTTAAATGAAGTTGGTTGCTTGGAGTGATTAATGAGGTAGTAGCTGCAAGTATTTCTTTATAGAGTAATGCTACATTCACTACCAATTTCACTACATTTCTCTTCACTATCTTAGGTGACACACTCCAATAGGTAGAAAAAGATAGAGTAGGTGGGGAAACTCTCCAATAGGAGTATGCCACCTAAGATAGTGAAGAGAATGGTAGTGAAATTGGTAGTGGCGCAAGCATTACTCTTCTTTGTATAGAGAGAGAGAAATGCTTCATTGCAAACGCTACTGTAGCATGCAAACGCTACTGTAGCGTGCAAACGCGTACAATAAGATTAAATATTTTTAAAAGTAAATGCGAAAACTATAATGGGAGAGTTGGAGTTGCACGTGTGTTACACGTAAGTAGGTAGATTTACAACTCCAACTCTTCCATTCTGATAGTTATTATATATCTCTAATATTATAATGGGAGAAGCCCTTAGTGTCATTTGTAAATATACCACTTTATTTGTAAATCTACCACTTTACGTGTATTGCACGTGCAACTCAAACTCTCCCATTATACACTTTATTTAAATCTACAAATTTACGTGCATTACACGTATAACTCAAACTCTCTTATTATACTTTTTATATTGCTTTAAAAAATATATATTTATTAACACGTGCTATATTATATTACTTTAAAAACTATATATTGATTAAAACGTGCATTGCACGTGTTAACTAGTAGTTATATTATAGATAGATAGATAGATAAATAGATAGTAATTTACACGTGTGACGCACATTTAATATATTTTAAAAAATTAAAGTAAAAAATTTGACGCAGTGAGGACTCGACCCTGAGACCTCCTTCATATTAGGTATGCACGTGCAATGCACGCATTGGTAGATTTACAAATGACACTAAGACTTTCTCCCATTATAATATTAGAAGATTGGATTATATATATATAGAGCCCCCTTCGGTTGCACACTAGCCTCGAGCTTGACCAACCAATGCCAAACAGGAGGGCTAGGCTTGGCCCACCATTTCACACTCGACGAAAGATGGATTTTTCAACACAGAGCCGGGAATAACGGCCGGCACATCTTGCCTTTCTTCTAATGAATTGAATCCCATCACGACTTTCGTGAACTACTGGTCAATAAATCCGGGTGCCGAAGGAGGTCGAGGGTCAGGGAAGTCGTGATGGTCCCCACTAGCAGTTGTCTCCCAAACCCCTAGAATGACACATTGACTTTTGGTGAGCACTCCGTGAGCACTCACGAACTAGAAACCCTATGAAAAATCCGAACCGCTCATATTGTTCTATATGCCTTAGATAGCCTAACAATAACAAATCAAGTAATTTGAAGTTCATTTGCCCATCCATCAAAGCTGTTAGAATTTTCAGCCATACAATTTTGTGAGGATGTAAATCATGGGCAAATGAACTTCAAATTACTTGATTTTTTATTGTTAGGCTATCTAAGGCATATAGAACGATATGAGCAGTTCGTATTTTTCATAGGGTCTCTAGTTCGTGAGTGCTCACCAAAGTAGTGTGCAACCGAAGATTTCTCTCTCTCTCTCTCTCTCTCTCTCTCTCTCTCTATATATATATATATATATATATATATTTTTTTTTTTTTTTTTGGTGTAATTCTATTGCATGTAAATTTCGGTATTATTCAAATATTGTATTTTCTCTTCCAGGAAGGTTGTAACATTTGGAGCTTGTACAAAGGCCTAGCATGTACACCAGGCATGGAGACCCTGATCCTCTCCTTCCCATCATAGCATACTAGCATAGCATGTGTGTGAGCCAATGCAATGTCAAATCTTAGTTACCATACCCACCGTATAAACCTAAAGGTACCCTCTCTTCTTCAATGGTCTGCCAAAATACAACCTACTACTTTTTTATTTATTGCTGTCATGAGTATATAACAGTCTCAATACCCTTTTCATCTCAATCCAAAACCAACTACCTCTTTCTGTCAAGTTCTCATTTCTCCAAATGGGTGTTTCTTCTCTAGCTAATAGTCTTTCACTACCTTCCTCCTTCGCTCTTTACAGCAATGATCCTTCCTTTGTCTTTGTGTTGGAATTCTGAAGTAAAGAGGGATCCATACCGTACCTACCTTCCCAACTCTCTATTTTAACCGACCAATGATCCTTTCTCTTTTGGGGAAATTCTATTTCCTATTCCTATTGCATGCATGCATGCATCATTTCTTTTGTAACCAACTATTGGTGGCTTAGGGATTTAATGTTGTTCATCTATAGGTCTTGCATGTGGAGATGAGGTTATATCTTACAGCCAAGGATGACTTGCCGGCAGTTTTGTTTGTATGAATCCATCATGCTTACAAATTCTGCTTATTTAATTGGTTAATGCATACATGTTTATGTCCATATTATTTGCTTTCATTAATTAGTGCAATTAGGGTGCTCCATATAAATTTGCAATGACCGGCAAGTTGTTTTTGGCTAGGAGATCACCTCCTTTTCTCATGCTAGACCAATGATGATAATAATCTTTCATTTGGCCGGGAAGAGGAAATGGGTTACAGGCACTACAATCAAATATCTTTCTCAAACCTCTCTTTCATCGCGTAACCAAAATTTTTATTTTATAGATACAAAATGTTCTAATTTTCGCTTTTACCATCTCCGCAAACATTCAAATCAGATTCCTACTTAACTTTCAAGTATGCAGTAGAAGTAGATATTTTGTTATTGCTTCAAAACTTTATCATTCTAATGATATATATACTTTTCTGCCTTCTCATCTTGTAGCAGGTCAAGCTGTTTGCAGTGCTGTTATCGTCTTCACGGTGTGCTATTTTTTTTGGAGGTTTACTTCGCAAATGTTTTGACATATATAATGAAGATGTTACGTTCCTGATAGTCCTCAAATACTAGAAATTTTTTCCCTTGTAGTTCTCTCCACAACTTCTGCTAGCTAGCAATCGTATGTTTCTGTTTTTCAAGGTTCAGCTTAGTCCTATTATTTTTATTTGGGTGACCAAGGTACCAAAACAGGAAGCCTCAGATCTATATCAATTAGCCAAGGTTTTTGCAGAAGTTCATAACTACGATAACAAATACAGGTAGAGCAACTTAGCACATTAAATTTATAGATAGCACAGGGGAAAATATTCTATACCTTCGCAAATTGAAATAATTATTAAATCATTGCAGAAGAAATTAAATGGTGAAAACAAGCTGGAGTAAAATGTACTCACAAAAAGTCACTAATATATGGAAGTGCTCACATGCGTTATGGAGATTAGATATATAGACAAATACCATTTCATTGTTCACTAAATAGTTTTCCCGCAAGCTATTTATAATTTTTTTGACCTAAGTCATTAAGTTAGGCATTAGAGCATCCACGGTCGGTTTGCTATATTTCCATAATATGCATATTTTAGTAATTTCGGATCTGCACTCGTTTGCTATTTATCCATATTTTGACAAAATCATTACACAAGAATATTGCTATATTTGAGAGGCGATATAGAAATATGTATATTAGGCGATAAATTTTTTACTGTATCGAACGAAACTTGAAGGTTCGTCTGATGAAATTAGAAGAATTTTTTAATTAAAAAATAGCTCAGAAAAATTGGCCTAAAATGTCAGATGCATTTGAAAAGTTCCAAAAGCCACGGACGAAACTAATTGGAGTTTCGTCCGTTTGAGATTTAATTTTTTTTCTTTTCATGTTGCGTCTACCAGTGTAAATTATTAAAATATTCAATTAAACTTTTTTTTTGTTGATATATCGGATAGAGCCAAACGGCCCCAGCCATCAAAAAATAGATAAATCAATAAATCAGTAGAGTTACAGACAATATTGCAAGGATTTTAGAAGCTGTAAAACATGAACAAGAATACAAAAAAGTAATCAAAAAGCAGCTGAAAAGCTCACAAATAAGAGATCTGCGATACAAAAATAGAACGACACCGAAAAGGGGTACGGAGCAATCAGACAGGCTAACAATGCGTCTAAAGGAGCAACCAACTCAGCCGCACCCAAAAGTAGTGCGTACTCCCGCTAATGCTCACTTCTGCAAGACAAAAAGATCTGCAACAGGCATGAAGTGAGATCGCAGAACACGGACGACTCGACGACATGAGCAAAAAAGTGGAACAGATCCATAAGACAGAACCATGAAACAGAAGGCCAAACATCCCCACACGAAGACACCAAGCCCCACCTGCACAAGAAAGAAAATAGAGAAAAAGCAAAAAAATCGAACCAAAGTAGCAAATAAAGAGTGTGCAATACAATGACAACGACCACAAAAAACTGATAAGATAACCACCAAACGCCAAAAGAAAAGATACAAATAATAAGAGGAATGGCGGAGAGAAGGCGTACTGTTACGGGGAGACTCGACAAAGGAAAAGAAACATACACAGAATAAGAATAAAGACCGAAGGAGAAGCTAGGCGGAGACCGGGCACGCCACAAGATAGCGCAAGGATAGGCTAACAGAACAGAAACCGAACCAGCAGCCCAAAAGAACACTAGCAGCACAAAAATGAAAAACCCGACTGCCTACTCAGAGGATGTCATAGCGAAGCCACTAGTCAACTGTGCCCAAGATGATGAGCCGACACCGAAGCTGCTTTCCTAGCTAGAATACGAGCACTCACACGAGTCTGTAAATTATTATAGACTTTCTTATTGTATTTCCGCTTAACGGGTGGAGGGACGACCTTCACCAATGGGAACGAAAATACAGCAGGTTCAGACATGCTAGCTTCGTCTATGATGAGGCAAGAAGAGGGTAAGAGAAAACTGGATGAAACTGATGAAGATATTGGGAGGGAGTTAGTATGATAGGAATCACGGGAAAAAGAAGAGACATCAAGAATCGGGGCGAACTTGATGGCAAAAGAGAAGAGGATATGCATAACCACCATCAGGAGATGATTGAGACAAGATAGAACCCCTAATTCTTGATAAATCGAGAAGATGTAGCCAGGAAAATGAAAAGAGAACGTAGAATGTTTGGGAGAAGAAATCATCATAGAACAAGAAAAATTATAAACTATAGAAGGTGCCTTAAAATAAACATTAGCATAGGCAGTAGGCACCTGAGGGACTGAAAAGCTGCGATTCTGAGCGTGCCCCATTGCACTTCGAAACCAAGGATGACAAGAGACAAAGGGTTTAAACAAACCAGAATTTTTACCCATACTCAAGCTTAACAATGGTCCCACCGAAATAGAATGGGGACGAGCCTTGTAAGAACCCAAACGAGGGTAAGAGACAAATTTCGTATAAACCTTACGATCCTTAAAAAGGTTAGCAATATTAGGAGGCTGAAGAGTAGCGAATGAATCACAATAAGCAGTGGAAGAAGTAGTGGAGTTCGTAGCTGGTAAGGGATCAGTCGAAGAGGAGTCCAAATCCTTTCCAGATTCAAAACTGAACTTCCTTCCCAAGCCAGCATGAAGCTTGCGCTTTAATAAGGGATAGTTAAGAAAGGAATGAAAGTTTGGCCGGTAAGGACTTGCCTCTGGGAAATCCAAGAAGTTTTTGAAAGGAAAAGCATCGACTGCGCGAGTGACCGAGCTTATCTCAGAAAATACACTTCATCTTATTCACGCACTCACGTTTAAAATGCCCAGGAAGGAGGTACCTGAAACAAACCAGATGAGGGTCGGACCTACAAGAATAAGGGAATATAGTGAAGATAAGAGAGCACCGAAAACGATAGGTGTTAGCAAAAAGAGGAGAAGACAAGTTACTCCTCAAATCTTAAACCGTCTCTAAACTGTTAGATCTAGCTAGCTTCGGGCAAGATGAGAATCATGGCTGAAACCAACCTAAGAAAGCCTCAAAGCGATACACCGACAAAGAATAAGGCACAGGACAATAGTACCAAAGGCAGTACAGATCCAAACTCACCAAAACACCACCAAAGAACAATCCAGCGCAGCACAAGGAGGGGCAACAATACCCTCAAAATAGAGAGAAAATAGGTGGGAGATAAAACTAAATCTGAGAAGAATAACAGAACTAACAGAGCTTGTGCAAACTATTACTCAGGGAACAGCTAGAAGCTGAACCAAACACTAACGGACTGAACCGCAGGATGAAGGGAAAAACAACTACAAGATAATACAATAGTACAACCAAAAGAACCTCATCACAGGGGATCCGCTACAGAACCCACCGGCAAACTGGGGAGCTGCCGGTGTTGGGGCGCTACCGGAGGGAGAATCGCTGAAGCTACGCTGAACGAGGACCAGGAAGCGCTGCCAACCCAAGCACCCCTTTTTGCTAAGTTTGCGCGAGGGACTAGACTCGAAAATCCAAGGGGGAGAAAGTGGATCGCCAAGAACGGGGAGGAGAGGAACTGAGGATCTGGGTCTGGAGAACTGGATGAGCTAGATAATATTAATGAAGGAAGGGGAGAAAGGGGAGTAGGGCGGCCGGATCTGGAGATGGAAGATCGGAGATGAAAGATCTTAACGAGTAGGGTTTTGGTGGTTGGTTTTGTCCTATTCAATTAATTTCTTAAAAAATGCTTTCAAACCTATTTTTTTCCACGGGACGAAACTTAGAGTTTTGACCGATCATATTTTATTTAGCTTCGCTATATCATAGCATTTCACGACTACAGGAAACCACACATTGCTATATGTATAATATGCATTTTGCTATTTTTTACCTTTCACGGCTGTGGATGCTCGTAGAATAACATATTAGTCAAATCATTATAAAATCGGTTGTCTAATAAATAGGATTGCCTTTAAAAACAAAATAATGGATCTGAAATAAGTACAAAATTACCTCATTTGATAATAAAGAGAGGATGAATGGTTATACTTCTATAACCAACTGATAAAAATGTAGAAAATTGTATATTACCACTCTGACCCTGCACATTTGAACTCGATCAATTCCATTTTTTATCTAATGAATTAAAGAAAATTATACAGCACTAGTAGCGAAATATTTAAAGCCAGACTTATCCTTGGGTAAGTCCAGTAAAGATTGTGTACGTATAAAGTACGATATGACAATTTGTGAGCACCTAGACCTTAAAAGGAATTAGCGCAGAAAGAAGAAAAAAAAAAAAAAAAAAAAAACATTGACTGATAATACACCACAGCTAAAAAGCTACTAAGAGTTGAAGGACTAATAATAATTGGAAAACATACAAAGATTAGATGAGACGAAAGTGTATATGATGCAATCCACAAAAATTTATCCATTTAACATCATATAATAGATTTTACCTCAAGAAACATTGACTGATATGCGCACAAAACCTTTAGAACTATCTCGTTTTCCATTTAAAATTAAACATATAAAGTGTCGAATGTATATATATAGGCGAAGATTACCAGAAATAGCTATAACAAGATAATGACTATATATTACCTGGAAAATACATGGGATTCAATGAAGATGAAGATCTCTATCTCAGAAAGAAATGAAGCCTTCTTTGACAGCCAGACCAAACATGAGGATAACGAGGCCAGTGGTGATGCATTGAGTGGTGGACATGATGGTCTGTGAATATGCACCCAGTGTAAAACCAGCCCCAATCAATCCAATCAAGAAACCAGTTAAGTTCCTATTCATTTTGCCCTTCTTCCTCCTCCTCCTCCTCCCCCTCCTTGAAGACAATTAAAAAGACAAAATCAGAGGCTTTTGAGAGGTTTGAAAGGTCAGAGTCAACTTCTATACCAAAAGTCAGATGTGGATTTTAGAATAGATCAGTGATCAACTTGAAAGGGACTCCTAACATGTGTAGATTATTCTTAATTGTTACTGTATTGATATTGTAATGATACTTAAGCATTCCCAAAAAAAAAAGCCAAATATCAACTGATGAGAAAGCAACATCTAGGATTTTAGAATACTAACCATAAAAAGGGCCACCTTACAATATCAAACAGAAAGTCGCAATTTCAACTACCACTCATCTACCAGTTGACATATTGCTAGCTGTTAGTTAATATCAGATTTGAGCATATCAGTTTGCTGAATAAATATCTCTTCTTTTTTTTAATATTCGAAATGGTACATTTTTTAACTATGAACACAAATACAAATGCATGGTATAGCCAAGAATTGGACTCAATGAGCTATCGGAGAATGAGATGGGTGCAAAGGAAGTACATGATTTACAACTATTGCACCGATGCCAAGCGTTTTCCTCAAGGCCTTCCGCAAGAGTGCACACTCAGATGAACCCACATCGAAATATATTGTATTTGTCCACATTCCTTGAACATGAAAGCAATATGTCTGAAATTCTTTGATTCGAAGTTCAAACCACTCACCTATATAAATTCTTTCATTCCCTTTACTAGTAATATACACGTGCGATGCACGTATTATTTTAAAAAAATAAATTAAAGTAAGAACTCTGATTTACACGTGCGATGCATGTCTTAATAAATAGGATTATATATTTTTGAAGTAAATGTAAAGACTATAACGGGAGAGTTGGAGTTGCACGTGTTGCACATAAGTAGGTAGATTTACAACTCCAACTCTACCATTATAATAGTTAATACATATTATATTATAGATAGATAAATAAATAAATAGTAATTTACATGTTTGATGCACATTTAATATATTAAAAAAATTTAAAGAAAAAAATCTGACATAATGAGGACTTGAACCTGAGGCCTCCTTCGTATTAATTATGCAGGTACGTACAGTGCATGCATTGGTAGATTTACAAATGACACTATGGTCTTCTCCCATTATAATATTAGAGATTATATCATCTTGAAATCAAATAGCTTGAATGTTAATAGTAATGATAAGAAGATGAGATTGAAAATATTAGTTACATGGTGTTTCCCTTGAACAGTTCCCCTCCTTGTCACTTCCTCCAACTCGTTCAATCCTTCCACCTTTTGCTCAATATCTTCAACAAACTTCTCTATGAACCTCTTTTGTTACAACTGCTTCAAAAAAAAATTGCTGCATTTGACAAAATTAAGTATACCAATTTAATTTTGTAGAATTAAGATTGAACTTAGAAAAGCATAACATCAAGCTAAATCATTCTTTTTATACTGGTACTACTGCTTAAATTGTATTGAGGCACTTGGATTCATGACCTAATACTTGAGCTGACTTTAAGGCCAACATTGTAACTTTGCATAATTGTATACCAGAAATTCATTTTGCATAAACCAGGTCATTCAATACAAAGAGACGGGGAGATTTGTAAAAATTTAATACATAAGATCCAAGCAAGGTGGCTTAAGTGGAAAAGTGTCAGTGATGTTTTGTGTGACAAACATATATTTTTGAAGTTGAAGAAATTTTTTTATAGAACGGCTGTTAGACCGACCAGCAATGATATATGGAACAGAGTGTTGGGCAACAAAAAAACAACATGTTCAAAAAATGAGCGTAGCGGAGATGAGGATGCTAAAATGTATGTGTGGTAAAACAAGGAATTATAGAATTAGAAACAAGCATATACGAGACAAGCTAAAGCTGGCTTCAATCCAAGATAAGTTAAGAGAGAATCGCCTAGGTGGTTTGGACATGTCATACGTGGACCTAGTAGTGTCCCCGTTAGTGATGAGGACATCAAATCTGTTTTATTTTGTTTTTGCCAATTATAGCCATATGTAGTAGTTATACGATTTGTAATCTTTCTTTTATGCATTAGAATATTTCTGAGATTTATAATATTTAGAGATTTGTATCAAGATTTGTTTTGAGCCTATATATAGACTTTGAGATTAATGAGAAGTTATGTCATTCTTGATTTTAAAAAATTATTGTTTTGAGTTTTGCTCTTCATCCCTCTTTTTGTGTGATATAAATCAGAGAATTATTAGGGTTTATGATAAATCTTAATAAACTTTTAGGGTTTGTGATAAACTTCAAAACTATACCCCCAAAATTCCCAAATCAATTAAATCCAAATCCTAATCCCCAAATCCAACTTAAATTCAACCTTAACCCATTCTCCAACTACTTCTTCTTCTTCCTCTGTCTCCCGACGCCCTAACCCCCCCCCCCCCCCCCCCGTCGCCGCCCTCCTTGCTGCGCCACAGCTAACCCCCCGTCGCTCTCCCCCATCGTCGACCTTCGACTACCACCTCGTCGTCCTCCCTCCTTCCTTACGCCGACCACCCCCCTCTCCCCGACCTCTACTCCTGCTGCCTTCCCTGACTCCTCGCCCACGCCCCCGACCGCCAGTCGCCCTCACTGTTGTCGCCCCTTGTCGACGCCTGCCGCCGATGACCACAATCGCAGCACCGATCCCGAGCTTCGACGCCCCAATAGCACTGCCTTGCCGTCTTCCATCGCAAATACACACAATCTGCAACCCGGTATACTTTTTTCTTTTTTTTTCAAATATTTATGTTATACTGCCTTATCATCTCTATTATATTATTTGATTTATCTGTCGTCCACAAATATTAAGAGTGAGCATTTCTACTTGCTAATTAGAGTACAAAGCAATATTGCATCTTTTACTTGCTAGAACGCTTAGGGATATAATTATTGATTGTTAAAACTGAATCGTTAATTGGGCTTGTTAAACTTAATTTAATTCTTGAAAATTCATCGAACCGATTAACTATTTTAAATTCTAACTTGATCCGCATAACATGTTGGTAAATTAATCCTTTGAAATTCTTCGAAATTCTCTATTTAGGATTACATTTTACATCATTTTAGTATCAGAGCGAAGGTTCTTAAAACCATAGTTCTTGCATCATGTAATCTTAAATTTTTGTATTCATTTTGAATTGTTTAGAGTCTTTTTATTTTATTTTCTTTTGGTCTTTCAGATCACGTCATATTTATAAAAATAAATAATAATAAATAAAAAAACTTAGGTGCATTTAGGACATGATGAACACAATATTATTCACATTTTAGAGCAATAACTTTAGTGCAATTAGACATTTAAAAGCTCTATATGTGGTATTTAACTCTTATTTTCTCTTTTCCATAGGAAACAGTCTATAACAGCAAAACGAAGCAAATTCAGGATTGCAAGGATGAAACACAGGAAACTGCAGGAGATCAGTCGACTGATCATGCTTACAGGCGACTGGACAGGGAATCAAGTTTACACACCAAGTCGACTGAGCTGATGAATCATGAAAATACTAAAGTCTCGACACAGTCGACTTACATCCAGAGGCAGTCGACTGGTCTGCGGCGGAGTAAACAGATAAGATATTCGAAGATTCATCCAAATCTAATTTCAAATCTATCTGAATCCAGATTTATGCAAATCAAATCTAGAGACTGGGGATTTCCAAGAGCACATGGTTAACAGATAAGGAAGGAAAGAAGAAAAGAGAAAGATATAAATCACCAAATCAAATAAAGAAGGACTTTCCTGAAAAAGGGCAAAACCCTAATTCTTCAGCCGCGCTCTATAAATATCAGTCAAGAGATATCGCAGGCCCTCTCGCTCGACTCTCGTCATCTCCCCATCATCCACCACCGAATCACAGAGTTGCAAACCATCAAGTCAAATCAACAAGAGGCATCATTCTATCAGCATCGAAGAAGGAGAGAGAAGATCCAGTATTCGAAGGCAGTCGACTGTGTGACAGCCAGTCGACCTTATTGCCGGACTCCATTAGTTTATTTCTCTTCTCTTTAGTCTTTAATGTTGATCATGTATTCGAATTTGTTGATTAATAAAACTATTATTATGTGGAACTAAATTTCATAGTTGGGTAGATTGAAGCCATAGTTATGTAGTGCTATGTTCTTCTGAATTCTTCTATTTTACTTATTGATTGAATCTGATTGAATTGACATAGGTTTGTGATAACCAAACTTGTTCTCGAAGCCTGAGAGCAGTCGACTGAGGTGAGAGCCAGTCGACTGACAAACAGAGCTTGAGAATATCAAGTTTGTGTTACCATTCATCTGAATCTGTTATATGAGCATATTGAGACGACCCGTATCTCGTGCCCGTAATTGTAACAAAAGAATCTTTAGGGGTTCCTGGTTCAATCAACTTAAGGGATCTAGATCTGATACCAATTTCTAGAGCCTTGAGTGTTTGTTCGTTTCCACTGATCTTATGTTTTCCTTAAATACAACTTAGTAGATACCATGCTAAGGACTTAATGAAAGAAACGAATTAGAGTAGATACCATGCCTAATTCTTGGCCTAGGGAAACAGTACTTTAAGGAGTAGGTACCATGCCCTTAAAGTGAACAAACATGAGTAATAAGAAGAAATTCAGAAGGTGACTTAGCATTACTAACTATAGGTGGAGATCTAAACCCAACTACTTCATAAATATTTGTGATTCAACATTCCTTAATTTAGTTTTAATCTTTTTATTTCTTTTAGACTTCCAAACAACTCTTTATGATTTTTATTCTTTTTATTGATTAGTAAGTTAAAGTCTACAATCTCTGTGGGATCGACCCTTGCTATTGCTACGCTTTTCTAACGATTCGTGCACTTGCGAGGTTTATAATTTGTGTCTAGTTTTATCTATATATTTAGGTACCTAGATTAGCACAACAAGTTTTTGGCGCCGTTGCCGGGGATTGTCTAGTATTTTAACTTACAGATCAGTAGGAAGTTTTTATTTTCTTTCTTTTAGTTTATTAATAAGTTTTTCTTTTAGGTTACAGGATTTTGGTGGATGCACGGAAGGAGATCACTTCATCCAGAGCTACTACCAATTGACGCAGAAACAGAACGCACCTTGCACAGGTTAGGTCGACTGATTGCGACCAACCAGTCGACTGCTGCACGAACCCAGTCGACTGCTCAGAGACCCCAGTCACAAGAAATCATGGCAGAAGAAACACCCAATCGCATACCAATGCAGGATAAATTTACGCCTAAGAACATTGAACAACCCTCCTGCATTGCGTATCAACCAAATGTCACAGGGAACATGCATCTATCTCCTCAGTTACTTAGTATGGTTCCCCATTTCAGTGGCAGACCTGATGAAGAGCCCCATCTTCATTTACAAGATTTTTTCGATCTTTGCAGGACACAAAGCGTCCAAGGGCTTACCCCTGAACAAATCAGGTTAATATTGTTTCCTTTTTCCTTAAAACTTAACGCTAAACTATGGTATAATTCTTTGGAACCAGGATCAATAAACTCATGGGAGCAATTGGTTCTTAAAAGAATTCTTTCCAGCCCAAAAGACCAAACAACTAAAAAGGGAGATTCAACTCTTCCAACAAAAGGATGGAGACTTATTTTTCGAAGCCTGGAAGGATTTCAAGAACAAACTTCTCAAGTGTCCAACACACAACATGCCTAAAGACGATCAGGTACAAGCTTTTTATGAAGGTTTAAATGATACTAATAAGGCAATTGTGGATTCAGCTTGCAACGGGATCTTGATGAGGAAAAGCGGCGAAGAGGCTATAGAACTATTTGAAGAACTCAGCGAGAATTCACAACAATTCTCAACAAGAAGGGGCCCTTCGAAAAAACAGGGAGTTTATGAAATTTCTAGTAGCAATAACATTCAATTGGAAATGGTAAACATGAATAAGAAAATTGATATGCTTGTTAATGCAATGTCTATGATGGGTGGAGTTAAAAATCAAACAAATGAAATTTGTGCAATTTGTTCTCATGTAGATCATACCACTGATACTTGTCCTATGTCTTCTTTCACAGATCAGGAGCATGCAAACTATGTAGGTCGAGGAGTTTTTCCACCAAAGAACAACCCATTCTCGAACACATACAACCCAGGGTGGAGGAACCATCCAAACTTCTCATGGAGCAATAATCAGAATAATCAAGGGACTCAATTCACACAAGGACATACACGGAACTTCCAAATGGGAAGTGGGATGGATAGGCCAGTACAAGAACAGAAGAAGTTGGATTTTGAATCCACCGTTCTTCAATTGCTCCAACAACAACATCAAACAAGCAACCAACAAGGGCAAGCAATTCAGAAGTTGGAAACACAAATTGGCCAAATTGCTAAAGAATTAAGCGAGCGAAAGGCAGGGGAACTTCCATCACAAACTATACCAAACCCTGGAGGCCAAGAACAGCTCAAGGCAGTCACAACATTAAGAAGTGGTAAGATAATTGACAACAAAGTTGGAACACACACCGAAGAAAAAGAGGAACAACCATCAAAAATTGTGGGGTCCAACAAGGTAAGTGAAAAAGAAAGAACAGTTTTGCCACCATTCCCTCAAAGGTTAGTCAAACAAAAGAAAGATCAACATTTATTTGACATCTTTGAAACTCTCAGAAAGGTAGAAATTAATATCCCCCTACTTGATGCTATTAAACAAATTCCTTCGTATGCTAAATTTCTGAAAGAATGTTGTACTCACAAAAGAACATTTCAGGTTAGGGAGGATGTGGCCTTGACAGAAGAAGTAAGCGCTGTCTTACTAAGAAAACTGCCCCCCAAATTAAAAGACCCAGGTAGTTTTACTATTCCTTGTAGGATCGGAGAGCACTTCTTTGAGAAAGCACTACTAGATTTGGGGGCAAGCATCAATCTTCTCCCATACACTATCTATGAAAAGTTAGGATTGGGGGAACTCCAACCAACATCCATCACGTTGCAATTGGCAGATCGCAGTATCAAAAGACCTAGAGGTATTTTGGAAGATGTCCTAGTTCAGGTAAACGATTTCATTTTGCCTGCTGATTTTGTTGTGTTAGACATGGAGGAATCTTCAATGCCATCTTCTCTACCAATCATTTTAGGTAGGCCCTTTATGAGTACGGCTGATATAAAAATTTGTGTTAAAAAGGGTACCATAAGCATGAAAATAAATGGAGAGAAGGTTGAATTTAAAATGTTTGATACACTAAAATTTCCACATGATGATCATGAATGCTATAATGTTGATGTGGTGCAGGATATTGTTGATCAAACATTTCAGGTACATAGCGTTGAACCATTACAGGCCATAATTACACAATCTCTAACTTTATCTAATAATGAACAGGAATCTGATCACTGGGAGATTGCGGAGACAATACATTACCTTGACACTTCACAGTCACACTCAGGTAAGTTTGCACCAGCATTTGAACAATTGGTGACTGATGAACTTTTTGTTTCTGCAGGTAAGTCGACTGGTGCACTGGACAAGTCGACTGGTGAAGGGGATCAGTCGACTGTCCAGACTACTACCAGAGACCAGTCGACTGCACTAAGACTTACAGACCCAGAGCTTAAGCAGCTGCC
This sequence comes from Hemerocallis citrina, assembly GCA_017893485.1. Classification (NCBI taxonomy): domain Eukaryota; kingdom Viridiplantae; phylum Streptophyta; class Magnoliopsida; order Asparagales; family Asphodelaceae; genus Hemerocallis; species Hemerocallis citrina. Next base: position 205,272,275 of record CM030366.1, on the reverse strand, counting down.
CGATCATTTGAAGCACGCATATTTGGGTGAAAACCAGACGCTACCAGTGATAATTGCTGCGAACCTGAGTGCACAGGAAGAAGATAAGCTGCTAAGGGCACTACGAGAACACAAGAGTGCAATAGGATGGACCATTGCAGATATCAAGGGAATAAGTCCATCCAAAATGCATGCATAGAATACTCCTTGAAAACAATGCAAAACCAAGCAGGGAGGCACAGAGAAGGCTTAACCCGAACATGAAGGAAGTGGTAAGAGCAGAGATTCTGAAGCTACTAGATGTTGGCATCATCTACTCTATCTCAGATAGCAAATGGGTAAGTCCTATACATGTAGTGCCTAAGAAAAGTGGAGTCACAGTGGTGACAAATGAAGAGAATGAGCTTATTCCTACTAGAGTGACCACAGGATGGAGGGTTTGCATTGATTACAGGAAATTGAATAATGAAACCAGGAAAGATCACTTCCCTCTTCCTTTTATTGATCAAATGTTAGAAAGATTAGCAGGATATAGTCATTATTGTTTTTTAGATGGTTATAGTGGCTATAATCAAATTGCTATTGCTCCAGAAGATCAAGAAAAAACCACTTTTACATGTCCTTTTGGTACTTTTGCATACAGGAGGATGCCCTTTGGATTGTGCAATGCTCCAGCTACATTTCAAAGATGCATGATGAGTATATTTTCAGACATGGCGGAAAGATTCATTGAGGTATTTATGGATGACTTTAGTGTTTTTGGATCTTGTTTTGATGAATGCCTTAACCATTTGCAGCTTGTGCTTAAAAGATGTGAAGAATGCAATTTAGTGCTGAATTGGGAAAAGTGCCATTTCATGGTACAACAAGGTATTGTGTTGGGACATGTGGTGTCAAAAAGAGGCATAGAGGTAGACAAAGCAAAAATTGACATAATATCAAAACTACCCCCTCCCACTACAGTTAAGGGTGTTAGGAGTTTTCTAGGACATGCAGGGTTTTATAGAAGATTTATAAAAGATTTCTCAAAAATCTCCAAACCCCTTTGTGATTTGTTGGCTAAAAATGTTGAGTTTGTATGGACAGAAGAGTGCACAAATGCTTTTAATACATTGAAAAACCTTCTCATTTCTGCACCTATTGTCATGGCACCAGATTGAAGCCATCCTTTCGAGCTTATGTGTGATGCAAGTGATTATGCTTTAGGGGCTGTTTTAGGTCAACGAATCAATAAGAAACCTCATGTTATTTACTATGCTTCTCGAACTTTAAACGATGCACAGCTAAATTATTCCACTACTGAAAAAGAAATGTTAGCTGTTATTTTTGCTATAGAGAAGTTTAGATCATATTTGATTGGTTCTAAAGTTATTGTTTTTACTGACCATGCTGCCTTGAGATATTTGTTTCCTAAAAAGGATGCTAAGCCTAGGTTGATCAGATGGGTGCTGTTGCTTCAAGAATTCGATCTTGAGATTAAAGATAAAAAAGGAAGCGACAATGTTGTTACAGATCACATGTCCAGGCTACTGCAGGAGGAAGAACGAATTGTGCAGCCACTTAATGAGACTTTCCCAGATGAACATCTCTTTGAAATAAATTCATCCTCGGGACAGTCGACTGGTACCAGGACCAGTCGACTGGTATCTTACTGCTCAAATTTTCCATGGTTTGCTAACATTGTAAATTATCTAACCGCTCATGTTTTCCCTCCAGGTATGACAAGTCAGGAAAGAAAGAGACTGGTGGCTATGTGCAAGCACTACTACTGGGATGATCCTTATTTGTTCAAATTTTGCCCTGATCAAATTATAAGAAGATGTGTGGCAGAAGAAGAGCAATTGAGTATTCTACAACATTGCCACCAATATGCATGTGGAGGACATTTTGGACCAAAAAGAACAGCACTCAAGGTATTACAATCTGGATTTTATTGGCCTAAAGTATTCAAAGATGCTTTTTCTTTTTGCAGGACTTGTGACAAGTGCCAACGGACAGGGAATATCTCGTCTAGAAATCAAATGCCACTACAAAACATCCAAGTAATCGAGCTTTTCGATGTTTGGGGAATCGACTTCATGGGTCCATTTCCTAACTCATTTGGTTATTTATATATACTTGTTGGTGTGGATTATGTGTCTAAATGGGTCGAGGCTGTCCCCTCAAGAACTAATGATCACAAAGTCGTTGTCAAGTTTTTGCAGGAAAACATTTTCACTAGGTTTGGTACACCTCGAGCAATAATAAGTGATGGAGGTAGCCACTTCAATAACTTTCCAATTGCTTCTTTGATGAAGAAATATGGTATCACACATAGAGTGGGCACCCCATATCATCCTCAAACTAGTGGACAGGTGGAGATTAGCAACAGAGAAATCAAAAGCATTTTGGAGAAGACAGTTAACACAAGGAGGAAGGATTGGTCGTTGCGCTTGAACGATGCATTATGGGCCTATAGAACCGCATACAAAACACCCATTGGCATGTCACCATACCGTTTGGTGTTTGGAAAAGCCTGTCATTTGCCAGTTGAGTTGGAGCACAAAGCATATTGGGCCATCAAAAGGTTCAATTTTGATATGAAACAAGCAGGTGACAAAAGAAGACTACAACTAAATGAGCTTGAAGAGTTGCGGCATGACGCTTATGAAAATGCAAAATTGTACAAGGAAAGAACCAAGTTGTACCATGACAAACAGCTAGCAAGGAAGGAGTTTTATGAAGGGCAGAAGGTATTGATATACAACTCAAGATTGAGACTTTTTCCAGGCAAGCTTATGTCAAGATGGTATGGGCCATACACTGTCACGAGAGTCTTTCCACATGGTGCTTTGGAGGTTCATAGCAAGGAAAAGAATCAAACATTTAAGGTGAACGGGCATAGAGCGAAGCCATACATAGAGATGAGCATAGAACCGCAAGAGGAGGATGTGAATCTTCAAACCGTTCAATACATGGCATGACCTCATCAAGTCTAGCTGAAGACAGAAAACACAGCGCTTATTGGGAGGCAACCCAATTTTTCAGGGGAGTATTTACACTTTCCCTTTATTTTCTTTCAAGTTATTTTTCTTCTAGTTATTTTTATTTTTCTCTCCTTACTAGATGTGACATATGCCTATTTTTAAATTTTCTTTCGAACATTGAGGACAATGTTCCATCTAAGTTTGGGGGTATTAGGGTTATTTATGTTGATCATCTTTTTGAATTTTTTTTTTCGGATAAACAAATTCTTATAAAGTAAGAAGAAGGATACTTATTTACTTTAGGATTGTTGAGTTTCATAAATTCCATACAAATTTATATGAGTCATGCAATTATACATAATAAACAAATGTGATGCTTTTTCTGGTTATTATTCCCTTTAGATCTAGTCCTAAATTGAGTTTAAGTAAATAGAGTGATAAAAAAAATTATATATATACATATATACGTGAATAAAGTCAATCTACTCCAATGTTTTGAGTTGCTTAGTAACTAGGGGTATTCATCACCAATGTTTACTTTTACGTCAAACGGCAACTTGAAATATGAGTATGCAAAGCACTTTAAAGTTTGTGACTTGCTGAGTAACCGGGTGGATTCATCACAAATGTTTCGCATTCGCGTAAAAAGGCAAGTGACAACTCTGGAGAAGCGACTTAAAAAAAAAAAAAAAAAAAAAAAAAAAAAAAAAAACTCTCTAGTTTGCTACTCGGTTTGTAGTAGAGAAAAGGGGATAATCACAGATTGAGTAATTACATACTATAACTATAATTAATTGCATGACAAGTATGGTTGAGTTTGGAGTTATGAATAAACAATTGCACTAGAGAAAGTGGGTATGCTTAATTTTACTTTATCTGAAATTGTTTATACCTTTCTATATCGATGCCCACATAATAAGAACTCTTGGTGATTAAGGCTGATATTATTACACCCTTGTTCATAATTCTAGTTTGCTTGAGGACAAGCAAAAATCTAAGTTTGGGGGTATTTGATGAACACAATATTATTCACATTTTAGAGCAATAACTTTAGTGCAATTAGACATTTAAAAGCTCTATATGTGGTATTTAACTCTTATTTTCTCTTTTCCATAGGAAACAGTCTATAACAGCAAAACGAAGCAAATTCAGGATTGCAAGGATGAAACACAGGAAACTGCAGGAGATCAGTCGACTGATCATGCTTACAGGCGACTGGACAGGGAATCAAGTTTACACACCAAGTCGACTGGGCTGATGAATCATGAAAATACTAAAGTCTCGACACAGTCGACTTACATCCAGAGGCAGTCGACTGGTCTGCGGCGGAGTAAACAGATAAGATATTCGAAGATTCATCCAAATCTAATTTCAAATCTATCTGAATCCAGATTTATGCAAATCAAATCTAGAGACTGGGGATTTCCAAGAGCACGTGGTTAACAGATAAGGAAGGAAAGAAGAAAAGAGAAAGATATAAATCACCAAATCAAATAAAGAAGGACTTTCCTGAAAAAGGGCAAAACCCTAATTCTTCAGCCGCGCTCTATAAATATCAGTCAAGAGATATCGCAGGCCCTCTCGCTCGACTCTCGTCATCTCCCCATCATCCACCACCGAATCACAGAGTTGCAAACCATCAAGTCAAATCAACAAGAGGCATCATTCTATCAGCATCGAAGAAGGAGAGAGAAGATCCAGTATTCGAAGGCAGTCGACTGTGTGACAGCCAGTCGACCTTATTGCCGGACTCCATTAGTTTATTTCTCTTCTCTTTAGTCTTTAATGTTGATCATGTATTCGAATTTGTTGATTAATAAAACTATTATTATGTGGAACTAAATTTCATAGTTGGGTAGATTGAAGCCGTAGTTATGTAGTGCTATGTTCTTCTGAATTCTTCTATTTTACTTATTGATTGAATCTGATTGAATTGACATAGGTTTGTGATAACCAAACTTGTTCTCGAAGCCTGAGAGCAGTCGACTGAGGTGAGAGCCAGTCGACTGACAAACAGAGCTTGAGAATATCAAGTTTGTGTTACCATTCATCTGAATCTGTTATATGAGCATATTGAGACGACCCGTATCTCGTGCCCGTAATTGTAACAAAGGAATCTTTAGGGGTTCCTGGTTCAATCAACTTAAGGGATCTAGATCTGATACCAATTTCTAGAGCCTTGAGTGTTTGTTCGTTTCCACTGATCTTATGTTTTCCTTAAATACAACTTAGTAGATACCATGCTAAGGACTTAATGAAAGAAACGAATTAGAGTAGATACCATGCCTAATTCTTGGCCTAGGGAAACAGTACTTTAAGGAGTAGGTACCATGCCCTTAAAGTGAACAAACTTGAGTAATAAGAAGAAATTCAGAAGGTGACTTAGCATTACTAACTATAGGTGGAGATCTAAACCCAACTACTTCATAAATATTTGTGATTCAACATTCCTTAATTTAGTTTTAATCTTTTTATTTCTTTTAGACTTCCAAACAACTCTTTATGATTTTTATTCTTTTTATTGATTAGTAAGTTAAAGTCTACAATCTCTGTGGGATCGACCCTTGCTATTGCTACGCTTTTCTAACGATTCGTGCACTTGCGAGGTTTATAATTTGTGTCTAGTTTTATCTATATATTTAGGTACCTAGATTAGCACAACAGGACACGTTTTTCCAAATTTCAGCAAACACACATCTCCACGACCCCTAGTTTTTACCATTGGTGAATGCGTCTTCGCAACACCATCACAAAAGCCGAAGAGACTTTATTGTCCCTCCCAAACCACCCATTAGGAACCTGAGACTTCCGTGAGCCCCTCCCCGAACTGAGATGGACAACTTTGATATTTTCGCTACCCTGGCTATCATTCAAGCAACTCTTGGCAATATCAATCAAAGATTTGAGAAAGTGGAATTAAAGCAAATTATTGCCCCTGAGCTTCATGCTAATCGTCAGATCCCTCAAGGAAATGTTCGTGACGCTCGACGTCAAGAATGTGACCCTAACGAACAATATAAGAAGAACGTTAAGGCTGACGTTCCCCACTTTGAAGGCCACATGAAATCCCAAGCTTCTCTCGATTGGATCCGTGTGATGGACCACTACTTTGGATCCGTGCGATTGGATATGTGCGATGGTCCTGAAAGTTAATTTTGCCACGATGAAATTGACTTGGAAAGCTCCACACCACTGGACCAATCTTGAACACGCCTGCAGAGGCCGAGGCCTGACACCCATAGCCACTTGGAAAGCCATGAAAGAGAAGCTCACTGAGAGATATGTGCCGTTATCGTTCCACACCTGATTGCTAGATTCGTGGAACCAACTCTATCAAGGAAGCAAATCCACCCAAGAGTATGTTGATAAGTTTGATGACTTCCTTATTCGGTGTAATGCCTGAGGTAAAGAGAGCGAAGAACAAACTCTCTCTAGGTTCAGGGCTGAATTACGAGCCGAGCTGAGCAATGAGCTAATTTATAGAAATGTGGACTCATTAGCGGCAGCTTATGCCCTTGTCCTCGATATGGATTCCCTTAAAGCAAGTTCTCATTACAAGTCCAGTGATTCGATAGATCATTCCTCTAGAATGAACCCCCTTGGACCCTCTAGACCTAAGCACTCCTCTCCTCAGTATCTCAACAAGTCTTACCCAAGAAAGCACACTTCAAATCCTTATTCACTTAGAAATGACAACACGGATAAGAATACTGAAAAAGAATATTCTAAGATTGATCCTCTCACTAAGTGCTATAAATGTAAGGGATACGGCCATGCTGTTGGCAACTGTCCCAGACCCAGTAGGATTAACATTGTAGAAGGTACCGCTGTCATCGCTGATAAGCCCGACAATGAGTTTATCTATTAACATCATGTAAGTGATGACTTTGAAGAAGAAAAGAATGACTAGTCCATCAACTGTATTCAGTTTATCCAGTCACATCCATTAAATGTACCCGAGTCACCCATTCTTTCCCAAGTAACTTGGCAGCCTATAGATTTTATCCATGTGTTAGAACATTCTAGAGTCACATAGTCTGAACCTACATTTGCATATCACATTCATGACTTGCATAGAGAAATTTTCAAGGAAATTAATGAAAATAATTTTAACTACAAGTTAATAGAAGATAATAGAAGAAAATTTATAACTCTTGATGTTGGTGACAAAGAGATGGTTCGGATTCGTCCAGAACGGTTTCCAGCTGGATCTGTTACCGCTGATTTCGGTGTGGGGGTAATCAGATAGAATTTGTGAGTTCGAGAAAAACCTGAACAGTTGACTCAAGCCTTCTTGCTCCTGGCGCAACCTGCAAGGAAGTGCGAAACACCGGGATTGATTCCGGCGACGCACCCTCCGACGCTCTTGTCAGTAATCAGAAGAGATTAAGAAAGAGCTTAAAGTGGTGAAAAAGTGATTAACCTGGTCACAGTGGCAGAGGGGAAGTATTTATAGTCGCCAGGGGAGTGATTAGAGGCCTGGTTCCCTGTGTAACTGTTAGGAGAAAAATCCTCACAGTCTGTTTAGGAAACTAACCCCTTGATTCCCGGTGAGAGCAAATCAGGCCCGTTGATTTGGTCAAATCAGTGGCCCTGATTTGTCCCTTGCTGGTCTGGGCTCGCTTCGGGTCGGGACCCGTGCCCAATTGGAGCGGACCCATTCGTGGGTTATTGGGTCTGTGAGAAGGAGATCCAGTACCTGCTTTGGATCCGCTTGTATGTGAAATTACCTTTTTACCCCCGAGCTTCAAGATTCGTGCCCAATCTGGACGGTTCCGATTTAAACTCATTTTTAGCCATATCACGAGCCCCCCACTCCTAAAGACTGAGCGTGATCAGCCTTTGAGGAGTAGTTTGACTATTTTGGTGGCTAGCGGAGTTATATCGGAGTCCATATGGAGGACTTAGAGCCTCGGAGGGGGTAGTGAGGTAATTTTTTGATGCCATGTTCTGTTGCCTAGCCATATCGAGTATTTGACGGTTCTTATTTATTTTTTCGGATTATTTATTTAACTTTGCGATGTGTTTACTAACCGTTCGGGGGCCTTAACAGTGTATTCTAGGCGATAATTGTCTGTTCAGGAGCTCAAAAATATACCCCCGAATTTTTAATTATTTTCTAGGATTTCCAGTTAATTTTCCAGAATTTTTAGCAATTTTTTCGCAATTTTTAAATAAATAAACGATTTAAATAAATAAAAAACAATTTTTAATACCGTTTTATGGCGTGGTTCGATCTGAGCCGTTGATCATGGTCGAGCTCGAATTTCTTAGAGATCCATTGGCTGTTATCGCTCGGAAGCTTTTTTCTCCGTTTACGGGCTCGGAAAGGTACTAGCTCGGCCACCGACCGAAGACAGGGGGTCTCGGCAAGCCGAGCGACATGGCGCAATCTGAGCCGTCGGATGATGGTGTGAATCCCAAGATAACGCTATCTTGTCTTTTAGTGCACGCGGCACAATCTGGACCGTTCGTCATCACGAGCACGAATTTCTGGGAGATCCAACGGTCGTAGTAGCTCGGTGTCTTTTTTCTCCGTTTGCGAGCTCGGAAAGGCACTTGCTCGTTCGCCGACCGGAGAGAGGGGGTCTCGGCAAGTCCGAGCGACGTGGCGCAATCTGAGCCGTCGGATGGCGACGCGCACCTCAAGACGGGCACATTCTTCAAGAAAACACTATCTTGTCGTTTAGTGTCCTCGGCGAGATCTGGGCCGTCTGATCGAGATCAGGTGCGATTTTTGAGGAGAAAGTGAGTTTTCTCCGTTTGCGAGCTCAGAAAGGCACTTGCTCGTCCGCCGAAAGGAGGGAGGGGGTCTCGGCAAATCCGAGCGACGTGGCGCAATCTGAGCCGTCGGATGGCGACGCGCATCTCGAGATGGGCACATTCCTCAAGAAAACACTATCTTGTCGTTTAGGGTCCTCGGCGAGATCTGGGCCGTCTGATCGAGATCAGGCGCGATTTTTGAGGAGAAAGTGAGTTTTCTCCGTTTGCGAGCTCGGAAAGGCACTTGCTCGTCCGCCGACCGGAAAGAGGGGGTCTCGATAAATCCGAGCGACGTGGCGCAATCTGAGCCGTCGGATAGCGACGCGCATCTCGAGACGGGCACATTCCTCAAGAAAACACTATCTTGTCGTTTAGCGCAGGTGGCAAGATCTGAGCCGCTGATTATAGGCACGAATCTCGAGGCGGCTCAGTTCCCAAGAAAACGTTATCTTGTCGTTTAGCGTCGGTGGCAAGATCTGAGCCGTCTGATCGAGATCATGCGCGAAAGTTGAGGAGAAAATGAGTTTTCTCCGTTTGCGAGCTCGGGAAGGCACTTGCTCGGTAGCCGACCGAAGGTGTAGGGCTTCGGGCTTCGGTTATTAGGCGAGAGTGCTCGAATTATGTGGCCGAACGTATCGATTTAGTTCGATGGTTGTGGGAGTAATTCCGAACGGCGATCTACCTCTGGCTCGCTCGGAGGCGAGCCGGGGAGGTAAAGTCGAGCCGAGTGTTGGACTCCGAACCATCGGTTTAGTTCAACGGTTGTGGGAGCAATTCCGAACGGCGATCTACCCCTGGCTCGCTCGGTGGCGAGCCGAGGAGGTAAAGTCGAGCCGAGTGTTGGACTCCGAACCATCGGTTTAGTTCAACGGTTGTGGGAGCAATTCCGAACGGCGATCTACCTCTGGCTCGCTCGGAGGCGAGCCGAGGAGGTAAAGTCGAGCCGAGTGTTGGACTCCGAACCATCGGTTTAGTTCAACGGTTGTGGGAGCAATTCCGAACGGCGATCTACCCCTGGCTCGCTCGGTGGCGAGCCGAGGAGGTAAAGTCGAGCCGAGTGTTGGACTCCGAACCATTGGTTGAAATTAAAATTTAAAAAGCAGATGATAAGAGGGGGGAGAAGCATGCGAATTCACAAATATGAAAGGGCTTTCTTTATTGATAATCGACGGCGAACTGTTTTACATAGTACAATTTATGAAAATAGGTTACAAGTCGGAGGACTGGAATGGCTCGATATCCTATGATACTTAGAGTGGCGCCGGAGCGCTTTCTTGGTATTTTAGGAGGTGGTCGGCATTCCAGGTCCTCGGAAGCTCTCTGCCCTCTAGGTCTTCAAGACGATATGCTCCGGGCCGAACTACCCTTGTGATCTTGTACGGCCCTTCCCAGTTCGGAGCCAGCTTGCTCTTCTGACTGGGGAAAGATATGGCTAGCTTCCTCAAGACCAAATCTCCTTGCTTAAGGTTGGTGGGTCGGACCTTTTTGTTGTACGCTAGCTCAACCCTTCTTCGGTAAGTCTGCTGCCGAATTGATGCCCTTTCCCTCAGTTCATCTATCAGGTCTAAGTCTGCTCTGAGGTTCCTGGCATTCTGTGCTTCGTCATAGGCTGTGAGCCGAGGGGAAGGTATTCCGACCTCGAGAGGTATCACGGCCTCGTACCCATTGGTGAGGTTGAAAGGGGACTCGCCCGTGGGGGTCCGCTTGCTCGTGCGGTAGTTCCATAGGACGTTGGGGAGTTGGTCGACCCATAAGCCCTTGGAACTTTTGTCCAGCCTTTTCTTGATGCCTGCGAGGATCTGCCGATTAGCATTTTCTGCCTGTCCGTTCGACTGAGGGTGGGAGACGGACGAGAAGCGCTGCTGGATGGCCAGGTCGTCGCATAGAGCTCGGAATGCTGCGCCAGTGAACTGAGTCCCGTTGTCCGTCACGAGGACACGGGGGACGCCGAACCTGCAGAGGATGCTCTTCCAGAAGAACTGTACTACCTTGTTCTCGGTTATAGTGGCGAGGGGCTCGGCCTCAACCCACTTCGAGAAGTAGTCGATGGCTACGACCAAGAACTTGAACTGGCCCAGAGCTGGAGGAAAAGGCCCTAGTAAATCCATCCCCCACATTGCAAAGGGGATGGGGCTTGATAAGGAGGAGAGGTTGGCCTGAGGGAGGTGACGGATGCTGGAGTGTCTCTGACAAGAGCTGCATTGCCGAACGTGTCGCTCGGCGTCTTGAAGGAGGGTCGGCCAGAAGTATCCATAATTTAAAGCTTTTCGGGCCAAGGACCTAAATCCTGAGTGTGCCCCTCCGATGCCTTCGTGGAGCTCTTGTAGGGCATATTCGGCCTGCTCCGGAGAGAGGCACCTTAGGTATGGCCGGCCGTCTATTTGAGAGAAAGAGCGTTTGTATAAGATGCCCTCGATCATGACATACCGCTCGGCCCGGGTTCTGACTCGGCGTGCCTCTTTAGGGTCTTCGGGTAGGAGCCCGTCCCTTAAGAACTCCACTAAAGGCTTCATCCAATTATCTTGTAACATGACCGGCAACGATTCCGCCGAGCCCGGTGTCTCGTATTCGATGCTCGGCTTAGTGAGGACTTCGATCAGTACGGTCTGTTCGAGACCTTGCAGGGAGGACGAGGCCAATTTGGAGAGGGCATTGGCCTGTGAGTTCTCTTCACGAGGGACCCGCTGGATGAGCGCCTCCTCGAACCGGCTCATGAGGGCCCGGACCTTAGCGAGGTACTTCGCCATCCGCTCATCTTGGGCCTCGTACTCGCCCAAGACTTGGTTCACGACGAGCTGGGAATCGCTGTGGATTCGGAGGTGCTGCGCCCCGGCACTTCGTGCAAGTCCGAGACCAGCAATGAGTGCTTCGTACTCTGCCTCATTGTTGGAGGCCTTGAAGCTCATTCGGATCGCATACTGGAGGACGAAGTCGTCAGGGCCGTTCAGGATGATGCCGGCGCCGCTTCCTTCATTACAGGAGGATCCGTCCACGAAGACTGTCCAAATGGGGGGTCCATTTGGGATGTGGCCGACCTCAGGGATAGTGGACTCTACGATGAAGTCGGCGCGTGCCTGCGCCTTAATGGCCGTCCAAGGCTGGTAAGAGATGTCATGCTGGCTCAGCTCTATGGACCACTTCATCAGCCGGCCCGAGGTCTCAGGCTTGTAGAGGATCTGCTTTAGGGGTTGGTCGGTGAGGACAACGATCGAGTAGGACTGAAAGTATGGCCGGAGCTTCCTCGCCGTCGTGACTAGGGCATAGGCCATCTTCTGTATCTTCGGATATCGGAGCTCGGCGTCCCGAAGCACTTTGCTCACGTAGTAGATGGGCCTTTGGGACCGATCCTCCTCTCTTACCAAGACAGCGCTCAAGGTCTGCTCAGAAGCAGCCAAGTAGACGAAGAGAGTCTCGCTCGGGACCGGTTTGCTGAGCAGAGGGGGGTTCACCAAGTAAGCCTTCAGTTGGTCGAACGACTCCTGTTGTGGTTGGTCCCATTCAAAACCCTTAGCCCCCCTGAGTGCTTTGAAGAAGGGGAGGCACTTTTCCCCGACTTCGAGAGGAACCGACCGATAGCAGCGAGCCGACCAGTAAGCTTCTGCACCTCCTTGATGTTCCGAGGCGGGGCCATGTCTAATATGGCCTTAATCTTCTCGGGATTAGCTTCGATTCCTCGTTGTCTTACCATGAAGCCGAGGAATTTTCCCGAGGAGACCCCGAACGCACACTTGTTCGAGTTCAGCCGCATGCTGTGCCTTCTCAACACACCGAAGGCCTCCTGGAGGTCGGCCACGTGATCAGTGCCTCGGACACTTTTGACGAGCATGTCGTCAACGTAGACCTCCATATTCCGACCTATCTGGTTCTGGAAGACCTTATTGACGAGGCACTGATAGGTAGCGCCCGCGTTCTTCAACCCGAATGGCATGACCCGATAGCAGTAGAGGCCCTGGTCGGTGATGAAGGAGGTCTTCGGAATGTCCGGAGGGAACATTCGGATTTGATTATAGCCTGAGAAGGCATCCATGAAGCTGAGGAGCTCATGGCCCGAGGTGGCATCAATGAGGGTGTCGATGTTGGGAAGAGGGAATGGGTCCTTCGGACACGCCTTATTCAGGTCGGTGAAGTCAATGCATATTCTCCAGGAGCCGTTCGACTTCTTGACCATTACAACATTGGAGAGCCACTCAGGGTAGTTTACCTCCTGTATGAACTTGGCCTTCAGCAGTTTATCCACCTCCTCCTTGATGGCCTGCTGTCGCTCGGGAGCGAACTTTCGCCTCTTCTGCTGAACTGGTTTGCACCCCGGTTCGACACTTAGGCGATGGATGAGCAGCTCCTCGGAAATGCCGGGCATGTCCGCAGCCGACCATGCAAACAAGTCACGGTTATCCCGGATGCATTGAATCAGGTCCGAGCACAGTGCGGTCGGCAAGGACTTGCTGATGAGGAACTTCCGGCTCGGGTCCTCGTCCGAGAAGAGCACTTCTTCTAACTCGTCCGCCGGCTCGGACGTTGGCCAAGCTTTCGGCTCGGGGATTTCTAGTGTCTCGAGCGAGAGCACTGGTCCCCCTGTGGAAGTCATGTAGCACTTTCGGGCTGTTTCTTGGCTTCCTCTAACTTCCCCTACTCCCGACCGAGTGGGAAACTTCATTTTCAAATGGTACGCCGAGGGGACAGCTTCCAAGGCGGCTAGGCCGGGTCGGCCTAGAATGACATTATACGCTGCCGGGACGTCGACGACCATGAAGTCCATCGGCTCGGTCCGGGTAGTAGGGGCGCTTCCCGCGGTTACGTCCAGGGTTATCACCCCCTCGACAGTTACCGGGACCCCCGTGAACCCGTGGAGTGTGTAACCGGCCGGCTTGAGACGGTCCCGGGACAGCTGCAGGCCTCGGAAGGCCAAGAGGAAGAGAATATTGACCGAACTCCCATTGTCTACTAAGATCCTCTGCACCTTGAAGTTGGCCATGCGGAGGTCGATGACGAGGGCATCACAGTGTGGGGTTCGGACCCCTTCGAGGTCTGCGTCGGAGAAAGACACAGGGACGCCGAGACCTTGGGGGGAGGGGCACTGTGAACCGAGTTGACCTCTCGGACGAAGGCCTTCCGGGAGGAATTAGAGGAGCCCCCCATGGGGCCTCCGTGGATCAGGTGCAGAATCCGTTCTTCCTCGAACTCGGGTGTCTCTTCGTGTCGCTCGGAGCGCTTGTTAGCCCCCCGAGGCGGTGGACAATTGCGATCCGCCCGATCGTTAGCCTTCACGAATTTGGCCAACTGCCCCCTCCGGATGAGGGCTTCTATCTCATCTCGCAATGCCCGGCAGTCGTTCGTGTCGTGGCCGTGATCCCGATGGTAACGACACCATTTATCTTTGTTCCTCCTCTTTGCCGGGGTGTGCATCCTCGGAGCTGGGGGGATGACTCCCTCCTTCTCCACTTCCATTAGGATGGTGGAGACGTTAGTGGTGAGGGGAGTGAACTTCTCGAACCTGGGGGGGGCGACGCTGACCGCCGTTGTCCTTCTGAGCTTTCTTGGACCCCTCTTCCCCCGTCGCCTTCCTCTTCGACCCCGAGGAGGACCCCCCGAACTCGGGAGGGCTTCAGCCTCCTCTGCCCGGATGTACTTCTCGCACCTCAGGAGGAGGTCGGCGAAGTCATGCGGGGGCTTCTTGGCTAGGGACGATCGGAGGTTGGCGTTGAGGACGTTCGACTAGAACGCCACGGTCGCCACTGACTGGTCTAAGGAGGTGATAGACCTGACCTCTACGGTGAACCTTTTCACATAGTCCCGTAGCTTCTCTTCCCTTTCCTGCCGCAGGTTCAGTAGGGAGAGGCTTGTCTTCTCAGCCTGCCTGCTACTCACGAAGTGAGTTATGAACAGTGTTTCAAACTGCTCGAACGAGAAGATGGAGGAGGGAGCGAGTCTGGAATACCATTCCCGAGCCGACCCCCTGAGGGTGGCGGGGAAGGTCCTGCAGAGCACGGCGTCGGAAGCTTGATGGATCAGCATCAGGGTCTTGAAGCTTTCGACGTGATCAACTGGGTCGGATTCCCCTGAGTACGTTTCAAACTGCGGAGGTTTGAAACCCCTCGATATGTGGGCCTCCATGATTGACCGAGAGAAAGGGGGTCTGCTAGGACGGACTGTTCCTGCTCGGGACTCTTCCTCCCTGTCCATGCGGCCGATACGCCTTTCCACCTCATGGAGATGGCGGATGAGGGCGTCGTCCCTCCGCTAGTAACCATACGACCCCCCGGACTCCTCTTCATAGGAAGGGGAGCGCGGACTGCGGTGCCGGTAGTCCTGGGATCGGCGAGGACTGTAGTGCTGCTGCTGGCGGCTGGGAGCCGGGGAAGGACTTCGGGTGTGGCGACGTGGACTGGGATCCCTCGGGGGCGTTGGAGCCCTCTGGGTATTTTGGACGTTCTACCGAAGGTTGAGAGCCTGCAGTACGGTGTCTTGGAATTGTAGGAACTCGGCACGGGTGATGGGTGCATCATTGTTCCTGCGACGATGCCGATCCGCGGGGGACTGTGGCCTCCTCCTTTGGCGCTCGGGCAAGGCCGCTCGGCCCCTTCGGTCCGGAGATCGCCTGCCGTCCCGGCGGTGAGGCGAGCGCTCACCCTGATGCTGGCGGGAGGCTCCCTCTCGAGCCTGCCTCTCATCAAGGTGAGTGCGAAGGTCCTCGTCTTTCTGGCAGTTCAGCATCGTGTGGCGGAGGTCGGGGTGATGAGAAGCCATTGAGTCCGAGGACCCATTATGGACCGAGACATGGTCCGGGTTGAGGGGCTGCTTCTGCTTCCGACCGTTATGGCCGGAAGGGCCATTGTTGGGTTGCTGCCTGGGAAGAGGAGGTTGGCCGTGCTGGGCCGGCGGAGGAAGATCGGACTGAGGGATAGGATTGAAAGGAGCTTCCTCTGTAGGGTCGGCGGGATTAGCCCCACGGTTTGACCCTCTAGATCTGACCTTCTTTGGAGGCATGGTTGGAGAGGACGACAGAGAAGGGGCTGAGGCTGTTCGTGTGGTTGTTTCCTACAGATGGCGCCAATCTGTTACCGCTGATTTCGGTGTGGGGGTAATCAGATAGAATTTGTGAGTTCAAGAAAAACCTGAACATTTGACTCAAGCCTTCTTGTTCCTGGCGCAACCTGCAAGGAAGTGCGAAACACCGGGGTTGATTCCGGCGACGCACCCTCCGACGCTCTTGTCAGTAATCAGAAAAGATTAAGAAAGAGCTTAAAGTGGTGAAAAAGTGATTAACCTGGTCATAGTGGCAGAGGGGAAGTATTTATAGTCGCCAGGGGAGTGATTAGAGGCCTGGTTCCCTGTGTAACTGTTAGGAGAAAAATCCTCACAGTCTGTTTAGGAAACTAACCCCTTGATTCCCAGTGAGAGCAAATCAGGCTCGTTGACTTGGTCAAATCAGTGGCCCTGATTTGTCCCTTGCTGGTCTGGGCTCGCTTCGGGTCGGGACCCGTGCCCAATTGGAGCGGACCCATTCGTGGGTTATTGGGTCTGTGAGAAGGAGATCCAGTACCCGCTTTGGATCCGCTTGTATGTGAAATTACCTTTTTACCCCCGAGCTTCAAGATTCGTGTCCAATCTGGACGGCTTCGATTTAACCCCATTTTTAGCCATATCAGGATCCGTTAAGAACTTAAACATACGTGTTGCAGGCTCATTTAAGATTCTACATACAATCAACGATAATACCTATGTCGTTGACCTTCCTGAAAGTTTTAGCATAAGTAAGACTTTCAGTATTGAGGATCTAGTACTCTATGAAGGGTCAAAATTTAATCCCTGAAATTCTTATAGATGAGCCTACCCTGCAACCTAATGGTGATATTCACACATTTACCCCTCTACCTGATACTATTTACCCACCGACAGAAGAATTGAATAATATTTTAGATGATCAGATAATCTCTACAAGAGATGGTGGTATTTACAGGTATTTGGTGAGGTGGAAAAACAAGCCACAGAAGGATGACACTTGTAGTGATCGTGAGGAGCTCCAGTGCTTGGATCCAGATCTTTTGGACTACCATGACAGGATCACTGGTTTTGACTCGAGTGGTTCGAGTCCTCTCCCACCCGGAGAGAATGATGAGACATCAAATCTGTTTTTTTTTTTGGCAATTATAGACATATGTAGTAGTTTTAAGATTTGTAATCTTTCTTTTATGCATTAGAATATTTCTGAGATTTTAGAATATTTTGAGCCTATATATAGGCCTTGAGATTAATGAGAAGTTATGCTATTCTTGATGAAAAAAATTATTGCGTTGAGGTTTGCTCTTCATCCCTCTTTTTTTGTGATACAATTGAGAGAATTATTAGGGTTTGTGCTAAATCCTAATAAACTTTTAGGGTTTGTGATAAACTCTAAAATTATACCCCCAAAATTCCCAAATCAATTAAACCCAAATTCTAATCCCCAATTCCAACTTAAATTCAACCCTAACCCATTCTCTAACTACTTCTTCTTCCACTGTCTCCCGACGCCCTCCACCCCCCCCCCCCCCCCCCCCCCCCGTCGCCGTCCTCCTTGCTGCGCCGCAGCTAACCCTCATCGCCGACCTTCGACTACCACCTCGTCGTCCTTCCTCCTTCCTCACGCCGACTACTGCAACCGCACCCCCTCTTCCAGACCTCTACTCGTGCCGCCTTCCCTGACTCCTCGCCTACGCCCCCGACCACTAGCCACCCTCGCCTCCCTAGTCGACGAAGCCCCTCACTGTCGCCCCACCTTGCCGACGCCTATTGCTGACGACCACCGTCGCAGCACCGATCCCAAGCTTCGACGCCCCACTGGTGCTGCCTTGCCATCTTCCATCGCAAATACACACAATCTGCAACTCGGTATACTCTTTCCAAAAAAAAATTTAAATATTTGTGTTATACTGCCTTATCATCTTTATTATATTATTTAATTTATCTGTCGTCCACAAATATTGAGAATGAGCGTTTCTACTTGCTAATTAGAGTACAAATCAATATTGCATCTTTTACTTGCTAGAATGCTTAGGGATATAATTATTGCTTGTTAGAACTGAATCGTTTATTGGGATTGTTAAACTTAATTCAATTCTTGAAAATTCATCGAACCGATTAACTGTTTTAAATTCTAACTTGATCCGCAATATTACATGTTGTTATAATTAATCCTTAAAAATTCTTGGAAATTCTCTATTTACGATTACGTTTTACATCAATTAGAAAGAGTGATTTGATAAGTATTGAAGATAGAGTTAGGGGTAGAGAAATACTTAAACTAACTTAGGTGGAAATAGTGAGAAAATGTACGATAGCTATAGCTTGTGACCTTACAGAATATATTGCGCTAAACTGAGCAGAATGAAAAACCGGGATTCATGTAACTGATCCCAACTAGTTGGTAAAAGACTTTGTTGTTGTTGTTATTGTTGTTGTTGTAGTATAACCAGGTCATTGCATTAGACCCCGAGCTCGATCCATTATCAAACCGATCAGTTGCTTCAGCCTGTTCGGGATTGACATGAACTGCCAATTTCTTGTCAGGTTCGTACCAAATGATAAGTTCAGTTAAAACAAGTCACCTCTCATATCAATCCGCTTCTTAAAAAGTTAAATCAAAATTGTTTTACACCCTTACTCCTTTAAAAGAATTAAAAAATGCTCATATGCTCTCAGTCAAAAGAATCAAATTTTAGATTGTTAACTAATGTTTTTAGGCCCTAACTATGAATTAACATTTTCGTGTATGCATCAAGCGTAATCCAAGAATTCACTGGAAGCAACATGTAGATCTTTTAAAACAAGTTTCTAACATTCTCATAGTACCAGTTCAAAGTTGCATCTCCCCCATTTTCCTCTAAAACTTTCCATCACAGAACATGTTAGGGACGCCAGACAGTCGACGTTGATGATCTGAGTACGAGGGAAGGTTCGGTATCAAGCCATTAATGGGCAGCTGATGATCTGTTTGTTTGTTCAGTTTGTTTGTTGTTTTTCTAGTATATCTATTTTACGCGCTGTCCGTACTTTTCATTTTTCATATGGCAATTTAGGCGGGAAGAGGGTGGGAGAGCGGAAGAGTGCATTTCGCACGTGATTCCTTTTTCATTGTAAATATCTGTAACCGTCTCTTCCCCCATCAACCTATATAGGACCATTGTACTGATCTTTTATCAATATATAAAAATCAAGAGTATTCTTTCCCTAATTCTTCCTCTTCCTTCTCCCAAAATCTCCACACACCCCATTAATGGCAAGGTCTAGATCGAACTAATCGCAACGGTAACTCTGACAATCTGGTATCAGAGCAGAAGCTCTTCGATGGCGATGGGAGTGAAGAAGGCAGCACGGCGATGGAAGGGGAGGTGGCAAATCTCAAAAGCCAGATGGCTGAAGCCCAGCTCCACAATGGTTACCTCACAGAAAAGGTAGAAGCGATCGTGGCGAGTATCGGGGAGAGGTTCTCCCGATTAGAAGCGATGATGACGTCTTTGCAGCGACCATCAAATCCTTCCAATCCCCCCTTGCTTCCAAACCCTCACCATCCAATTCCAAACCACCCTCATCCTCAAATTTCACACAGAGCGGTATACCTTCCAAACTTAAGTTCTTCCAATTTCACAGGGATAGGCGATGGAGGAAATTTATTTAGAACTCCGTTCAAAATGGAGTTTCTGATCTTCTAAGATGGTGATCCAACTGAATGGATCTGCGGAGTGTAGCAGTTCTTAGAGTTTTACAACATTCCCGACTCTCAGAAATTGAGATATGCCTCTTTAAACTTAAGGGGAAGATCTGCTCAATGGTACCGCCGGCATATCAAACCTAGAGCTCATGAAATTTCGTGGTCTGTATTTTTGGAGGAGCTGATAACAATGTTTGGGCCTACGATCTTTCAAGATTACAGGGGCATTCTTTCTAAACTACAACAGAAGGTTGATCTTGAGGCTTATGTCCAGGAGTTTGATAGACTCTCTAACTTTGTTGAAGATTGGTCCGAAGCTCATTTCCTAAGCAATTTTTTGAGTGGTCTTCGAGATGAGATCCGTTGGGATGTGAAGTCGCAACGTCCCAAGAGTGTGAATGAAGCTATTGGGTTAGCTAGGGGATTTGAAGAAAAATTAGCTAGTCTGCGAAAATTCAACAAGGTGCCTTATGTTCCCAAACCAATCCCCACACCAAACTCCTCCCCTGGGCAACCTGCTAAGGTTTCAACACTATACCTGGCTCCTAATACTTCTAGTCCCTGGGCTCCGAGAAGATTAAGTGTGCAGGAATTAAGAAAGGAAGTCCAAGGGGTTGTGCTTCAATTGTGACAAAAAATATACCCCAGGGCACTTATGTAAAACCCAAAAATTCTATTACTTAGAATGTTTTGAGGAGGAGCAGGAAGAATTGGCAGGAATTGAAGCCATCCATACTGAAGCTGCTGACGAACCAACTTCAGACAACCTGCAGATGAATTCTCGCAGCTCCAATTTCCCTGAGATATCCTTCCATGCCTTGGCAGGGTCACAAGTATATCCACAAACCATGAGGGTAAAGGGAAGGATCAATGGGAGGGAGGTGAACATTCTGATTGACACTGGTTCAACTCATAATTACCTTGACCCGCTGACTGCTATTAAAGCTAACTTGAAGATCCATGAAGAGCCCAGATTAGAGTTACGGTGGCGAATGGACAAGTCATGCACAGTGAGGGCAAGGTAGAAAAGGTTGGGTTCTCAATTCAAGGGGTCCATCTACATGCAGACTTGTTATTGTTACCCTTGGGGCCAGCTCAAATGGTTTTGGGAGCCCATTGGTTACGCTCATTGGGGCCAGTGACGATGGATTTCAACGTGATGACTATGGATTTCATGGTTGAGGGAGTGATGCGAAGATTGCAAGGCATTTGTGAATGCCCACTTGTAGATGATGGAAGCTGAAGAGCTGATGAGACTAGGCAATGGCATTTGCCAAGCCTATATGATACAAGCACAGACTAAGGAACCCCTATTAGAAAAGACCTAAATGCAGCTTCTCCACAACCAACTAATGCAGACACTCAAGGAGTATTGCTAAACTTCCCTGAAGTTTTCAATGAGGAAATGAGCTTACCTCCGCTGAGGAGAATCGACCACAAAATTCCCTTGATTGAGGGGCAAAAGCCATTCTGTATGAGTCCATATAGACACCCACACTTTCATAAAAATGAGATTGAGAAACAGGTGAAGGAAATGTTAAACGCAGGATTCATCCAACCCAGTCACAGTCCTTTTGCCTCACCAATCATCTTAGTTAAGAAGTCCGATGGTAGCTGGCGCATGTGTGTCGACTACCGAACTCTTAATAACCAAACCATTAAAGCCAAATTCCCTATCCCTATTATAGATGAGCTTCTAGATGAGCTGAATGGGGCACAATATTTCTCTAAAATTGACCTAAGGTAAGGGTACCATCAGATCAGAGTACACCATGAAGATATCCCCAAGACTGCTTTAGAACCCACCATGGCCACTTCGAATTTGTGGTGATGCCTTTTGGACTCACCAATGCCCCCGCTACATTTCAGAGCCTCATGAATGAGATCTTTAAAGAGTATTTGAGAAGGTTTGTGTTGGTCCTCTTCGATGATATTTTGATATATAGCCCCACTTGGGAGAGCCATTTACAGCATCTTGCTCAAACTCTTACTGTGCTAAGTAAAAACCACCTACTAGCAAAAGCTAGCAAATGCAGCTTAGGCAAAACATCAGTAGGGTATTTGGGGCACATCATTAGTAAGGAAGGAATTGTGGTGGATCTTACTAAGATTAAGGCAGTTACGGAGTGGCCAGAGCCTAGTACGGTTAAGGAATTGAGGGGATTCCTTGGGTTAACAGGGTACTATCGTAGATTCGTCAAGAACTATGGTAGTATTGCCGCTCCACTAACCAATTTTCTGAAGAAGAATACTTTCAACTGGGCATCAACTGCAGCTCAAGCCTTTAATTCTTTGAAGGAGGCAATGACCTCAACCCCAGTTCTCTGAGCTCCAGATTTTTCTAAAACTTTTGTGTTGGAAATAGATGCGTCACAAGAAAGAATAAGGGCAGTGCTTATGCAATAACTCCACCCAATTACCTATATGAGCAAGACCTTGAAGGGAAGAAATCTAGCACTCCCAACTTATGAAAAAGAAGTTTTAGCTATTTTGCAGGCTATGAAACGATGGAGACAGTACTTATTGGGTAGAACCTTTGTGATCAAGATGGATCAGCGCAGCATCAAGTACATTTTGGAGCAAAAGATCACCACAGAAATGCAGGAAAAGTGGTTGTGGAAATTACTGGGGTTTTCTTTCACTATAGAGTACAAGAAGGGAGTGGAAAATTCGGTGGCAGATGGACTCTCTCGATGGCAAGGGGAACAAGTGACTTGCTGGGAAATCACCTTCGTGGTTCCACAATGGCTTGAAGAGGTAAAAACTATGGTCACACAGGACCCATACTTTCACAAACTAGCAGAGAAGTTGAGTGGTGAAGAGATTAATCCTGCAGATTATCAAATTTTGGGAGGAGTTTGGTATTATAAGGGTAAAATTCTGATAAGCCCCAATGCCGAAGTGAGGAAGTTAATCTTCTTTGATCACCATTCCACTAGTATTGGTGGGCACTCTAGGTTCCATAAGACTTTACATAGGATCAGGAGAGCCTTTGTGTGGGAGGGTATCACTCGAGATATCAAATTGTTTGTGAGAGAATGTTTGGTATGCCAACGTAACAAAAGTGAAACATTGCTACCTGCGGGGTTGTTGCAACCACTCCCAATTCCTGATAGAGTGTGGGAAGACATCTCTATGGACTTTGTGGAAGGATTACCCAAAAGCTGTGGGAATAATGCTATCATGGTAGTCGTCGATAGATTAACCAAGTATGCTCATTTCATCAGCATTGCTCACCCTTACACAGCTCTGACGATTGTGCAAACCTTTATTGACAATGTGTACAAGCTCCATGGCATGCCTGTAGCATTGTTAGCGATCATGATCCTATCTTCATGAGCAATTTCTGGAAAGAATTCTTTGAGCAGCAACAATGTAAACTCAAACAATCCACAGTTTATCATCCCCAAAGCGACGGTCAAACTGAGATTGTAAACAAGGCCCTGGAAATGTATTTGAGATGTCTGTTACCGCTGATTTCGGTGTGGGGGTAAACAGATGAGATTTGTGAGTTCGAGAAAACCTGAACAGCGAATCCAAGCCTTCTGATTCCTGCCGCAACCTGCAAGGAAGTGCGAGACACCGGGGTTGATTCCGGCGATGCACCCTCCGACGCTCTTGTCAGTAACCAGTGGTGATTAAAGAAAGAGCTTAAGGTGGAAAAAGAGTGATTACCTGGTCACAGTGGTAGAGGGGAGGTATTTATAGTCGCCCGAGGAGTGATTAGGGACTTGATTCCCTGTGTAACTGCCAGGAGTAAAATCCTCACAGTCTGTTTAGGAAACTAACCCCTGATTCCCGGTGAGAGTAAATCAGGCTCGTTGACTTGGTCAAATCAGTGGCCCTGATTTGTCTCTTATTGGTCTGGGTTCGCCTCGAGTCGGGACCCGTACCCAATTGGAGTGGATCCGTTTGTGGGTTATTGGATCTGTGAGAAGGAGATCCAATACCCGCTTTGGATCCATTTGTATGTGAAATTACCGTTTTACCCCCGAGCTTCAAGATTCGCGCCCAATCTGGACGGTTCCGATTTAACCCCATTTTTAGCCATATCACGAGCCCCCCACTCCTAAAGACTGAGTGTGATCAGCCTTTGAGGAGTAGTTTAACTGTTTTGGTGGCTTGTGGAGTTATATCGGAGTCCAAATGGAGGATTTTGAATCTCGAAGGGGGATAGTGAGGTAATTTTTTTGATGCCATGTGCTGTTCTCTAGCCATATCGAGTATTTGACGGATCTATTTTTTCGGACTATTTATTTAATTTTGCGATGTGTTTACTAATCGTTTGGGGGCCTTAACAGTACATTCTAGGCAATAATTGTTCGTTCAGGGGCTCAAAAATATACCCCCGAATTTTTAATTATTTTCTAGAATTTTTAGTTAATTTTTCCGAATTTTTAGCAATTTCTTCGCAATTTTTAAATAAATAAAACGATTTGAATAAATAAAAAATGATTTTAAATACCGATTTATGACGTGGCTCGATCTGGGCCGTTGATCATGGACGAGCACGAATTTTTGAGAGATCCATCGGTTGTTATCGCTCGGAAGCTTTTTCTCCGTTTGCGAGCTCGGGATGGCGCTTGCTCGGCAGCCGACCGGAGGGATAGGGGTTCGGCAGGCCGAGCGACGTGGCGCAATCTGAGCCGTCGAATGATGGCGCGCCTCCCAAGAAAACGCTATCTTGTCTTTTAGCTCACGTGGCGTAATCTGGACCGTTCATCATTAGAAGCACGAATTTCTGAGAGATCCAACGGTCGCAGTTGCTCGGTGTCTTTTTTCTCCGTTTGCAGGATCGGAAAGGCACTTGCTCGGCAGCCGACCGAAGGCCTAGGGTCCCGGCAGTCCGAGCGACGTGGCACAATCTGAGCCGTCGGACGACATGGAAGTGTAGGCTCGGAACGGCACTTGCTCGGCAGCCAACCGAAGGCATGGGGTTTCGGCAGTCCGAGCGACGTGGCGCAATCTGAGCTGTTGGATGAAGACACGCATCTCGAGACGGGCACATTTCTCAAGAAAACACTATCTTGTCATTTAGTGTCCTCAGCGAGATTTGGGCCGTCTGATCGAGATCTTACACGAAAGTTGAGGAGAAAGTGAGTTTTCTCCGTTTGCAGGATCAGAGAGGCACTTGCTCGGCAGCCGACCGAAGGCATGGGGTTTCGGCAGACCGAGCGGCGTGGCGCAATCTGAGCCGTTGGATGACGACACGCATCTCGAGATGGGCACATTTCTCAAGAAAACACTATCTTGTCGTTTAGTGTCCTCGGCGAGATCTGGGCCGTCTGATCGAGATCTTACACGAAAGTTGAGGAGAAAGTGAGTTTTCTCCATTTGCAGGATCGGGAAGGCACTTGCTCGGCAGCCGACCGAAGGCATGGGGTTTCGGCAGTCCAAATGACGTGGCGCAACGAGTTTCGAGACGGTCCTGTTCCCAAGGGCATTAATGGTGCCCCGTGATTTGTGCGGCGTTCCATCTTTCCGGGGTCATTAAGAATGGTGCCCCTCAATTAATGCATGGCGTTTCAACTTCCGAGGGTCATAATGGCCGGATCCTGGAGGGTAGCTTATAAGTACCCCATTCCCTTTGTCATTTTAATCGCAACAATGTTGAGTTTTAGCCCTCGGAGGCATCTGCTTTGGGTGGTTGCTCTTCGGAAGGACGGGTGGTCGTTCTTCCACCATGGTCTTCTCCTGACTCTGACAACCCGGACGTGGATGTCAGGGTCAGGGGAGATCATGGTGGAAGAAGTGATGATCAAAGTCCGGATTCGGGGGACCAAGTGTTTCGGAAGGATGGGGGGTCGCTCTTCCGCCAAAATCTTCTCCTGATTCTGACGGCCCGGGTGGAGGTGTCAGGGTCAGGGGGGATATTGGCAGAAGGGTTGACTGCCGAAGTCCAGATCCGAGGGGCGATGTGTCTCGGTAGGACGGGTGGTCGTTCTTCTACCATGATCTTCTCCCGATTCTGACTGCCCCGGCGTGGGTGTCAGGGTCGGGGGAGATCATGGTAGAAGAGGTGATGACCCAAGTCCGGCCCAAGGGAAGAATTTGCTTCGGAAGGACGGGTGATCGTTCTTCCACCGTGATCTTCTCCTGATTCTGACTGCCCCGATGTGGGTGTCAGGGCCGGGGAAGATCATGGTAGAAGAGGTGATGACCTAAGTCCGGATCCGAGGGAGTGCAGCTGCCGAATGATGGGTCTCTTCCGATCTCTGTCTTCCTTCTGGGCTGATGGTTCCTGGTGGTTGTCAGCCCGAAGGAGTTAGAGATGGGAGGCGCGCCGATCTGCTTTTGACCGGGCCCCATTGGTCGGCAGTTTCTCTCTAGTCCCTGAACAATTCGTGGCTTCGGCTCCGAGGTCGGGGGCTTTGTTTTGTTCACGGGTGAAAGGAATGCCGGCCGAGACCTGGGGCCTGGGGCTCGCCGAAGGTGGTGCCTTAGAACTTTGAATCTAAAATTTTTCCTGGCTTCTTTAGACCGAGGTGGAGACCTGAGGGCACGGTCGTCCGAGCGACATTGAGAGCTGTCGGATGGGCACTTGCTCGGTTGGCCGGCCGGAGATCTGAGGTGACGGTTGTACGAGCGATTTGGTGCAATCTGAGCCGTTGGATGGTGGCGTGAATCTCGAGACGGGCTCGTCTCCAAGAAAACGCTATCTTGTCGTTTAGCGTCGTCTACGAGATCTGAGCCGTCTGATCGAGATCATACACGAAAGTTGAGGGGAAAGCGAATTTTCCCCGTTTGCAGGCTCGGAATGGCACTTTCTCGGTTGGCCGACCGGGCCCTTTGCTGCTGGGTTCGGATCGCGCGTAGCTCGAGTTTGGATACTGCTGTGCCGAGCTACCTGACTTGGTGAAAGGACAAAGTCGTGTTGGGCCTTCGCAACGTTTCGAGAGTGGCCCAAAAGTCGTGCCCTTACGTTTGGAAGTCCAAGGAACGTTCCTTTTTTACTATAAATCTTCACCCCCCCTTACTCTAAGTCTCATTATTCACTTTTACTCTCTCTCTCTCTAGTTTTTACTTTCACTTTCGAAGTTTTTAGCTCCTTGGTGGCGCTGCTAGCTGTCGCGGCAAGGTGTTCTTTGTCACCGGTGTGCTTTTCCGTCCGTAGCTGTCACTTCAAGGTCAATCTTCTTCCTCTTTCTTTAGAAAATGGCTAAGATTACTTCCTCGGATGAGACCCCCACCTCGGAGCAAGCCGTTGGCCGAGCGGGCAAAGGAAAGGAGGTAGTGGAGCCGACCGATCAGAGCGTCGTTCGGCCGGACAGAGAGGGCGAAGTAGCCGAGCAACCTCAGGAGGTCGAGGCGGCATCTCAGAAGGGTAAGGCAGTGGTCACGATCATCGAGACGCCGAAGACGGCGGGGGCGTTCAGTCGGCAGCCTATTGCTCTGTCGAGCGTGGGAGGCGTTCAGGACTACGCCGAGGATATCTTGGAGAAGGTGACCCAAGGCACGGCCAAGTCGGTGGAGGAGAATGAACCGAGAGAGCTATCCGAGGTGGACCATACCATCTCGTCTCTTACGGAGGCCGATCTACATCTGATCCGAAAGGGATTCCGGATCCCCATCGAGTACGGGCTGCTCCTCCCTGGGCCAGGCTTTCGAGCCAACACGAAGTCTTCGACAGACGTGTGCGTCTTTCCTGTCGACTCCCTCACCGCCGGACTCCGCTTTCCCTTTCATCCTTTCGTAGTTGATGTCTTGAACTGGTACGGTTTGAGCCCCGCCCAGCTGATGCCGAACACCTGGAGGCACGTCATGGTGTTTGTTCTCCGGTGCCAAGAGGTCGGTGCCGTACCGAGCATGTTTCTCTTTCGGAGCCTCTACCGACCTTGTCAGCCAAACCGAAACGAACAACGGTTCTACCTTTCGCCGCGGACGGGCGTGAAGTTGATCGAGAATCCGGACTCGATCAAACACTGGAAGGAGAAGTATTTCATCATCCGGGCTCCTGCGCCGTGGGTGATCCCGATAGTTTGGGCGAAGGATGGGCTGCCTAAGAGAGCCAAGAAAGAGTCGGTGTTGAGTGACGAGGAAGCAGAGGTCCTCCAGAAGCTGCTCGCTCTGCCAGTGCTAAGCTGGAAAGATATTACCGAGAAGGCTCTGTTCCGAGGGGGTCTCAGTCCGATCGACCCTAGTACGCTTCTGGTATTTATACTCTTTGCTTAAAGTTCATGAAAATTTTTCTAAGTCTTTTCATTCGGCTTGTGCAGAGACAATGAAGATGGGTTATAAGGCTTTGGTGGCGAAGGCCAGGGCGACGGAGCAGGAGACGAGGAAGAAGAGGCCTTTGGCGGGGCCTCAGGGTGGCCGAGCCCCGAAGATACCGTCGGTCGGGAGGACAAGCGACCTACAGAAGGCCGTTGTCCCGGGATCTGACCCCGATCAAGAGAAGTCCGTGGCTACGGATCCTCCAGTTTCCGGTGCGCCGGTGCCAACGGTGGAGGGGGATGCAGCCGGCTCGTCGAGCGGTGCATTCGGCATGAAGGAGGTGTTGTCCCTTCAAGTTTCGCCCCTTACTGCCAAAGCGGAGAAGATCTTGACCGAGAGGCACAAGCAGATCTTTGTCCCTGACTGGCAGGTGATGAATGTCGACGGCTTCTTGGGCGACGGCAACATCTGCATGGAAGCGGTGAGGCACTTGCCGACCCCAAAGGATCGAGCGGCCGTAAAGGCCGGGCTGGCCGGGGACGCCACGATGCAGATCGCTCGGAACACAATGTCGGTGAGTGGACCGAACTCTTTCTCATCGAATCTTTTTCTAATTTTTTCTAAGTTCCTGGGTTTGGATTCTAATGGGTTGTTCTCTCTTCAGACCCTCTGCCACTTCAACTTCCTGCTCGAGGAGTTTGCGAGCAAGGAACAGGAGTATGAGCGGGAGAGAGTGGAGCGTGTCAAGGCCACGAAGCTGCTTGATGCCGAGCAACTCCTCTCGGCAAAGAGGGGTGCCAAAGTGGCCGGGTTGGAGAAGCAGCTGGCAGACGCCATTCAGCTATCGAAGGACACGGTAGCCAAGCTCGAGGCTTCGGAGAAGGAGGCTGCCGAACTGAAGGAGGAGCTGGCCAATGCTCAGTCGGAAACGGAGAGGGCTCGGAAGAGGGCCGAGAAGATCATGGCCAAACACCGGTCTAAGGTGAAGAAGGTGAAGAAGGCTGTGCAGGAGGGGGCCGTGCAACACATGTTCAAGAACATGGAGGATTGATGAGCACAATATTATTCACATTTTAGAGCAATAATCTTATTGTAAATGCACATTTAAAAGCTCTATATATGGTATTTAACTCTTATTCTCTCTTTTCCATAGGAAACAGCTTATAACAGCAAAACGAAGCAGATTCAGGACTTCAAAGATGATACACAGAGAACTGCAGAGGATAAGTCGACTGGTTCCTCAACCAGGCGACTGGACAGGAGAAGCTGATTTCCCACAACTCTCGTCACAGTCGACTTATTCCCAAAAGCAGTCGACTGGCCTGATCACAGATGAAATCTACAGAAGTCTCGACTCAGTCGACTGGTTCGAAGACAAGTCGACTGGTCTGCGGCGGAGTACAAAGATAAAATCTTCAAAGATACACCTGCATCTAATTTCAAATCTACTTGGATCAAGATTTTATACAGCGAATCAAATCTAAAGACAGGGTATTTTCCAAGTGAACAGATAAGGAAAGAAAGGAGAAAAGAGAAAGATATTAATCATCAAATCAAATAAAGAAGGATCTCCCTGAAAAAGTGGAAACCGTAATTCTCAGCCGTGTTCTATAAATATCAGAATACCATCTCCAGAACGGCTCTCCTCTCTCCACTCCACGACTCCATCCAACAATCAGATCTATCTCGTGGATACAACTTAATCAGAGAGTTCCCAACCATCAACCCGTGCTTCACTCCATCAACATCGAAGAGAAAGAGAAGATCCAGCAAACAGAAGGCAGTCGACTGTGTGACAGACAGTCGACCATATTGCCGGAATCCATTAGTTTATTTCTTCTTCTCTCTTTATTCTTTTATGTTGATCATGTATTCAAACTTGTTAAGCAATAAAGTTATTATTATGTGGAACTAATTTCATAGTTGGGTAGATCGAAACCGTAGTTATGTAGTGCTATATTCTTCTGAGATCTTCTAATTACTTATTGATTGAATCTGGTTGAATTGACATAGATTAATGATCATCAAACTTGGATCTTGAAGTCTGAGAGCAGTCGACTGAGGTGAGAGCCAGTCGACTGACATACAGCACGTGAGAATATCAAGTTTATGTTATCATTTATCTAAATCTGTTATATGAAGCATATTGAGACGACCGAATCTCGTGCCCATAATTTGTAACAAAGGAATCTTTAGGGGTTCTTGGTTCAATCAACTTAGAGGATCTAGATCTGATACCAATTTCTAGAACTTTAAGTGTTTGTTCGTTTCCACTGTTCTGATGTTTTCTCTAAGTATAACTTAGTAGATACCCTGCTAGATACTTATGGAAAGAAACGAATTAGAGTAGATACCATGCCTAATTCTTGGTTTAGGGAAACAATACTTTAAGGAGTAGATACCATGCCCTTGAAGTGAACAACATGAGTAATTGGAAGTAAATTCAGAAGGCAAATTAGCATCACTAACTATTGGTGGAGATCAACAACCCAACTATTCAAGAGATATTTGTGATTCAACAATTCCTTCTTAGTTTTAATCTTTTTATTCCTTTTAGACTTTTAAAACAACCCATTATGATTTTTATTATTTTCTATTGATTAGTTAGTTGAAGTCTACAATCTCTGTGGGATCGACCCTTGCTATTACTACGATTCGATTCGTGCACTTGCGAGGTTTTATAATTTGTGTCTAGTTAGTCTATTTAATTAGGTAGCTAGATTTTCAACAACAAGTTTTTGGCGCCGTTGCCGGGGATTGTTTAGTATTTTAACTTACAAGTCAGTAGAATTTTATTAGTTTTTCTTTTCTTTTATTAATAATTTTTCTTTTAGGTTACAGGACTTCGGTGAATGCACGGTAGACGATCACTTCGACCAGAACTACTACCAATTGACGCGGAAACAGAACGCACTTTGCACAGACTAGGTAAGTTATTTGCAGCACACCAGTCGACTGCCCACACGAACCAGTCGACTGATCAGAGACCTAGTACACATACAGCAATGGCAGAAGAAACACCCAATCGCGTACCAATGCAGGACAAATTCACTCCTAAGAATATTGAGCAACCTTCCTGCATTGCTTTTCAACCAAATGCCACAGGGAACATGCACCTATCTCCTCATTTACTTAGTATGGTTCCCCACTTTAGTGGCAAACCAGACGAAGAACCTCATCTTCATCTGCAAGACTTTTTCGATCTTTGCAGGACACAAAGCGTCCAAGGGCTTACCGCTGAACAAATCAGGTTAATCTTGTTTCCTTTTTCTTTAAAACTTAATGCTAAGTTGTGGTATAATTCTTTGGAACCAGGATCAATTAATTCATGGGAGCAATTGGCAACGAAATTTTTGAAAGAATTCTTTCCAGCCCAAAAGACCAAACAGCTAAAAAGGGAGATTCAACTCTTCCAACAAAAAGATGGAGATCTATTCTTCGAAGCATGGAAGGACTTCAAAAGCAAGCTTCTCAAGTGTCCTACTCACAATCTGCCTAAGGATGATCAGGTACAAGCTTTTTATGAAGGTTTAGATGATACTAATAAGGCAATTGTGGATGCAGCTTGCAACGGAATTTTGATGAGGAAAAGTGGAGAAGAAGCCATTGAACTTTTTGAAGAACTCAGCGAGAACTCCCAACAATTCTCAACAAGAAGGGGACCTTCGAAAAAACAGGGAGTCTACGAAATCTCTAATAATAATAACATTCAATTAGAAATGGCAAACATGAATAAAAAAATTGATATGCTTGTTAATGCAATGTCGACAATGGGTGGAGTTAAAATTCAAA
This sequence comes from Hemerocallis citrina, assembly GCA_017893485.1. Classification (NCBI taxonomy): domain Eukaryota; kingdom Viridiplantae; phylum Streptophyta; class Magnoliopsida; order Asparagales; family Asphodelaceae; genus Hemerocallis; species Hemerocallis citrina. The sequence goes on along the minus strand of CM030366.1, from coordinate 205,240,934 downwards.
CAAATGAAATGTGTGCAATTTGTTTTCATTTAGATCACACAACTGATACATGTCCCATGTCTACTTTCACAGATCAGGAGCATGCGAATTATGTGGGTCGGGGAGTATTTCCACCAAAGAACAATCCATACTCTAACACATATAACCCAGGATGGAGGAATCATCCAAACTTCTCATGGAGCAATAATCAAAATAATCAAGGGAATCAATTCACACAAGGACATGCAAGGAACCCTCAGATGGGAAGTGGGTTTGAAAGACCAGCTCCAGAACAAAAGAAGTTGGATTTTGAAACCACTGTTCTTCAATTGCTCCAACAACAACATCAAACAAGCAACCAACAAGGACAAGCAATTCAGAAGTTGGAGACACAAATTGGCCAAATTGCTAAAGAGTTAAGCGAAAGAAGGGCAGGTGAACTTCCTTCACAAACCATACCGAATCCGGGAGGCCAAGAACAACTCCAAGCAGTGACTACCTTAAGAAGTGGTAAGATACTTGACAACAGGGTGGGAACACACACAGACAAACCAGTCGACTGTTCTTACAAGACAGTCGACTGCACAGACAAATCAGAAAAACAACCATCAAAAGCTTTGGGTTCAAGTAAGGTAAGTGAAAAAGTAGGGACAGTTCCACCACCATTCCCTCAAAGGTTAGTCAATAAAAAGAAAGAACAACATTTATTTGACGTCTTTGAAACTCTCAAAAAGGTAGAAATTAATATCCCCCTACTTGACGCTATTAAACAAATTCCTTCTTATGCCAAATTTTTGAAAGACTGTTGTACTCACAAAAGAACATTTCAGGTTAAGGAGGATGTGGCTTTGACAGAAGAAGTGAGTGCTGTATTATTAAGAAAACTACTACCTAAACTGAAAGATCCAGGTAGTTTCACCATTCCTTGCAAAGTTGGTGAGCACTTCTTTGAAAAAGCACTGTTAGACTTGGGGGCAAGCATCAACCTTCTTCCTTATTCTGTTTACGAAAAGCTTGGATTGGGGGAACTCAAGCCAACATCCATCACTTTGCAATTGGCTGATCGCAGCATCAAGAGACCTAGAGGTATTTTAGAAGATGTCCTAGTTCAGGTAAATGATTTTATTTTGCCTGCTGATTTTGTTGTGTTAGATATGGAGGAATCTTCAATGTCATCATCTCTACCGATCATATTAGGTAGGCCCTTTATGAGTACAGCTGATATAAAAATTTGTGTTAAAAAGGGCATTATAAGTATGAAGATAAACGGAGAAAAAGTGGAATTTAAAATGTTTGATACACTAAAATTACCACAAGATGATCATGAATGCTATAATATTGATGTGGTGCAGGAGATTGTTGATCAAACATTTCAGGTACATAGCGTTGAACCACTACAAGCCACAATCGCGCAATCTCTAACTTTATCTCATGTTGAACAGGAATACGATGACTGGGAGATTGCAGAGACAGTACATCACCTTGAAACTCCACAGTCATATTCAGGTAAGCCTGCACCTTTATTTAAAAAATTGGTGTCTGATAAAAAGTGTTCTTCTACAGATCAGGCGACTGATGACCAGAGTAAGTCGACTGGTGCTCTAACCAGTCGACCAAACCCAGACAACCAGAACAAGTCGACCGCTGACATGGACCAGTCGACTGTACAGAAGCATCCAGACATAGAACTCAAACAGCTGCCCGATCATTTGAAACATGCCTTTTTAGGTGAGAACAAGACGCTACCAGTAATAATTGCTGCCAACTTAACTGCACAGGAAGAAGAAAAGCTGCTGAAGGTATTGCGAGAACACAAAAATGCAATAGGATGGACCATTGCAGACATCAAGGGAATAAGTCCATCCAAATGCATGCATAGGATATTGCTTGAGAACGATGCAAAACCTAGCAGAGAGGCACAGAGAAGGCTCAACCCCAACATGAAGGAAGTGGTAAGAGCAGAAATTTTGAAGCTACTAGATGTTGGCATCATCTATCCTATCTCAGATAGCAAATGGGTAAGTCCTATACATGTAGTTCCTAAGAAAAGTGGAGTTACAGTGGTAACAAATGAAGAGAATGAACTTATCCCAACAAGAGTAACCACAGGTTGGAGGGTATGCATTGATTATAGGAAACTGAACAATGAAACCAGGAAAGATCACTTCCCTCTTCCTTTTATTGATCAAATGTTAGAAAGATTAGCAGGATATAGTCATTATTGTTTTTTAGATGGTTATAGTGGCTATAATCAAATTGCTATTGCTCCAGAAGATCAAGAAAAGACCACTTTTACATGCCCATTTGGTACTTTTGCTTACAGGAGGATGCCGTTTGGATTGTGCAATGCTCCAGCTACATTTCAAAGATGCATGATGAGCATATTTTCAGACATGGTGGAGAGGTTCATCGAGGTATTTATGGATGATTTTAGTGTTTTTGGATCTAGTTTTGATGAATGCCTTAACCATTTGCAGCTGGTGCTTAAAAGATGTGAAGAATGCAATTTAGTGCTGAATTGGGAGAAGTGCCATTTTATGGTACAACAAGGTATTGTGTTGGGACATGTGATGTCCAAAAGGGGAATAGAGGTAGACAAGGCAAAAATTGACATCATATCAAAACTACCCCCTCCCACTACAGTTAAGGGCATTAGGAGTTTTCTAGGACACGCAGGTTTTTATAGACGATTTATAAAAGACTTTTCAAAAATCTCCAAACCCCTTTGTGACTTGTTGGCTAAGGATGTTGAGTTTGTATGGACAGAAGAATGTACAAATGCTTTTAATACATTAAAGAATCTTCTCATTTCTGCACCTATAGTCATGGCACCAGATTGGAGCCATCCTTTTGAGCTCATGTGTGATGCAAGTGATTACGCCTTAGGGGCTGTTTTAGGTCAAAGAATCAATAAGAAACCACATGTTATTTACTATGCTTCTCGAACTCTAAATGATGCACAGCTAAATTATTCTACAACTGAAAAAGAAATGTTAGCTGTTATTTTTGCTGTAGAGAAGTTTAGATCATATTTAATTGGTTCTAAAGTTATTGTTTTCACTGACCATGCTGCCTTGAGATATTTGTTGGCTAAAAAGGAAGCTAAGCCTAGGTTGATCAGATGGGTGCTGCTGCTTCAAGAATTTGATCTTGAGATTAGAGACAAGAAAGGATGCGACAATGTTGTGGCAGATCACATGTCCAGATTACTGCACGAGGACGAGAGAAATGTGCCCCCGCTGAATGAAAATTTCCCAGATGAACAATTATTTGCAATAAATATTCACACCCTCGGGGCAGTCGACTGGTCCCTCAACCAGTCGACTTATCTCTCTGAACAACTACCCTGGTTTGCTGATATTGTCAATTTTCTAACCGCTCATGTTTTTCCTCCAGGTATGACACATCAGGAAAGGAAAAGATTGGTGGATCTGAGCAAACACTATTATTGGGATGATCCTTATTTATTCAAATTTTGCTCTGATCAAATTATAAGAAGATGTGTGGCAGACGAGGAATAAAGGAGTATTCTACAACATTGCCATCAATATGCATGTGGAGGACATTTTGGGCCAAAGAGAACAGCACTTAAGGTATTGCAATCTGGTTTTTATTGGCCTAAAGTATTCAAAGATGCTTTTTCTTTTTGCAGGACTTGTGACAAATGCCAAAGGACAGGCAACATCTCTTCTAGAAATCAAATGCCACTACACAACATACAAGTAATCGAGCTTTTCGATGTTTGGGGAATCGACTTCATGGGTCCATTTCCTAACTCATTTGGTTATTTATATATACTTGTTGGTGTGGATTATGTGTCTAAATGGGTCGAGGCTGTCCCCTCACGAACTAATGATCACAAAGTTGTTGTCAAGTTTTTGCAGGAGAACATTTTCACTAGGTTTGGTACACCACGAGCAATAATAAGTGATGGAGGGAGCCACTTCAATAACTACCCATTTGCTTCTTTAATGAAGAAATATGGGATTACACATAGAGTGGGTACTCCATATCACCCTCAAACCAGTGGACAGGTGGAGCTTAGTAATAGAGAGATCAAAAGCATCTTGGAAAAAACAGTCAATCCAAGCAGAAGGGATTGGTCACTACGCTTGAACGATGCATTATGGGCCTATAGAACCGCTTTCAAGACACCCATTGGCATGTCACCATACCGTTTGGTCTTTGGAAAAGCTTGTCATCTGCCGGTGGAGTTGGAACACAAAGCTTATTGGGCTATCAAAAAGTTCAACTTTGATATGAAACAGGCAGGTGACAAAAGGAGATTGCAACTAAATGAGCTTGAAGAATTGAGACACGATGCATATGAAAACGCCAAACTATACAAGGAAAGGACTAAGTTATACCATGATAAACAATTAGCAAGGAAGGAGTTTTATGAAGGACAAAAGGTATTGATCTACAACTCAAGATTAAGACTCTTTCCAGGCAAGCTCAAGTCAAGATGGTATGGACCATATATTGTCACAAAAGTCTTTCCACATGGTACATTGGAAGTTCACAGCGAAGAACGAAATCAAACATTCAAGGTGAACGGACACAGGGCGAAGCCATACATAGAGATGAGTCTAGAACCGCAAGAGGCAGATGTGAAACTTCAAACCATTCAATACATTGCATGAACTCATCATGTCTAGCTGAAGACATGAAACACAGCGCTTTTTGGGAGGCAACCCAACTTTCAGGGGAGTATTTACACTTTCCCTTTATTTTTATTCATTTTCATTTTTATTTTTCAGTCTCTCCTTACTAGATGGTAACACATGCCTATGTCTTATGTTTTGTGTGAACATTGAGGACAATGTTCCATCTAAGTGTGGGGGTATTAGTTAGTTATATTTGGAATTTTTGAATTTTTTTTAGGATAAACAATTTCTTATAAAGTAAGAGTAAGGATACTTATTTACTTTAGGATTGTTGAGTTTCATAATTCCCTACAAAAATTGTGTGCGTCATGCGATTATACATAATAAACAAATGTGATGCTTTTTCTGATAATTATTCCCTTCAGATCTAGTCCTAAATCGAGTTTAAGTAAATAGAGTGATACAATATATGTATATATATTTGAATAAAGTCAGTCTACTCCAATGTTTTGAGGGCCTAGTAACTAGGGGTATTCATCACCAATGTTTACCTTTACGTCAAACGGCAACTTGAAATACGAGTATGCAAAGCACTTTAATGTTTGTGACTTGTTGAGTAACCGGGTGGATACATCACAAATGTTTCGCATTCGCGTCAAAAGACAAGTGACAACTTTAAAGAAGAGACTATAAAAAAAAAAAAAAAAAAAAAAAAAAAAAAAAAAAAAAACTCTAGTTTGCTACTGGATTTGTAGTAGAGAAAAGGGATAATCACAGACCGAGTAGATGCATACTATAACTACATTAATCGCATGACAAATATGATTAAGTTTGGGATTTATGAATAGACAATTGCACTGGAGAAAGTGGGTATGTTTAACTTTACTTTATCTGAAATTGTTTGTAGTTTTATATTTTTCATTTTGATGTCCACATAATAAGAAATCTTGGTGGTTGAGTTTATTGTTATTATTATTCTCCCTATTCATAATTCTAGTTTGCTTGAGGACAAGCAAAAGCTAAGTGTGGGGGTATTTGATGAGCACAATATTATTCACATTTTAGAGCAATAATCTTATTGTAAATGCACATTTAAAAGCTCTATATATGGTATTTAACTCTTATTCTCTCTTTTCCATAGGAAACAGCTTATAACAGCAAAACGAAGCAGATTCAGGACTTCAAAGATGATACACAGAGAACTGCAGAGGATAAGTCGACTGGTTCCTCAACCAGGCGACTGGACAGGAGAAGCTGATTTCCCACAACTCTCGTCACAGTCGACTTATTCCCAAAAGCAGTCGACTGGCCTGATCACAGATGAAATCTACAGAAGTCTCGACTCAGTCGACTGGTTCGAAGACAAGTCGACTGGTCTGCGGCGGAGTACAAAGATAAAATCTTCAAAGATACACCTGCATCTAATTTCAAATCTACTTGGATCAAGATTTTATACAGCGAATCAAATCTAAAGACAGGGTATTTTCCAAGTGAACAGATAAGGAAAGAAAGGAGAAAAGAGAAAGATATTAATCATCAAATCAAATAAAGAAGGATCTCCCTGAAAAAGTGGAAACCGTAATTCTCAGCCGTGTTCTATAAATATCAGAATACCATTTCCAGAACGGCTCTCCTCTCTCCACTCCACGACTCCATCCAACAATCAGATCTATCTCGTGGATACAACTTAATCAGAGAGTTCCCAACCATCAACCCGTGCTTCACTCCATCAACATCGAAGAGAAAGAGAAGATCCAGCAAACAGAAGGCAGTCGACTGTGTGACAGACAGTCGACCATATTGCCGGAATCCATTAGTTTATTTCTTCTTCTCTCTTTATTCTTTTATGTTGATCATGTATTCAAACTTGTTAAGCAATAAAGTTATTATTATGTGGAACTAATTTCATAGTTGGGTAGATCGAAACCGTAGTTATGTAGTGCTATATTCTTCTGAGATCTTCTAATTACTTATTGATTGAATCTGGTTGAATTGACATAGATTAATGATCATCAAACTTGGATCTTGAAGTCTGAGAGCAGTCGACTGAGGTGAGAGCCAGTCGACTGACATACAGCACGTGAGAATATCAAGTTTATGTTATCATTTATCTAAATCTGTTATATGAAGCATATTGAGACGACCGAATCTCGTGCCCATAATTTGTAACAAAGGAATCTTTAGGGGTTCTTGGTTCAATCAACTTAGAGGATCTAGATCTGATACCAATTTCTAGAACTTTAAGTGTTTGTTCGTTTCCACTGTTCTGATGTTTTCTCTAAGTATAACTTAGTAGATACCCTGCTAGATACTTATGGAAAGAAACGAATTAGAGTAGATACCATGCCTAATTCTTGGCTTAGGGAAACAATACTTTAAGGAGTAGATACCATGCCCTTGAAGTGAACAACATGAGTAATTGGAAGTAAATTCAGAAGGCAAATTAGCATCACTAACTATTGGTGGAGATCAACAACCCAACTATTCAAGAGATATTTGTGATTCAACAATTCCTTCTTAGTTTTAATCTTTTTATTCCTTTTAGACTTTTAAAACAACCCATTATGATTTTTATTATTTTCTATTGATTAGTTAGTTGAAGTCTACAATCTCTGTGGGATCGACCCTTGCTATTACTACGATTCGATTCGTGCACTTGCGAGGTTTTATAATTTGTGTCTAGTTAGTCTATTTAATTAGGTAGCTAGATTTTCAACAACAAGGACGCATATGGTCGAGCCTTGCTCCACGTCGCTGCCAGGAATTCGGGTTTCGACACGTCCTCCTACCATTTCTACAACCTCGTGGAGGGGGAGGAGGAGGTTCCCTAGGGGATGCTCGACCCCGAGGGACAGACGGAAGGTGTCGAAGGCCCGAGTGAGACCGAGGCCGAGGCTGAAGAGGAGGGCGACTCTGAGGAGGAGAGTGGGAGTGAAGACGAAAACGAGGGCGAGGGCGAGGACAAGGTCGAGGGGTCGACGGACCCGAACGACAAAAAGGTCGACCCCTGACTCGGTTGCCTCTTTTAGTCTTTCGTTGTTTTGTTTCTTTTTGTAAGCCTAACTGCGGACTGGCCACCGCTCTTGTAAAACTTTCTTTTCGGTTTTGAATGAAAACAGTCTGTTTGGCCAAAATTTATCCAAGTGTTGAGTCTCGGATTGTGTGTTTGATTAGGCGTAGAATTCTCCAAGTGTTGGGTTTCAGATTTATCTCTGCTTTTCAGGTAAAGTTCGGTCCGGTTACGGAGGTTGCACACCTTCGTAAGAAGCTGGCCAAAACGAAGGGCGAGCTCTCGAATAGCCGACAGAGGCGGTTTCTCATGTTCTTGAAGCTGGAAGAGACGAAGGCAGCTGTGAGGGGGTACTGTCGCGAGTTGAAGCAACTACGGAAGCAACCCCAAGCCCCTTGTCCCGAAGGTGGGGTCGAACGGCTTTGTAGAGAGCTCGCCGTCGCCGAGCGGAAGAATGACGAGCTCTTGGCCGAGATCCGACACTTGGAGTTAGCGGAGAAAGAATGCTCGGCGGCAGAAGAGAAGCTAACTACCAAGCCGGAGAAGGCATCGTCCGAGCGCAAGAAATTGTTGGCCGAGGTCGACAGGCTTAGGAGGATCACGATAGATAGGGGGATCGAGGTCACCCACTTCCGACGGCTCGCAACCGATAGTGCCAACGTCTCGAGCTCGTCAAGGCCTCCTCGTTTGAAGAAGTTGGTGAAGGACGACGCTTTGAGAGACAGAATCATTGAACTGGAGGAAGAGGTCGCGTCACTCAAGCCTCTGCCGGAGAGGGCCAACGTCCGCAGTACGTCGTGCACTCGCAAAGAGAGCGAGAGAGGGATCACCTTCTACGAACTAGCGACACGTTTGCCTATGGCTAGGCGGAGCCCTGTTGATGCTCAGAGTAGCGTGGCTGTGTTGTCGAGCGGTGCCTCGGTCGGCGCCACTGTTAGGGTCAGTGGCGAAGGGGGGTCACGCTTCGTTGGTTTGGAATCGAGCTCGGAGGTCAGGCCTCGTCGTCCTCGCATTTCCTTGAACCGAAGCGTTCCCCTTCCGAAGAGACCCTGATCATGTCGTTTTGTGTTTCTTCTGATTGTTGTAAACTATATTGTACGGTCGGTCTTATTGTATGTGGAGCTGTTATATGTAAATACGAATCTGAGAGTTTGATTGGAAAATTCTTCAAGTGTTGGACTTCGCCAGTGTATTGAAATTTTGCTATTTGTTTTCCCTTCTTTTCAGCTCGTGGTGGCAGCCCAATACACTGATTCCAATGGCTCGGACGATGAAGCTTCAACCGAGGTAACCTCAGGGGCGACGAAGTCGCGCTCGACGAAGTGCCGAGAGCGGCTTCATGGTGTCGAACTGGACTTACGTCAAGCTGAGAGCGAGCGGGCCCACCTTCAGTCCGTCCTCGGCCAACGAGACGCCGAGATCCAGTCTGGAGAGTAGGATCATCGAGGCGACCCCCGTAGGAGAGGACGAAGACTCGCAGACTACTTTTAGCAATGCTCTTCGGGTTCAGTGTATTCGGCACAACCAGTCGAAGATATTAGCCGAGCGGGACGATTTGCTCTCTGAGATCCATCACCTACAGACCGTGGAGGCGAAGCTTCGGAAGGAGGCGGAGGAGCTATCAGCCGAAGTGGATGGACTGGCGACCGAACGGATCAGTGAAGACATTTCTGTTTGATGACCAAGTGTAGTGGGTCGGCGCTGTATTTTTTGTTTTCTAATACTTTGTAACCATGGAAAGATTGCTTTGTATTGTGTCCCAATCATTAATAAAATTTCTTTTAAGAACTAGCATCTTTCGTTGCTCTGCGTATTTATCTCGTTTGTAAGTGTGTTGGTCGAGCCGAGCGCATAGTGTCGTCGGGAAGAATTTCGAGGCAAACCAGTTCCTATGGGAACGCTATCTTGTCGTTAGCGACACTGACAGGATCTGGCCCGTTAGATTTTGGCACGAATCTCGAGACGGCTCTGTTCCCAAGAAAATGCTATCTTGTCGTCTAGCGTCGCTGGCAAGATCCTAGCCGTCTGATCGGGATCCTACGCGAAAGTTGAGGAGAAAGTGAGTTTTCTCTGTTTGCAGGATCGGAATGGCACTTGCTCGGCCCCCGACCGGAGGCAAAGTGATCCGACCCTTCTTCTTGGGGCTTCCGTCTCCGTGTCAAGATGGCTCGGATTGTGATGCCGAACGGTGCTTCGGTCTCCCTCTTCTTGCGATGTTGAGGGATGAGCCGAGCTCTTTTCCACGGTGAGACTCGCCGGTCATAGCGAGTGTTCGATGGTTGTGGGAGCAGTTCCGAATGGTGATCTACCTCAGGCTTGCCCGGGGGCGAGCCGAAGAGGTAAAGTCGAACCGAGTGTTGGACTCCGAACCACCGGTGTAGTTCAATGGTTGTGGGAGCAGTTCCGAACGGTGATCTACCTCAGGCTCGCCCGGGGGCGAGCCGAAGAGGTAAAGTCGAACCGAGTGTTGGACTCCGAACCATCGGTGTAGTTCAACGGTTGTGGGAGCAGTTCCGAACGGTGATCTACCTCAGGCTCGTCCGGGGGCGAGCCGAGGAGGTAAAGTCGAAGCGAGTGTTGGACTCCGAACCATCGGTGTAGTTCAACGGTTGTGGGAGCAGTTCCGAACGGTGATCTACCTCAGGCTCGTCCGGGGGCGAGCCGAGGAGGTAAAGTCGAACCGAGTGTTAGACTCCGAACCATCAGTGTAGTTCAACGGTTGTGGGAGCAGTTCCGAACGGTGATCTACCTCTGGCTCGTCCGGGGGCGAGCCGAGGAGGTAAAGTTGAGCCGGACATTGGACTCCGAACCATTGGTTGAAAAAATAAAAAAACAATGGATAGAGGCGGAGAGATGTAAACAAATTTGTAAGTATGAAAGAGCATTCTTTATTGATAATCGACGGCGAACCGTTCTTACATATTACAACTTATGAAATAGATTACAAGTTAGAGGAGAGGAATGGCTCGATATCCTGCAATACTTAGAGAGGCACCGGGGCGCTTTCTTGGTATTTCAGGAGGTGGTCGGCATTCCAGGTCCTCGGAATCTCTCTGCCCTCTAGATCTTCCAGACGATATGTTCCGGGCCGGACTACCCTTGTGATCTTGTAAGGCCCTTCCCAGTTCGGAGCCAGCTTGCTCTTCTGATTGGGGAAGGATATGGCCAGTTTTCTCAAGACTAAGTCCCCTTGCTTAAGGTTGGTGGGTCGGACCTTCTTGTTGTATGCCATCTCGACCCTTCTTCGGTAATTCTGTTGCTGAATTGACGCTCTTTCCCTTAGCTCATCCACCAGATCTATGTTTGCCCTGAGGTCTCTGGCATTCTGTTCTTCATTGTAGGCTGCGAGGCGAGGGGAAGGTATTCCGACCTCGAGGGGTATCACTGCCTCGGACCCGTAAGTGAGGTTGAAAGGGGACTGTCCTATGGGCGTCCACTTGTTCGTGCGATAGTTCCACAGCACATTGGGGAGCTGGTCGATCCATAGGCCTTTGGAACATTTGTCCAGCCTCTTCTTGATACCTGTGAGGATCTGCCGATTGGCATTTTCTGCTTGGCCATTCGACTGAGGGTGGGAGACGGAAGAGAAGCGCTGTTGGATAGCAAGGTCCTCGCACAGAGCTCGGAACGCGGCCCCGGTAAACTGAGTCCCGTTGTCGGTTACTATGACGCGGGGGATGCCGAACCGACAGATGACGCTCTTCCAGAAGAATTGAACCACTTTATTCTCGGTGATAGTGGCGAGGGGCTCGGCCTCAATCCACTTCGAGAAGTAGTCGATGGCAACGGGAGCTGGGGGGAACGGCCCTAGTAAATCCATTCACCACATTGCAAAGGGGATAGGACTTGATAGGGAGGCAAGGTTGGCTTTAGGGAGGCGACGAACATTGGAATACCTCTGACAGGAGCCACATTGCCGAACGTGACGCTCGGCATCTTGGAGGAGAGTCGGCCAGAAGTACCCATAATTCAAGGCTTTCCGAGCCAAGGACCTGGACCCCGAGTGAGCTCCGCCGATACCCTCGTGGAGCTCTTGTGGAGCGTAGTCAGCCTATTCTGGGGAGAGGCACCTCAGGTACGGTCGGCCATCAACTTGCGAGAAAGAATGCTTATACAAGATTCCCTCGATCAAGACATACCGCTCGGCCCGGGTTCTGACTCGGCGTGCTTCTTTGGGGTCTTCGTGGAGGAGTCCGTCCCTTAAGAACTCCACCAACGGCTTCATCCAGTTATCTTGCAGCGGGACCGGCAACGACTCTACCGAGCTGGATGTTTCGTCTTCTATGCTCGGCCTTGATAGGACCTCGATCAAAACGGTCTGCTCGAGGCCTTGGAGGGAGGACGAGGCGAACTTGGAGAGAGCATCGGCCTGGGAATTCTCTTCACGAGGGACTCGTTGGATGAGTGCCTCTTCGAAGCGGCTCATGAGGGCTCTGACCTTGGCGAGGTATTTCGCCATCTGCTCGTCTCGTGCCTCGTATTCGCCCAAGACCTGGTTCACAACCAGCTGAGAATCACTGTGAATTCGGAGGCACTGCGCCCCGGCACTTCGGGCGAGTCCGAGGCCTGCGATGAGTGCCTCGTACTCTGCCTCGTTGTTCGAGAGCTTGAAGTTCAAACGGATCGCATACTGGAGGACGAAGTCATCAGGGCCGTTCAGGATGATACCGGCGCCGCTTCCTTCATTACAGGAGGAGCCGTCCACGAAGACCGTCCAAATGGGGGTCCGTTCGGGACGTGGCTGACCTCAGGAATAGTAGACTCGACGATGAAGTCGGCGAGGGCCTGTGCTTTGATTGCAGTCCGAGGTTGGTAAGAGATGTCATGTTGGCTCAGCTCTATGGACCACTTCATTAACCGGCCCGAGGTCTCAGGCTTGTGGAGGATCTGCTTTAGAGGTTGGTCGGTGAGGACAACAACCGAATGGGCTTGGAAGTACGGACGGAGCTTCCTTGCCGCCATGACCAGGGCGTAGGCCATCTTCTCTATCTTTGGATAACGGAGCTCGGCGTCCCGAAGTACCTTGCTCACGTAGTAGATGGGCCTTTGGGCCCAGTCCTCCTCTCTCACCAGAACAGCACTTAGGGTCTGCTCGGAAGCAGCCAAGTAGATGAAGAGGGTCTCCCCCGGGACGGGTTTGCTGAGTAGAGGGGGGTTTACCAAGTAGGCCTTCAGTTTGTCGAACGATTCCTGTTGCGGTTGGCCCCATTCAAAACCCTTAGCCCCCCTGAGCGCCTTGAAGAAAGGGAGGCACTTTTCACTGGACTTCGAGAGGAACCGACCAATAGCGGCGAGCCGACCCGTAAGCTTCTGCACCTCCTTGATGTTGCGAGGCGGGGCCATGTCCAATATGGCCTTGATCTTCTCGGGATTTGCTTCGATCCCTCGCTGGCTCACCATGAAGCCGAGGAACTTTCCCGACGAGATCCCGAATGCACACTTGTTCGGGTTCAGCCACATGTTGTGCCTCCTCAATACGCCGAATGCCTCCTGGAGGTCGGCAACGTGGTAAGTACCCCGGATGCTCTTGACGAGCATATCGTCGATGTACACCTCCATGTTGCGGCCGATCTGGCTCTGGAAGACCTTGTTGACGAGGCGCTGGTAGGTGGCGCCAGCGTTCTTCAACCCGAACGGCATGACCCTATAGCAGTAGAGGCCCTGATCGGTGATGAAGGAGATCTTCGGAATGTCCGGAGGGAACATTCGGATCTGATTATAGCCGGAGAAGGCGTCCATGAAGCTGAGGAGCTCATGGCCCGAGGTGGCATCAATGAGGGTGTCGATGTTCGGAAGAGGGAATGGGTCCTTCGGACACGCCTTATTCAGGTCGGTGAAGTCGATGCATATTCTCCAAGAACCGTTGGACTTCTTGACCATTACAACATTGGAGAGCCACTCGGGATAGTTCACCTCCTGTATGAACCGAGCCTTTAAGAGTTTATCCACCTCCTCCTTGATGGCCTGCTGCCGCTCGGGAGTGAATTTTTGCCTCTTCTACTGAACCGGTTTGCACCCCGGTTCGACACTTAGGCGGTGGACTAGCAGTTCCTCGAAAATCCCGGGCATATCCGCGACTGACCAGGCAAACAGGTCGCGGCTATCCCGGATGCATTGCACCAGGTCAGAACACAGCGCAGTCGGCAAGGACTTGCTGATGAGGAACTTTCGACTCGGGTCCTTGTTCTAGAAGAGCACTTCTTCCAACTCGTCCGCCGGCTCGGACGTGGGTCGGACATTCGGCTCGGGGATCTCTAGGGTCTCGAGGGAGAGCACCGGACCCTCCGTGGAAGTCATGTAGCACTTCCGAGCCGTCTCTTGGCTGCCCCTGACTTCTCCCACTCCCGACCGAGTGGGGAACTTCATTTTAAGGTGGTACGCTGAGGGGACAGCTTCCAGGGCAGCTAGGCCGGGTCGGCCTAGGATGACATTATATGCGGCCAGGACGTCGACGACCATAAAGTCCATCGGCTCGGTCCGGGTAGTAGGGGTCTTTCCAGCAGTTACGTCTAGGGTTATCACTCCCTCGACGGTTACTGGGACCCCCGTGAACCCGTGGAGTGTGTAACCGGCTGGCTTGAAACGGTCCCGAGATAGCTGCAGCCCTTGGAAGGCTGAGAGGAAGAGGATGTTCACCGAGCTCCCGTTATCTACCAGGACCCTCTGCACCTTGAAGTTTGCCATGCGAAGGTCGATGACGAGGGCATCACAGTGGGGAGTTCAGACCCCTTCGAGGTCTTCATCGGAAAAAGTCATCGGGACTCCGAGGCCTTTGGGAGGAGGGGCGCTGTGAACTGAGTTGACCTCTCGGACGAAAGCCTTCCGAGAGGAGTTGGAGGAGCCCCCCATGGGGCCTCCGTGGATGAGGTGCAGGACCCGTTCTTCCTCGAACTTGGGCGTCTCCTCGCGCCGCTCGGAGCGCTTGTTAGCCCCCCGAGGCGGAGGAGTGTTGCGATCTGCCCGATCGTTTGCCTTTACAAATTTAGCCAGTTGCCCCCTCTGGATGAAGGCTTCTATTTCATTTTTCAACGCCCGGCAGTCGTTGGTGTCATGGCCGTGGTCCCGGTGGTAACGGCACCATTTCTCCTTATTCCTCCTCTTGGACGGGGTGTTCATCCTCGGAGCTGGAGGGATGACCCCCTCCTTCTCCACTTCCATCAGGATGGTGGAGACATTGGTGGTGAGGGGAGTGAACTTCTCGAACCTAGGGGAGGACGGCGCTGACCGCCGTTGTCCTTCTGCATCTTCTTCGACCCCTCCTCCTCGGTCGCCTTCCTCTTCGATCCGGAGGCCGATCCTCCGAAGTTCGGGAGGCACTCGGCCTCTTCCGCCCGAATGTACTTCTCGCACCTTAGAAGAAGGTCGGCGAAGTTGTGCGGGGGCTTCTTGGCAAGGGACGACCGGAGGTTGGAGTTGAGGACGTTCGACTGGAACGCAACAGTCGCCACTGACTGGTCTAGGGAGGCGATTGACCTGACTTCTGCGGTGAATCTCTTCACGTAGTCCCTCAGCTTCTCTTCCCTTTCTTGCCGCAGGTTGAGCAGGGAGAGGCTCGTCTTCTCGGCTCGCCTGCTACTCACAAAGTGAGTTATGAACAGCGTTTCGAACTGCTCGAACGAGAAGATGGAAGAGGGGGCGAGCCTGGAGTACCATTCCCGAGCCAACCCCCTGAGGGTGGCGGGGAAGGTCTTGCAGAGCATGGCGTCGGAAGCTTGATGGATCAGCATTAAGGTCTTGAAGCTTTCGACGTGATCAACTGGGTCGGACTCTCCTGAGTACGTTTCAAACTGCGGAGGTTTGAAACCCCTCGGTATGGGGGCCTCCATGATCGTCCGAGAGAAGGGAGGTCTGCTGGGACGGACGGTCCCTGCTCTGGACTCCTCCTCTCTGTCCATGCGACCGATGCGCCTCTCTACCTCATGGAGACGGCGGTTGAGGGCATCGTCCCTCCGCTGATAATCAAATGATCTCCTGTATTCTTCTTCATAGGAAGGGGAGCGAGGACTGCGGCGCTGGTAGTCCTGGGATCGGCGGGGACTATAGTGCTGCTGCTGGCGACTGGGAGCCGGGAGAGGACATTTGGATCGGCGGCGAGGACTGGGAACCCGCGGGGGTGTTGGAACCCTCTGGGCATTTTGGTTGTTGGGGCGAAGGTTGAGGGCCTGCAGCACGGTCTCCTGAAATTGTAGGAACTCGGCACGAGTGATAGGTGCCTCATTGTTCCTCGGATGATGCCGATCCACGGGGGAATGCGGCCTCCTCCTTCGGCGCTCGGGAGATGCCGCTCGGCCCCTTCGGTCCGGAGACCTTCTACCGTCTCGGCGGTGAGGAGACCGCTCACCATGATGCTGGCGGGAGGCTCCCTCTCGGGCCCGCCTCTCATCAAGGTGGGTGCGAAGGTCCTCATCTTTTTGGCGGTTCAGGACTGTGTTGCGGAGGTCGGGGTGATGAAAAGCCATTGAATCCGAGGATTCATTATGAACCGAGACATGGTCTGGGTTGAGGGGCTGCTTCTGCCTCCGCCCGTTATGGCCGGAAGGGCCATTGGGGGGTTGTTGTTTGGGTAGAGGAGGTTGGCCCTGCTGGACCGGGGGAGGAAGTTCAGGCTTTGGAACAGGATTGACAGGGACTTCCTCTGTCTGATCGGCGGGATTGGGCCCGCGGTTGGACCCTCTAGATCTGACCTTCTTTGGAGGCATGGTCGGAGAAGGGCTAGACGACAAGGAAGAGGTTGTTCGTGTGGTGTTTCCCACAGACGGCGCTAATCTGTTACCGCTGATTTCGGTGTGGGGGTAAGCAGATGAGATTTGTGAGTTCGAGAAAACCTGAACAGCGGATCCAAGCCTTCTGATTCCTGCCGCAACCTGCAAGGAAGTGCGAGACACCGGGATTGATTTCGGCGACGCACCCTCCGATGCTCTTGTCAGTAACCAGTGGTGATTAAAGAAAGAGCTTAAGGTGGAAAAAGAGTGATTACCTGGTCACAGTGGTAGAGGGGAGGTATTTATAGTCGCCCGGGAAGTGATTAGGGACTTGATTCCCTGTGTAACTGCCAGGAGTAAAATCCTCACAGTCTGTTTAGGAAACTAATCCCTGATTCCCGGTGAGAGCAAATCAGGCCCGTTAACTTGGTCAAATCAGTGGCCCTGATTTGTCTCTTGTTGGTCTGGGTTCGCCTCGGATCGGGACCCGTACCCAATTAGAGTGGATCCGTTTGTGGGTTATTGGATCTGTGAGAAGGAGATCCAATACCCGCTTTGGATCCATTTGTATGTGAAATTACCATTTTACCCCTGAGCTTCAAGATTCGCGCCCAATCTGGACGGTTCCGATTTAACCCCATTTTTAGCCATATCAATGTCTATGTGGCCAAAAACCCAAAGAGTGGAGTAAGTATTCGGGTTGGGCGGAGTTCTGGTACAATACCAATTGGCATGTAGCTACGGGTCTCACTCCCTTTGAAGGGGTTTATGGGTGTCCACCTCCAACTCTTCTGAGACATGTCCAAGGGACATCTGCAGTTCCTGCGGTGGAAGAGGAATTTTTATAGAGGGACGCAACTTTGCAATTGTTGAAGGAGAACCTGGCAATAGCGCAAAACCGAATGAAAAGTTTTGTGGATAAAAGAAGAACTGAGAAGGTTTTTGAAGTGGGCGAGATGGTTCTGCTGAAATTACAGCCCTACAAACAGACCTCTGTAAGGAACTCTATTCCCCAAAAATTGTCTTCGAAATTCTTTGGTCCATTCCGTATAGTGGGTAAAGTTGGAACAGTGGCATATCGTCTTGATCTCCCTCCCCAGTTCACAATTCACCCCGTTTTTCATGTCTCAAAATTGAAGAAGTGTTATGGAACTCACCTGCCTAATATTTCGTCGGAATTGCCACTTTGGTCGGTAGGGGATACTGACATCGAAGAACCAGAGAGAGTGTTAGATCGGAGAATTTTCAAGAAGCACAACAGGGTGGGCATACAACTCTTAATCAAGTGGAAAAATGTAGGGATGGAAAATGCATCCTGGTAAATGTAGATGAAGTGAGGCGTAGGTTCCCAACTTTCGAACTTGAGACAAGTTCGTTTTCAAGAGGTGGGGAGTTGTCAGGGACGCAGGATAGTCGACGTTGATGATCTGAGTACGAGGGAAGGTCCAGTATCAAGCCATTAATTGGCAACTGATGATCTGTTTGTTTGTTCAGTTTGTTTTTTGTTTTTCTAGTATATCTGTTTTACGCGTTGTGCGCACTTTTTATTTTTCATATGGCAATTTAGGCGGGAAGAGGGCGGGAGAGCGGAAGAGTGCGTTTCGCACGTGATTCCTTTTTCATTGTAAATATCTATAACCGTCTCTCCCCCCATCGACCTATATAGGATCATTGTACGCGTTGTGCGCACTTTTCATTTTTCATATGGCAATTTAGGCGGGAAGAGGGAGAGCGGAAGAGTGCGTTTCGCACGTGATTCCTTTTTCATTGTAAATATCTATAACCGTCTCTCCCTCCATCGACCTATATAGGACCATTGTACTGATCTTTTATCAATGAATAAAAATCAAGAGTATTCTTTCCCTAATTCTTCCTCTTCCTTCTCCTAAAATCTCCACACAACCCATTAATGGCAAGGTCCAGAACTAATCGCAACGGCAACTCTGACAGAACATAATCTAACTCACCGGCTATGTTAAATTACAAAAAATTCTGAAAACAAGATCTGACACAACATAAAATCAAGGCAATATGTTCGAAGAAGAGCTAATTTAATTTTGGGGTTTACTACTGTGGCGGTAGAAACAGCATCTCCAGCAAGGAAAACAATGTCCATGTTGCCAAAACATTGAAGAAATATAAAAGAAGCAAAAATCCTTTTGTTTGATTTTATTTTTATTTTTTTTATGTGTGTGTGTGTGTGGGGGGGGGGGGGGGGGGGGGGTCCTCGGCATATGGCACACTAAAAATGCAACCGAAATGCACGATTCACACCATTCAAGTTGAACTTCATACCTATAGTTAAACATGTTTTTGCCATTTATCATAAGACTGGATTTGCCCGTGGGCACGTGCCTACAGCACGTCTTCAGAATGATACAATATATGAAAAGCCTTGTAAACAGTAAATCAACAATTATATAGCTCAAGTTTGAATAGTATGACAATAATTAGTTGTAAATAAAAGTCTATGTTTTCATTAGTATGTGTTGAAAAATAATTATAAATTGAGGTACAAAAGTTCATGTTTCCATAAGTATATATATATATATATATATATATATATATATATATATATATATATATATATATATATATATATATAGGGGGGGAGAGAGAGAGAGAGAGTTAAATAAATAAAGGAGTTGTTTTGGGTTGGGGGGGGGGGAGGAGAATGTATTTTGTGAGGTTAGATCTGAGCCTTTGATTTTGGGGGGATTGAAGGAGAGCCACTTGATAGCATTCTTTGTGGATATAGATTGTAAAATGAACGTTTTTTCCGCAAAAAAACAATTGTGATCACCTAATGGATGGACAAAACATATTAAGTCTAGGAAAGAATTTAACCTCCACGATAAGGCTCTTCTCTTACTCTTCATTCTTTAATTCCAAATTGCCAAATTGCAAGTAACACGCAGTCTGTCTGATAATCATCAGTAGACTTTCTGTTAATCTGTAGGCGAACTTAATAATGCAGTCTATGAATTCATCATCCTGTTAATTAGTCATAGAAAATGCAATCACAATTTTTAATCTCATAGAATCTTTGACACAAAAGGATGATTTTGAAGTTAGGAATATCAAACAGAGGATGCCAGTATGTACATGTTTGTGGTTAAATTGGCTAGTCGACATAATTTTTACCTGAGAACTACTAGTGATGCACCTAGAGTTTTACACCTACCACCACAGCTGCGACCATGGCAGAGAAATCAATTAATTCCTGAGAGTGAGTATAACTATGACCCATGTTTCCTGTATTTGTATTTTCTGTTGTATTTCATTCCACTTCTGCTGTATTTCCTGTATTTGTATTTTCTGCTGTATTTCATTTCACTGTACTCTATTCATCAATTTGAGAATCTGTATTTTGTTTCCAATTCTAATAAAAGTCATCTCTTTTGTTTCGACGCAATTTTGTGCCAATATTTATTTCAATTGCATCTTTCCTATCCGCTCTAATTTGTTGTTCCTCATGGGGATTTGACTATTTCATCTTATCTAATTCATTTTTCCTAATTACAGTGAATTTTGACTCAATCTCCTTTTGGATCCTACTCAAACCCGTTAACCAATAACCCGACTACACTATTTAAACCCTAACCTAACCTAACCCTGACCCTATTACCCTATACTGTTCTACCCCCATACTGTAGCCGCCAACTCCTTTGGCACTGTTCGTCTTCCCCAACCTCCGACTCTTCGACTCCCATCGCCGCCCTCCGCCTTTTCCCATCAGCCTCGTCATCGTCTCCCCATCGCCCTCGTCCTCATCCCCGCACCCTCGTGAGCCCATCGTCTTCCCCATCAACTCACCATTACCCATCGCCTTACCCATCCACCTCTGTCGACCTCCGAACCCATTACCCTCGCCTGTGCCATCATCCTCGCCATCATCCCCTACCTCTACTCACCCCCTCGTCGCCTCGCCATCCCCGAAGCTTCCCCCCCCCCCCCCCCCCCCGCCATCGCTCTGCTTTCCCCCAAGAACAGCACCGCTCCGTCGCCACCACCCATCACTGCGTTGCTTCTTGACCGCAGCACCGCCGTCAGCACTCTCGTCACCGTCACCGCCAGTCACCACGTCGAGCCTCCTGCTGTTCTCTCTCCTTGTCGCTGTGGAGAAGAAGGAGAAGGAAAAAGAGTTGGCTGTTCAAATCTCAGCCATCGGATCTCTTCGCATTTTGGATCCCATCAACATCAGATCGCTCTTGGGCCATCCGATCTCATCAAGATCGTGACACCATCTGATCTGATCCGATCCATCACCTTGCTCTGATCTGATTTGATCTGAGTCGTCGATCTTCATCGATCTTGATTGCCATCAAGATCTGCGCCAATCCGATCCATCCGATCTTGATCGTCATCAACGCCCTCATCCAATCAAGGCAAGTATCTTCTTGTACAATTTATTGTTCTAGTACAAGCATTTAATTGAAAATACTACAAGTAGATCGTAATTGTGACTCCCCTTTGGCTCATTGTTTGTTGATCTTATTTTATTCCTTACCAATTCCATGATCTTAAGAGTCACAACCCTTCGTTGATATATATTTGTTTCAAAACTAGTTAGACCCATTTTATCTCCTAATTACTTGAACACATGAAACTAAGAACCTCCTTGACTCATAGATGTATGTTGTATGATATATGTGTTGATCTTACTTTCCTTGAGTTGAGAAATAATTGTGACTTACTGATTTGATATCCATTACACCCTATTTGTGTCACACTCTAACCTAGACTCATACTAGTCATTTATCATGCCACTTTTATATAATAGAAATTCACATCTGCTGCTACCCCTGTCTTTGCTGGCTGTTTCAACCTCGATAACATCAGAATTTGGACTTGATTCCTCAACATGAAATATAGCCCCAGATATCTAGTTTAGTACCCTTTTGACGGAATTGAATCCCGAGTTATGGTTTGTGACTTATCGCAGTTTTACTGCTGCTGTGTTTCAGATTCACAATTTTGCTGTGATACTTTGTTTTACAATTAATTTAACCATGCTACCTGTAAGATAATGACTTAAAATTTTGCATGATGATACTAGACACACTAGAGAACATTCCCTAATTTTTCTGGAATTAATTAATGAAGTTTCAAACATGTTTCATATGTATAAACTCAGTTTTACAAATTCTAGCTGAACACAAATCCTGTGTAGTTTGTTGTTTTGACACCTAATGCTACAACTTTTATGTATCCTGTTTATGTGCGTTGGAACTGGGCAGGAGCCTAGCTTGTAGACCTTCTGACGGATCTTCATTTGATATCTTGTAGCAACCGGAATTATGATTTTGGTACAGCAATCTACTGCTGTCCAGAATTAGATTTCTATATTTAATAATATACAATTGAATTTATAATGTTGAATTTGGTGTATTTAATTGTGTAGAGTACATTGCATAATCTTAGAGTTGTGTTGTCATCTTTCTAGTGTCCCTTATTAATCGCATTATCGTATGTTAATTAAATAGAGAATGTTAATCAAGCCAGGGTTAAGGGTTGACCATAGTAGTGGACAATATAGGTAAGTGTACTCAGAAGGGGCTTGTGTTTTTCATGTTTTAAAGTTAAATGGAACTAAGTGCCACGTAGAACTAAGTGTCATATCAGGGGTTGACGGGAGTCACCTCTAGAACTTATGAGGGCTACCTTTAGAACCCATTACATGATTACATGATTCATGAACGTGTTTAACGGTTTTCCTGTTTACTAGTTAAATGGAACTAAGTGCCACGTCAGGGGTTGACGGGGGTCACCTCTAGAATCCATTACCTGATTACAGGACATGATATAATGATGCCTGAGTACACCACCCTATAAAATCCACCACTAGGCCTAAATGTAACTGTTTGTAAGTAGCAACATGTGGTAAATAGTTGGGACGCATGAAGTGCTAGCTAGATAGAATTAAACAATAGACTTAATAATAACTTGTCACTTGTACACCCTTGATACCTTACTTAATACTTGTTAATTGACACTTGTACGTGATACTTGTTACTTGATACTTGTTACTTAATGCTTGATACAATTACATACTCGCTTGCCACTTGTTCCTGCTACTAGTACTTGTTACCCAATCTTGTTACTTAAGTTGTCTTACTTACTAGCTTGTCTCTTGAGCTTCACTACTCGTTGAATCCCTATCATATCATGTTATACATTCTTGATTTCAAATCTTGTTTCATATTTTCTTGCATTTATTTTCATACGCTTGCTTGTACTACTTGTAGCCCTAGCTTGTACTAAGGGCATTTGTCTTTGTTTCTCTATTTTTTCTTTATATATATATATACAAACTTTAGAGACGAGTTACCTGCTGGAATTGGTGAGCAAACCTTCTAGGCTTCGTTTGGGAAAGCTTGCTTCAATTATTTGTATTTGAGTTTATTTGATTCTGTTGCTACTTAAAACTTGTAATGGGCTTGTAGTCCCGAAGTTTTTACTTTCGATCCAGATCTGAAAATTACTTGGGATATTTATATTTTGTTTCAATTGTTTTTTGTTGATTAATAAATTATTCATGCATGCATGGTTGAGTATATTTTGCTATATTTCTTGTTATGATGCTGAGTCGATCCTACAGCTTATGAATGATGAAAATCATTCGCTAGGCTTCGTCACGTACTCGTATTCCGTATTCCTTTTGGGAAACGGGGCGTGACAATAACATCATTTATAATAAGAAAACCTGAACGGCACTAGATATGTGTCTTAAGTTACTGGAAGCGAGCTTTCCATTTTTGTTTACTGTTGGCCTTGTTATAGAAGTGTCGCCCGGCCAAATTGGCCCATTAGAGATAAGGAGAAAGAATGTGTTCAAAGAAAATACCCCTTTACACGTTAGTGCTATTTACTAGTTCTTAAGAAAGTTGCATAGTGTTGTTGCTTATTTCGGTGTGGAAGCAAACAGATAGTGAGTTAATAATTGATGAAAACTACTACAAGTAAAACCTGTGACCCTGGCCGTTAAAGACTGTTAGAGCTCTTGAGATTGAATCTGGATCGTTGATTGACCTCCTGTGATCTGAATTCGACGGTTGCTGATGCGGCCGATGGACTTGCAAAAAGCCTGAAACATCGGGGGGTGGCCCCCGGCGACAGACCCTCCGACGCTCAAGTCAGAACCAAAAAGAGAAAGAGAGTAAGACAGAGAAAACTGGCAAATTTTTTATTGCCTGGTGACTAAAGAGGGGGTGGGGTATTTATAGGCCTGAGAGACATTTCAAGAGATTGATTCGTATCCGTCGGATCTTTCATGCCTCTCCCCCTCAAGAGATAAGAAATCCTTGTTAGGGAATAAGAGATTTAACTCCTAGCCAGCATGGACTGGGTGTCTCTCCTAGTGAGCCTAATCTGTCACTTTTTATGGGTTTGGGAGAAGCCCATGTCTTGGAGTGGGCCCAGACCTATAAAATAGGCCTGTGATGGTAAATCTACATGTAGTTGCTTTGAGATATGTGCAGGAATCACACGGCTCTGATCTACTGCAATTTTTACCACCATCATCAGCCCCCCACTTTCGGAAGGCAATTTTCTTGGCTTTCGGGAAGTAGCAAGTCTTATTTTTTGAATCTGGCGTGTAATATTAGCAGTCGGAGTGTTCGAAGATACCTGGAACTGATATGTGGCTTCTAAAGGTAGTGAATATTTTCGTGGATTTTTCCATAGTTCTTCGGATTTTTCTGAATTTTCTGGAATTTTTCCATAATTCTTCCGATTTTTCCAAATTTTCTGGAATTTTTTCCAATTTCAAAATCATTTTTTCGAATTTTATAATTAATAAATTCAATTTTAATTATTTTTTCAGATTTTAAAATTAATTTTCCAAATTAAAATAATTATTTATGAATTTTTTAATTGTTTTTTCGAATTTAAATGATTTTTAGTTAATTTTAATTGATTTATCAGAGCCGGTGCGAGTTTTGAAGCGATCTGAGACGTCGATCATGCCCAACTCGCGCACTGAGGGAAATCCAACAGTGGAAAGCTTCGAATAAAGACAACTGAGCGATTGGGGCGATCCTGAGCGTTGATCATGGGCCAGCGTTGATTTCGTGGAGAACCCACGGTCGTCAGTTGTCTTCATCCACCTCTCAGCTCGGCGAACCAATTCGCCGAGCTATCGCCCCTGTTGTCGAATCTTGGGGACCCCTTCGAGCTGCCACGCCCTTCGCCGACCTAGGGGAGTGTTAAGCTAGATCCGTTTGGTCGAGCTATGGGTATTCGGAGCTCCGTCAAACTATCGAGCATGGGTATCGCCTCCAAGCTTTGAAGCTTTACTACTGGCCGAGCTATGGTTATAGCTCACTTTGGCCGAGCTATGGAGGCTCTTTTGGGGAGCTGTGAGTGACTTCCCCGTCGAGTCATGAGAGTTCCATTGTCGCCGAGCTAGGACCTTGAAGTTTCTTTGAGATTTTTTCGAAGCTTAGGATGCTCTGTTTTGAGCTATGGCGAGGCTTCTTCATCAAGGCTCTTCATTTCGCTCGAGCTACTGCGGTGTAGTGGCTCCGCCGAACTATGGGGTTCGAGCACGAGCTACCACTGCTTCGCCGAGCTATGGGTCTTCGAGGCTCTCACCGAGCTATGGAAGCTTTGAATTCGCCGAGCTATGGAAGCTTTGGATTCACCGAGCTATGGAAGCTTTGGATTCGCCGAGCTATGAAACTTTTTCGCTAAGCTATAGCCATTTTTTGGTTCGCCAAGCTATGGGCCTTCGAAGAGTTAGTCGAATAGTTAGTCGAGCTTTGGCTTTCAACTATGTCTCCGACGAAGTGGCAGAGCTTGGCGTCTGCGTGTCTTAGAGACGGTGAAAACTCCGAGGTCGGAGTTGGAGTTGGATGAGGTGGAGAGGACGAGTTGGAGTTTGTTCAAGGGCGGGATTTTGGCGCTCAAAATCTGAAGAAGAGGAAGAAGAAGAAGAGGAGAGCAGAGCGATTTCGGGTTTGTGGGCGCAAACCCGACCTGTTAATACCCCTTGGCTGATTTTGGCTTCATTTGAGGGTTTGGGCTTTGTTTTGTGGATCCGAACCCGACCCAACTTCGTCCCATTACTCATCTAATCCGCAAGCTCACTTTAGGGGGTTTTTGAAGTATTTTGGAGTTAGGTTTGCATACAATTTTTTTATATGTATATTGTTGTGTATATGCAGTAACATATATATATATATATATAGTCAATCATATGTGTATACCCAACTTTTTACTTCGTAACCCGTGATTGGTGGATCTTGTACACCTGTAGCTGTCCTGTGAGAGCTGTTACAGACTTGTTATTTGATCCCAATAAGTTGTTGTGGCATATCCGGGACAGAGTTGAACGTTTTGAGTTTGCCGTTTGCGCCCGGCAAGCGTGTAGAGAACTATGCACCGGAGTTGAATGTTGAGCTTGCCGTTTGATCCAGGCAAGTTTGTAAAGACAACTCTTTGACCGAGTTGATGTAGAAACTACTGTTTGACCCTAGCGAGTTTAAAGAGAGCTATGAGATAGACTTGAGCTTGAACTTGTTATTTGGACCCCGCAGGTTTATAAAGGTTACTGCGTGACGGAGTTGGATGTTGCACCTGCTGTTTGCGCTCAGTAAGTGTCTAGAGATAACTCTTTGATTGAGTTGGTCCAGAAACTGCCGTTTGACCCCAACGAGTTTATAGAGGAAACTTCGTGATGGAGTTGTGTGTTGGACTTGTTGTTTGTTCCCAACAAGCTTAGAGAGGGATCTATGACGGAGTTTGACGTTGCACCTGCTATTTGAGGTCAGCAAGCGTGTAGAGACAACTCTTTGATTGAGTTGGTCCAGAAAATATCGTTTGACTCCGACGAGTTTTAGAGACAACTCTGAGATAGGGCTGATGTAGAAACTGTCGTTTGATCCCGACGAGTTTGTAGGGGAAACTCGTGGTGGAGCTGATGTAGAAACTGTCGTTTAATCCTGGTGAGTTTAGAGAAGGCTCTATGACAAAATTGGATGTTGCACCTGATGTTTGCACCCAGCAAGCGTGTAGAGACAACTGTTTGATTGAGTTGGTCCAGAAACTACCGTTTGACTCTAGCGAGTTTAGAGATAACTCTGAGATAGAGCTGATTTACAAACCATTGTTTGATCCCGACGAGTTTTCAAGGGGAAACTCGTGGTGGAGCTGATGTAGAAACTGTCATTTGATCCCGATGAGTTTAAAGAAGACTCTATGACAGAGTTGGATGTTGCACCTGCTGTTTGTGCCCAGCAAGCATGTAGAGACAACTCTTTCATTGAGTTGGTCCAAAAACTGTCGTTTGACTCTGGCGAGTTTAGAGACAACTCTGAGATAGAGCTAATGTAGAGACTGTCGTTTGATCCTGACGAGTTTGTAGGGAGAGCTATGAGATGAACTTGAGCTGGAACTTGCTGTTTGGCCTCAGCAAGTTTAGAGAGGCAACTCCTTGATCGAGTTGATTTAGAAACTATCATTTGATCCCAGTGAGTTTATAGAGACCACTCGTAATGGAGCTGGTAGTTTGAACTTGTTGTTTGGAGCCAACAAGTTATCAATGGTGCTTACGCGGTGAGTAGAACATTGAACCCGTTGTTTGGTGCCAACGAGTTGTTGACGGTGCTTGGGCGGAGACCCAGGTGTCGAACTCGTTGTGTAGAGCCAACGAGTAGTTGACGGAGCTCATGCGGGCAGCAGAGCATTGAACTCGTTGTCCAGGGCCAACAAGTTGTTGACGAAGATCAAGTGGCAATCAGAGCATAGAACTTGTCGTTTGGAGTCAACGAACTCTTTGGTGAAGCTTAAGCGAATACCAAGGCATTAAACTAGTCGTTCGAAGTCAAAGATTCATTGATGGAGCCCAAGCGAAGTGCGGAGCATTGAACTCGTTGTTTGGGGCCAACGAGTGATTGATGGAGCTCAAGCATAGAGCAAGGCGTCGAACTCGTTGTTTGGGGCCAATGAGCTATAGATGGAGCTCGTGCGGAGAACAGAGCATCGAACTCTTTGTTTGGACCTGACGAGTTGTAGACGAAGCTCGTACGGAGAGCATGGCGTTGAACTCGTTGTTTGGAGCCAACGAGCTATTTGGCAGAGCCTGAGCGATGACCGAGGCGTTGGACTCATTGTTTGGAGAGGTAATTCCGTAACGGAGCTCAAGCGAAGAGTAGAACATTGAATTCGTTGTTTGGATCCAACAAGCTGTTGAAGAAGCCTGAGCGTAGAGCAAAACGTCGAACTCGTTGTTTGGGGCCAACGAGTTGTAGACAGAGCTCATGCGAAGAGCAAAGCGTTGAACTCAATGTTCGGAGTGGACGAGTTATTGATAGAGCTCGCGCAGTGAGCGGAGAGTTGATCTCATTGTTCGGAGTCAACGATTTGTAGACGGAGCTCATGCAGAGAGCAGAGCATTGAACCTGCTGGTTGGAGCCAACGAGTTGTTGATGAAGCCTGAGCGAAGAGCAATGCGCTGAACTCGTTGTTTAAGACCAACGAGTTGTAGACGAAGCTCATGCGGGGAGCAGAGTGTTGAACTCATTGTTTGGGAGTCAACGAGCTATTTGGTGGAACTTGAGCGAAGACCAAGGCATTGAACTCGTTGTTTGGAGTCAACGAGTCGTTGATGGAGCCCAAGCAGGGTGCGGAACGTTGGACTAGTTGTTTGGAGCCAACGAGCTATTTGGTGGAGCTTGAGCGAAGACCAAGGCATTGAACTCGTTGTTGGGAGCCAACAAATTGTTGATGGAGCTCAAGCGAAGAGTAGAACATTGAACTCGTTGTTCGGAATGAACGAGTTATTGATAGAGCTCGCGCAGTGAGCGGAGAGTTGAACTCAATGTTCGGAGTCAACGAGTTTTAGACGGAGCCTGAGCGAAGATCAAGGCGTTGAACTCGTTTTCTGGAGCCAATGAGTTATAGATGAAGACTGAGCGAAGAGCAAGGCGCTAAACTCATTGTTTGGGACCAACGAGTTGTAGACAGAGCTCGTGCGGAGAGCAGAGCGTTGAACTCATTGTTTGGGAGCCAACAAGCCCATTTGGTGTAACCCAAACAAGGACCAAGGCATTGAACTTGTTGTTTGGAGCCAACGAGCTCTTAATGAGACTCACGCAGTGAGCGGAGAAGATTATTCTTTTTACCAAACATATGCGGATCAAATCGTTGAACCCGTTGCTCGATGTTGACGAGTGGTTGGCCGGAGGAACTCAAGTGGCGTGCAGAGCGCCAAACTCATTCTTAGAGCGAATGAGTTGTAGGTATTCTGAATCTTCTTAGTGTGGAAGTGAAGTCACTTGTGTTTATTCAGCGTTGAGATGATTCCATTCTTCTCTTTACTGACAAGTAGTTGCGTGCATCGAGTGAGGTTCCCCGGGACACTGAG
The DNA here is from genome assembly GCA_017893485.1 of Hemerocallis citrina. Lineage (NCBI taxonomy): Eukaryota > Viridiplantae > Streptophyta > Magnoliopsida > Asparagales > Asphodelaceae > Hemerocallis > Hemerocallis citrina. Next base: position 205,212,269 of record CM030366.1, on the reverse strand, counting down.
CTTGCCCTCCTTCGTAATACGTTGTGCTTAACGGAGTTGGAACTCTCCCATTTGTACGGCGCTTCAAGCAAGATGGAGTTGGATCTTGCCCAAGTGAATGTGTTCAGATAAACTTGGAGTTTGCTCGTCTAAAGAAGGCTTGTCTTAAATATCATCATCAAGAGTTGAGGCGGCCCTAGGGAGCTGTTAGCTGGTAGGAGGCCGGCGAGGAGATTTGTTTCTCTTAGGTAGAGCATCTCTCCAGTGTGTATAGCTGGAAGAACAACTTACATGATAGTTTGTTGTATAGTGTTCGCAGGACTTTTGGTAGCGATTCCTAGACATGAAACGTGGAGTTATTGTAACTTTGCTATTGTAATGAGACTTGTAATTTGTGGAATAAGAAGTCTTCTACACGCTGGTGTCTTGTCCTGTGATACATCGTCTTGGGGGTTGGATAGTCGTATGAGTTGCTCTCGAGGAGAGTTGGACTCTGGACTGGCCATTCTGTATTTGTAGACATCTGTAGTGCCACTGGATCTGAACATATAAGATTGCGGTAGTTCTGCGATTCAAAGGATTCCTTTCATATGCTTGATCCTTACTGTCATGGTTGATGTGCCATCGACGGGTTCTTTGTCGCTAAATAATAGGGCCTCAAGTCTGTTGTGTATAGCTTAAAGAGCTGTCGACGGTGTATGACGGAGTTTAGCATTACTCCGTCTTGAACCCAGCTAGTTGTAGGAACAACTCTGAAGGAGAGATGTTTTCCAAACTTGCTGTATGGGGCCTCTGACAGATTATGAGAGTCACATCGAATGGAAAGTTGAACTCCAAGTGCTGCTAGAGTAACTCCGATCCATGATTTTGGACCTCTTAATCTGTTGTTGAGAAAATTTAACTAGTTGTAGGAACAGATCGAATGGCAAGTTGAACTCCGAATGTGTGTCACTACAGGTTGCGAGAGTAACTCTGAACCATGGGTATGGATTCCGAACTTGTTAGTTTAAGTATTAACAGGTTGCAGGAGCAAATTGAATGGCAAAACGCACTCTGAACTTGCTTCTTTGCAAATTAACAGTCTCTTTTGAACCAAGTGTATGAACTCCGAACCAGTCTTCGAGGCACCAACGGATTGCAGAAGCAGATCGAATGGAGAAGTGCACTATGAACTTGCGTTAATGCAAATTGTTAGTCTCTATCGAGCCATGGGTATGGACTCCGAATCTGTCTTACGGGAAGACTTATAACGAGTGTTTGGTGCTGCTTAAATGTATAAGTGTGGCACTCAACTCGTTGTATAACTCTCCAAGGAAGTTTAACTAGTTGCAGGAACAGATCGATCAGTGAGTTGTGTTCTAAACGTGCATGATTGCACGTTGCATACGTCCCGAGTTGTGGTTCTGGATTTCGAACTTGCGTTGTAGAAAGCTTATAATGAGTGTGTAGCGCCACTCTAAGTGTAAGTTGGGCGTTTAGCTCGTTGTTTGCTTTGATGAATTAACAGGTTGTAGGAGCAGATCGAATGGTGAAGCGCACCCTGAACTTATTTCATTGTAAATTGCTGGAGTAACTTTGAACCATGGATATGGACTCCGAACCCGTCTTGTATGAAGCTTTTAATGAGTTTTTGGTGTTGTTTTTGTGTACAAGTTTGGCACTCAACTCATTGTATGCATCTATATTTGCAAAAGTTCGTACTATATTTGCTGGAAAATAAAACTAAGCGGCTGCTCTAGTGGCTGGCCGTTATTACAAATTGAGAAAATTTGCTGGAGAATAAAACTAAGCGGCTGCTCTAGTGGCTAGCCACTGTTACAAATTGACAAAATTTGCTATTGCTATTACTATTAAGAGAGGACATTTCAGATCCCCTCGTTGTTAGGAGAGTGCATTTTTAGACACTTTCGTTGTTAGGAGAGCGCGTTTCAGACACTCTCATTGTTAGGAGAGCACGTTTTAGACACTTTCGTTGTTAGGAGAGCGCATTTTCAGATACTCTCGTTGTACTTCATAAGGTGTTCTACTTTTCAAGTCCCTGTTGATATCTCCTTGCCCCCCGGGTCTTCAAGTTGATGAGCCGTTTAGGCGAATAACTTGGTAGACCTTGCCTGAACTTACCTGTTTTGGAAGGAGCCCCCCATTATTTTGCATAGAGAAAGGAAAATCTTGGAATGCACCAATGCGTTTAGGCAAAATTATTTGTTTCCGTTGACTGAGTGGAGTGGCTTCGGGCAAGGGAATCAGGTTTATTACTGTGTCATGATGAGAATTAGTTTGGACCTGGTGAGAGATGATGTGGCAGGTTTGGAAGTTCTTGGTAGAGTTGGTTATGGTGGTAGCTTCAAGCTCGTTTACAGTTTTTGAATTATTGTGACTGCTTTCTGGCGGTAGCTCTATGACGTCGAGGGGAAAACCGAGTCCCCCCATTGTAGCGGTGCAGCATGCTCGTGCTGCATGTTGGCTTCCTACAGCTTGGCCTATGCCAGCTGTTTTTGGAAACTTCATTTCTATGTGAAATGCAGAGTCAACTGCATGGAATGCCGCTAGACCGGAATGGCCGAATATAGCATTGTATACAGCGTTCACATCGACCATCATAAATCCCAGTGCTTCTGTTCGAATAGCGAGGGGTTTCTCTATTGTCACATCCAATGTGGCGACTCCTTCTACTTGAACGGGGACACCGGAGAATCCGTGGAGCGTATAACCGGCTGGCTTGAGTCGGTCTCGGGAGAGCTTGAGAGCCTCGAATGTGGTCATGAGGAGGATGTTTACTGAATTGTCATTGTCCACCAGGATGCGGCGTACCTCAAGATTTAGCATGCAAAGGCTTATGACCAATGCGTCGCAATGAAGTGTTTGGACGCCTTCTAAGTCCTTGTTGGAGAAAGATATCGGGACTCCGGTGCGTTTGGCAGGCGGAATGTAACCTATGGAGTTGACCTTGCTGACAAAAGCTTTGCAGGAGGAGTTGGAATCTTTCCCCATCGAGCCTCCATGAATGGATTGAAGGAAGGCCATGTGTTCAGAGTCTTGCGACTCGGATGGCCTCTGCTGACGCTTATTATCCCCCCGGGGCGGAGGATTTTCGGCGTCGTTGTCTTTCTGGACGAAGTTGGAGAGATAGCCCCTACGAATCAGGGCATCCAGTTCTTCTTTAAGGGCTCGACAGTTGTCAATAGTGTGTCCATGATCTCTGTGAAATGTGCACCACTTGTTTTTGTCTCTTCTTCTGCTAGACGTTGATATCGTGGGGGTGAGGGTGGATTATTCCGTTCTTCTCCACTTCCGTGAGGATGGCTGATACGCTTGCATTGAGAGGAATGAACTTGTCAAAGCGTGGCACTAGAGTTGGACGGTGTGAACTTGTACCGTTTTTCTGAAACTCCTTGAGTTCTTCCTCGCTTGTACTCATTCGTTTGTTCCCGGAAGATGAATCATTCTTGCCTTGAGGATAGAAAGCTCCCTCGACCCTGATATACTTGTCACTCCTTTACAAGAGCGCAGTAAAACGTTTGGTGGCTTTTCGGCGAGAGAGGCTTTCAGGTCTTTGTTAGTGGCGTTGTGGCGAAATGCTGCAGCTGCTACTGAAGTGTTCAAGGAGGAAATTGACCTTGCTTCAGTTATAAAGCGCTTGGCAAAGTCTTTCAGCAGTTCTCCATCTTTTTGTTTCAGTTCTAGCAGGGAGGCGCTGGTCTTCTCAGCTCTCTGGCTAGTAACGAAGTGTGCAATGAAGAATTCCTCGAGCTAATCGAAGGAAAATATGGATTTGGGTTTCAGACATGAATATTATTCCCTTGCTGATCCTTTTATTGTTGCGGAAAATGTCCGACATATGAGTGCGTCGGTGGCATTGTAGACCACCATGAGTGTTTTAAAGCTCTCACTGTGGTCCGTCGAGTCTGATTCCCTGTTGTAGGATTCGAATTGTGGAGCCTTGAAGTCCCTTGTAACGGGTGCATCGAGGATGGTTTTGCTGAAGGGAGGTTGACTAGGGCGGTAGGCCTTGCTAGAGCAGTTTCTCTTATTCTTCATTTGTTCTAGACGATCTTCTACTTCTTGGATACGGTGAAGGACTTGGTCATCCTTGTTTTGGGATCCAGTTGAAGCATTATGGACTGAGATGCGATCGTACTGAGGATGCTATTCAGGATGGTTTTGTCGGGAGTCCCCCGGTGCCTCTCCGTTGGAAGAAGCATGATTAGGCTGTCGGGGTGACTGTTGAGGAGGAATCTGATCTTCCATAGGAGAAGCTGGTTGACGAAGAGAGGTAGTTCGACGGATGGAGGCCGCCCCTTTACCTCTTAGTCTTGGTGGCATGGTGATAATTCCTACTTCTGTAGTTTTCCACAGACGAAGCCAATCTGTTGCTATTTATTTCGGTGTGGGAGCAAACAGATAGTGAGTTAATAATTGATGGAAACTACTAAAAGTCAAACCTGTGATCCTGGCCGTTAAAGACTATCAGAGTTCCTGAGATTGAATCTGGATCGTTGATTGACCTCTTGTGATCTGAATTCGACGGTTGCTGATGGACCTGCAAAAAGCCTGAAACACCGGGGGGTGGCCCCCGGCGACAGATCCTCCGACGCTCAAGTCAGAACTAGAAAGAGATAGAAAGCAAGACAGTGAAAACTGGCAAATTTTTGATTACCTGGTGACTGGGGGGTATGTATAGGCCTAAAAGACATTTCAAGAGATTGATTCGTGTCCCTCGGATCTTTCATCTCTCCCCCTCAAGAGATAAGATATCCTTGTTAGGGAATGAGAGATTTGACTCCTAGCCAGCATGGCCTGGGTGTCTCTCCTAGTGGGCCTAGTCTGTCACTTTTTATGGGCTTAGGAGAAGCTTATGTCTTGGAGTGGACCCAGACCTGTAAAATAGGCCTTTGATGGCTAATATGCCCGTATATGTTTTGAAATCTATGCAGAAATCGCACGGCTCTGATCTGCTGCGATTTTTACCATCATCACATAGAGTAGATAAGATTGTAAATGTCGAAAAATGGTATCATACCTCGGCCGACCAAGATGCACTGCCTAGAAGTTTGCCAACATATACTCCTGATATACAATATTACTGATAAAAGGCAGGCCGATGTCGTGTTTCCACACATATGTAAGCTAATGCCCAATACGGATGCCATACTCCTGACATCCAATATTACTGATAAAAGGCAGGCCGATGCCCAATACTGATGTCGTGTTTCCACACCCATGTAAGCTGATGACCAATACGGATACCCAATTTCCATACCCATGTAAGTTGATGCCCGATACCTTACCGAGTTTCCATACCCATGTAAAAAAAACCCTTTCCACAAAATTTCATGAACTTTTATCTACACTTCTAAATGGATAATAACCCTCTCTTTTGATCATTAGCCAAAGTAATAGTTTGGGCTACTAGGTTCAGAACTTCTTTTGACAATATTGAACAAGACTTCAATTTTCTTTTAATCTAAAAAATATGTAATAGACAAGAAGAAATTACTTACTTTGCACAAGGCGGTTGGTTACTATTTAACTTACAACAGTCTGTTTCTTTATGTGGTAACGCTGCTCTCATACCAGTATGGCAGTACATGAGCCTACAAAAACTTAATGTGGTAACGCTGGTTTAATAGGTTATAGAATGCACTGCATCCAGTACATGAGCCAACTACAAAAATGAACTTCTGTTTGTGTGTAATGTGTACTAGCACAGTAAAAAGTAACAATAAGTGAAATTCATGGGATTGCAGATTTGATTCTACATCCATTGACATATTTAATAACTGTTAATGTAAATCGTGTCAGAACAATAATGGATGTGATGGATGTCATTTCTCGCTTTGTTAATTATGCTACTGCTTCTTTACTGCTAGACTCAGCAAGTGTCAGCCAGGGATAAACATCTTTGCGTATTGAATCAGTAAGGAGAGTACGCATACGCTTCATCCAAAATCACGTACAAGCATGAGAGAACTATCTATAATATTTTCAGTTCTCCAATTGGACGAGAGATGTAACAAAATTTTAATTATAAATGCTGAAAATAATCTTACAATGGAAAAGGAGAAAGAAAAAGGAAGTTGGGGCCGGGAGGCAGGGCCAGCCCTGAGTTCCCGGGGACCCAGGCAAACTTCCGAAATGGGGGCTCCTAATAACTTTTTTTTACGCGCAAAATACGTACCTATATTTACAAAGGAAGTTCAAATTTGGGGCCCCTAAAATCGCAAAATCTCCGGGGGCCTAAGGCGGCCACCTTACCCGCCTCTAGGGTAGGGCCGGCCCTGCCGGGAGGAGAAACAACAGCTCCTACTATGTAACATTAGGAAGCATATTAATGACAGAGTTACCAGATTGTGGCTTCTGAACACCTCTCCCCCTCATTACTTCTCTAAGATCAAGAACGTGACTCCATTGATCTTTGCTCGCATACATGTGTGAGAGAAGAACATAATCACTGCTGTGATCAGGTTCCAGTTCTGCTAAACTCTTCTTTATCTGTTCTCCCAGTTCAAGGTCTCCATGTAATCGGCAGGCTCCTAATAGTGTCCTCCACACAACAGCATTGCTCTCAATCGGCATGTTTTTTATAAGGTCATAGGCCTCTCTAACCAGTCCTGCTCTCCCGAGGAGATCTATCATGCATCCAAAGTGCCTTATGGTGGGATTGATGCCATAATCTCTCTGCATGCTATCAAAATACTTCCTCCCCTCTTCCACCAAACCTCCATGACTGCAGGCACAAAGCACTGCAACAAACGTAATGTCATTTGGCTCGTAGGGTTCACTGCGTTCAAGCATTCCCTCAAAAAGTCTCAATGCATCTTCTGCATGTCCGTGCATAGCAAGGCCTGATATCATCGAGTTCCAGGAGACAATGTTCCTCTTCTTCATACCCTCAAAAACTTTTATTGCCGTGTTAATTACTCCACACTTGGCATACATATCAATCAGAGAGTTGGAAACTGATATACTCCTATCCAAAATGGAACTGCTAATAGTGGAATGGACCCACTTGCCAAAGTCCAAGTTACCCAGATCTGAGCAGGCAGAGAGAACCACGACTAAGGTTGCTTCATCAGGTCTGAAGCCCCTGATCTGCATCCTCAGGAACATGTTCTGCGCTTCCTTGGAGTGGCCACAGTTAACATACCCATCGATGAGAGTGTTCCACGAGACTAAATCAATATTTTCCATCTCTTCAAACAACTTGCAGGCAGTCTCCATATCTTTAACGAGGCTGTACATATGGATGAGAGTGTTTCCCACATAAACATGGGAATCTAATCCCAGTTTGATTATACAACAATGAACCTGCTTTCCTAAATCAATTTCTGTAGACTGCCAACATATCTTAATCATGAAACAGAAAGTGAAGTTATCTACAGGTTTGCTCTTGTATCGCATCCGCTTGTACATGGAAAATGCTTCCTCCAATCGGTTGGTCCTCCCAAATCCTCTGATCATTGTATTGTAAAGGAACTCATCTGGCCACTGGATCTCTTCAAACGCAGAGGCAGCGTAATCCATAGACCCTAGTTCTGAGACACAACAGAAGGAGATCATTCTACCCACCACATATACATGCTGGTCAAAACCAGTTCTTATGATCTGTGCATGGATCTGCATCAGATCTCTCATATTGGAACACTGTTTGAAGATCGAAATGAGGCTCCCTTCTCTCAAGTCGAGGCACTTTTGAGGGTCTTCTGGGGTTTTTGTTAGGTAATGACAAGCATACAAAGAAGAAAGCTGGATCTTTTGTATTAGCTGGAAAGGAGCAGCAAAAGATGCCCTTCTGAAATACTTAACTAGCCTCATAGTATTGGCAGATCCTTTCTGAGAACTGCAGGTGTTTCTCAAGCAAAAGAAACTCAATATCTTGAAAATACCCATAAAAGTCAACCATATCTATTTGAAAAAAAGTTGATTTTATGTTCACAGTATTCCCTAACCTCCCTCTCAAGTCAGAGAAAGAGTTACATACCTGTCAATTTGCAAGACATGTAGTTGCAGTTAGAAACCAAATAATTTAGTAGCTGTCTACAAAGCATTCCAAAAAAATTATGTTCTATCACAACAACAAATGTCTAAAATAAGGTCTAAGACAAACAAATCAAGATATAAATCTCTTATCTATTTCTTAGGAAACAATATAGAGCAAAAAAGCTCTAGTGAGAGAATAAATCTATTTGAGGATACAGGAGGTCAAGTGCCATAGGATGAAACTTCCTCTATGGCGCGCCAAAAGTCCAATCTCCATAACCAAAATTCACGATCCACACCGTTAATTTAGATCATCATATCATATAACATACAGTGATTTAAAGTCGGTAAATTTGAAAATGTTTTACTCATTCATCATGATGATAAAGATATAGAATCAAGTTGAGCAAGTCAATAGAGAAAATGAAGGAATCTGCCATAATTCAAGAGATTTTTATTCAGTTTGTTTTTCTGTTTCCTTCTTTTATGTAATCAGTTTCCTCTTTATGTGCTCATGAAACTTGTATATATACTACCTGGATCAATGAAAACAAACAAGTCATTGTCTCTTTAATCTCTCTCCCTTTCAAAACACATTTATGGTATCAGAGCAAAGGTCGGCTCCTTAATATATACCTTTATGGTATCAATAAGCCTTTCATCTCCTAATTCCAATGGCCAACGAGAATACCCAACTTCCCAATGCCCATGAACCCACATCCACTTAAAGTATCACAAGAAGTTCTCCCACCAACAACCGATACAACCGTCCTCCTGCTCGTCTATTCCTTGGTCGCTGCCAATGGTGTAGTACTCAAGGTCATGTGGTCTCACATTGTCCTCTTTTCCGACAGCAATTTCCACATATACAACCACCTCCTCGTCCCGGCAATCCACCGCAAACTCGACCGCCGGCTCCCTGGCACACTCAAGCAAATGTAGCAACCACCATTCCCCCAAATACCACATGGCTACTTGACAGTGGAGCCTCACATCATGTCACAACCTTGCTCTCCACAATCCTTATGATGGCACAGATGAAATTATGATCGGTAATGGCTCTGGACTACCATATCTCACACTGGTTCCACCTCTCTTACCACTCCATCTTCCTCGCTCTATCTAATGTCTTATGTGTTCCTACCATGAAAAAAAATCTTATTTCTATTTCTCAATTTTGCAAATCTAATAACACTTCAATTGAGTTCTTACCCTCTTCGTTTTATGTGAAGGATCTTCGCACGAGAGCAATCCTTTTGCAGGGTCGGACTAAGGATGGTGTGTACGAATGGCCGCTTTCCATTACTCAGTCACCTTTAATCGTGTTTCCCAGTGTCAAAACCACTTTGTCCGATTGGCACCATAGTTCTTTGTCAACCTTCAAAAATATTGTCTTCTTTCAATTCCAATGTCTCTCGTTCGTCCAATTTCAATTTTAATTGCAATTCGTGTCAATGCAACAAAAGCCATAATTTACCATTTTCTACCTCTACTCTTTCTACTTCTTCGCCTCTTGAGGTTTTATAGTTACTGATGTATGGACATCACCAGTTTACTTTGTCGATAACTTTAAATACTACATCATTTTTGTCGACCATTTTACAAAAATATATATGGCTTTATCCCCTCAAACACAAATCTGACACGCATGATGTCTTCGTGCGCTTTAAGGCCCTAGTACAGAAATTCTTTAAACGTCCAATCACAACTCTCTACTCTGACAATGGGGGGGAATATCAAGCTCTTTCTTCATTCTTAACAATAAATGGGGTCTCACATCTTACTTCTTCACCTCACACTCCTAAACACAATGGGTATTCTGAAAGTCATCATCGTCACATTGTCGAAACGGGTCTTTCCCTCCTTACTCATGCATCCATGCCTCTATCATATTGGCCTTTTGCCTTTTCTACTGTCGTCTATCTTATCAATTGCCTCCCCACACCGACATTACACTACCTCTCACCATATTTCAAACTCTTTGGCACATTACCCAACTACTCCAAACTTCGAAGCTTTGGATGTCTCTGTTATCCTTAGCTTTGCCCATACACATCCCACAAACTTGAGTCTCGTTCCTCTCCCTGTGTGTTTGTCGGTTATTCTCCTACTCAAAGTGTCTATCTCTGTCTTGACCTTCGCGTCATGTCCATTTTGTTGAGTCAATTTTGCCACTTCTCATACGTCTCATCCTCGCACCACCCCATCCACCATCTCTGAGTGGTGCTCTATGACTTTACCAGTCGTGGCCACACAATCCATGAATGCTAGCTCTGCTCCCCCATCACGTAAGCTCGCTTCTACAACCCAAAACCCCACTCAAAATAATGTCACACCTACCCTAGATCTCGACACCCATACTTGTACGCCCGCGCCAGAAACCGACCACAATCATACCACTGATCCATCACCTCCACCTACTCAAAACGACACCACTCCATTACCCGGCCCCTCACCCTCACCTTGTGTCGTAGTCACTCGCTCCATACACAACATATAGAAACACATTCAAAAGCTTAACCTCACTGCCCAACTCCAACAAACAATCCTTGAACCCACCACTGTTACCCAAGCCCTTAAGGATCCTAAGTGGCGACAAGCTATGTCTGCAAAATTTGATGCTTTACTACGTAATGGGACATGGGACCTAGTTCCATCTTAACCTACTCAAAATTTAGTTAGTTGTAAGTGGATCCTTCGCACTAAATATTTACCTAATGGCTCTATAGACAGGTACAAAGTTCAATTGGTTGCTAAAGGCTTCCATCAACGCCCTGAAGTTGACTACTCTGAAACCTTCAATCCAGTCATCAAACCTGCCACCGTTCGTCTTGTTCTCAACCTTGCGGTCAACCAGGGTTTGTCACTCAGACAACTTGATATCAACAATACATTCCTTCAGGGTACTCTCACTGAGGATGTGTTTATGTCTCAACCCCCGGGATTCATTGATCGTGATCATCCTCATCATGTATGCAAGGTACAAAAGGCACTCTACGATCTCAAACAAGCCCCCCCCCCCCCCCCCCCCCGCCTGGTATCATGAGTTGTGCCAATTTCTTCTCCATTCTGGCTTCACCAATTCCGTTGCAAACACATCCTTGTTCATCTTCAGTGACCGTGGTACCATCATTTACCTTTTGGTTTATGTTGTTGATATCATTATAACTGGAAATAATGTTAAAGCTGCACAGACTTTCATAACAACTTTCTCAATGCTTCTCTCTCAAAGACCTTGGTCCTCTCACCTACTTCCTCAGAGTGGAAGTCACCTCCAACAACAATGGTCTTTTCCTCAGTCAACGGAAGTACAGTGCTGATCTACTTACCAAAACTCACATGACTGAGGCCAAGCCTGCTCCAACACCACTCGCAACCAGTCCAGTTCTCACTTTACAATTCGGACCTCCACTATCTGATCCGACCGAGTATCGGATGATTGTCGGTAGCCTCCAGTATCTCTCCCTCACTCGACCGGGCCTTGCTTATACCATGAACAAACTCTCTCAGTTCATGCACCAACCAACCAGTGCTCACTGGAATGCGGTTAAACATTTACTACGGTATCTCTGTGGCACCTTAGATCATGGTATCACACTTCGTCGGACCACCCCGATAGCACTTCATGCTTTTTCATAATGATGATTTCACCTCTACTAGTGCATACATAGTCTATCTGGCATTGTCTATCTGGGTCACAATCCTATTTCTTGGAGCTCCAAGAAACAACGAACTGTGGCTCACTCTTCCACTGAGGCTAAGTATCGATCGGTGGCCTCTACTGCTGCAAAAATTCGCTGGATTTGTTCTCTTCTCACATAACTCGGCATCTCACTTCCTCGACAACCAGTTATTTATTGTGACAATGTTGGTGCAACAAATCTCTGTTCCAATCCAGTCTTTCACTCGCGCATGAAACATGTTGCTCTCGACTATCACTTTATCAGGGAACAAGTTTAAAATGGTTTACTACGAGTGTCACACGTCTCTGCAGCTGATCAACTAGCCGACGCTCTTACAAAACCTCTTGCTCGTCCTCAATTTGACTCACTCAAGTCCAAGATTGGCCTTGCTTCACCGCCGTCCATCCTGCGGGGGCATGATAAAGATATCCAATCAAGTTGCACAAGTCAATAGAGAAAATGAAAGAATCTACCACAATTCAAAGAATTCTTATTCAGTTTGTTTTTCTATTTTCTTCTTTTATGTAATTAGTTTCCTCTTTATGTACTCATGAAACTTGTATATATACTACCTAGATCAATGAAAACAAACAAGCCATTGTCTCTTTAATCTCTCTCCCTTTCAAAACTCCTTTACATGAGGTTGCATAATAAACGGTTATTCAACAATAGAACAATTGCGACCACTTTACATGGGAGCATATTCAACTTTGATAATAGTTCATGCTCTAATATTTTATGACAAGTTGAACACTTTAAACTGCATTTATGAGTGGATAGGATTTTTTAGGTGCCAATTTCCTCATATGCCACCTTTTTCCCATTCTCAATCTATGATTAGTTGCAAATAGTAAACACAGAAGTTCTATAAGAAATGATAACAAAAGACCAATAAAAGTTCAAAGCTAGATTAGCTGATATTGAATAATATTGTATATTTGGTTTCATATAGACTAATCATCATCACCATACCTTCTCCCATCAATATAAAGTCGGGCATATGAAGTCGGGTATGCAGTACAAGGCTAAGGAGAGACAATTTTGACATCATTTTGATAATGACCTCTAGCACATCTATCAGTTGTCAATTAAGATCATAATTTATATAAGTCACTCTCCTAATAATGGCAACACCATGGTTTTCGACTTCATAGCCAAGTTCCACAAACTCATAAACCTAGTGGTTAACCATTGAAACCTTTATCTAACAAAGATTGCACTTACATCTGCTAATGAGCAGTCACCACAATTTTGGACTGAGGTTTAACATATAACCATTGCCCCCTTGTATAACTACCAAATAATAATAAACTGGTGACTCAATTGTTAGGGAATTATTCCCTCTAGAGAATCTTGTTGAGTCTTCGATACAATCAATACAAACCACCAAGTAAATACTAGATCACACAAAGCACACAAGAATTGTCCCAGTTGGGACTTTCGCCTTAATTCGGGACAATTCTTGTATGCTTTGTGTGATTGATGTGATCTCGTATTTGCTTGGAGGTTTGTATTGATCGTGTCGAAAACTCAACAAGATCCTCTAGGAGATATAATTTCCTAACAAGTAGTATCAAAGCTTCCGGTTCATGAATTTGTTTAAGTTCCTTAGAGAATATGGCAAATCAAAAAACGAAAATCACGTAATTTGACGGTAATATCAACTTCAATCTATGGAAGGTGAACATATACAATGTATTGGTTCAGAAGAACTTGCACCTTGCCCTAAAAAAAAGAAGTCAACCGATATGAAGCAAGAGAAGTGAGACTGAATTTGTTTGAAGACCTTGAGTTTAATCAAGCTACAATTGGTGGACGAATTTAAGTGTAATATTCTTCAGGAGAAAAGTGCGGCGAATCCATGGGCAAGACTCAAATCTGAGTACTGGGTTCGTCATTGTTGGATCATATGTACTGGAAGAGGAAGCTGTTTCGTTTCTCAATGAAGGAAGGTACCTATTTTCAATATCATATTGTGGAGTTTGATAAGGTAATATCTGAATTGATAGCGATTAACGTTGATCTTAGCGAAAAGGATAAATCTTTCAACTTAATACATTCACTGTCAGTTTCTTATAATCATTTGATAACTACCATGTTGCACGGGAAATTTGCCAAAGAGACACAGTAGCCGGGGTGATGAACTGAGGAAGGAGACTCATAAAGAGGGAATAATTCCCTAACATTAATCTGCACAGCTAAGGAATAAAGTCATATAATTAATGAAATAACCTAATGTGTATCACTAACCAAATTATAGGATGCATAAAAGGGGAGAAATATATGCTCTGACAATGAACGTGCATTCTCAAAATAATGTTTTCTCAAAACATGGATGAGCCTCAATTAGATGCAATAGTAGCCACTTTGAGTTTTGCAGTTGACTTGGTAAACAAAAATGGTCACAATGACAAGCCAAACTAATAAGGATCAATTACTACACATGATCTATGAAAATGCACAAAGCTCACAGAAAGGGTTGACGTTATCTTTCAAGCACAGGATAGCCACAAAAGTGTGTAAATATTCTTCGTAAAAGGTCAATCTGTCCAATAGAATAGGATGGTAATGAATAAGAGATAGGATATATTATAACGTGGCCGCACCTATTGCAGATATATATACATATATAGGATTAAAGCATACTGGCAGTTGAAGATACAAATACACTAAACTGCACGTGCAGATATCCTAATTAAAGCAAGTCATTCTGATCAGGGTCTGATATCTATTTCACATGTCAATCACTACTAAAAAAGAAATTATGGCCAAATCCAAACATCATCATCCAATTTCAAAAGAGGGTTGCGGCAGATGCACATGCTTAAGAGTTTAAAACTGAAACTTATGTAATTATGTTCAACATAACAGGGCAGAACACAAGTTTTTAGATATTTTACTCTTCCCCTTCTGAATTTTAAATATTCAGAAAATACCAGGATTAATGCAAGACCCTTGGATATGGATACAACCCTATACATACCACCATGCTCAAGAACAACATTTTGCAATCCATAGTAAGAATAATAAAGAACATAGCTTTCCAAATGGAGCATGTTATGAAGTGCAACAACTACCAGCAGAAGACATTGACAAGCCTTCCAATCTATCAAAAAAAAATCGGCATGCATGCAGGTCAATTGAAGAATACTACACCAAAATTGGCCCTATCTTTCCATGCCTGAGTGGAAGGGTCCATCCATTGCAGGTCAACAGAAAAAAAAAATGTACTGGGACTAATAATTCTGTACTCCTGAGGCATTCAAGGAAATGGAGGTCTTGGGGATAATCTCATATACCGTACTCCAGGTAGATGTGGTTCCGTAATCCTCCCTCCTCTTATCGCACACCCCCACCATCCCCTCCTTCATCGTTCCATCCTTTCTTCCACAGTCCCCAAACCCCTCATCTCCCACAAATTCCAACAGCTCCCTACATTCCCCCAACCTAGACCTGTCGCCTCTCAACTATTCCATTTCTATTATCCCTACTTCCCCTCCACTTCCTTCACCACCATACCCCATAGGCCCAAACCTCCCTTTTCTGTGGCCCACCTTACCCATCTCTCCCTCTTCCAACTTTACCCTTTTGTGAAAAAATGGTTGGAAAACCAAAATTTTAAAAGTTTTATGTATTGAATATGAATTTAATTCATGTTTGTAAAATATGAATTTAATTCATGTTTGTAAATTAAGTACTTATACCAACCTCAAAGGGATCCGCAGAAGCAAAATTTTGACATTAATGAGATGTATATGTAATGATTCTGGAGGTATATAACAGCTTTTTGTGTAAGTTAGCTACCAATCAAGCATGTAGGGCATAAAAACTGCCAAAGCATTAATGCAGTAGCTTTGTTATGAGGATAGATGGATTTACTTTTGTCATTCACCTTTAAAACATTCAATATCTAGATATAGGATGCCAAGTTGAATAACTTACCGCACACCTATAGTCACCATGCTATTAGTCATTCTATACTTATTGGCTAACCTTTATACTCTACTACCACAGATCATTACCATAGCTCAATCTCTTATACCAACTTCTAACATTTTCTAGTCTGCAGTCTATAATCCTAATCACTTTGCTTTTAATTTCAAAACATATCTCCTGTTTGTCAAGGCTTGCATCACCCCTCATCAAACAACTTGAACTGAACTGTCCCACTTCTAATGGTTAGAATGTGCAACCATTTCTCATCAAAGTTTTCATGTTAGCGTGTAATTCAATCTTCATATGTATAAAGTCATTCCCCATGTGGCCATTTATTATATCAGCACCCTGAGGATAATGTTACCAAGAAACAACAAACCCCTGTAGTATGCAATTTGGTTGGCACCATCCACATTGTGGTACTACGATATCACTTTTCTAATTTTTGACAGCTCTGAAGCAATGCACATATATTATTTTTGTAAATTGTCCAACAATTATTTTAAGGGTTTCTTAGGTATCAGTACCTTACGAAACATGTATTTCCAAATTACTCTCCATATTGACATTATTTTCTATAAGATCCCTTTAATTGATCATCGTCAATCTAAATAGGTACCTCATTGGCGATTACCATCCAAATCCTATTCCTACTAACGATAGTTAATAGGCTTCCCACTTCAATCCTCCTTCCCCTACCTTGCTTCAAATCCATTTCGCTTCTAAACTCTAGCAGTATAATGGGAAGAAAATAAAAAACCTAACCATTAATAATAACAGCGATTTAGGGGGGAAATTCATGGTCAAGTGATGCAGGGATTAATTTCATAATCATCATCTCAAGTTAGAGACCAAATGGCAAACAACATGATGATGGGGACTGAATTACATGTTTCAGAAGGGACTGTTACAGCTTGACTTCCTGACAGAGATGAAGAGAGATGAATACTATATGCAGAGCTTTGGATGTATCAGTTAGCTTATAGTAGTATCAGTTTGCTTATATTTTTACAAGTGTAATTACTGTTGATTCTGAAGAGTTGTTTCGGGTCGGGTATTGTATGTGAGTCGGGTTGTTATTGCATTAGTGGAGTCCGGTTAGTCAGTAAACTGTAGCAACCCGTGCATTGTATGTAATAAGCTCCTATAAAAGGAGTGTCTTGTTCAGTTAAAAACAATCAAAGAACTTAATAGAAATTTCCCCAAATTATCATCTTCTTCCTCCGAAAACCCTAGATTTCTCATCCATGGCCAAAATTCAATGGAGCTTAGATTTCTGTCCCTAGCAACTTGGTATGAGAGCAGACTCACAAGACGTCGAAGGCACGTCGTCGGTGAAGGAGGAGATCTGAGCGATAACTTTCTAGGTGAAATCAATGGCGAAGCAGCTGGATTACATCATAGGGAAAATGCAAGAAATGGAGAGCAATCTATCATCGATTCAACAATCAATTCCTCAATCGACTTCTCATTCGACTCCTCACCGGAATCCATCAATCGAGGTATCAAACCCTAACTTCACTCATTTCAATTCTAGGGGTGAGAGTGACATGGAAATTCGAAGAAATGAAAAGACGGTGAAAGTTCAAAAGCTTAATAATCTGGAAGTGGAAGATGGCAATGAAGGCAGTGATGGTAATGATGAGTACCACTGCAATCTCTGCTGGAGTTCTTGTTCCCTTAAAAGATACCACTGCAATAAATTGTTCGATTATGATTTATGTTTCACTTATTTTGCTAATAAAAGATTTGAAGTGGGTTTGACTCCGCTAGATTTCGTTTTTATAGAGGACACTTATAGCCAAATTGGGAAAGATAAGAAACTGGAAGAAGTAGAAGATGTTGTGGTTGAAGAAAACAATGAAGATTTGATGTAGGATACTTCAGCAATAGAGGAGGATATGATGTTTGATAAGAGGGAGGGATGTCTCCTCTAATACAGATCTAGAAGCAGGTCCTTTTGTCAGGAGAGCTAACTTTATCTATTGGCTGCAAGATAGTGTTTTCACAAGGTGCAAGAGGAAGTTAGTTGTTTGAATGATTCAAGTGATTTAGAGCATATGCTCATTTTGATGACAGGGCGGAAACTTGATGCTGCAGTTGAACTAGCTACTTCGAGGGGAGATGTTCGATCGGCTATTTTGTTAAGTCGAGCTGGCGGGTCAATGGTGAGCCGATCCTATATGGTTCAACAACATGATCTATGGAGAGAAAAAGGACTGGATTTCAAATACATTGAGAATGAACTGAAGCTTGAAGTGGAAAACATGGACAAGCTTATGAAGGAAGCTAGTGATCGGATAATTTCATAATGTAAGCAGGAACTGAAGAACATGGTAATGGTTAATGGATGGTCACCACCAATTGAGAAAATGATGAGTGCTTGTGTGAAAAAGAGGAAGGACACAACCAAAGATACTAATGATATAGGGAAGAGTGGAAGTCAGTTTGCTTCACTGGATGAGAAGCCTTATGTTGCAATAGTTAAGAACATAATTGATTCAGGTAGGGGTTTAATGGTTAATGGACAATGTTTTTACCATCCAGAAGAAGCTGAAAAGAAGGGAGGTGAGTACTGGCAATTACTGGATACCCACGAGTTTTTCTACAGTATTCATCTAGACGAGGTTCCTGCTAAATCTGTAATGTACAGATGTGTCACCCATTTTGTTCCATTGCATAAGCAACTACCACGTCGTTCACAGCATCCAGGTTTTAATTCTGACATAGGGGGTGAGCCAGTGTACTTTGAAGTCGTATTTCTGTATAGTCAAGTTTTGGAAGGCATTATACTGTCCATGATTTTAGAAACACCAACTGAGGAAAAGGTTCATGTGTTATTGGAAGTCCTTGGACTCTGTTTGACAGGAAGGGAAAAAGTCCATAATGCAGTTATAAGTGGCATACAATATTTGGCAAAGTCATTCTCAGGATACCTAGATGAAGTATTGGTAAAACATGAAGAACTACTTCAGTTTGCACAAGGTACACTCTCGAGTTTGAAACTAAATGCTGATATTGTGTGAGTTGATGCTAAAGCCTCAAAATTGCAGCAAGAAGTTGATGGAATGGAAGCAATGCATCCAAGTGGTAATCATGACAAAATCATCGAAGCAGCATCAAAGCATGTACAGTTGGGCTTTAGCCGTGCTAGCCAACTTCATGCACAAAAGCTGGAAATCATTCAAATCACAGCCGGAGCAAGAGGGCTCGATAGGATCCTAGATGGTGGAATTGAAACGAGATCTATTACTGAAATATATGGTGAATTAAGCTTTGGGAAGTCTCAGCTTTGTCACACTCTATGTGTCACTTGTCAACTTTCTCAGCCGTAGCCCAACAACAATGATGAGAGAACAACAAATGCTTCTAAAGATATTGATGAGGAGCTTACTCTTGTTGATGTGATTGTTGATGTGAATGTACTGAAGGAGAAAACAATTGGTGATGCTAACCAGGACTCTGTTTTTGGTATAGGAAAGATTAACCTGAAGAGCTTCAGGGAATGCTTGAAGTTTGTTCTTCTATGAGTGGAGGAATTCCAACCTTGCCAACAACATCAAACACTAATAGATGTGGATCAAGGTCTCATTTAAAAACCCCTGAAATGGGTAAGAGGGTATCTCATACGATGAACACAATGACTCCTGAAGAGTTACAGAAGATGGTTGAAGTTGCTTCATCAATGAATATTAATGGTACCTCTTTTTCAAGTAGTGCAACATAGACTAGTATCCAGAGATCAGAAAGTGCATCTATATAGAGGTGTTGTTATGGATCACCTAGATGATAGCTTGAGAAATCCAACAATCAAAAAAGGCCATTATAGTGAAAGAAGTTAAAGCAGCGGTTAATTTCCTGATTTTGAGTTTGGGACAAGCTCAATCTGAGGGGGATGGAGTTGTTACGGGTTGAATTCCTGACAGAGATGAAGAGAGATGAATACTATATGCAGAGTTTTGGATGTATCAGTTAGCTTATAGTAGTATCAGTTAGCTATAGTATCAGTTTACTTATATTTTTACAAGTGTAGTTACTGTTCATTCTGAAGAGTCGTTTTGGGTCGGGTATTGTATGTGAGTCGGGTTGTTATTGCATTAGTGGAGTCCAGTTAGTCAGTTAACACTGTAGCAACCAGTGCATTGTATGTAATAAGCTCCTATAAAAGGAAAGTGTCTTGTTCAGATAAAAACAATCAAGAACTTAATAGAAATTTCCCCAAATTATCTTCTTCTTCCTCTGAAAACCCTAGATTTCTCATCCATGGTCCAATGTAGCTCAGATTTCTGTACCTAACAGGGACTAATTTTTTAAAAACCCTTTCTAATTATTTAACTAATAGTAAAATAAGTGTGGTGCAGTAATCACATACTTCAAAGTTTATTATATAACAACAATAAGGCACGTCGACAGTTGACAGCTTTATCAATCAAACTATTATGCATGTATATACAATATATGAATGTCTTATGACAACACACCCCCCTAGCAATCCTACAAAGAAACAAAAACTCGTCCACTTTTAAGATAGCGATTGAAAGAAGTTAAACCATATCGTCAACATTTTGGGATTACCAACAAGTAATATTTTGCATACCCGTCCCAGTCACATGTATCCATACACTGACTCAAAACATAGACTTGGACCTCAACTTGTTATCTCCATCCCCACTACAAAGGCCTTTCCTTTAACTGGCATTAGCAACAAATCCAAGAGCCCTGTTAGTGGAACCAAGGTTTTCTTTCTTTTTTTTTTTTTTTTTGCTCTGCTATGTAGTTCAAAGTTTGAATCTCCTTGAATTCACTATGATCTCTCCTATTAAGTATAGATATCACCAGGTAATCGTAGTTCAGTGGGAGCAAGGCAAGCACTAGGTCTTCTCTTCCAGTTTTACATTAGGTCTTCTCTTCCAGTTTTACATCTAAGGCCGATATCACTAACAATCTTGTTGAAATAATTCATGCGATAGAATAAGAGTCTTCTTTTATAAAGATGTAACTGCTCCTTGAGATACAAATTATTAAGCAGACTCTTTGTGATATGTCAAGTTTCAACCATAATCTCACTACATTAGTTACATACAGATTCATAGAAAGTACATGACCTCATCCTTCAGACAAAACTTTATTGTGCTTACTGCTTAATGAACCATGCAATTCCAATTTACCACTTACATATTTATTTACCTCTGACTTTTTCCTAAGTAAAGAGGCTTGTAATGCCCTCTTTTGCAACCAGTGCTCTAGCCTTCCTATAATGAGAATATTTCTCCACCTTAAGTGATGTGCCTCATAATACCTCCCAAACTTCAGTTATGTCACGCCCTACACCTTCAACATGAAAGAAGACCAGAAGAACAAAAACATTAATTACGGATCACCGTATCACTGGATTAATTCCTCAAATACCTTGACTGCATCTGTGCATGGGGGATACTTGATGTTAGTGAACATTGGCCTACTGCCACTTATAGGATACAAATAAGATAATTTGTAGCACAATGAAAGCCCTATCAAATCTACCAACCAAAATAAGCAAGCCAAGGAGGCACTCTGTGGCACAACCACAAGGCAAGTGACTACATAATTAACAGAAAAAAGTTGTGTGGTTTGAATCGTTTGACAATACCAATATCCACAAGAAAGAGGGGATGAGCATACCTTTAGTTCCTCATTATCTGAGTACAACAAATTTTGATCTCTCCCTCTATTTCTTCAAAAGCCCTAGATGTCTCTACCACATCGTAATTGGAATTCAATAGATTCCCTGGAAACGATTGCCACCTTTAAACTTTGGTAAATTCTATTTGAAGTCGTGCAGTGTTAATGACACACATATCTAACTTGGTGGTTGTAGACCCCAGTATTTGATTTTTATGTTTGACCACATATACGACCATGGGCTAATATTTATATGTGTGCACTGTGCAGATATTATAATTATAGGTAGTCCGTGTAAAAGGAGCTTGGATGGACAATGCATTAAAGCAAAAAAGATCAATAGGAGGCTAGAAGGAATGCAGCACTCTTCACAAAATTATCGTTCATGAACCACATTTGAAGTCATCTCCGTAGAAGCTTGAGTGTACAAAATATGGGGGAGCAAAATTGTTGCAATATTGGAGGTGGTTTGTTTTTTTTTTTCATTTTGTTGTGTCATAGGACCAAAATGTAATATATTGGCTTACAAATATTTGTACAATTTTTTATACATTAAAATATTTATGCATATCATATAAAAAAATTATTACACATCATATCTTTAAGCTTTGCACTATTTGGAATTAGTTTGGATTTATTATGCATTTCTAAATATATAGATACTAGATTTGTATTCAAATGAAAAGAGGATTACAATCATATTTCTATACTATATTTCCTATAAATATTTCCTATAAATATGTTTCTCTAATTGACCTTTATTTGACATTAGTCAACCATTTTTCAGAATTAAATTGAGATCAAATAAGGCCAAAGATTTTTAACATCTAATTTTGATTGATTGAAATATGCAATTTTCGGATTTATTGATAGGCTGATTTCGTGGGACTGATATCACCCGCATGTCTTCACTAAATTATTCAAGCAATGTATGAATCTGTAAGAGCTCGAAAATATCTTTTAAATGAAACTGGTTTCAGTCCATTTAGAGTTTTGTACAAAAAAATATGACTATTTACGACAGCTACTAATTTTCGATTTACTAATTTAAGTCGTTATACTTCTGTTGTAAGGGAGTATTTGGAGATTGAATTTCAACAGCCAAATTATTGAGAAAACTTTATATATTACTTAGTAATCTATTTTACTTACTCATGAGATACAGTTCTCTATTTACAAACTCTCAAACTTCATTATTCTTCATCATTTATTATGTGAGATAATATCTTTAAGACAATATAGTAAGAACTTCTCATTTATATTTGCAAATTGTATAATTTTGTGAGATCGAGAGCAACATCATTTTTCCTTTTTGCTTTTTCTCGGTTGTAAGTCATTATCGTCACTTAGTGGAAAATTCCCCTAGTGGAGAAGGTGGAAAAATCCACTATGGAATCAGAGGTGAAAATCCTTCTTGGGGGGTGCAAATTCCAAGTGAGAAAAGTCATCTTGTAATGTAACCGCTGCTCTTTGCTCATTTGAGCAAGAGTGGTTTTAGTGAAAGCCTAAGGCAGGAGGTCCTTAGGGATCAAGTAGGCAGGGATTTGCCGAACACCTAATTATCGTTGTGTTCTTTGTGTGGTGAAATTGTCTCTTAACTCTTACTCTTGCATTTCTTTTCTTTTCTTGTAATTACTGTTTACTACATATAAATGTTACTGCACCCTATTCACCTACACCCCAAGTATTTTTTACCGTACTAAGCCAGTTTTTAAAACTATTTACAGAAGTAAGACACTCCCAAACTAATTCCATGAGCGAGCCAATCGTTGTCACGTCAGCAGCGGTCGCTATTCCAATAAGCAACCTATGCATTTCGAAGACCGCTAATGGGAACGAGGCCACTTGTGAAAAAAATTTAGAATTTTTTTTTGGTCGCTATTCTCATCAGCGGCTACATTCTATATGAAGTCGCTGATGGAAATAGCGACCTTGTCTCAATCATATTGAGACACTTGATCATTCCAGAGAGCAATAAGTTTAGGCCACTGTGAAACCTGACCGCTATTAAAAGGTCGGGATCCCTCTCTCTCTCTCTCTCTCTCTCTCTCTCTCTCCACTTCATTTTACTTCATACCTTCTTCTTCTTTCCCGACTCCAACTCATAATCCCCAAAACTTCAAAATTTGCATACGGTTGAAGACTAGGAAGCACGGATACTTGCAAATGGCCGACGTACCCGTGTTGAGTGCGTATCGGGTGCCGATACTCCTTGGGTACTCCCGGGTGCGTACCCAAGGATCACCCAATTTTATTACTACATTTTTGTAACTTTTAGACACAATTATATTTAGATAAATGCTTAGGGTCCTACAGTAATTTCAAAAGTTTGTTGTTTACAATTATGCTCAAATACAAAATAAGTCTACACAAAGATTTGATAGTTAGATTATCATTTCTTTTCTCCAAAATACTCATAATTATAATGTATTCTTATAGTTCAATGAAATTATTTAAATGTTTGTATTTTTAACAAGAAAATATTTTTATAGCTATAAATATATGTAAATTATTTTATATTTAACGTACCCACCAACGCACCCGTATCCTACATTTTTGTAAAATCACGTATCTCCGTACCCGTGTCGTGTCGTACCCGCACCCCGTACCCGTATCCGTGCTTCATAGGTTGAAGATGGCCAGCAAAATTGTGCATACTGTTGACTTGGGAGCGCGCACTTGTACTTGTCATAAAGTTTAGCTCTACTACATTCCACGTTCTCTGTTAGCTGTATGTTAGATAGTTATGCGACTATAGTATAGTTGAAATCGTTATTCCCACTTGTGACCTTAGTTGTGTGATTTTTTTGCAAATCTAACAGAGAGCTAACAGAGAGCAAAGAGAAATCATCCCCAACTAAGGTCGCTAGTAGGACCAACGACTATAGTATAGTAGAAATCGTTATTCCCACTAGCGACCTTAGTTGTGTGATTTTTTTCAAATCTAACAGAGAGCTAATAGAGAGTAAGGAAAAATCCTCCACAACTAAGGTCGCTAGTTCGATTAGCGGCCATGTATATTTGAAATCGCTATTCCCACTAGCGATCTCAGTTGTGTAATTTTTTCCAAATCTAACGGAGAGCAAGAAAAAAATTCTCCCAACTGAGGTCGTTAGTGGGATCAACGACTTTAATTCAACTGAGATCGCTGGTCCCACCAGCGGCCTCAGTTGAAAGCAGTGTCATTTGAAAAATTAAATATCATTGCTTCCTTGTTACACCTTAAGTTTCCTTCGACAATCAACACAATGAAACAACATCACAAAATATCACTGAATTTCAACAATCAACAATTTCTAATCTCCATCTACACACAAATTCCAACATCACAAATTCAAATCTCCATTTCAACAATTTCAACCATCAACATCAAAAATTTCAACACCACTACTTCATATCTCCATCTACAACATCATAAAATATAACAAGCATCATAATATCACACATCTACCATCACAACATCACAATATATCACAAACATCACAAAATACGATCAATACTAGACCAATATCACAAACATCACAAAATATTTATCTCCATCAACAACATCACAAAATATCACAAACATCTACCATCACTCCATCTACAACATCACAAAATCTAACCCGGGCTGTACATGTCGGGTTTCCTCCTCTTCCGAACGACTTTTCGACGAACTTGTGTAATTTGTGAGATGGGCATTGGGGAAGAAGTTTTAGGAATTCGGAGTTGGAGTTGAGGAAGAAGAAGATGAGATGAAGTAAAATGAAGTGGATAAAGAGAGAGAGTGGGAGCTTGACCTTTTAATAGCGGTCGGATCCCACTGGTGGCTATTGTTGGGAACGGCGACCATAGTATATTGAGGTCGATGTTCCCATCAGCGGCCTCAAGTTATGATTTTTTCTCACATAACTCTTATGATTTTTTTTCCAGAGAACTACCTCTCTGGAATAATCAGGTGTCTCAATATGATCGAGACAAGGTCGCTATTTCCATCAACGACTTCACATAAATTGTAGCCGCTAATGGGAATAGCGACTACAAGAAAAATATCAAAAAAAAATTCACAAGTGGAAGTTGTTCCCATTAGCGGTTTTCGAAATGCATAGGCCGCTGAAGAAAATAGCGGCCGCTGCTGACGTGGTAACGACTGGCTCACTCATGGAAATAGTTTGGGAAGTATCTTAGTTCTTTAAATAGTTTCAAGAAGTGGCTTAGTACGGTAAAAATTCAACCCCCAAGCAGAGGGTGATTTTCACTTCTTACTTCCATATATATTTTAAAATTGGGCAAAAGCCAAAGTACCCCCCCAACGTTTGCCCCGAGTACAAAATGCCCATACAACGTTTGAAAAAATACAATAAACTCATTCATCCGTTAACTTAACCCTTTCCGTTAAGTTATAATTATTAAATTACTTTTTTACCCTTACCATTTCCCTTTCATATTCAATCTCTTTCTTCCCTTTCTTCAATTTTTTTTTTCTTCCTTAATTTTTTTCTTAATCACGTACAGTAAGTTCAAAACTAAAACTATAAAATAATTTGAGTTTTAAGATTTTTTCAACAAATTTTTTTAAATAGAAATGATGATGTTCAAATTGGATGGAGTATGGAAATTAGACATGACAAAAGAGGTAGGGTAGAAAAAGCTAAGTTTTGGGTCTTAATTGGGTCACATGTGCCTCCAGTAGTACTCGCTCCTGAACTCAAACACAGAGAAGACACTCATGACCACATTAGAATCACACATTAGACACTCATGACCACATTAGAATCATACACTCATGACCACATTAGTTTATTTTAAGAAGCAGACTGCATCAATGTATGATTCTAATGTGGTCATGAGTGTCTTCTCTGTGTTTGAGTTCAGGAGCGAGTACTACTGGAGGCACCTGTGACCCAATTAAGACCCAAAACTTAGCTTTTTCTACCCTACCTCTTTTGTCATGTCTAATTTCCATACTCCATCCAATTTGAACATCATCATTTCTATTTAAAAAAAATTTGTTGAAAAAATCTTAAAACTCAAATTATTTTATAGTTTTAGTTTTGAACTTACTGTACGTGATTAAGAAAAAAATTAAGGAAGAGAAAAAGAATTGAAGAAAGGGAAGAAAGAGATTGAATATGAAAGGGAAAGGGTAAGGGTAAAAAAGTAATTTAATAATTATAACTTAACGGAAAAGGTTAAGTTAACGGGATAATGAGTTTATTGTACTTTTTCAAACGTTGTATGGGCATTTTGTACTCGGGACAAACGTTTGGGGGGTACTTTGGCTTTTGCCCTTTAAAATTTTATGTGTCAACGTATTGCGTCTCATCATTTTATCCGTCTTATTTTATGTCTTTACAGGACATCCACATGAAACAAATGAATCAAGTTAGGGACATATTTTAAAAAGTTCCTGAACCTAACAATATGGATAATTGTGATTTGATGCATGTGTAAACAAATAATACATATTAAGGATTTGGTGAGCCAAAGAAATTTAAAAAGTCGAGAAGGGAATGGAATTTGATGTTATCCATACTGAATTTTCGACAATGGAATTTAAAACAGCTCTTGGTCCATTCAAGAGCTGTTTTGGATTCCATTTACAGGGTTTTGTCTATTCAATAATCAGCACCAAAATTTGCGAAATTTCAAAATAAATGGAAAGGAGTAGACCAATAATAAGAATCAGACCTTAACAAGCAACAGAGATTCGAAGTCAATGGCCGAAGATTCCACCGTCCGCCATGAATCACGAGGTGGTGGTGGTGGAAGAATCGCGAAGACGACCGAAACCCTAGTGGACGCCGCCACCGGCGTATCAAATTTAACCCAATAAATTTAGACTGAATTGAAGGGTTTTAGTTTTGGGGAGGGGGAGTTCAGATGGCGGGTTTAGGAGGGAGTTTAGTCATTGTAATTTTGAAGGGGTTTGTCATTTATTTGGGCTAAATCTCAAAAAACTACCCCTAGGTTTGGGCAAAAATCAATAAATCCACCTATATTTTCCGTGTGCCTTAACACAGGATATTTCGATGTTGTTTTCTACGGCTTCAGTCCCTGGCTCCCAATTGATTGACCCGTAATAATACCCCATTGTTTGTTTTTTTTGATGAAACGGATAGAGTTAAAAGACTCCAGCCTGGCAATCAATAAATAATAATAGTAATTACAAGAAGGGTTTTACCAGGAGTAAAACAATTAAAACGCACAAGACATGCACTAATACAGATAAAGAGGACATAAAAGTCCAAAAACCAGCTAAGTGCGACTCAATAACAGCAACGCTAAACAACTGCGTCCAAGGCGAGGCTTCAGCAGGGAGGAATAGCGATCCAGATAAGGGTGCCTCTGTCTTGGCTTGAGATTGGAAAGACAGTGCATGTCGAACTCGCCCTACTCGGCGTCATACAAGATGAGGCTCGAGGGAATACACGCAACTGCAAATGCGAGGTCTGGAGGCAACCTCAAGGGACTGTCAAGGAGGAAGAAAAGATCGCTACTGCTGAACAACAGACGATCTAGAGCCACAGTGTAGAGAAAGTGGACACATGACCAGTGCTCTACAGCGAAGCCAGTCCATGGCCAACCCGCACGGTGGAGGAGGCTAAACACGACAAAGCATCTCCCTCTCACCCAAAACCAGAACACTCATCATACCAAATAGAAACAAACAAGCGTCTATTAGTAGCTGTAAGGAAAACAGCATGGGTCCAAAGCTGCCAAAAAGCAGCACCCATCGAGAGTAGTGGCTCAACCAGAGTACCGCGATGAACCTCGCAGGGAAACACTCCGGTCAAAACCGTAGTGAGAAAAAATGCAGCAAAGCGCATCTCTATCTCGCAGAGAAGAATAGCAAAGGCACCGATCACCGGGAAGAAAAATACAAGCGGTAAAGGACCGCTCAGCATAAAAATAATACCCCATTGTTGTAGCTCCCATGCCCTTCATGTCGGCTGAAATGACAGTCTAGTCTTCCGGTCTCATAATCGAGGGATTTCGTTTATCAAGTGCTTTGTTTGGCCAAACTCCGAGTCTTTAAGTCAGACCAAGGGGGGCCAATCATTGCATTTGAAATCAGCACCAGAGCATCTGTAGTGGTTAGGTAATTATGCATAACATGCATATTTGATCAAAAATAATGCTGCAGTCGTTGGCCAAATATGCATAATTTGCATATATCGCTACAGTAGTCAGTTATATATGAGAATCGATATAAGAATTATGCATATATGAATGACGGAACTCGAAGTGTTGTCGCAAAAAAAATTAAAATTAAAAAAAAAATCATCATCGGACGGCACTTGAAGTGCCGTCTCTCCAAAAAAAAGAAATTTTTCCTAAATAAAAAACAACTGAACTAGTATTTTTGGTATAAGGAATTTTTGGTAAAACAAACAAAAAACAAATAATAAACATTAGCCAACTTTTATAAGGAATTTTTGGTTGGACGGCACTTCATGTGCCGTCTGACCCTTTTTTAATTTATTTTTTTTTCTCCGACGGAACTCGAAGTTCCATCCCACCTTTTAAATTGTTTTTTTTCCTATGACGCAATGTGAAGTACCGTCCGTTCTCCGATTTAGATTATTTTAAATTAAAATGGTAAAATATAGCTTTCGACGACTGCAGCGAAATGATAAATTGCTATATGCATTTATCCATTTATGCATTTTTTAACTATCACGACTGTGGATGCTCTTAGAAGGTAACTATCTTTGGTTTCATATATGTATCAAACCACATGTACAAAACATCTTCAATCAACTGTTTTGAATTGAATGACCCTCTAACCCTCTTTATCGGATATGGGAATATGTACTTCGGAAGGCATACCTGAACCGGGTCCCCCCAAGGGGGTTAAGGTTCCTCTCGGAGATTGCCGGTCTACAAGAAGCTGGTAGAGCTCATTTTTCGCCGAGGTTCTATTTCGGAAAATGAATTTTATTCTGAATTTAGCCATTTATTTATTCTATCCCCGAGTTTTTAAATTGACAGTAAACTCCCTGAGGATTGTTTTATATTAAAAGAGAAACAATAGCATGTCACTCCAATGCAACTATATTTGCGACTCTTGAATATGATTGGTCCATTGATATATAATCTTTAAAGCGAAAAACATAAGTATACCTAGTTGAGACCACTTACTTTTTGTAAGTGGAACAATTGTAGAAAGTTGTAAATAAAGTTGTACATTTGGATTTTGGAGTGTCATATTATCATTTATCCTAACGAATACATCATATTTATATTTGAATAAAAAAATTACGGTTAGGAGGTTTGGTGCTAATTTAAGTATGTCAATATGAACCATAAATTTCTTTTACACAAAAGTTTCTGACAACAACAACAGCAGCAAAACCTTTTTCCCAACTAGTTGGGGTCGGCCACATGAATCCTGGTTTTTCATTCCGTTCAGTTTAGCGCAACATATTCTATAAGGTTACAAGCTATCATATATTTTCTCACCGTTTCCACCCAAGTTAGTTTAGGTCTTCCTCTACCCCTAACTCTATCCTCAATACTTATCAAATCACTCTTTCTAATGGGACACTACCAGGTCTGTAACTCCCCGAATCCCAAATACACTGAATTCGAGATGTTCTACAGGATCTTTTCACTTTCTTTAGTACACTTTTACAGGGAAATTAAAACTTTTCATCATACATCAGAGATTACATCCATTTACATCTTTTCTTTTGCACAGCGAAAGTAAAATATAACAATTAAATACAAGTACAACAGCTTGATATAATCTTTAAGCATCCAAATCCTCTTTAATCTTTAGCATAACATTTACCTGCATGTCAGACTGTGGGTACGTCAGTTTATTCAACCGACGATCATTATACACGGCCATCCTCTCTATGCCGGAAATAGTATAACTTAACATTTCATATTTAGCAACCACAAACTCGTCACATTTCAAACTAAAGGGACTACCCTATTGATGTCGTGTTGTGATTGTGCACTTAGTCCTTAATGCAGTTACTTATGTTATATGACACTAATGCACACTTGTTCGGATTTTATGCATCCCATACTACATAGGTCCGAGGGCAAGCCCTTATTCGTTCTTCATCTTTATAGGGTTCAATCCCCCGTTATGATTTAATCTACTACTGTAATTACGGTAAGTATCCTAGATGTTATCTGACCTACGAACTCATGTTTAGGCACTCTGGAGTAGTATCCTCACCCAGATGCATCATGGGAATTCCTGGGATACGCTCTCACCATAAACATGACACCACCCGTAGTCTTCAAACATCCCACGAGCGTCGCCACTGGGACGGTACTCTGGAACAGTATCCTCACCCAGACTCGTCATGGGAATTCCTGGGATACGCTCTCGCCGCTACCCAGGGCCCTCATACTCAGTGTTTTTCTCTTACTTTCATCACGTCTTCACTATGCACTAGTCCTTAGTTTCATTAAAAATCATGAACAAAATTAATCTCTAGAGTTAGCCTCTCCATCAACCGGACTTATTCATTCATTTCATCTCGACCAACCTTGGTCTAATTTCACTTATTTCATTTCTCGATGCCGGGGAGACTTAGCTACTCTATTTCAAATTTCATTTCACAACCTTCAATTTATACAATTCCCATGTCGAGTTCTCAAACTCACATGTACATTCTCTTTCAATTCATGAATTCACTTTGTTCCCAAGTCCATCATTACACAAATTTTGCATATACTTATCAATCGTCACATCATGATAATTCTACATTACTAAACGATGTATACATTTCATGTTATTCCACAAGTGAGAAAACACTTGCATCATGTCACACAACTATATCTCTTTTACCAAATTAATACTTGAAGTTCTCATTCACTTCTTTTGTCAAATTTTAATCCCATAATATTAATCTATATGAACTCATATATCAAGCTATGCATTTTTTAACTACAACCATAGTTAAATTCATTCAAATAATACTCAAACCATTCCCATAAAATTCCTTATATTTTTCGGAGAATTACCATATTTTTTCCACATTTTTTGGACATCTACAACTCCCAAAAAAAATATTTTTTTATAAGTGCCATAGGGAGGAATCGAACCCAGGCACGACAGAGAAGGAGCCAAGAGCACCCGCCAACAGGCCGACTGTGCTAGCGGTATAGAAGGAATGAATTAAGTATATAGGGTTGGTTGACAGTTGTGTATATATATATACTCAGTTTGGTAAAAAAGTGGTGAAGGCCAGGTTCAAACCGCACCGCTCAGAGAAGCAGACCGCGATCAGAGACCGCCTGAGCCACTGGCTCGGGTTGTCTTAAACCCACACAAAAATCCATATGTATTATTTTCGCACAGTTTTAAAAATAACTCGGTATTCATGTAACCATAGTTTCTTATTGCTTTGGAAAAATTTACTGAAAACTTCCAGATCAGTTCTCACTCGTACCAGTAAGATAAAAATAATTTTTTGTACTATAAAAATGTATTTTTTCCCACAAATCAATGAATTACTCACTAAATCTACTATTTCTTTTATTTTCGACATTGAAATAATCAATTAGTCTTCTAATCCCTTTTTCTTTCACAATTCTCTTATGGTAACTCATTGTTATTAATCTATATTCACACCATATACATCTTTTGGATTTTTCCATACCCATATCCACAAAAGGATTCTTTTTTTTTTTTTGCACATGAATAGGTAAAACTCAAAAATACTAATTTTTTGGGTATTTCTATTTTGATGACAACAAGCAATTACATTGGTTCATCTATGTCACAACATATACCACTACTCCTGAATTAACATATTTACAACTCAAACATTCAAGCAAACTCCCTATTCAAATTTTGAAGTGTGTCATTTCCTTAGTCAATTTCGCGTTTCAACCATTCAATTAACAAACAATTTAATGGAGATTTTCACACATCAAACTAGCCATATTCCACCATCATTCAATTAAACTAATCATCATAGAAAGTTCTACATATAATTAATTTCATGCTAGAATTTCACACACAAATTAATCACATCATTTCAATCCATTCATATACTAACTTTTCAATTAAAGTGGGCTCTTATTAGTATTTTTCATGTATAGTGTTTGATAATCAAAACTAGCATGGACTTCTATACTAGAAATATGAAATGTTTTACCCACCTTGAATGGAGAGAAAACACAAAAAGCAACAAGTCCTTGTAGATGAAAGCACCTCCTCCTAGCCAAAAGTACTCAAGCTCCAAGCCTCCAAACCAATGCCGAATGCTTCTCCTTGCACCAACCGAAAGCTTCCCCTCCTTAGTGATGCCGGCCACTCCAAGCACAAAAGCCCACACAACTCTCTATCTTTATATCTCACACAATCACTACAATACTATAGCTTAGAAATTATACTTTGCATATCAAAATTAGCCATGAGAGGGGGGGTATTTATACTAAAAAATGAGTGGAATGGAGGGCCAAGATTGCTTGGGTAGTTGTTGGATGAAGGGCTTAGATCAAAGTAGGAGTTAGGAAAACTACCCACTACTAAGAAACTACCACCATGTTCTCCACACCCAAAATCAAAAATCCCTCCAAAAAGAATGATACCCGGCCTCCCATAGTGAGTGTGCATTGCACGTGTACGTGTAGTGCACGTGCATGCAACTAGGCCAAATTTGTACCTTCTTAAATTTGTATAAAAATAATTTAGTAAAAAAAAGTCTTCTACATGACAAGTTTAATTAAAATAGGTTCATTCATGGGCTTTCTTTGTGGGCCAAAACTAGTTTATAAAAATAAATAAAATAAAATACTTTTTGGGCTTTTTAAGAAAAGGGCTTTTTACTAAATTAAAATAAGGCTTTAAAGAAAGGCTTTTGTACTAAAATGATTTGAAAAATATATTTTTAAATATACACATCATGATAAAATAATCCAAACAAAATATTGCACGTGCACACTACGTGCAAAATAAATAATTTTTCATTAATTGAAAAATCAGGGTATTACAGCACTCCCTCCTTAGAATAGTTCCGTCCTCGGAACTACAATCAAGAGTGAGAAAAACAAAAATACAACACACACAATAAGAACAAAAGATACAAAAATACAATCAAGCAAAAAGCTCAGGATAGTCCTTCAACATCCTCTCCTCAGATTCCCAAGTAGCCTCTTCAACCAAGTGGTTTCTCCAGACTACCTTGACCATCGGTATCGTCTTATTCCTCAAGACTTTCTCTCGACGATCAACAATCTCAACAGGAGACTCGATGTAATTCAGGTCTAACTGCAAACCTTCCGGCACTTCAGGCAAATGATGACTCGGGTCTGGAATATAACCTCTCAGCATAGACACATGAAAGACATTGTGCACCTGAGACAACTCTTCCGGTAATTCAAGCCGGTAAGCAGTTTTCCCGATCCTTTTCAATATCTTATACGGGCCTATAAACCTCGGGGCTAACTTCCCGCCTCTGCCAAATCGAACCACACCTTTACTGGGCGATACCTTGAGAAAGACGAAGTCACCAACCTCAAACTCAAGGTCCCTTCTCCGGTTGTCTGCATAGCTTTTCTGCCTGCTCTGAGCTTCCACCAACCTTTTCCTGATCAGATTAATCTTCTCAGAAGTCAGCTGCACAAGCTCAGGACCAAACAACTGACGCTCCCCTACTTCATACCAACAAACAGGAGTCCTGCACTTCCTGCCATACAAAGCTTCGTACGGCGCCATCCCAATACTAGCCTGAAAACTGTTGTTGTAGGCAAACTCCACCAAAGGTAAATGCCTCTTCCAACTGCCTCCAAAGTCTCGTATACAACACCGAAGCATATCCTCAAGAATACGGTTGACTCTCTCGGTCTGCCCATCGGTTTGCGGATGAAAAGCAGTGCTGAAATCTGTCTTGGTACCCAAAGCTGCCTGAAGACTCCTCCAGAAATGCGAAGTAAACCGCGCATCTCGATCAGACACAATGGTTGAAGGAACGCCATGAAGTCGGACAATCTCACCAACATACATCTCAGTCAACTTGTCCATCGAAGCAGTGAGTTTCATCGCCAAAAAGTGAGTGGACTTGGTAAGTCGATCGACTATAACCCAAATTGCATCATTGCCTTTGGGACTCTTAGGCAATCCCGTGATGAAATCCATACTGATGTTATCCCACTTCCATTCCGGAATAGGTAACGGCTGTAATAGACCTCCGGGTCTCTGATTTTCAGCTTTGACTTGCTGACAAACCTCACACTTCGCGACAAATTCAGCCACATCCCGCTTCAAACCTGACCACCAGAAATGCTGCTTGATGTCCTTGTACATCTTAGTACTCCCAGGATGTACAGACAGAAGAGTAGCATGCGCCTCCTGAAGAATACTCTCTTTCAGGTCCGCCTGATTTGGAACGCACAGCCTATCTCCGAACCACAGCACTCCATCCCTGATTTGAAATTCGGGTAACCTGCCAGCACCAACCTGCTCCTTCATCTCCAAAGTACCAGCATCAACCTCCTGACTTGCAATGATCCTTGCATTCAAAGTAGGCTGAAGCCTCAACTGAGCCAAAGATGCTCCCAATCCTTGCAAGACAACCTCAATACCAGCTCGGTCCAGCTCCTCAATCAGATGCCTCTGAGTTGTAATTAAACAGGCCAAACTGCTCTTGCGGCTAAGTGCATCAACCACAACATTAGCCTTTCCAGGATGATACTTGATCTCAGGTCGCATATCCTCGAGCACTTCCAACCATCTCCGCTGCCTCAAATTGAGATCCCTCTGCTGATATATATACTTCAAGCTCTTATGATCCGTGTACATATTCAACTTCTCACCGTACACGTAGTGCCTCCATTGCTTCAAGGCAAAGATAATCGCAGCCAACTCCAGATCATGAGTCGGGTAATTCTTCTCATGTGGTCGTAGTTGTCTGGACCCATAAGCGATTACTCTTCCTTCTTGCATTAAGACACACCCAAGCCCCCGATGTGAAGCATCGCTATAAACGTCATACTCAACACCAGCTCTAGGCAAAGCCAAAATAGGTGCAGTAGTCAGTCTATCTTTCAACTCCTGAAAACTTGCCTCACATTGCTCGGTCCACTTGAAGCTCACATTCTTCTTGGTCAGTCCAGTAAGCGGTACAGCTATCTGAGCATAACCTTGAATGAATCTCCGATAATACCCAGTCATTCCAAGGAAACTTCTGACTTCCTTCACTGTAGTAGGCCTTGCCCAATCTCTCACTGCCTCTATCTTCTGAGGGTCAGTTGCCACTCCCTCCTTAGAAAGGATGTGACCTAGGAATGCCACTTCAGACTTCCAGAAATCGCACTTGGATAACTTGGCATACAACTGCTGCTCTTCCAGCTTCTGCAACACCGCTGCCAGATGCTCAGTGTGCTCCTCCTCTGACTTGGAGTACACGAGAATATCGTCGATAAACACCACGACGAAAGAATCAATAAACGGCCTCAGAACTCTGTTCATCAAGTCCATGAAGATTGCAGGTGTATTCGTCACTCCGAATGGCATAACTAAGAATTCGTAATGCCCATGCCGAGTTCTAAACGCAGTCTTATGCACATCTTCAGCTTTCACTCGAACTTGGTGGTAACCTGATCGAAGATCTATTTTGGAGAATACAGCTGCTCCTTGTAGACGATCGAACAAGTCATCAATTCGAGGAATCGGATACTTATTCTGAACAGTGACCTTATTCAGCTCCCGGTAATCGATGCACATTCTCATCGATCCATCCTTCTTCTTTACCAAAAGCACTGGTGCTCCCCAAGGTGACGCACTAGGTTGAATAAAGCCTTTTCCCAACAGTTCCTCAATCTGCCGTTTCACCTCATCCTGTTCCACTGGAGCCATTCGATACGGTGCCTTAGAGATGGGTGCACTTCCCGGTTGAACAGTGATGCTGAACTCTACATCACGATGCGGGGGTAACCCAGGAAAATCTTCCAAGAACACTGTCGGATAGTCCCGAACCACAGGAATCCCTTGCACTTCCACAGGAGTCTCTTCCTTGCGGATAGTTGCCACCAGCTTAGAACATTTCCGCTTCCTTTGGAACGTGACTTTCAGGTCCTCCTGGAGCCTTCACTGTCACCGTCTTGGTCTTACACTCGATGCTTGCACTGTACACCGACATCCAATCAATGCCAATGATAACATCGACTCCCAAGATAGTCAGCTCGATCAGATCAATGCCAAAGATTCTATCCCCAATCACAATCTCGCAATCAGCATAATACCGATCAGTGGTTAAAGTTTCCCCTGACGGAGTAGCTACTGCTAAGGTCTTGCCTGGGAAAATCTTCGGTTCAACTCCCAACACTTTAGCAAACTTTGGAGACACAAATGTATGAGAGGATCCAGTATCAAACAATATGACAGCTTTCATTCCATTAAGATAGAGTTCGCCTGTTACATAATATACACCATTACATAACAGCCTCACTAAACAAAGGGAAAAGAAATGACAAAGACTCTAAACACCAGCCCTCGTACCAGAGATGACCTGATCTGCCTCCTCAGCATCAGCTTCTGTCAAGGCAAATACTCGCCCTGATTGGTACGGCCTCTTCCCAGCCTGCTGCGTTGGTGCGTTGCTGTTTCCACCCTGTAGTTTGGGACAGTGAGATTTGTAATGCCCCGTTTCACCACAGTTGTAGCAAGTCACCGCAGAAGGTCTCACCACATTGTTTCCAGGTCCTCCAGCTACACCAATAGCGTTCGCCCCTGTCGGTTTGAACCTCTGTGCAGATGGTTGCCCCTTGAAACTCCCCGATTGTGCAGGCCTCTTCCCGGACTGCCAGTTGTTCCTCCTGTTCTGGGCCATGTGGAACTGCTCCATATCCGCCTCCGTCGCTGCTGCCCTTTTGACCAGCTTATCGAATCGCCTGATACCAAGAGGTATCATACGAGATCTCAAGCTAGGCCTCAGACCATGCTCGAACTTGCGAGCTTTCTTGGCCTCATCCATCACCAGTTCTGGAGCATACCTGGAGAGCTGAGTAAACTTGGTCTCATATGCTCTCACCGACATGCTGCCTTGCTGAAGCGACAGGAACTCCATCGCCTTCTTCTCCTGGACGTCGGAGGGAAAATAGTGGCTGCGAAACTCCTCCAGAAATTCCTCCCAACCAAACAACAGACCTCCCATGGTCCTCTTCATGGATTGCCACCAAACCGCCGCGTCCTTCTCCAGCTGCAAAGTCGCCAACTTGACCTTGCTACCCTCCGGGGTCTCCAATACCTCAAAGATCGTCTCCACTTGCCGTATCCAGTTGTCAGCCGCATCTGGGTCTGACTTTCCCTCGAATACAGGTGGTTTCATTCTCTTGAACGATTCCACCAGCTTAATCGCCTCGGGCACTGGATTTGCCGGCCCCCTAGCTTGGTTCTGAGCCACTGCATTCAGTGTCTGGTAGACCCTAGCAAGTTCAGTCTCCAGATCCAAACCTTCCCCATTCCTTGCTCCTCTTCTCGACATATTCTGATGCAAAAGATCCGTCAAATTCGAAGTATATAACAAGAATTTAAACCAACCTCCATTTCATTGAATTAAAAAAGTTTATACATTCGAATTTAAAAAACATCTCTAAACATCAGAATGAAAGAAACAGAAGCTACAACACTCTAACTCCTACGGGTCCTCTTCGCTGCTCGAAGTTCTTCCCGCAGTTCATCAACCTCATCCTTCAGCACATCAGTTAGGTTCTTTTTTCTTCTCAAGTTCCCAAATCCGATGGCTAAGAACAGAATAGTCGGCCTTCCGCTTCTCCAGCTGAGCCTCCAACAATCCAACTCTCTCCTTCAGGGTTTCCACTTGCCTCTGAAGAGAAGCCACAAGACCACTTGGAACTGGTACTTCTTCTTCGTCGGAAGAAGAATCATCAGATGAATCCGGAGGTGGGGTGATCTCTCGGGATTCAGGGTACTCCTCATCATCAAAATCAGCTTGTCCAGGGTAGTACTCGTCCTCGGAATCTGCCTGTCCAGGATGGTACTCTTCCTCAATGATATGCCAGTCGTCGCCTCCAGCAGGGTCGAAGTGATCAGCCATCTTAGAGATAGAAAGGAAGAAGCATAAATCATAGAGCAACACAAATGTAAGTCACTTACATTTAAATCTCTAGATTCAAACACACACTCTAATGTCCACTTCTAGGGTGTCGTTCCCTATAAATTTGTACAAGTGTGAAAGTGTAGAAAGCGTGGCTCTGATACCACTCTGTAACGCCCCGAATCCCAAATACACTGAATTTGAGATGTTCTACAGGATCTTTTCACTTTCTTTAGTACACTTTTACAGGAAAATTAAAACTTTTCATCATACATCAGAGATTACATCCATTTACATCTTTTCTTTTGCACAGCGGAAGTAAAATATAACAATTAAATACAAGTACAACAGCTTGATATAATCTTTAAGCATCCAAATCCTCTTTAATCTTTAGCATAACATTTACCTGCATGTCAGACTGTGGGTACGTCAGTTTATTCAACCGACGATCATTATACACGGCCATCCTCTCTATGCCGGAAATAGTATAACTTAACATTTCATATTTAGCAACCACAAACTCGTCACATTTCAAACTAAAGGGACTACCCTATTGATGTCGTGTTGTGATTGTGCACTTAGTCCTTAATGCAGTTACTTATGTTATATGACACTAATGCACACTTGTTCGGATTCTATGCATCCCATACTACATAGGTCCGAGGGCAAGCCCTTATTCGTTGTTCATCTTTATAGGGTTCAATCCCCCGTTATGATTTAATCTACTACTGTAATTACGGTAAGTATCCTAGATGTTATCTGACCTACGAACTCATGTTTAGGCACTCTGGAGTAGTATCCTCACCCAGACGCATCATGGGAATTCCTGAGATACGCTCTCAACATAAACATGACACCACCCGTAGTCTTCAAACATCCCACGAGCGTCGCCACTGGGACGGTACTCTGGAATAGTATCCTCACCCAGACTCGTCATGGGAATTTCTGGGATACGCTCTCGCCGCTACCCAGGGCCCTCATACTCAGTGTTTTTCTCTTACTTTCATCACGTCTTCACTATGCACTAGTCCTTAGTTTCATTAAAAATCATGAACAAAATTAATCTCTAGAGTTAGCCTCTCCATCAACCGGACTTATTCATTCATTTCATCTCGACCAACCTTGGTCTAATTTCACTTATTTCATTTCTCGATGCCGGGGAGACTTAGCTACTCTATTTCAAATTTCATTTCACAACCTTCAATTTATACAATTCCCATGTCGAGTTCTCAAACTCACATGTACATTCTCTTTCAATTCATGAATTCACTTTGTTCCCAAGTCCATCATTACACAAATTTTGCATATACTTATCAATCGTCACATCATGATAATTCTACATTACTAAACGATGTACACATTTCATGTTATTCCACAAGTGAGAAAACACTTGCATCATGTCACACAACTATATCTCTTTTACCAAATTAATACTTGAAGTTCTCATTCACTTCTTTTGTCAAATTTTAATCCCATAATATTAATCTATATGAACTCATATATCAAGCTATGCATTTTTTAACTACAACCATAGTTAAATTCATTCAAATAATACTCAAACCATTCCTATAAAATTCCTTATATTTTTCGGAGAATTACCATATTTTTTCCACATTTTTTGGACATCTACAACTCCCAAAAAAAATATTTTTTTATAAGTGCCATAGGGAGGAATGGAACCCAGGCACGACAGAGAAGGAGCCAAGAGCACCCGCCAACAGGCCGACTGTGCTAGCGGTATAGAAGGAATGAATTAAGTATATAGGGTTGGTTGACAGTTGTGTATATATATATACTCAGTTTGGTAAAAAAGTGGTGAAGGCCAGGTTCGAACCGCACCGCTCAGAGAAGCAGACCGCGATCAGAGACTGCCTGAGCCACTGGCTCGGGTTGTCTTAAACCCACACAAAAATCCATATGTATTATTTTCGCACAGTTTTAAAAATAACTCGGTATTCATGTAACCATAGTTTCTTATTGCTTTGGAAAAATTTACTGAAAACTTCCAGATCAGTTCTCACTCGTACCAGTAAGATAAAAATAATTTTTTGTACTATAAAAATGTATTTTTTCCCACAAATCAATGAATTACTCACTAAATCTACTATTTCTTTTATTTTCGACATTGAAATAATCAATTAGTCTTCTAATCCCTTTTTCTTTCACAATTCTCTTATGGTAACTCATTGTTATTAATCTATATTCACACCATATACATCTTTTGGATTTTTCCATACCCATATCCACAAAAGGATTCTTTTTTTTTTTTTGCACATGAATAGGTAAAACTCAAAAATACTAATTTTTTGGGTATTTCTATTTTGATGACAACAAGCAATTACATTGGTTCATCTATGTCACAACATATACCACTACTCCTGAATTAACATATTTACAACTCAAACATTCAAGCATACTCCCTATTCAAATTTTGAAGTGTGTCATTTCCTTAGTCAATTTCGCGTTTCAACCATTCAATTAACAAACAATTTAATGGAGATTTTCACACATCAAACTAGCCATATTCCACCATCATTCAATTAAACTAATCATCATAGAAAGTTCTACATATAATTAATTTCATGCTAGAATTTCACACACAAATTAATCACATCATTTCAATCCATTCATATACTAACTTTTCAATTAAAGTGGGCTCTTATTAGTATTTTTCATGTATAGTGTTTGATAATCAAAACTAGCATGGACTTCTATACTAGAAATATGAAATGTTTTACCCACCTTGAATGGAGAGAAAACACAAAAAGCAACAAGTCCTTGTAGATGAAAGCACCTCCTCCTAGCCAAAAGCACTCAAGCTCCAAGCCTCCAAACCAATGCCGAATGCTTCTCCTTGCACCAACCGAAAGCTTCCCCTCCTTAGTGATGCCGGCCACTCCAAGCACAAAAGCCCACACAACTCTCTATCTTTATATCTCACACAATCACTACAATACTATAGCTTAGAAATTATACTTTGCAGATCAAAATTAGCCATGAGAGGGGGGGGGGTATTTATACTAAAAAATGAGTGGAATGGAGGGCCAAGATTGCTTGGGTAGTTGTTGGATGAAGGGCTTAGATCAAAGTAGGAGTTAGGAAAACTACCCACTACTAAGAAAGTACCACCATGTTCTCCACACTCAAAATCAAAAATCCCTCCAAAAAGAATGATACCCGGCCTCCCATAGTGAGTGTGCATTGCACGTGTACGTGTAGTGCACGTGCATGCAACTAAGCCAAATTTGTACCTTCTTAAATTTGTATAAAAATAATTTAGTAAAAAAAAGTCTTCTACATGACAAGTTTAATTAAAATAGGTCCATTCATGGGCTTTCTTTGTGGGCCAAAACTAGTTTATAAAAATAAATAAAATAAAATACTTTTTGGGCTTTTTAAGAAAAGGGCTTTTTACTAAATTAAAATAAGGCTTTAAAGAAAGGCTTTTGTACTAAAATGATTTGAAAAATATATTTTTAAATATACACATCATGATAAAATAATCCAAACAAAATATTGCACGTGCACACTACGTGCAAAATAAATAATTTTTCATTAATTGAAAAATCAGGGTATTACAAGGTCTACATGTGACATGTCCAAACCACCTGAGGCGATTCTCTCTTACCTTATCTTAGATTGGAGCTACCTTTAGCATGTCTCGTATATGTTCGTTTCTAATTCTATTCTTTCTTATTTTGCCACACATCCATCTTAGCATCCTCATCTCCGCTACACTCATTTTTGGACATATTGTTTCTTTGTTGCCCAACACTCTGCTCCGTACATCATTGTTGGTCTAACATTCGTCCTATAAAAATTTTTCTTCAACTTCGAAGGTATACGTTTGTCACACAAAATACAAAACACGTAGACCCAATTTGTAGACAATTTTAATATTGATGGCTTCTTAAGGATTTTTTGTAAAAATCTCTTTACAAAATTATGTTTGGACATCCGTCCTATAAATTTTTTCCTTCAACTTCAAAAGTATATGTTTGTTACACAAAACACAAAACACAAAACACAAAACACAAAACACAAAACACGTAGACCCTAGTATGTAGAAAATTTTAATATTGATGGCTTCTTAAGGATTGTTCGTAAAAATCTCTTTACAAAATTATGCTTGGACATACATTTGCACTAAATCTCTAATCTCTACAATAATAATAATAATAATAATAATAATAATAATAATTTAATCTAATATTATAATAGAAGAGTTGGGGTTGTCATTTGTCAACATACAAACCCGTGAGTTGCACGTGCAACTCCAACTCTCCCGTTAATTACAACAAAAACAAACAAATAAAAAAAATTCCACCTATTTAAAATGTGCAACACAAGTGCAAAATAATTTTACAATATTCTTTTAACACTAAACATACACATATGTTGCACGTACAACTAAAATTCTACTTATAAATATGTGCATTGCACGTACAAATTGTAGCTTTTCCTTCAAAATATTTTTTCCAATTATGTGCAACGCATGTCCAACTCCAAAACTATTTCTTAATACGTAAATCGCACATGAAAATCCTTTAACTCTTATCAAAACGTGCATCGCACGTGAAAAATAATAGTAATAATAATATAATGGGATAAGGCTTTAGTGTCATTTGTAAATCTATCAACGCATGTGACGCACATACAAAACTAATATGGAGGAGGCTCCTAGTTCGAATCCTCACTACGTCAAAGTTTTTTTTTAAATTTTTTTTATTTTATTAAGACGTGCATCGCACGTGTAAATTACTAAATAACTTAAGGGGGCGTTTGGTACAAGGACTTTTTTTGTTTCCTGGGAATCTTAACTTGGAAATTTAGTTTTCCATGTTTGGTATGCTAATTTTCAAATTCAAATTCCTAGGAAACTAACATTCCTAGGAATTTTGTTTGCCACAATTCCCACCAAAAATTTTCCATTGGGGGGATGAGATTCTTAGATTCCCAAGTGCTTGGGAGAATGTTATTTCTTTAAAATTACAATTTTGCCCCTAAAATTTTAAAAAAGAACCCTAAACCTGGCTCTTTATATTCTTCTTTTTCCTCCCCAATAAACCCATCCCCTCTTGCAAGAGGGGAAGAAGGAATGGCACTGTTTTTTGTCTGCTGTAACCCGAGTTGTGGTCATAGATGGAGCGATTAAACAACAGCTCTTTTCTATTGTAGCTAACTGCAGCCCAAACTTGAATTAGTTTTTCATTTTCAGTTCCACCAGTTTACTTAACTTGAAACTTTTGTTGTTTGGATGATAGTTTTGAATAGCTGTGTGACTTCAATTTGGATGATATGTAGAACGTTAGCTGATTTGGATGATGTTTCATGAATAGCTATTCTGTTGTGGGCATGTGATGTTGTTTTGGAAGCAACATCTTTGTGTTTGGATGATATGTCTTGAATGGTGCATTTTGATCTTGAAATTCCTCATTTAAAAATTTTATTCAGATTGTTATTGTTGGAAGATTTGTGTTTTTTATTACTTGTTAGAACATTTGGAACTTTTGTATTTCTAAGTATTTGTTGGAGCTTCTAAGTACAATTTTGTGATTCTAAGTAAACTTTTTAGTTAGTAGATTGTGTGGCACAATTTAATCATGGTGTTGGAATGTCAAACAAAAGTTTTGATATCCTGCAAATATATTGTCCGCTTTCAATTTTAAGTCATGTACCACTTAAAGTTGTTTGTATTTTGTGGCCCAGATTTGCATCATTTTTTTTACTCAGGTATTTCATCAAATAGTTTGTTTTGTTATTTGAGGATGAGAGGGTATTTTGGACAATAAGATTAAGATTCTC
Organism: Hemerocallis citrina; assembly: GCA_017893485.1. Taxonomy (NCBI): domain Eukaryota; kingdom Viridiplantae; phylum Streptophyta; class Magnoliopsida; order Asparagales; family Asphodelaceae; genus Hemerocallis; species Hemerocallis citrina. Next base: position 205,168,216 of record CM030366.1, on the reverse strand, counting down.
ATGAAATATGTAGTTCAACCAAACATAGGAAATTAAGTTTCCAACTAACATTTCCAGAGATGTTTAGGATCTACAATAACATTTTTTATGATTATTAGGAATCATAAATTTCAGGATTTATGATTTTTGGGAACAAAAAAAAAGTCCTTGTACCAAACGCCTCCTAAGGGCAAAAGGATATTTCATCATAGAAAAAATAGATGTGCATAAAAAATGATCCGCAGCTCATGCGGGTTTAGTATCAATTTTAAAATTTTGGGGGGTTAACCACCAAATCCTGAAATCTCGAGGGGGTCAATAAAAAAATTTATATAAAAAATATGTATTATCTTTTTGACCGACTACCATTGAAATGAGACAACTTGTGATAAACAAATGACCGGCCAAAGCTTAACCCGTAGTGTGTGGTCGCTCTCGTGTTTAGTGACTAGTTTGAGGTTCAAATTGTATGAACTCAATTGACAAAAATAATTATGAACAAAAAAGTTAACATGTAATTCTAATTGTGTCCATATAGTAGCAAAATGACTCGAACTTGTTTAATACAAAGTGCAGGGCCGGCCCCTGCCTTGAGGCAGGGGAGGCAGTCGCCTCGGGCCCCCAAATTTTGCATAGTTTTAGGGGTCCTAATTTTTTTCCTTTATATTTATATATACATTTTTTGCGAGTAATATGAGTAATATTTTTTTAGAGCCTCAAATTTATCTTTTTTTTCCGTCTGTTTTTAAAATTAGTATTTGGATTGACTTATTTTAGTTAGACTTGGGTTTGTATGAAGATTTTTTTCTCAAATCCCTAAATTCCCATCAAGTTCTTCGTATATATCACAGATCGTGTGGACGGGGCAGTTGTTCCACTCTGCTCCATTAATAATGAAGACGCTGATCACCTGTTTGTGGGATGCGACTTCACGCGTCCGCTGTGGAAAATTAGTTTCCTTGCATGGGAATTCCCTTCTATCCCTCCCAACTTACACTCTTGCTGGTATATTCTTCCCCCGAACAAAAAATACCACAGAGCATGGAATCTATCGGTTCAAATTATAATTTGGATCATTTGGATGGAAAGAAATAAGAGGTTATTCCGACACTGCGCTTCCTCTATCCATTTCATAATAGAAGATTTTTTATTTCTCTTCAATTTTTGGTCTTCGACGTTAAAAATTGAAGCTAGAGATGCTCTTTTCAGTCGTAGGCTAGAAGAAGCCATTCTCTGCCTACGTACCCTTAATGCTTTATAAGTTTCTCTAATTCTGAGCTTTATTGGATTATCCCCTTTTATTACTGCTATTCTTTTTTACCTATCTTCTTCCTCGCAGGTTTGAAGTTGCCTTGGGTTGTGTTTTGATGGCGGCTGCGCTGATGCGCTTTTTTGCTTGGTTTAGCATTTTCCACTCTAGTAGCGCAGTGGATGCTCTTATCTTCTGTCTTCTTTGTTCATAAAACTTTATGTTGTTTAGCTATTTTGAGCAACTCTTGGCTCTTAGCTGGGTTGTATGATGGGGGTTATTTTTCTTTTGCTGTTGTTGCTTTATCTGGATTTTGTTATTCTGGCTGTTGTTGTATTACCTCGTGGTTTGGCGCCTCTAGACCGAGCCCCATGAATATATTAGATGTTGGATTATTTAGTTTGCTTGGTGCTCTTGTGTTGTTGGAGCGGCATTCTTATGGTCTGTTGGCTTTGAGGTGTTTGCCTCTCGTACGCATATAGGCATTTCCTGACTTTTGTGCATATTGGCTCAGTGATGTTCGTCTTTTCTTAGCGAGGTCTTGGAGGATTTTGCCTCCTTATTTAATTTTAGTTTCGTCTTTGGCTCCATATGACTTTTACCATTCCGTTAGACTTGTTATGAGTATTTTGTAGCTATTTTATTTCCATCCTATCTATGCTTCGGCTCCATTGTTGCGGGTTGTGAGCTGTCGCTAGGATTTTAAGGAGCGTGGCAGGGTTTGTCATTGTGGTTTGGTGTGGGCTAGGCCTTTATTTCCCCCTCAGGTGTTGAGTGCTGTTGTGTCCAGGGCACTCGAGGCTGTTCTGGGTTAGTCTGGAATTCGCGCCTCCGCACAGTTGGTGCTTGACGGGTGTATCTTTCAGCGCACTTCCCTCGCAGCCGAGCTCGATCGTAGCGTCCAGCACGATTACCTCTCGTCAAGGGGTACTGAGTCGTCGTTGTTCTAGCGGTGCTGTCCCCTCATTCGGGCCAGTTCACAGTCTCTGTTGATTTCGTCCTTCTGTGTTGTTGTATATTATTCTAATGGAGGCTTGTTATTGCGATGCCTTGAGTGTTTTTCTTTTTCTTCTTCACCTGTAAGGTTTGGTTTTACGACTCGTAAAACTCACTCTGTACTACTTTTGATTAATGTTATTGTTTGTTTGGCTTGAGTCGCAAGACTCTATCCGTTTCATCAAAAAGTTCTTCGTATATATCGGTTATTATGAATTGTAGCAAAATTTAATTTTAAAAAAGTGACCATTTTTAATAATAAAAAAAATATGTATGGAGCCCCATTTCGGGGGTTCGCCTCGGCTCCTGTAAACTCAGGGCCCACTCTAACAAAGTGCTATCAGAAAACCTGCAAAAGCCCTCTCCACTCAGATCACGCTTATTGTATTGTAAATGAAGATACAATAATTGGAACACACACTAGTATATATATTGACCCGCATACTTACAAGTAGTATCTCAATTTGGCACGTATGAATCTGTCTACTTGACTTCGTCTATGTAAATCATACAAACATCATAGGAAATTTTACTGACCAGACGATTAACTGGCTAAGCCAAACTTAAACTTACCACTCGATCGTAAAAACTTACATTATGACCTTCTGAGACCTACACAAAATGGGGATCAAACTTGTCTATTTTTTCCAACCAACAAATTTTCTTACATAGACTAAATATAAAAAAAGTATACAAAGTTTTGGGCCAGTTTAAAAAAATTATACAAATGTTTTTTTTTAAAAAGGACACAATGTTTAAATAAACTCCAATGGGTTAGTTAGGGTTAGGGTTAGGGTAGGGTTTAAAAAAACCACTTTCATTTTTCATTTGTGTTTAAAAAAACCACATTCATCTTTTATTTGTGTTTAAAAAAATATCAATTAACTAATCAGATATTTAAATAAATTCTCCCGAACTAACCATAATCCTAACCCTAACTAACCCAGTGAAGTTTATTTAAACATTGTGTCATTTTTTTTAAAAAAACTTCTGTGTACCTTTTTTAAACTGGCCCAAAACTTTGTGTACTTTTTTTATATTTAGCCTTCTTACATATTATGAAGTATGTTTTTAAAATTTTTGATAATCTTTTATAATTTGTTTTTTTATAATCCATAAAGTCTGTTTTCTAATACGCAGCCAAAAGATGGAAAAATCCCATAACTCAATATTTACTACTGTACAAGTATCGATGAGGATATCGAGTAAACTTGTTTGATATATAGATATATTCTCAATATAATATAATAATATTGTGTATAATGTTCTATGGGGCAACATGTGCTTTCATGTGTTATCTGTTAATTGTTAGACCGGGTTGACTGGGCATGAAGCATAGTACCCTAAACCCAGTTTCATCTCATATATACTGGTATAGAGATAATGCCCTTGTGATATTCCAATTCATGATAAGCAGGGTATAATATCTCTAGTAAAATGGATATTAACCCTAACCCTGAATTTCTCTTATTATTATCTCTTATAATCTCTAACAAAACTTACATTAAATATTAATGCTAAATATATTTTTAAAAAACCTTATTGAAGTATCGCGCGTTTTTAAAAAAACATTATTGAAGTATCGCACGTTTAAAAAAAACCCCACTGAACTTTATATAAAAAAACCGCACTCAACTACGGTTTCAAAAACCCCCAGTGACAGAGTTAACTTCTGTTAGGTTTAATGTCACGTGTAGCACACATGACTTTTTTTGGGATAAAAATGCCCACTGGTCAGGATCACTATATCTCTCAGAAAAGCATGAACATATGATCAACGGTTCAGAATTATTCAAAATATGATTTATTATTTTTAATTCATTTTATTAATTTTTAATTCGAATTAATTAATTAGAAAATATAAAAAAATTAAAAAGTTTGAATTAATTAATTTAAAATTTTTAAAATAATTATAATTTCGGGGGGAAAATGAAAATATTCTAGAAGATAATTAGGAATTTAGAATAATTAATTAAAAATACAAAAAATTAATTATAAAAATAGGAAATTTTGATTTAAAATTTTGAAAAAGTATTAAAATTTGAAAAGAAAATTTGGAAAAAGCAAGTGAAATTTGAAAAACTTCAAAATGTAATTAGAAATTTAGAATAATTAATTAAAATCCAAAATTTAATTATAAAAAATGAAAATGTGATTTGAATTTTTTAAAATTGATTAAAAATTTTAAAAATTAATTAAAAAATCCGAAAAACTTTTTCAAAAAATTAGAAGTTGAGAATAATTAGCTAAAAAAATTTAAAATAAGTTTTGGAAGTTTGATTTTAATTTGAAATTTTGATTAAAAATTAGAAAAAAATAGGGAAAATCTATTTTTAAAAAACTGGAATAATTTTAAGAAATAAATAAATATAAAATAATTTGTAACCACTGTTTCCCCAAATACGTATTTTCCATGTATTTTCTGTATTAAAATTTTCGTAAATTATTTTTACCGCTTTCAAATTCTTTTGTCAACATGTATTGTTGGATCTCCTATTAAAATCTGTTTTCGATCAATAAGTTTATTTGTAACTATTTTCTATGATTTTTATATTGTAATGCAATTATTATTCTTTTTATTATTACTCTTATTTTTATTATTACCATTATTATTTTATCATTTTCTTCTTATTATTATTGTTATTATTGATATTTTTGACTGGTTATTAAAAATATACTTCTATTTACTAACTGTATTTGTAGTATTTTAAATAAATTCTATTTTGTAATGCCAATTAAATTTTTATTATAGACAATATTTTTATAAGTTATTTTATTTTTCTATTGAAATTTTAATACCCTAATCCATTTTAAAACCCATTAAAATACTCAGCCTACCCTATTCCACCCGTTTCACACCCAAACCTTAAATCCACTAATACCTTACACTCATTTTAAAGCACCTATCTGCCCTATATGCTAAACCCATACCCGTCACCCTATTTTACCCCAAACCCGTTTAGAACCTTCAGTCGTCACCCTGTTCTCGCATAACCCTAATATGTCTCTACTTATACTAGTAATTTACACGTGCGATGCATGTCTTAATAAATATAGTTTTTTACAATAAAAAATTAGACATAGTCTGGATTTGAACTTGGAACCTCCTTTATAATAGTTATGTACGTGTATTGCACGGGTTGGCAGAATGAAAAAATATTTACAAATGACACTAAGGCCTTCTCCCATTATAATATTAGAGATATACCCATGCTCCTGTTTCCCCATCTTGAACCCATCATGTAACGCCCCGTATCTTTCAAAAGAGTATAGTAGTATATAAAATAATATATATGTTGAAAAAGATAGAAAAGTGGCTGTTATATAAGAAAAACTAGGTTTGCCCGTTGACACGTGCCTACGGCACGTCTTCGGAACGGTGCACTTTGTTTGATAATATAAAATAGTTTTGGAGGTCGAGCAAAAATTAATTGAAGTAGCAAACATATTATATGATAAACTTTTGGGGGTCCAGCAAAAAGCATATTATATGATTTTTTTGAATTTTTTGAACTACTTTTAAAGTTTCATTTTTTTTTTTAAAAAATTTTATTTTTATTTTCTTAAATTTTTGAATAGAAGAGGGAGGGAGAGAGGGGGGGGGGGGGAATTAAAATATATATATATATATATAGGAGTTGTTTTGGGTGGGGGATTTGAATTTGAGTTTTGGAGGGAAACTTTTGGGGGGAAAATATGTTTTGTGATGTGAGATCTGAGCCTTTGATTTTTTTAGGGATTGAAGGAGAACCACTTGATAGCTTTCTTTGTGTTTTATTATATAGATATGCTAGATGGCATATTGGTAATAAATTTGAAAATGTGAAATGGATTGTATTAAATAGGTGGGGGGGGGGGGGGGCACACGCGTGATGGAGAAGGAAAAGAACAAATGTGCTGTTGGCCTTCAAGGGCGACGTCACCATATGGTGACGTGGCCGGCTTTCTGTGAGCTCTCGGAGGAGAGTAAAAACAGAAGAGTTTGAATGAGAAATGTCCCATATCGAGAGTAAAAATGATCATAATAATATTAAAACATAATAGCCTATGATCAAGAGTCACAAATCCAGTTAACCACCTTTTGAGAGGCAGTCTGTGGTGGGCAGTTGTACTACATAGTATCTAATTTGTCTTATAAATTGTATAAATTGTCTGAGCTAGAGGCATGGGCGTTACAAATGGTACCAGAGCCGACTTTCGACACTGAGTGTGGGGCATATAGTCGGGCGGCATACTCCAGGACTATGGTCAGCCCTCAATTAAATTCGAGACTGTTATTGATCGAGCGGTGTACTCCGGGATCATGAATGATCGAACGGATAGAAGAGCAGATGCTCCACAACGGTTAGAAAGGAGATCCTGCACTAGATTGTGCATGCCCATGCTCAGCGTGGATGCTGATTTCTGAAGGGGGTGTGTGTGTAACATCCCGTAGTTTTCAAAAGAGTATAATAGTATATAAAATAATATATATGTTGAAAAAGATAGAAAAGTGGTTGTTATATAAGAAAAATATGCTAGATGGCATATTGGTAATAATTTGAAAATGGGAAATGGATTGTATTAAATAGGTGGGGGGGGGGGCACACGTGATGGAGAAGGAAGAGAACAAATGTGATGTTGGCCTTCAAGGGTGACGTCACCATATGGTGACGTAGCCGGCTTTCTGTGAGCTCTCGGAGGAGAGTAAAAACAGAAGAGTTTGAATGAGAAATGTCCTATATCGGTAGTAAAAATAATTATAATAATATTAAAATATAATAGCCTATGATCAAGAGTCACCAATCCAGTTAACCACCTTTTGAGAGGCACCTGTGGTGGGCAGTTGTACTACATAGTATCTAATTTGTCTTATAAATTGTATAAATTATCTAAGCTAGGGGCAGGGGCATTACACATCGAGTCTCCATGTTCTTCATCCTCTCAGTCGTACCTCCTTACTCTCTGTTCTATCCCCCTTGCACCCCCCCCGGTCTCCGATCATCTCTCCCCCTATCCTTCTCCTCTTGTCTGGCAGCGATGCATCGCCCTGCTATAGCCTCCCTGTCCTGCCACCTGCAGCGACAGTTGCTGCCAGCAGACGACACCCCTCTGGCCCTGTGCTCCCTCATCTCGGTGACGCACCAGCACCCCGAGGTAGTGACTGCACCTCTCTGTAGTCCCCCTCCCACCTTTTGCCCGTCTTCCGGTGTTCTCCGCTCTCCCATGCTGTGTTTTCTTCCCCGTCGACGGAATAGAAAACACACTTGTAGTTGCTTGGTCTTGGTGTGCGTGTTGTTCTTGTTGTGTGCGGGTGCTCGTTGTTGTGGTCGTAGTTCGTTGCCGTGGTTCGTTGTCCGTATTCGTGGTTCGTGTTCGTGAGTCGTGATTGGTTTGTGCGATCGTTGTGTTCGTGCCCCGGGAATCCGTTCCCGTTATTCTCGCTTTGCTTCGTTCCTGTCATCGTTTCTCAGGAAAGTAACTTGTATTTTTTTCTTTGTATAATACAAGTACAAAATACCGCTTGTAGTGTAGTTGGGTTCTAAAGACAATTCGTGTGTGAATCCTCTGTTACATATTGTCCCTATTGTATCGATTCGACCATAGTTGCCTCACGACATACATGACATGAAACAACTAGGGATGACCACTTTTGGATGTATATGTACATGCTATTTTGGGATATCGTGTGTTTGAAGTGTTATTCGTGCTATACTTGTCATGGACTTGCAAAATATCCTATACCATATTGTTTGGACATCTAGTACACTACATTTCATGTTGGGGCGGATTTGGATGAGTTTTACATGAATTATATGATTTTATGTTCGAAGAATAATTCTATATTTTAAGTTACCTTACTTTTGATCAGTATTTTAGACTCTATTAAGGTCAGTATATGAAAAATATTTGTGAATATGAACTGTAGAGAATTCTGCCAATTTTCCAGCCCTTCTGACGGATCTCAGTTTCATTTTATGAGTTGTGAGTTATGTCTATTTTACTACAGAGGTGTAGAGAGATTCCAGATTTGGTTTTCTATGAATTCTAAAGAGTAATCTATTTTTATCGTGATGTTAAAAGTATTATTTTGATCCAATATTTTGTACAATACAACTAGACTTGATTGGGATTAATCCTGAATTTTTGTGGATTTAGTTGATGAGTTTTACAAACTATTCTGTACTTGTAAATGACTACTATAGTATCAGATTATCCTTACTGTTCAGTAAAGAACCGAATTTTTGACCTAATTCTATCTGCTGTCACTAAAATCTTTCTTAATATGAAAGTTATCCTACTGTATCTATTTTATCACCCTTTTGACGGATCTGGATTTTGATTTGTATTTTGTGAGAAATTGCTATGTTCGTACTACAGTGTTTATGATTCCAGATTTACGAAACTACTGTTTCTTGCCGTTTTCTGATTTTACTTAACTATTCTATTTTTTTTGAAAAATTATGAAACTTTATTTTCTGATACTAAACATACTAGGGAATACACCAGATTTTTCGTGGATTTAATTTGTGATTTTTCATGCTGTTTTCCTGTATATGAATACAAACTTCTGATTTCTGGCTGAACGTGTTTTCTGGATTCAAATCATTTTTGAGACTTGTTGTTGTAAAATACCATATGGCTTGTATATATTTGCTGGATTCGGTCGGGAGTCTACTTTTCAAATTCTTTGACGAATCCAGGTTTGCAAGTTTGTAGCAACTGGAATTCCAGATTTAGTGCAGTGCTGTCTTGCTGTCCTAAACTATAATTTTCGTTGTTCTATCTTTTTATATGTTGTCTTTCACTCGTACATGTTTATCTTGCAACCTGAACCTGGTACTTGTTTATGACATGATATTCTTACTCTGTTTTGTGACACGTACATGCCTGTTTAATAATAATAAAATGTAACAAGCCGGGGTTAAGAGAAATACCTTGGTAGTGGACAATATAGGTATGTGTACTCAGAAAGGGTCCCGTGATCCCATTATCTGTTGCCATGTTTCATGATTACATGATTCATGTATGTTATTATTATATTCTGCCATGAACTCACGATTACATGATTCATGCCTATTATTTTTTTATATTATGCCATGAACTCACGATTACATGATTCATGCCTGTTATTATTATAATTTGCCATGTTTCATGATTACATGATTCATGCCTGTTATTACATGTTGTCATGTTTTATGACTACATGATTCATGCCTGTTTCTGTTGCCACGATTTCACTACGTGATTCTTGCCTGTTTACCTGTTACTTGTTACTTGACTTGATGCCTGAGCACACGGTCCTATAGAAACCCACCACTAGGTCTAAATGTAACTTTTTTGAATGTAGCAACCATGTGGTAAAAGTATGGACGCATGAAGTGCTACCTAGATAGTAATAATACAATACTTGACATATATGATTACCTGTTACATGATTACCTGTACATGCTACTTGTTTACCTGTTCACTTGTTACCTGTTTACCTGCTTGAATGATACTTGACATCTGTTACATATTACCTGTACCCTGTTGCATATCACATTACTTGATTTTGTTCATGATTCATGCCTTTTCCATGCTATGTTATTTACCCTTTCATGTACTTGTATCCTGCACTACAAGCGGCTCGTAACTTGCATTGACGGGAGTTTAATTTTTTTTTTTCTCTTCCTACAATTTATTAAACTATAAATTTGGAGACCAGTTGCCAGATGAAGTTGGTGACATGAGATACTAGTTGCTGGAGTTTTGCTATTTATTATTTATTGTTGTTTTTTTTTGAACAATTGTATTTTGCTACTTGGATTATTTGTATTGGGCAATGTGACCCATAATATTCACTTGTCCAGATTTGATTTATTTGAGATTATAATATTTTGGTTTCAAGTAAATCCTGTTGATATTTTGATTTATATATGTATGCTTGGTTGACTTTTATTGTTTCCGACTCTGATTATTTCCAGTGAAATGTTGTAAAGATTTCTGGCAGCTTATGGATGATGAAAATCATTCGCTGGACTTAGTTACGTATCTGTATTCCGTATTCCCTTTTGGAAAGCGGGGCGTGACATAATTAATTAAAAATACAAAAAATATTTTATAAAAAAAGAAATTTTGAAAAAATGGTTAAAAATTGAAAAAAAAATATGAAAATATTTAGAAAAATGGAAAAGTACAAAAAATAATTAGAAATTTAAAATAGTTAATTAAAAACCCAAAAAATAATTATAAAAAATATAAAATTTTATAATTTTGGGGGGAAAAATGATTAAAAGATGGAAAAAATTAAGAAAAATGTATAGAAGTTCTAGAAATATACAACTACTTCAAAAAGTTAAAAAAAAAAATTCTAATAACCTCTTGAACTATTTTATTGTGTTATCATAGACTTGGTTTCTAGAAGTTCAAAAAAAAAGATTCTTAGAAGTTCATAGATGCAACTATCCTCTTGGACTATTTTAAGGTGTTATCAGAGACTTGGTTCCATCAGTTTATTTATGGCGTTGCATCTTCATATACTAGTAATCTGCATGTGTGATGCATGTTTTGTTTTTTTTTTTGTATTTCCTTTCCTTCAGCTCATTCTTCCATAAATTAATCTAATATGTGCAATTTATATTTTACCCAAATTGGGGGGATTATTCTGTACATGCGATGCACATTTTCTCAATTTTTTTTGAGCTTTAGATTTATTTTGGGACAAAAATACTCAAATTGGGACCAATTTTTTTTCCAGCTTCTGGATTTAATTTTAGACATTTTGTTCCAAAATAAGTTGGTACCAATACAGATATTTGGGTCCCAATTAAGATGTTTTTTTTCAATCCAGAAGATGAAAAAAATTATTTTTGACCAAAATGCCCTAGATTAAATCTAGAAGCTCAAAAATAAAATGAAAAAACGTGCATCGCATGTACATATTAAATCCCCAAATTTAGGTAAAATATAGATTGTACATATTAGGGTAAATTTGTGAAAAATGAACTTAAGAAAAAAAAAAAACGTGCACCACATATGCAAATTACTAGTATAAGAAGCAACACCTGAGCTTTTGGAAGTAGTTGCATCTTTGTAGAATTCTATGGATTTTCCCACTTTTTCCTAGATTTTTCATATTTTTTTTTCATTTTTTAATCATTTAAAAAAACTATAACTAAAATTTCCCTATTTTTACAATAAAAATTTGGATTTTAATTAATTATTCTAAATTTCAAATTTTTTTGGTAATATTTTTCATTTTTTTTACATTTTCCCTTTTTTCCCCCTATTTTACACTCATGTTCAAAATTTCCAATTTTTATAATTAATTTTTTTATTTTTAATTAATTTTTACAGATTTCTAATTTTTTTGATTTTTTTTTCTAGATTTTTCTAATTGTTTTTTTTTTCATCCAATTTTAATCATTTTTCAAAATTTCAAATCAAATTTATGTATTTTTACAATCTATTTTTTATTTTTAATTAATTATTATAAGTTTCTATTTTTTTGGAAAATTTCCAAGTTTTTTATAATTTTATTTTCTTACAAATTTTAATCATTTTAAAAAAATTTAATTCAAATTTCCCTATTTTTATAATTAGTTTTCCGATTTTTAATTAATTATTTTAAAATTTTAATTATTTTTTTAAAATTTTTCTGTTTTCTCCTACATTTTTCCTATCTTTTTCAATTTTATATTATTTTTTCAAAATTTTAAATCAAAATTCCTTATTTTTTAAAATTATTTTTTGAATATTTATTAATTTTTCTAAAATTCTATTTTTTTTGGAATATTTGCATATTTTTCCTTATTTATAATTATTTTTTACTTTTAAATTAATTAAAACAAAATTTTTTACTTTTTGAATTTCTAATTAATTAATCCGAATTAAAAATTAATAATAAAGTAAAAATAATAAATCATATTTTGAAGATATCTGGACAATTGATCATAGGTGCACGCTTTTGTGGGAGATTCAACGATTCTGATGAGTGGACATTTTTGTCCTAAAAAAAGTCACGGGCACTGCACGTGACATGAAACCTAACCGAAGTTGACTCCGTCGCTGTGAGTTTTTTGAAGCCGTAGTTGAGTGCGGTTTATTTAAAAAATGTTTAGTGGGGGTTTTTTAAAATGCGCAATATACTTCGGTGAGTTTTTTTTTTAATATTTAGCATAAATATTAAATTTGTAGGTGCACATGCTGCACTTGTTCCATGAATTTTATCGGAAAAATGCTATATATACATGAGATTCTTTCATAAACTTACATGAAAATTTCCTTTTAAAAATTGGTGGATCTATTAATCACTAAAAGATAAATAAGTAACATTCAACAATCGCTAAAAGACAAACCTCATACTATGAGTTTAGGATATAAGAGCATCCACTATCATTGCTGCTAAAATTTGCAATTTTAGCATTTGACAAATAGATTTTGACGTCGACTGCTGCAGTCGTTTAGTGCTAAATTTAGAAGAGTAGACGATTTTATTTTTCTTTAAAGCTTCTTTTCGGCCGGACGGAAGAAGATCTTTCATCTGAGCAATTATTATTATTATTTTTATTTTAAAAATTATTTAAATGACATTTTCGTAATTATTGTAATGACAATTTAATAATTTTTTGAAAAAAAATTGTGAACAATTTGCTTGGATGGATGAAGATCTTTAGTTCATGCATTTTTTTTCCTTTTTTTTATTTTTAAAATTCTTTTGATGGCAGTCTCATTATTATTGTAATAGCAATTTAGTAATTTTCTGAAAAAAATTATGAACAAATTATCGGGCAGAAGATCTTCTTTCGTTTGAGCATTATTATTATTATTATTTTTTTGATTTTTAAAATTTATTTAAATGGCATTTTCGCAATTTTTATATGACATTTCAGTAATTTTGAGAAAAAATTATTAAAGAACTTGGCAGACGAAAGATGATCTTCCGTCTGACCATATTATAATAAAAAAATTAAACGGGCACAGTTTGATCATCCTTCTTCTATATTTAGTAATTGTCTAAAGTCGTTGCTATCTTTAGCGATTGATTGTTCATTCCTATTCTAAATTTAGGTGTTTTTAGCGAACGATAGTGTAATGTTTTTTCAACTAAAATGCTAATTTTTTAGTTTTAGCAAACGATAGTGGCTCACTGCTCTAATTTCATATATGAGTAGCATTTCTCATTTTATCTGGATCTCAGAAACAGAGTACAAAGTGTGTTTCATGTTCAGATGTTTGGTTTGGTTGGCGTGAGTAGCACTGTCACATTTACCTGATACCTGGACCTGACCCGGACCCGACATTGGACTGGAACCGACCCGATCTATACGAGTCCAGGTCTGGGTCCTAAAATAAGATCCGATGCACTTTCGGGTCGGGTTCGGGTCTGCTCAAAATAGAACCTATCCGGACCCGTTAAAAAATACCCCCTACACATATAGAATTTGAATAATAGGGTTAGGGAATATACATATAAAAGTAATTGTTTAAGATAGATGTGTAAATATAATATTAATTCATGTACTTAAGTGCAAAAATTGTTAAAATCGTAGGGTATCGGGTGCAAAAATACTTAAGTGTAAATATTTATTCTCTACTACCGGACTTGATGGGTAATTTTTTAAAACTATGACCCGGACCCGGATCTGGATCCAGTTTTTAAAGTCCGGGTATAGATTCGGGTCCAATTTTTAGACCCGTAATGTACCGAATCCGGATCTAGATAGTGAAAGACCCGACCCGATAGGACCCGATACCAGCTCCAGGCGTGACAATTTAGGCAGACCTCGTGAACTTTCAACAAAATACTAATCATACCAGCTCCAGGCGTGACAATTTAGGCAGACCTCGTGAACTTTCAACAAAATACTAATCAAACTTTCTAGAATTACGAGTCCCCAACTTCCAAATTCCAATCTCAAAATCAAACACTCAATCCTCCAATTTCAAGCCCCTAAAACTCCCCAATAAAAACCCCAATCTTTGCCGAAACCCAACCACCCAAAAATCAAACAAGAGAAAGAAGAGATGGGAAAAGGGCTATTTGATTTGGAGAAGCACTTTGCATTCTATGGGGCTTACCACAGCAACCCAACAAACATTCTGATCCACACCATCTTTGTTTGGCCGATCTTGTACACTACCCTCATCCCCTTCCACTTCACCCCTACCTTCTTCCACTTCCTCGGCCTTGACATCAACATGGGTTTTGTCCTTGCAGTCATCAATGGCACTTTCTATGTCCTTATGGACAAGAAAGCTGGTTTCTTGGCTGCTCTGCTGTGTATGGTTTGTTGGGTTTCTAGTGGTTCCGTGGCTTCTCAACTGGGCTACTCTCTTGCTTGGAAGGTACCCATATATAGATTGATATATCGTGTTTGATTAATTTTTCAATTGTAATTTTTTTTATTAAAAAATTATAATTATTATAAATTGTGACTAATTCTTCTGCATGTTGTACGTCAAATAAGCAGTGCCATAATTATTTGAGCAGAATAGGTTCTTGTAGCAATTAACTGTCTTATAGCAAAGAGGTTTAAGTCTTACTGTTGTTGTCAATTTGTTCCAATTGTTGTGGTATTTTGATGAAACATGTGTGGTAGCAGTTGGGGGTTTTATGTTGCAATTTTTTATTGATGTTGGAGAAATAACTCTGCATTTATGCAGGTAGTTTATTTTGAAAGGGGTATATCCACACGTGCTAGTACTGAGTGAACTGTTAAGGCTGTGATTTGGAATGGAGTTGGGTTTTATTTTTAAGTGGAGTTAGAAGTTTGCGAACTTTAGTTATTACACCTCTACTTTCACTTAAAAGATTTCTTAACTCCACTTCTTATAGGGGTGTTTGGCAAGCCACTAAAGTTAACTAAACTCCATAATTTTGGAGTCTTTGCCAAAGTTTAGAAAAATGAGGTCCTAGTGGAGTTGAGATAATTGGAGTTATCTCAAATCCAGGTTGGCTCTCAAACAACCCAAAATTGAGAAAACTATTGTTTTGGAGATAACTCTCCAAAACTCGAGCTTTCTTAACTAACTCCATTCTCATACACAACCGAAATCATTCCTTGTTGCATTTGGAGTTAGCTGTTAACAATCAAGAAATCATCAACTATTGAATTCTCTAGACCATTTATTAAAAACCTATTCTTTTGTTGCAAATCTCATAGAGAATAGCGATTCAAATTTCTATAATGAGTGATCCTAATAAACATTGTCATCTGTATCACTGTATGGGTCTATACTAGTAGGCGCAATACAATATTTTCAAGGGATTTGGTGGGTTACGGAGGATGTTATGTGTAATTGTTTTATTAAACAATCTCTTAGCTACATTGTTTATTTACCTTTGTATATCTCTATTAATTATCTTTTTCTTTCTTCTCTTTTCATTTTGTGGATGAATACTATGTTCTCTTTTCCTTTGACGGGTAGAATATTTTTTAGATTATGTTATCTTTTCCTTTGATGGGTTGAGTGTTAGGTTGAGAGGTTCTCCAATCAAATCTGAAATCTCGTGCTCCATAGCCGGGCCAAACCATAATATAAGATTGTAGTGATCGCAACCTATAAGTATGCGGCCCCCTTCGCTGATAACTTTGACTAGCTTTTGCAAGGATCTAACTGTTAAAGTAAGCGCAACATTCTGTTAGAAGATGCAATTAGTAAGTTGTATCAAGTGGTGGATCAACGCACCACTTTCTGTAAGATAAGGAAATTTTTGATCGAACTCAATTTTTAGAGAGACATCATGATTCTTGCATAGCCAGAGTAGTGTTCATTTGGACTTTTGAGAAGACCAAAATATTTAAGTAATTGGGTAGAGTTGAACTTATTTCTAAGTTAACTGTATCAATATCGAATAAGATACTCATGTGGGAAACGTGGGGCTTACTGCTTACAGAATCATCTTAAGGTTATTTGGTCCATCTGTTCCGGTCTTCTTGAAATGAACACTACTCAAGATTATGCACTGTGAAGTGTTTGATCATATATCGCTCTTTATTTGAGGGAGAGCAGTTGCATCTACGATTTGATACAGTTTACATATGCAGCTACTAACAGAAATGATATTGCATTTATAAAAGTTATATCTTTTTTATGTTTTATCAATATTTTGCATACCTTTGTACAGACCTGAATGTTAATAAGTTAATCTGATACACCCACTTATGTTCTGCTATTCTTAATCTTTAGCCTGGCTGAAAATCTTTAGACCCCCCTTTTTTGCAACATTGTTGACTTAGGAAATCACAAATCCCAGATGACCATTAAAATAATCTGGTGTATATTATTCATATCTACATCTTTGGATCCCTGCAATGCTGCAAAACATTAAGATTGCTAGAATTTCCTGCAAAATTTACGTTTACTTAACTTTCACATTCCCCCAGTTTTAAATAGGGTCCTAGGAATACTAAACCTCCCTCTTACCATGTCATTACTTTAAATGAAAAACGCTGGGAAAAGTGCAAACTGCAAAATGTGTGATGAGAACATCGGTTTTGTTTTGTTTTATTTTGAGATTTAGCCCTATATAGTAGATTTGCAATTTGCACCCTTTATTTTATGCATTAGAATAATTTAGAGATTTGTATTGAGATTTGTTTTGAGCCTATATATAGGCCTTGAGAATAATGAGAAAGTATGCTATTCTTGATTACAAACTCTAATACTTTCTTATGATTTTTCACAAACCCTAATAATTTCACACCCCAAACCCCAATTAATTAAACCCTAATCTAATCCCCTCTCTCTTTGTAGTCGTCAACCCCTTCTCTCTCTTTCCTTCTTCTCCTTCTTGGTTGAATTCCGAAACCCAACCCCCAAGCCCCCCCTGGCGTCCCTGTCATCCTCACCCCGCTCGCGCCCCCGTCCTGGCCTCACATCGCCATTGCCTTGACCCCACATCCCCGTCCACCTACATCCTCGATAACCACCTCCCCTTCCCTCTCCTCTTCTTCCTTCGTCGATCCGAACCCCCCTACCATCGACCTCCGTCCACAGCCTCCCACCGACCCTTTCCCTAATCCAACTCCCCCAAATCCACATCAAACCCTAAACATAAAGCCTCTCTACCCCACCTCACCTTTGCTGCCCTAACCCGGTCGACGAATCCAACCCCGATGGCCTCCCACCATCCCCTTGCTGCCTGCATCCTCCCCCTCCCCGACATTTTTTTGCCAACTGCCAGAGCTTCGCTCCAATCCCCTCGACTTCTGTCAACGCCCCCTTCTTGTTGCGCCATCGCCCAACCACTCGTTGCCTCAGATCTGATCTTGGTTTTGATTGGATTGTTAGTTGTTGTTTGGTGTTGGGTGAGATTCGGACCCAGTAACATCGTGACAGTGTCTACGAACCCAGTAATCTCTTTATTTGTGATACTATCTATCGTCTCTAGGATATTATTTGATTTATCTGTCCACAAATATTGAGTGTGTTTCTACTTGCCAATTAGCATACAATTCGTTATTGAACATCTTACTTACTAATCACGCTTAGGTATATTTGTTGATTGTTAGGCTTGGTTTTTAAATGGGCTTGTTAAACTATTTCATATCTTGAAAATTTATCAAACCAATTAACAGTTTTAACTTCTGACTTAATCTGCATTACATGTTGGTAAACTTAATCTTTTAAAATTTTTGAAAATTCTCTGTCTAGGGTTAAGTTTACATCATTTTGGTATTAGAGCGAAGATTTTTAACACCCTAGTTCTTGCATTATTTAGTTGTCAATTTTTGCATTCATTTAAGATCATTTTAGGGTTACTATTTTAGATTATTTCATATTTAAAAAAAAACTTAGGTGCATTTAGGACTCGTTTCCCAAAATTTCAGCAAACACGCGTCTCCACGACCCCTAGTTTTTCACCGTTGGTGAATGCATTTTCGTAGCACCATCACAAATTTCGAAGAGCCTTTTTTGTCCCTCTCAAACTACCCAATCATGAACACTAGAATTCAGCAAGCCCCCCTCGCACTGAAATGGACAACTTTGATATTTTCGCTACCCTCGCTGCCATTCAAGCAATTCTTGCCAATATCAATCAGAGGCTTGAGAAAATCGAATTGAATCAAAATGTTGCCCCTGAGCTTTATTGTCAGATCCCTCAAGGGAATGATCGTGACGATCAAAGTCAAGATCGTGACCCTAACGAACAATACAAGAACGTTAAGGCTGACATTCCCCACTTTGAAGGCTGTATGAAATTTCAAGCTTATCTCGATTGGATCCGTGCCATAGACCACTACTTCGTGTGGTTTGACATGAACGAAGTCCCGAAAGTTAAATTTGTCACTACTGGTAAAATGTAGCAACATTGGACCAATCTTGAACACGTCTGTAGAGGCCGAGGCCTGACACCCATAGCCACTTGGAAGGCCATGAAAGAGAAGCTCACTAATAGATATGTGTCCCTATCTTTTCACACCCAAATGCTTGATTCGTGGAATCAACTCTATCAGGGGAGCAAATCCATCCAAGAGTATGTGGATCAGTTCGATGACTTCCTCATTCGGTGCAATGCTTTAGGTGAAGAGAGCGAAGAACAAACTATCTCTAGGTTCATAGCTGGACTACGAGCCAATCTTAGGAACGAGCTAATTCATAGAAATGTGGATTCATTGGCAATAGCTTATGCCCTTGTCCTCAATATGGATTCATTTAAAGCAAGTTTTCACTATAAGTCCAAGGATTCGAGATATCATTCATCTAGATAGACCTTTACTTAGCCTTCTAGGCCTGAGCCTTCCTATTCTCAGTATCCAAACGAGTCTTACCCAAGTCAGCCTTTAAATTTCTATCCACCTAGAAATGACAATATGGATAAGAACACTGAAAGAGACTACTCTAAGATTGATCATCTCACTAAGTGCTATAAATGCAAGAGATACGGTCATGTTGCTGGCAACTGTCCCAGTTCTAGTAGGATCAACATCGTAGAATGTACCGCTGTTATTGCTGATGAGCCCGAAATGAGTTTACCTATGAACTTCATGTAAGTGATGACTTCGGTGAAGAAGAGGATGACTAGTCTCTCAACTGTATTCGATCGATCCAATCACCTCCATTGAATATACCTGAGTCACCATTCTTTCCCAAGTCACTTGGCAGCCTATAGATTTTATCCATGTGTTAGAACATCACTCAGAGTCTGCATCCACATTTGCATCTCGCATTCATAATTTGATAGATAAATTTTCAAGAAAATTAATGAGAATAATTTTAACTACAAATTAATAGCAGATATTAGAAGAAAATTTAAAACTTTTAATGTTGGTGACAAAGTGATGGTTCGGATTCGTCCAGAACGGTTTTTAGCTAGATCCATTAAGAAATTGAACACTTGCTGCATGCCCATTTAAAATTATGCATAAAATTAATGATAATGCTTATGTTGTTGACCTTCATGAAAGTTTTGACATAAGTAAGACTTTTAATATTGAGAATTTAGTACCCTATGAAGGCCTAAAATTTAACCATAGAAATTCTCTTATAGATGAGCCTGCCTTGCAGCCTAATGGCGAGATTCCCATATTTTTTTCCTTTACCTGATACTACTTACCCACCGACAGACAAATTTGATAATATTTTAGATGATCAGATAAGCTCTACTAGTAGAAATTGTGGTATTCATAGGTATTTGGTGAGATGAAAGAACAAGCTGAAGTCGGAGGACACTTGGATTGATCGTGAAGAGCTCCCGCACTCGGATCTAGATCTTTTGGAGCACTATGACATGATCATTAGTTTTGACTCGACTAGTGCAATCTCTCTCCCATCCGGAGAGAATGATGAGGACATCGGTTCTCATCATTAGAATATTTTGAGATTTAGCCCAACGTAGTAGTTTTGCAATTTGCACTCTTTATTTTATACATTAGAATATTTTGGAGATTTGTATTGAAATTTGTTTCGAGCTTATATATAGGCTTTGAGAATAATGAGAAAGTATGCTACTCTTGATTAATTTTTTTTTACTGTGTTTGAGTTATTGCTTTGCATTCTTTTCTTGTGTGTGATTCAATAAGAAATTATTTGGGTTTATGAGAAATCCTAAGAAAGTATTAGGATTTGTGAGAAGCTCTAATTACACCCCAAATACCAATTAATTAAACCATAATCTAATCCCCCTTTCTCTAGCCCCCCCTCCTTTTTGGTTGATTCCTGAAACCCATCCCTCAAGCCCCCCCCGGCGTCCCTGTCCTCCTCACCCCGCTCGCGCCCCCGTCCCGGCCTCACATCGCCGTCGCCTCGATCCTGCATCCCCGTCCACCTACATCGTCGACAGCCACCACCCCTTCCTTCTCATCTTTTTCCTTCGTCGATCCAACCCCCCTCTCCTCCCCACCCCCCCCCCCCCCCCCCCCCACCCACACACCAAAACCATCGACATCCGTCGAAAGCCTCCCACCGACTCTTTCCCCACTCCAACTCCCCCAAATCCACATCAAACCCTAACCATAAATCCCTCTACTCCACCTCACATTTGTTGCCCCACCCCGTCGACCCCCCCCCCCCCCCTCCCAAATGACGTTTTTGCCAACTTCCAGACCCTCGCTCCGATCCCCTCAACTTCTGCAGACGGCCCCTTGTTGCGCCATCGCCACAGGCATTCGTTGCCTCAGATATGATCTTGGTTTTGATTGGATTGTAAGTTACAGTTTGGTGTTGGGCGAGATTCGGACCCAGCAACATCGTGACATGACAGTGTCTATGAACCCGGTAATCTCTTCTCTCTCTTCATTTATTTGTGATACTATTTGTCGTCTCTAGGATATTATTTGATTTATCTGTCGTCCACAAATATTGAGTGTGTGTGTTTCTACTTGCCAATTAGCATATGATTCGTTATTGAACATCTTACTTATTAATCACGCTTAGGTATATTTGTTGATTGTTAGGTTTGGATTTTAATTGAGCTTATTAAACTATCTCATATTTTGAAAATCCATCAAAGCAATTAACAACTTTAAATTCTTACTTAATCTGCATTACATGTTGGTAAGCTTAATCTTTTCAAATTCTTGGAAATTCTCTGTCTAGGGTTAAGTTTACATCAACGTGACATCAAGTTCATTTACTTGTATTATGATTCAGTTTCGTGTTGCTGTCATGCATTAAAAACATTACAGACCCTATTGGAATGACATTACAATTGTTCCTTTATGTACTACATGCTTTTCTGTGTTCTCCATTTCCTTTATGACATTACTGTGTAGTGTATTCATTTTTTGCCTCTCTTTCAATATTCTGCCTTCAGTTTCTTATGAGACATTACCAAAATAGTTGTAAGTATACTCGATTCATGATTTGAATAGTAGATCGAAACAACGACAGAATATTCTCATATTCAAAATCCTTAAGGAGTGATAACTTGACTTCAGAATTGTAATGTAAATTTCTCTCCTTTTAATTATCAAGAAGTTAGGATTCTTCGCTTCAGTTCACTCAACTATTATGATCGGTGAATTGAAACGTACAGATTATATTTTTCCGTTATTTAATCAGACGTCATCTGATCTATTCTTGCCATCGACATTCTTATTGGACCCTTCCTTTTATGCAGCTAACCATAACCTTGAAGCCTCTTATTCCTTGAAAAAACTTTTTAGGTTAGTTTTAGAAGCTCTTGTTCCTGCAGCCTGTAGTTCAATATTGACCTCTAACATTTAACAACTCGATGGAGTATTAAGATGTAGTCACTGATGGATGCAGCTATGGAAAAAAATGGCATATCCTACTTATCATGTGACTCATGTCACTCGGATATACAACCTAACATAGTTTCTTCTTATAGACTTGACAATTGCTTCTGGACTTGAGTGAGCAGAATTCAAATGCCTGCAATCATGCTAGTTGGACAAAGTATCTCAACGATTCATGTCTTATTATCGACGTTTTTTTCCACTGGAAGCTGAACTTCTTGTATAGGTTATGCTCATAGTCTTTTGAGTTTATATCGTCAAGTATAAGAAATTTGTCTCCACTGAAGAAGTGATGGTTTTGATGACTGATGATAAATTATGGTTTAGGACTTTCCACTTTTCTAGTGAATGTCTCATATCAGATAAATTTTTAGTATGCTTTCCTTTTCCTCCTATTCTTTTGATGTCAATCAACTTCAATCAGTTTCTCCACTAACTCCCGCGCATCATTTCGTGCTCCAGAAATGCAGCCTTTTGTGATCACCTAGTATTTTAATTACCCAACTGTGAAAGTAATGCACCACTAGTTTCTTAGACCAAAGTTTATACTTTATACTGAAAGAAGTGGGAATATATTCTGTTTGGATACTGTATGTGTCAAAGTTGAATATAATTCTACCTAACATGTTCCCCCTTCTTCTACACGTCTTAAACCCATGGGAATAAGGAGCATTGGAGGAAGCCAACACGCTAATTAGGGCTGTGGCATGCTCCTCTATTTCTATACTTTCCCTAACTAGGAAAATTTTGGCACTCAAAGAGTTGACTTTAGGTTGACAACTAGTCATGATTATATGTCTTCTCTTTCATGGAGCCTTGTGCTCCATAGGTGGCCTCTTTTGTTGGAAAAGGCTATGGGTGGTGATGATTAATTTTTGAAGTATAAAAGTTAGCACAAGCACATATATAATTGTCAAGGTTTTATATGTAGGCCTACATGACCGAAACATAGGCAGAAATGTAGGTTTTTGGACTGGCCTAAGACAAGTTGATGTAGTTGTTGGGAATGTGTCAACTATATATTAGGTGTCGGGTAATATTTCGACTGATTTTTCAGCCAAATATCCCTAAATGTGTTACTCGTGTTGGTTTTTACAATGGGTTCAGTTTTCGGGTTTGTATCAAATCAAAACAGAAAACCATTCATCCATTTAATATATGCTTAGTGCGTCTTGCGTTCATTAATTCACTTGGTTTCATAATATCTGTGTTACTTCATGATATATGTGATAATGTAATGAGTGCAAATTTATGTAGATCATATATATAGGATATAAAATTTCTATTCTGCATAACAACTTAGACTTATATTAAATATCCCAATGTATCCTGACATGAATTGGGAGACCAACATCACATGGCATTTATCCATGATCATTCTAAAGCATGAACAAGCTATGCGGAGATGGTGGAATTATTCAAGCATGGCTAGTTTGTTGTTTTCTGTAGTGATAGAAATTGTTGGTGCTGCCGATAAAGAGATTATAAAATCTGTAAGGATTTACTTATGGATATGTCATTTTGTGGTCATGGTTTTGATGTATCCATGTACAGTTTTGTGATAAAACCAAGTGACTTTTAGGGCAACTTGAAAAGATGTACTCAGATAATAATTTGGTGGAGCAGCTACAGATTATGTATGTGCGTGCGCCACTTATAAGCGAAACATTTCATTGTATGTATATCTGAGTCTCACATTTATTTTCTTAGAGATTTGTTTCATCTAAGGAAGGTTGCCTCTGTGTTCAAGCATACCATGCTCCTGGACCACTGTATTATGGTGTTCATTGTTGAGACACTGCTATGCTAATCGAAGTAAATGGATGTATAATGAGAATTTTTGTGCAAGAAAAAAATAAAAAATATGTTTGTCGATCCGAATGAACTGAATGCACATGGGAAGCATCAAGTGAGGGAGTTAAGAGAAAATAAGAGCTAGCTCCCTGAACATAGGAAGCATCGAGGAAGTTGAGAGAAAGTAGGGGTAGCCCCCCTAAACGCTTCACATTGTCTCCCGACTCACCCCTTTCAAATCAAGGTCAAAGTTTCCACTTACCCAAATGCAGAAAAATTTAGCTACTGTCTCTATAATGAAAGATAAGAGGCAACTGAATTATTGGAGAAAGTACAAGGTATTCATGCGAACTTACATCTAAGTCATCTCTATGCACAAGTGAAGTGCCCTAGTAGTATAATGGTTAGCCTCTTCGCTTCTGCTTGCCCCAATCCGTATGGGATTAGTGTCTGTGTATGGCTATGGCCTTGTTCCAAAAAAAGAAAAAGAAAAAGAACAAGAAAGAACTCATCTCTAGTGTGTACGTTCTGACCTCTCTTCTCTCTTTAAGGTTCCTTTTGTCCTCCGCTCACTGCTTCATCTCTGAACTTCGAAATTCATATATTTATACTCTCACTCGGTCTTGTATTTTTCTATTCTGGGTGAATGACATTACTCTACACTGAAAAAAAATAAAGATATGTCATATTGAATATTGTAATAATTTATTAGCACAGCAAGTACAGAGTTACAATTATATTCCATCCAATAATTTTCTGCTAAATCTTTTTTCTTCTTCGATCGTGCATTTAGTGAACAAGATATACTAATCTGTTTAGAACTTTGATGTTGCATGATCTGAGCTCTCCACCTGAGCAATGGGCATATGGTTAATGGAAGAAGTACAATTATACGGTATGGTTTCATATTTAAGTATATAATCTGATATGTTTTGATTGTCTTGTAGGTTGTTCTGGCAGCGCAGCTGTTTTGCTGGACTGGGCAGTTTATTGGCCATGGTGTGTTTGAGGTATCAGTAACTATGGCTTATGATGGCCATTTTCTTCACATATAAGCAAAATATGTTCATATTTCGAAAATTCGAACTAAAATCTTATCTATCTTCTGTAGAAGCGAGCACCAGCTCTTCTGGACAACCTTGCTCAAGCCTTATTGATGGCTCCGTTCTTTGTTCTGCTAGAGGTAACTGTCTAACTTCACGGTCTGAATGCATCTTTGCTTTTTTAACACTAGACTAATCTCGATGACGATTCAGGTACTTCAAACATTTCTCGGGTATGAACCATATCCTGGTTTCCATGCTCGGGTCAGTGCAGAGATTGATGCTAATCGCAAGGAATGGGCGGCTAGCAAGGGCAATAAAGCTTCATAATCTATAAATGTACTGTTACTCTGGATCGGTCTTCCACATACATCGTAATTTGGACCACTTGCTTGTTGTAAACTGTTAGATGCTACACTTTCCATTATGCTTTCAGGTGAACCTGAAGGGAATCACGCTTTGTATTATGCCGAGTTGTTGCTGATTGTATATTTGACAATAACCATGAAGATCTGAATATAAAGAAAGCTTTCTAATGCTGTCATATGCAGAGGAAAAGTGGACCATAGCTTTCTTCCATGTGCATTTTAATAAGTTACACGTGTTTGTAAATACGTATAGTGTTTATGCCGATTTCGAATTCCAAAGTTTTTTTTATACAAGCATGGCTATCGGTAACCTACCTTTTAAATTGGTAAAAGGTTGTGTGTTGTTGAGGTACAATCAGCCAGGTATACTACTTTTATGAGATACAATCAGCCAGATACATAGTATTTATGCCCATTTCACTGTTGAGATAAATGCTTTCAAAATTTGAAGTATATTTTCCAGATATGCTACTTTTGTATGATTGTACAAATTTTTTATGAAGATGCCATTTTGATTTGGGGTGCTCCAATGGTACCCCATTTTGGGGTTTCAAAATTTTTTTTGTTGCACAAATGTAATTTTTTGAATGCAATAAGATAATACAAATAATTAAAAAGTTATAATATAATTAATTAGAAATAAATAATACACTTACTAAGAAATAGGTAGGGGTGGTATACCGTACCGTATCATCATTACTCTACCGTCTACCATACCGGAATACTTGGTACACAAATTTCTCTACCATTACCGTGCCAAGATTTTGGTACTACCGAGTTCGGTACTACCGAAATATCGGTACAGTATTGGTAATACCATAGTACTACCGGACATCAATTAACTTAAAAAATTAACATTCATATAAATGGCAAAAGAAGGATAAATAAGCTAAACATAAATATATATATGAAGAAGTTTCAACATAAATAATTATATATATATATATATATATATGAAGAAGTTCCAATAATCAGCCAATGTCAATTCTCCACCAAGACTCAGCTAATGGTCCATAATTTAGTCTAACATCTATGTTTCCAGAGCCCAATCACCAGCAGTACCAAATAATATAAGTTTCTGCTTAACAATGAAGGAAGAAATTATCACAAAATTCCATTGAAATAACTAATATCTTCAGGCATGTTCCTTTCATAAAGCTCTAGAATTCGCACTCAAAACAAACAAATTAAATACATACAGGAACAGAGAAACATCAGCACGAATAGTATACAGAAAGCTACAGTTCAACTGATTAACTGAAAATAGATTCACATAAGAAAATTGTCCTCACAAACAAACATACATCACCTGATATAGTGATAAAGAATCGACACAAAATTTAAGATCATGGATAAAAAAACATCAACATCGCCTTCTCATCCCCTAAATAGCCTAACCCTCAATAAAAGAATTAGCTAAAGACCTTTTTTGCCCAATCCTTAATCCACCCAGGCTAAACAACAAATCAGGGTTGTAGACTTTATTGTTGTACAATTTCAGAGATGTATAAGTTTCAATATAATGTATCTTTATGTATGAAGATTAGTTTCAGCATTTTGCAATATGATTGATTCAATATGCTACTCTATTAGATTCAGCATTCTGCAATATGCTTGATTAGATATAATTGGATAGCTTCAGCATATAGAGAAAGAATGACAATACCTGAAATTAAGAAGATTCATATATAAGAATGACGACAGTATTGTTATATTCCTTTCATAACATTCATGATATTTGATGGTTCTTTCATTTCTGTGTATTGTTCTACTCCTTTTTTTCAGTATGTATCTCATTTAGAAGATTCATATATAAATCAATTTCAGGATTATGATACAAATATAATACATAAATAAGATTTCACCTATATTAACTCTTAAAAAAACACAAAAAATAATTTGATAAATCAAATCAGAAGATATTTTACATCTTAAATTCCTAATTACTTGTGAATAATAATACCCAAGATCTCAAGAAAACCCAACAAGAACAAGAAGAAGATGGATCTTGTATTAATACACCAACTAAACTCTAAAGTTTCCCTAATTAGTCAAAAAAATTCTCCAAAAATACCGTACCGATGGGGGCTGAAGAAGGTAGGCTGCGTCGCGACAGCATGGTGCTTCGGCAGCGTAGTGCGTCGGTCAATCAGTGTGTGTGCCCTAGATTCAAAGAAGAAAAAAAGGAACAAGAAAAAAAGGAAGAATAATTGAAGTAGTAGTATAACTGGGGTGAAAAATTGAATAAGAAAAGTGGGTCTAGACCTAGGTCTGGGCGTGGGGTTTTAAATATAAAAAATTAAATTAAATATATATTAATCACTTGGTATGGTATGGTATACCATGGTATCAGTATTGAGTATTGGGTACCAGTACCATACCATATAATTTCGGTATGGTACAATACCGAGATTTCGGTATGGTATTACCAAGATTTCGGTAATATATGGTATGGTAACGGTATGGTACGATATGGTACAGTAATACGGTATTTTTTGACACCCCTAGAAATAGGTAATTATTATAATTATTGATTCATATTATTAATTTTTACACTTAAAACAAATCAGGAAGTTATCCAATATTGGTTTCGTATTAAAGATCTTGTTGAAAAATTAACAATAATATAATTCTTGTCTATTATTATCTACAAATAAAATAATTAAAAGTAGTTCAAAGAAACAAATTAAACAAAGAAATTTTTATATAATACAATTTTAAATTAGGGTGGGGGGTTTTTGCAAAAAAAAAACCAACTTTGCAGTTTTTCTACTTCAACAAAATTATTGCTGATTGGGGCCCACATGCACGGATCGATTAGAGGGATTTTTTGCAATTTTCGCTACTGGGGGGGGGGGGGGTGGGTTACGTACCCGTTGGGAACTGGCTCTTAAACGCAAATATTTTCTAAACATGGCCTATGACAACACCAACCCAAAAAAAAAAAAAAAAAAATAGGAAAAGAAGAAGAAGCAGTAGGGGTGGCATTCGGTCCGGCCGGGCCGAAACTGCCCGGGCTTTGCTCGGTCTCGGGCCAACCCGGGCCGGGCTCAAGTATCTCGCGGGCTGGGCCAGGCTAAGCGAGAGAAATCTAGGCCCGGACCTGGCCTCCGGCCCCAAGGGTGGGGGCCGGGCCAATTTTTTAGTATAATTTTTTTTAAAAAGGAAGATGAACATCAAGTATTAAATTGTAATTTCATAACAATTGCAAAGAACTAATAAATAAAAGAAATTAAAACTAAATTTAAATTGATTTGATAAATTACTTGATGTTAAATAATATGAAGTTCATGAATATAATTTCATACAAATTAGATCAAATTAGAAAACAAGGAAATTATTTGAATTTAGAGATCGAGATGGCCTCTATTTAGATTGAAGAGAAGGCATTGGACTATTGTCGTGCACTTCTACTTAACCTAAACATAGAATCTCATCCCCCCAAATTTTCCTAATTATTTACAATACATTATACAAATTACATTCTATTAGTTCTTCACTCGTCGCTACTTGTTGATCCATTTTATGATTCTTGTAAGTCTTGAGTCATCTCTTCCGCTTTCATCCAATCTTCGGCGCATACCAACATCTCCAAATTCTTTGCCGTCAAGCGATTCCTGTTCGGGTTCATAATCCTGCCACCAAGAGAAAAATCACTTTATGATGCAATGGTTGACACCGATACCATTAGTAAATCTTTAGCCATGCGAGAAAGAATACTAAAAATTTGTTCATTAGTTTTCCAAAAAAAAAAAAACACATCTACTACATCATCAATGGGAGGTTGTGCATTATACCAATTCAACTCATTTGGTGAATTGGTTCTTGTTTTTTTTTTTTTTTTTTGATTTTAAGAGATTTAAAACACTACTAGTGGCAAGACCATTTTCTTTAGATAACATAGAAGAAGAAGAAGAACTAACATTTTGTGTTTGTGTAGTGTTAGATGAATAAATTCTATCGTAACTATCATATAAACTATTCAAAATATTTTTAAATTTTGTAATAAAAACAACATGGTCAAAATCATCTATTTCTTCGTGTGGAGCATAAGTATAAAAAATTTCAATTAAATTTTTTGTTCCATCTAACTTAATCATGAGATTCATTACACTAGTAACACAATCTAACATAGGAAGGGGATGAAAATATTTTAAAAATTAAATATTAGCTGCATAAAGCATTTGTCTAATGAAAGGGTCATTTATCAAATCTTTAGTTGTTGTCATCATAGTGACAATTACAAGTAAAATACCACTAGATGTAGATGTATATATTTTTGAAAATTGTAAAGTAGCATCATTAAAAGGTTCTAAAAATTTGTACAAACTATCGGCAAAAAACCAAAAATCATCATCTAACATACAATCTTACATACCCACTGGAATACAAAATTCTCTAAGATTAAAACGATAGTGAAGAGCAACACTTAATAAATCAAAAGTTGAATTCCAACGATGTCTACACCTTTAGGAAAACGTTTAAATACAATTCTCCTAAGTTAACATCATTCATGAAAAGTTTGATATATTGGACCACTCAACGTAATAAAATGAACACAATTTTTCATTGCCTTAGTTTTATCGTGTCCATATTTAAGTGCATCTTGTACACAAAGATTTAAAATATGACAAACACACCTAACATGAAATATTTTCGGTTCTAAAGGATTAAGTGTAATTAGCAAACTAGCAATTGCCTTAGTATTATTAGAAGCATTATCAAAACCAATAGCAAAACCTTTATCAAACATACCAAAATTGTTATTGAATGTTGTTGATGTGGTTGATGTTGAATCTTGAAAGAGAGTAGTTGAATGTTGTTGATTGTTGTTGAGAAAGTTGAGAGATAGTAGAGAGAGTTGAGTAAATTTGTGAAGATAATTGAATGAAATGAGGTGTATATATAGAGATGCAATTTTTCAATTTCCCAAAATACCCCCACAAACTAGCTAGTATAAATCCGTTAGGGGTATTTTGGTAATTTTATACACCCTATTTATTAAAAGCAAATTCTGGAAAAAAAGAAGAAGTAAAAAACGATAATAGCCAATGGTTGGCCCACGGGCCAGCCCGGACCGGCTCAACCCGGTCCTGGGCTAGTGCGGGCCGGGCCGCTGACGGGCCGGGCCGTTATCGATCTTTATATGCAAAAATTCGAACCGGACCGGCCTTGAACCTAGCGGGCTGGGCCGGTCCCAGGCCAGCCTGGCTCGGATGCCACCTCTAGAAGTAGCAGCAGCAACAACAGAATATATGGGAGAAGGGTTGTTTGATTTGGGGGACTAGATATGCCATTCCATGGAGCCTGTCATACAAACCCAACCAACATTTTGATCCACACCATCTCCATTTGGCCTATCTTTTACACTCTCCTCATCCTCCCCCAGTTCACTCCTCCCTTCTTCCACCTCCTCAATCTCAACATCAACCTAGGTTTTGTCTTATCACTCTTTTATGCTACCTTCTATATCTTTGTGGACAAGAAAGCTGGGTTCTTGCAGGCTGCTTTCCTTTGTATACTTTGTTGGGTTTGTAGTGGTTCCCTAGTGTTAGGAATTGTGGCCTCAAATACACTTAGGCACGGGGTACTTGAAGTTGGAGAAGAAGAGGAGGAGACAAAGAAGCAAGAGAAGACAAGCAGCGAAGTAGAAGTAGTCTGGAGGGTTGCGTTCGACTGACCTGGGGGTGCAGTCGACCGACCCTAGACTGAGAGTTCTTCGAGTGTATAAGTCCAACAGAGGAGAGGACGGTCGACCGACCTAGGGGGTGCAGTCGACCGGTCAGCTCTCTGGGTTAGTCTACACGTTGCAGTCGATCGTCACTAGGGGTGCGGTCGACCGGCAACGTCGGCTGATTGTTTTGGGCTTACGAGTTTAAAGGCCCAATTGCTATGTTTGTGTTTATCTTTTAGGGTTTACTTGGGGGCTATATATATGGCCGTAAACTCTAGGGTTAGGATTAACTTGTGTATCAAGAGGTGAGCCGTTATCATTGTTCAACTTCAAGAGAGATTGTGCCAAGTATTTCAAAGGTGAGAGAGAGAGATTGAGAGTTGTAATCTCTTTTGTAATCTTTGTATTTCTTTGGGAATAAGAAGTATTGGTTAGCTCTGCATATTGATTGTGCTCTTGTAAAATCTTGCTTAGTATTGTGGTGGCTTTTTCTTGGTTTATCTAAGTCTTGGGAGTTTTTATTGCTTGTGGTGCACTTCCGCTATTAGCACTACGAGTTGTGGGGTAGAATTACTCAAACAAGTGGTATCAGAGCAGTTGGTTCGAGATGGCCGATAACAAGATAAAGATCAAGAAGTTTGATAGGAGTGACTTCGCGATGTGGAAGATTTAGATGATAACGTATCTTCGTCAGAAAGATCTTGAAGGTCCGTTGTTTGATGAGCAGCCGGTAGGTGCAGACAAGGATGCGAAGTTCTTGGTGGATTGGAATCGTCTGGTTCAGAAGGTGCTGGAGCAGATTCAGTTGGGGCTGAGTAGGAAGACATTATTTCATATCTCGAAGGCAAAGACTACAAAGGAGGCTATGGAGATTCTCACGGATATGTATGAGAAACCGTCGGCATCTAATCAAATTCTTCATCTGAAGAAATTGGTTAATATGAAGTTGAAGGAAGAGGATTCAGTAGTAGAACATGTGAACAATTACTGTATGGTTTACAACCAGTTGGAAGCTGCAGGCTTGAAGTTTTCAGAGAGAGGGCAGTCATTGTTACTTCTATCTACTTTACCCAATAGTTATGGTACAGTGGAACAGACTATTACAGGCACTATGACAGATTCGACGACTCTACAGGATGTGGTGAGTAGCATTCTGAACGAGGAGGTGAGAAGGGTAAGAAATGGGGGATATCCATCATCATCTTTTAGAGATTCTGCCATGTACGTTGAGAAGAGACGTGGGAGATCTAAGAGCAGTCGAAGAAGAAAGGATCAGAGTAGTTCATCTGAGAGTGGGTCTGATGACAGCGATGGAGGACATGGGCCTGGGTGTTGGTATTGTCACAAGAAGGGTCACATGATGTGCAGTTGCAAGGTTTATATGAAGAAGAAGCAGGAGAAACCGAAGAGAGATAACCCAAAGGAAGTTCAAGGAGGGCTTGTTGAGGAGTTATGCTTATCAGCTCGGGAGGAGTTGGGTACTCAAGATTAGTGTATTGATTAGGAAGCTTCTTTTCATTGCACTCCGAGGAGAGATATATTTGATGACTACGAGGAGGGTTTTTTTGGAGATGTGATCGTGGGAAATGGTCACCGGTGTCCTGTACATGTGGTTGGTACTGTTCGTGTGAACACCATTGATGATCAAAGTGTTATCTTGCGGGAGACAAGGCACGTTCCAGACTTGAAGAAAAATCTTATCCCGATTGGAAGGTTAGACAAGGAGGGGTTGTCTACTACAGTTGGTAGTGGGGAGTGGTATATAGCTGCAGGTTCAAGGGTGATTGCAGAAGAAAAGCATGAAGGAACGCTGTATTTGCTTAGAGACGTGAGTGACGTTTCTCCTGTAGTTGACTCTCAGCTGGAATCGAGTTATAGGTTGTGTGGGGTGCAACCGAGTTCTTTCAGTTGTGGAGGGGAGGTTACTAATTTAGTGGGAGCTGTTGACCATGGAAGTGATCCTAGTGGGCAAGACGTTGCAGCGGTGAGGGTACTTTGCGAATTGGTAGTTGAAGCTTCAAGTCGCTCTTGTGTGATAGAGAGTACTGATATCGATATGCAGGGTTATGTTGATAAGGGTAACCGAATTGGGACTATAGGGGTTGAACAGTTTGCATAGTTTGTGGAGGTATCGTCCACGGAGGTTTCTAGTGTAGATGGTGCATTGAGAGGCTTTGAACCATGTCCGGTGTTGATGGAGATTTTGCGAGTTGGGGAGTCTCATAACACGGAATCCGATACGGGAGGTTATTTCTCCGGTATTCGTGCTCTATGCGATTGGTGGAGCACATCCTTCATAAGGCGATGAGGGATGGTTGGTGTACTTCACATGGTGGAGTGACATAGGTGCTCTTCATGAGAGTGGGGAGTACTCGGGTCTTCTATGAAAGTGGAAGATGGCAGAGATAATGCGAGGAAAGATTGCAATAACTTTGAAGCGTGGTGTATTTGGCCCAAGTGAGAGATTGTTAGGAATTGTGGCCTCAAATACACGTAGGCACGGGGTACTTGAAGTTGGAGAAGAAGAGGAGGAGACAAAGAAGCAAGAGAAGACAAGCAACGAAGTAGAAGAAGTAGTCTGGAGGGTTGCGGTCGACTGACCTCGAGGTGCAGTTGACCGACCCTAGACTGAGAGTTCTTCGAGTGTATAAGTCCAACAGAGGAGAGGACGGTCGACCGACCTAGGGGGTGCAGTCGACCGGTCAGCTCTCTGGGTTGGTTCTACACGTTGCAGTCGACCGTCACTAGGGGTGCGGTCGACCGGCAACGTCGGCTGATTGTTTTGGGATTACGAGTTTAAAGGCCCAATTGCTATGTTTGTGTTTATCTTTTAGGATTTCCTTAGGGGCTATATATATGGCCGTAAACTCTAGGGTTAGGATTAACTTGTGTATCAAGAGGTGAGTCGTTATCATTGTTCAACTTCAAGAGAGATTGTGCCGAGTGTTTCAAAGGTGAGAGAGAGAGATTGAGAGTTGTAATCTCTTTTGTAATCTTTGTATTTCTTTGGGAATAAGAAGTATTGGTTATCTCTGCATATTGATTGTGTTCTTGTGAGATCTTGCTTAGTATTGTGGTGGCTTGTTCTTGGTTCATCTAAGTCTTGAAAGTTTCTATTGCTTGTAGTGCACTTTCGCTATTAGCATTACGAGTTGTGGGGTAGAATTACTCCGACACCTAGCTTCTCAGCTTGCCTACTCTCTTGCTTGGAAGGTATCATATGTAGATCTAAGATCTCTATAAGGTGTTTGATAAATTTCTTCAACTGTCTAATTTATTTCTTCCTGTTTGTTTAGTTTGTTTCTTCTTAAAAAAAATAACAGTTTAGGTTTTTTTTTCTTCTTGATTTTGACTTCATATTGTGCATGTTAGATACATAATTATCATCAATCAATGCCGCAAATAATTCATCAGAATACTTTCTTGTGAGTCAAACGAACATGTTTAAGTCACTGTAGGAAATGATGTTTTCTGAAGGAAAAACACTCTTCACAACGTTGTTTCTGTAAAAGAGATGAAATTTGATTTCATATTCCGACGGGACATTACTGTAGCACTTTTGGTTCCACTGATTTTCGGCCAAAATGAGAGAAGAAAATGGGAGTACACTATTCACATAATTTTAAATTGATTTCTCTCTTCTCTCTCCTCACATTATCCAATAAAATGTTACAATTATTTTTTACTACATTTTAAAATTTGTTTCTCTTTTCTCTGTCATACACTATGATAAAACTACATCCAAACAAATCACTTTTTTAGAACTTATTTTTAAAAATTTCTTTTCCAAATATTAATCTTCTAGATTGAATTTTTCAAAAAGAGCTCTCTCTCTAGAAGTCTAGAGAGAGAAGCTCCCTAACCCCCCTCCCCAAAAGAAACCCTAACCCTAGATCTGACCCGGGGGGGGGGGGGGGGGGGGGGGGGGGGGGGTACCTTCGCCGCCCCCCTCCGCCCGCACCTCTGTTCCCAACTTCACCTCTTCGACGATCTCCTACATCTCTTCGTCTTCTCCTTCATCTTCTTGTTTCTCTTCAAATCCCCTTTTATCACATCCGGTGTGTTTGACGTGGCGTCGATACCGAACCGCAAGGCGGGATGGAGGGGGGTTGGCGTCGTTGGAGGTTCGGTCTGGCGGCGGTCAGTGGGGGCGCCAAGATTTGGCTTGGCGTTGTGTGTCGGAGGCACCGTTGCTTGTTGGTGGGACGATCTGTGGAAGAGGGGGTGCTGACTGGGGGCTAGCGTAGAGGCAGGTCGGGGCGACCGGCGCAGCCCTTAGTTGGGGTTCAGGTTGGTGGGCGGCGGGAGGGCGGTCAGACACCGGCGTGGGGTTGTGCACGGCGAACGTTGGGGGTGTTGACGCTGCCGTGGAGGTATGTGGGGGAGAATGGTGAGAGATTCGGGAGGGAGGGGGGGGGGTTAGGGGTTTGGGAGTTTTGTTGTTAGGGATTTGATTTTCGAATTCATGTTTGAGAGTCGTGTTGAAGTTGAGGAACCCCTATTATCCAAAAAATTTCCCTAATGTATAAATTATTGGGGTTGGATTAGGAGGCATCAGTTGATGCGGGGATGGTGCTGGCATGGTTCTAGCATCATCGGGGCTTCGTCAGGAGGTGCTGGCATTGCTGGTGGCATTCGTCAGGGAGGACGACGACTGGGGTTGGGATAGGTTGCATCGATTGATGCGGGGATGGTGCTGACATGGCTCTAGCATCATCGGGGCTTCATCGGTAGGTGCTGGCATTGCTGGTTAGGGGATTGGACGGCTGTTACTGGCATTGCTGGTTCGGGACTTCATCGTCTATTGTTGGAGTGGCGGAAGAGGTCCACGGCATATGACGGAAGATGTCGATGGCAGTAACTGATGCTGCTGGTTTGGGGATTCGTCGGCTACTGTTGATGTTGCCGATGGAGAAGGTGGGAGTGGGTGGAGTCAGATTTTCCTCCACTAAAAGGTCATCCCTAATATCCAAATTATTTTTCATAATATCCAAATTACAACCGATTTACAAATCGCAGTGAAATGAATTCTAGTTGGTGTGGGCGATGATTGCCAAACAATTTTATAGTTTGGGCTCTATTTTGACTTGGTCTGGTCAAAATGAGGAGTGCCTTTGGTCTCTCTCATGTCATGGGGCTTAAAGGGGTCAGGTGCGAAGTCTACCTTCGTCGCGAAATAGCGGTGAGAGTCAACAAGGGTTAAGCAAGGGGATGAGAGCGATGACTCAATCTGGACAGAGAGATGTCAGATTGGTGGAGTGCCTGCGATGTCTCTCATATGGTGCATAGTGTTGACGTTTGGGTTACTGCTGGGGGCGACGGAGGCGA
This sequence comes from Hemerocallis citrina, assembly GCA_017893485.1. Taxonomy (NCBI): domain Eukaryota; kingdom Viridiplantae; phylum Streptophyta; class Magnoliopsida; order Asparagales; family Asphodelaceae; genus Hemerocallis; species Hemerocallis citrina. The sequence continues at coordinate 205,132,118 of CM030366.1, read as the reverse complement.
TCATGCGATAGTTACGGAGGATAAATTGTGTACAAGCGAGAGACTGAGTGAGAGAGAGAGAGAGAGCTCAAGTTGGCACGAGAAAATTGCTTTGACGAGGTCGGCCGAGTGGTAGGATTAGATTTCGCTGTATTTTTTGTTTGTTGGTTGGGGTGTATGAGTTTTAGAACCCAGCCTGTTGGGATCTGAACTTCATAAGCTTTATTTTTGGTTGTATGTTTTGTTAAATCTTTTTTAATGAAATGCGGGGGACATTCAATCCACCGTCTTCTAGATTGAATACAATTTACAACCAAGCAAACCACCCCTTACTGTTGATTCTATCTTGTTCCTTCTGTTCTGTATTTTGCCAGCCCATATGGGATGCAATGGGGGTCTTTATTTTAGTTGTTGCAATTCTTTACGGGCTTAACTCTGCAATTATGCAGTTAATTTATTTCGTAATGGGCAGTTAGGCACATGCCATTGCTGATTGAATTGTTAAATCCTCTCTAGATCATTTGATTAAACAACTTGTTTTTTTGTTTGTTGCAAGTGACAAAATATATTGAGCGATATTCTTACGAGCATAATGATCTGCAAAAGCCTAACCCCAGGATACCACATTTTGGGGACATTTTATGTTCCATGTATACCCATTTTCCATTTTCATTACCCTTCATCAGAACAAAATATGTCTTTCTGGAACATGATACAAATTTCATAGGCTTTCAAGGAAAACATGTTTGTATGACTTAAACCATCTTTTTTTTTGATAATAGTGACTCGAAGTTACCGATTTCATTAATGAAAGATTAACGAAATATAGAGTAACAAATATTACACATCTAGTCATATCGAGTCCGATACTAATCAACAACAAAGTAAACTATAAATAGAACAAAATAAGGCAGATACCCTATGTCATGCCATCATCACAAAAGATCCTAGTCCTCCCAATCTGCTCCCAGCATCGAACAATCAGGGTAGACTTCCCACAGATCCATGAAGTCTACTCAGCATCATCCAAACGGATCCTCTTTCTCGTCCCTGCTTGACCTGCCCAAGCATCTATCAGAAACAAAGTTTTTCGCAATAATACTTGAAATGAACAATTAATATTACAGAAACAAGACTCATTTCTATCTAGCCACAAGATCCACAGAATCGCCGCTACAGTAATATCCCACTCCCCTCTATATTCCTTCCTAACATAGCTCGATCTCCATCTTCCCCAAAGATTATTAATGAATTTCGGTATCTCTACGATACCAAAAGCTAAACCCATAATTTTCCACAATAGTGTAGCCTTAGGACAGAATAAGAAGATGTGGTCTGTATCCTCCTCAGCATTGTTACATCTTGTGCAATTAACGTCGATCGGGATGTTGTGTTTCCTAAGGTTTACTTTGGAAAGAATATCGTTGTTCAAGACAAGCCACATGAAGGCCTTCACCTTATTTGGGGTTTTCGCCATCCAAATAACGTTCGCTTCATAATTTCTAACTCCCCCATCGTTCAATATGCTGTACATGGATCTCACCGAGTACCTGCCACTAGACTCTAACCTCCAAATTCTCTCATCCTCCACTTCCCTATTCAACCTCACACCATTTTCCAGGTAATCTTTTAGTTGTTGTAATTGTCCCTGACTTTCTAGTGATAGTACCCCATTGTACGGAATCCTCAGTTCTTCGTTTTTCCAAATGTCCACCACCATAGCGTCCTCAGTTGATTCCACTGCAAGTTGTGGGAAAAGTGATTGCAACGTATTCTCTCCTGCCCATCTATCTTTTAAGAATCTAGTGTTTTTTCCGTTGCCAATTCTGCATCTAGTATTAGCGTGGAAGCATTCTCCGACCTTAGCAATCCCTTTCCACACGTTGGATTTTAACCCGTGCCTGCTTCTTCCCCCGAATCTAAATTTTTTCTGACCCCGATACCTCATGAACGAATCCCCCCACCACGCCTTGTGTACTTTCCACCACCATTTGGCTAGTAGAGATTTATTCATATCTTTTAAGTTCATAATTCCAAGCCCTCCGAACTCTTTCCTTTTACACACCCTGCCTCATCTAACTAGGTTAAAACTTTTGTTATCTTTCTGCGTTCCTTTCCACAAGAAACGTCTTCTGCATTTAGCTATTCTTTCTATTACCCAGCCGGAGATTTCATAAATTAACATCAAGTACGTAGGTTGGCTGCTGAGTACCGGATTGATTAACGCCTCATCTGAATATATTAAATTTAAGCAACCTTAATGCCTCATTTGAATCTAAAAGTTTGGGAAGATGGAGTGCTTTGAGGAAGGGGAAGAGGAAGAGGAGGCAGGAATGGAGACGCGAGTGGAGAGGGATGAACATGGAGGAAGGTGGTGGGGCCGAGCGGCGTGATGGTGATGAAGGGTTAGGGTTAGGTATGGAAGAAGAGATGAGAGGAAGAAAAGAGTAAGGTAAATATGGCGATATGGGTAAGAGCTTAACTAAGACTAAAGTAATTGTGGATAAAAAGTTTATTGGAATAGGCCCTGTATTGTTACTGATTTGTTACTGAGTTATATGGAAATAACAATTTGTGAGGTAGTTATATGGAATTTGAACATTTGTGAGAGACGTGTGGGAAAATCCCTTATCCTTATTATAATGAACTACACAGTCAATTTCATTTTTTGTTTCCCTTAATTAACTAGATTTGCTTAGTAATTAGCTTACAACCTGTGCCTTGCAACTTTATAATTTTTGTTTGATGATTGTTTTGTCAATGTTCTAAGTTTGCCTTAAGTATAAAATACGTATTATATAAATATTTGCTTAATTGCATAAATTTGTGAGCACGTAAAATTTGTCTTCCAATTTATAATATGACTAGGTATGCCCGTGGGCACGTGCCTACGACACGTATTCGAAACTGCATATAAATTTATTTAGAATTATTTGGTTGTGTGAACTGCATATAAATTTATGCATTATACATGCTAAGATCAAAAATCATTCACTATAACTCTTTAACAATTATTCGTTAAATTGTTGTAGTTTTTTAGTTATTTCATCTTTATTGCCCTTAAAATTTTCAATATTGACTTATTCAATTCTTCAAAAACCTAGCTATTTTTATCAAGAAATGTGAGCACATCCATTAAAAATATGCACCATGACAGAAAAAAAAATTCTGAGTGTAAACAAATACAAGCACCTTTCTAATACAATCATCCTCTCTATACAACCCTTTATAATTTTATTGTTTCCTAATTGTTTTCTAATACAATCACCTTTAAATTGTTTCCTACGGCACGTCTTCGCGAAAAATAATTAATTAATTAAATTGTTCAGTAAAAATTTCGACAGTCTTCTCTAAAATTTTACAGACATTTAATATTAACTTTGACGTAATAGATTTCGTTTGATATTAATAGTCTCCTCTAAATTAGTATCCTCTAAAATTCTCATATTAACCAAGATACAAAATAAAAACCAAGATTTCGTTTGAAAACGTAATATATTTTTAGGAATTGTAGTAAAAATTTCGACAGAATCTCCCCTTAAATATTAGCCCTTTTAGAGCAATTGCTAACGAAATTCTGCTCACAATTAAAAAATTGACATCACAGGCAGTCAATATGAATCCTCCCCAGGCCAATCCAAGTAACATAACACATGCATCATATATATAGGGCTCTAGGGAGAAAAAATCTTCATATGTACAAAATAAATACCAAGATATCGTTTGAAAACATAATAGATTTTAGGAAATTTAGTAAAAATTTCGACAGAGTCTTCCCCAAAATATTAGCCTTTTTACAGCAATTGCTTACGGAATTCTGCTAACAATTAAAAATATAACATCACAGGCAATAAATATCAATCCTCCCCAGGCCAAACCAAACAACAACACACAGGCATCATATATATATAAGGCTATGGGGAAAAAAATCATAATATAATGCAAGATACAAAATAAAAACTAAAATTTCGTTTGAAAACGTAATGAATTATTAGAAAAACCTTTCAAAAACCTTTCAAAAATCAAACACAGAACCCAATACTCCACAACTTTGCAGGTACGGATATTAACATAACTATATGATATCATCATTATATACAGATATTTACATCAACTCCCAAAATGCTAAATATTACAACTATTACAACTATTACATCCTCCACCATAATATACACCAACCAACAGAATGGCCAAAAAATAAATAAATTACAGGGTTGTAGGAAAACACAATGCTTCAAGTCTTCAAAAATGGGACCAAACAGTAAGCCTAAAAAAACAGTAAGAGTTTTGAAACAAATAGTAAGAGTTTGCAATAATCAATTAAAATAATGAGAGTTTTAAAACAGTAGTAAGAGTTTTGAAACCATTACCTTTCATACAGGGCAATGCCTTTTAACTCAATGGTTTGAACCCAATATGTTCTTCATCACCCTACCAAAAGTTAAACTTTCAATATGTACATAACGGTTCTGAGTGTAGACGACAATCTGAGGAAAAAAAAAAGAAGCATTAAATTAGCGGCAATTAACGACAAACATAGGGTGTAGTTGGAAACTGTAGAGTAATGGGTACATGCATTTGAAGCCTACATCTATTGCAACCGCAGTTGCATTTTAAAGTAATTTTAATGCTTGTTAGTTGGTTTCATGTTTAATATGTGTTATGTTTAATATTTTGTTGTTGCATGAAATATATCGATTTGTCCACTTGCTAACCATGTTTTATTATAGGGAAACGCTACTAACTGTTGCAATTTGAAAGTTTAAAGAACTGAAAATTTGTTGGAGCCCATTGTTTTGGATGCATCTCTAATTCTTTAACATGGTTATGTAATTTTTTCAATTTTCAGAAAATGCTGGGGTGATTGTGAATCAAAAGGGAGAAATGAAAGGTAAGGTGATACACATATTCTATTTTAAGTGCATTATTGCAGAAACTTGCAAAAATATTATGTCACAACGTTCATCTTGTCAGTTGACAAATTTTTTTGCTTTATTTATTAACATAGGCATAGTCACTGGATTTGAGAAATTAAAATACCACCTAATCAAGGCTTCGTACATGTTACTTTACCTTTTTTTATTAAGATACAAAATTATGAATTTAAGATCTTTAGAGCTATTTCATTTTATTTGTTAGAAATGGATATATACAGACTGTAGTTTGCATCATATGATCTATTTTTTTCCCCTCCTAAAGGATTAACTAATAATTTGTAAATATTTCCAAATGCATATCTTATTTTTTTAGCTTATTCTATTGAAATTGACATCAGAATGATTATTAATTGGTTACTTGCTTTTTCTTTGATTAGTCTCAGATCCATGAATTTAATGAGTTCTATTGGCTATGGTTGTAGGATCTGCTATTACTGGGCCCATTGAAAAAGAATGTGCTGACCTGTGGCCAAGGATTGCTAGTGCTACCAATGCCATTTTTTAACTATTGCTGCTGTTTCATGAATTATGACATTGCGTTCTTAATTTTGTGATCTCTAGACTTTTACAGTTTGTGTTAGGTTTGATTTTTTCTTAATAGATATAGTTGTCTGGGTTGGAGTTTAAATTTCAGTGTTTATTGATAATGATAATATGTTATCTTTATAATCGAAAGTGTGGTTTTCTGATTACTAAATTTCAAATTGAACGTGTGACATTGGAGCCAAATGTGTGGTACTCTGCATGAAATTCATTGAGACTACTTCAGATGAATCCCAGGTTTTCAAAAGTTTAATGAATGCATCCTCTGAAATTCTTGTTTTGATTGTAAATCTTGTTGCTTCCAACTTTGATTGTTTGTGAGAGTCTTAAGCAAAATTAGTTTGGCTGGTTTGGAAGGGACTACTGAATATATTTTTAGCGACAAAAGTGTTAATAATCTTCATTTGCGGATATCTGATTCATAATTTCTAAAGCCAATATGCCCATAAAAAAGATGTGTATGAACCTATGGATTATGTTGGAGTTATGTCTTTCATTAAAATTTCAATGATTGGTAACGAACCTATTGTCATCAAAATTTCAATGTTGGAGTTATGTCTTTCTTTGTAGTTCTTTGCAGAGTTAACATTGAGCTTTCCTAAACTTTATTCCTGGTAAAGATTATGGATGAGAATTTGATCAGGGTTACCATGCTTGCAGTGGGTGTTGGCGAAGGAATGGCTTGTTGCTGGTAGTGGTGGTGGTGGCAACGACCTTGTTGAAGATAAAACGTAGTAATTGGAGGTTTGGGAAGAAATGCATTGGTGATAGGATGGCGATAGTGCAGTCCAAGATAAGTAGAAAAGAGAAGTTTCAGGGTGCTAATGGTGGCGATAGCTATAAATGCACTGTTCAAAGAGAATGGTGGATCAAAATGTTTATATTATTATGAACTGTACCAAAATGTTTACATTATTAGTCGGTCTCTACTTACTAAGTGTGTATATCTTATTGACAACCAACTCGATGCCTCGGGATAATATAGTATATGGTTTGGATTTATCCTTGACTGGGCACAACAAATGCAATCAGTTTCCGTATCACACAATTGATGGTGGTCTCTGTCTTCTAGGCATGAATGAGAAGACGAAACTCATCTTTGAATAGCTAAAACATGTTTATTATGTGTATTTATTATGTGTGTTTTCTAAAACGTGTTTATTATGTTTACATTATTTTAGCTAAAACTCATCTTTGAAAAGTGAAAAAATAAAAAAATAAAAAAATAAAAAAAAAGAAAGAGACCGATGGTGGTTTATATAGCCAAACAAACTTAATGTGGTTTATACAGCCAAAGACTTATGTGCTAAATTAAAAACTAAATCAACATTGCACAATACGTCAATCCTAATAAATATGGGTAGCAATTAGCATGCAAAAAAATAACTCAAAACTATTGGCAGCACCGAACATTAAAAAAAAAGATTATTTAGTTATTTTAAATCTAAAGGTACTTATCAAGCGATGTTTAGAACAAAAAAATTGGCAGCATCGAACAAAAAAATCTTATCAAGTGATGTTCAAAACTATTGGCAGCACCGAACAAAAAACATTCAGTCTCACTATAATTGTGAGTAAACCTGCCTTAACCTCAAGTATATTTATCGTAGGCGATGTATCGAAGTGCTCAATTTAAAATTAAAAATTGAACTTTCTATTAATATTTTCATCATCACTAAAGCTTTTTTCCCATCAAATTAGATGTTAGGGACAACAGTACAACCCTCGATTGAGAAGGCTTGACAAAACAAAACAAAAGGAAAGCGTATCACCTGCAAATTCTAGTGCTATGAACCATAGATGTCATATTACTTGCCATGAAAAAATAGAGGTCAGATAAAGCTAATAGAACCAACACTGATGCGATGATACTTTAATCTCATCTAAAAGGCAGACCACTGTCTATAATAGAAATTCAATGTATCAATTAGCTAAAAAGTACAAAGACAAAGAAAAACGATCTGATTGAATATAACCATAAACAGATACAATACTAAACAGTTATAACCCTAAACAGTCTCAATTAGGTAAAATCTGCAACCCTAAACATATACAATCCTAAAATTAGATGCAAAATTAAATGGAAAACAGTATAAATTTTGACAATCCTAAAATCTCCCTAAACAGATACAATCCTAAAATTAGATGCAAAAATAGATGTGAAAAAGTATAAATTTAGAATAACACCTACAATCCTAAAATATGCGCTGAGGTGAAAGTTGGGTTGACGGAGCTGCAAAATAGTATCAATCCTAAAATTAGATGCAACATATGAAAATTCAGGTAAACGATGCAGCAAATAATGTAGGCATGTCTACTGTCCCTCAGCGTATGTGTTGTAAAAAACGTCATAGACAAAACCTATTATATTTTGGCTTGTAAAAGTTAAACCTTACTACTATGTTATATACTGCTAATAGACTTCCTTAAAAGGTATATCCACATGTGCCAGTTAATGCATGTAATGATACCATCAAAATTCAGTCCAATTCAATCACATATAGTATCGGGAGAAAGATTATTCTGGCAAAAACTAAATGACATTTCTAGGTCAACATAAAGCAATGTCATAACTATCATACCACTTTAGGTAAGAATCCAGTAAGTTATACATACAAATATAAACAATAGCTACTGCTTAAGTATTAAAATAATAATCACTTCAAATTTAAATATTCACCAGAATTGTAGGACAATAAAAGGAGATGCTTACCTAAAACAGCTTCGTCTACTACTTTCGAGTGCTGTTCACTAAATTATTTTTTAGCAATGATGCTCAAGCAGACAAAAGTATAATGCACGTGCTATAAACGCCTAAAAGTATATGGTCATTAAATTAAATGAATTTTCCATAAGAAAAAAAATAGTCAAGCATTTAAAAATTACAAAGCTACATCAAAAATTTGTTTTAAAAATGAAGAAGAATTAATAGCAATTAAGTCACAATAGTCTCATTCACATTTCATGAACATATGAGGAATCGTGACTAATAATTTTCTTTTCTTTTGAGTTAAAAGCAGAGTGAAAGCTGCTCTCAATCCATTAATAAGAGTTACATTAAACAAAAGAGAAAGTAGAGGAAAGTAACATAGCAAAGAATTGTGTCTAATAGTTACCTTATCAGAAATCTTGGTTCCTTCTGCAAATTTATATGTGGTGAAGAAAAGACAGAAGAAATTGAAGCAAAACTAAGAGAATGGAACACTTGGGTGCCATGTGCTGGATAGGAGAGAGGTTATTGATAAAGTTGTAGATTGGAGAATCCTATAACAAACGATAAAGATTAAACAGTTGCAATCAGCCTCAACTGTGTCGCTTTTCAATATGATATATACCAAAAGGCATCAAACATAAGCACAAAAGGAACACTATTCGTATTATTAGATACATTGCATGAGCCCCAAGTGCAGAAATTGACCTGTACAAACTGGTCCTTCAATATTTAAAAGGGAATCCATTCAATCAAAAATTGACACATATACATTATGAGGAATGGAGTGAATATGAATACTAAAGGTTTACGGGACAATGTGGAGAAAGTGTGCTTGATCTATTCTAAGCAAGCAAACAATTATAAAACAGTACCGTATGTCATGGAATCTCCAATTTCGCAGGTTCATTCCCATAGATTTGTATCTATTTAAAAAAAAAGCGGAACTCAGAATCAAACAACACTTTGTTCTTGTCAAGATAAATCAGAGAGATGAAAACAATACTGAATATTGAATTAAGTTTAACCAAGTATAATACCACCTATATATAGGAGGAGAACAAATATCAAAACAACTCTACAACCAATATGGAACTATAATAATATCTAACACCCCCACTCAAATTCACGATGGGTCAAACAGTATGAGTTTTCCTACTACGTATCTAAATCTCTAAACAGTATGAGATTTGGTGAAGAAGTCTCCAGTCTGCTGGGAAGAAGTAAGAGAATGGAGAGAAATCGTCCCTGCCTCAAAGCACTCACGAACATAATGACAATCAATCTCTATATGCTTCGTTCGCTCATGAAAGACTGGGTTGCTTGCAATGTGCAATGCACTCCGGTTATCACAATGAAGAGGAGTAGCTCCTTAAGAGTGACACCCATATCTGATAACAACCAATGAACATGAACAATCTCTTTAGTAGTAGCTGCCATTGCTCTGTACTCAACTTCAGTCGAAAAACATGCAACAACTGCCTGTTTCTTACTTCGCCATGAGATCAGAGAATTACCAAGAAATAGATAGAAACCGGTGGTAGACCATCTGGTAGTAGGATCACCTGCCTAATCTGAATCAGAATATGCACTCAGCTCTAGTTTGGATGTAGCAGACATGAATAATGAGCGAGTAATAGTACCCCGAAGATATCTGAGAATCCGAAGAAGAGCACCGTAGTGAACTGATGACTGACAACACTGACTGCATGAGTAATATCGGGTCCGGTCATGCATAAGTAGACAAACTATCCAACAATCTATCTGTATCTAGTGGGATCAGGAAGGAGCTTACCATCAGTGGGACGAAGCTTCACATGAATGTATTTCTGTTGAGAAATGCATGCATCGGAGATAATATCTGATGTGTATTTCTTTTGAGAAATGAGTATCCCCCGAGATCCATGAGCAATCTCTAGGCCCAGAAAATTATGAAGTCTGCCAAGGTATTTCATATGGAACTGTTGATGAAGGTATTTCTGGGTGGATGTAATGCCCGCAGAGTCATCCCCAGTAATGATCATATCGTCAACATAGAGTAGTAGAATTACCCTCCCCTGTAGTGATGACCGCATAAACATAGAATGATTCTGAGAACTCTGACTAAAACCAGCCTTGCTGATGACAAGACAAAAACACTCAAACTAAGCTCGAGGGGCCTGCTTCAAACCATATATGGCCCGACGCAATCGGCAAACATGTCGAGGAGAAGTAGGGAAGCCAGGAGGAGGATCCATATAAACAACCTCAGATAAGGTACCATGAAGAAAAGCATTCTTCACATCCATCTGGTATAACGGCCATTGGCGAATGGCTGCAACAGCAAGAAGAGTGCGAACAGTAATCATCTGTGCAACGGGAGCAAAGGTCTCATCATAATCAATACCATGCTCCTGAGTAAATCCTCAGGCTACTAGATGAGCCTTGTGCCACTCAATAGATCCATCAGGTTGATATTTGACCTTGAAGATCCACTTGCAGCCAATAGGCTGAACTCCCTCTGGCAGAGGAACAACATCCCAAGTTCCAGTCTAATCAAATGCACTGAATTCCACTGTAATAGCTTTCCTTCATTCAGGATATTGACTTGCGTCTTGATAGGTTCTGGGCTCACGTGTAGAGTGTATAGCAGTGAGATATGCATGAAACTGTGGTGAGTAGGTAGCTAGGGTGGCAAAACCAAACTGGTCAGAAGGACCAGTGGCATCAGGTGTATAACGAGCCGGAGGAATACTATAAGTGGAACGAGTAGACTAACAAAGCGGTGGTGGACTGACAGGGTATGGGGGTAAGGACGGTGGAGTAGGTGCATGTGTCAGTGGGAAAGTAGGTGGGATGGGTGCTGGCTGCTGTGGGGATGCAGGTTGTGTTTCGGTAGGGGGAACAATAGGTGTAAGGACTGCAGGAGATGTGAATGGAGCTAGAGGAGTGGGATCAAAAGGAATGCGGGAAGATAAAATCAGGGGGCTAGCAACAACTGGAGAATCAAGAAATTTAGTATCCTCGGGGGGAGTCAGGTAGTGAGGCGAGTGTTCCACAAAGGATACATGTCGAGAAATGCAGATACGACCCGCTGATGGATCAAAATAATGATAACCTTTATGTTCAGGACTGAGACCTAGGTGAACGCACTTAGCAGCACAAGCAGAGAGCTTTGTCTGCTCAGTAGAAGGGAGAAGGACGTAACAGGTGCACCCAAAGGTACGAAGCATAATGTAGTCAGGAGGTAAATGATAAAGAGCCTCATAAGGCATCGTACCAGCTAGGGTAGACGAGAGAGTAATGTTGATGAGACTAACAGAGGTCATGATAGCTTCAGCCCAGAAAGAACGAGGAGCGGAAAAGGAGAGTAAAAGAGCGCGAGCCGTCTCAAGGATGTGACGATGCTTGCGTTCAGCTACACCATTCTGCTTATGTGTGAGGGCATAATTGCTGAAACAGGGTTCCGTGAGACTGAAAGATCGATCTCATAGTGGTGGAAGTGTACTCACGTGCACCGTCTGATCGAAAATTCTTAATGCGCACACCGAATTCAGTGTGAATCATAGTTGTAAAGAACCGATAAATATCAGGTATCTCAGATCGCTGATGTATAAGAAAAACCCATGTATGTCTAGTAAGTCATCGATGAAGGCAACATAATAGAGATAGCCTTTCCACGAAGGTACGGGAGAGGGTCCCTATATGTCAGAATGAACAAGTTGAAAAGGGTGAGTGGTTTCAGAAGTTCTTTTGTAACTAAAGGGTAGGGCAATGTGTTTGGACAGATGACAATCTTGAAAATCAGATAAATATTTAAAAGTGAGAAAACCAAGGGCACCACTGCGAGCTATAGTCTGGAGTCGTGATGCGCTAATATGACCGAAACGTCTGTACCATAGATCAGCATCAGAGAAAACAAAACCGACAAAACTAGAAGGAGAGTGATGTGCACAAAGAAAATCTAGATAATATAGACGATCCTGACGATTAGCACGCCCAAACTCCTGACCAGTGGAGGAATCAGTAATAGAATAACCTAAAGAGTCAAAAGTAACGATAAGACCACTATCGCACAACGCACTAATAGAAATAAGGTTTATTGATAAATGAGGAGCATAGAGAACATATGGTAATGTGAGAGTGGAAGAGTTAATTATCCCTGAGTGTGTAATAAGAAGTGGTGAGCCATCAGCTATGTGTAGAGATGGAGAGTAAGAGGGAAGTACTGTGCAGGTGGTGAACAGTGTCTAATTACTAGTGAGATGATGTGATACACCAGAATCTAAAATCCAGAACGAATTCATACCGGGAGTGGCAGAAAGTGCAGGAGTAGAGGAGCCAGCATTGATAGACTGACCCATGAACTGTAGTTCTAGCTGAGTAAGGCATTGCTGAAGATTAGCCCAATCAGCAGGAGACGGCATGGCCGGAGTGACGGGCATGGCTGAGGATGTGAGGGAAGAAGCACTGCGAGGAGAAATAAGACTAGCGTTGCTGTGATTGAGAGCACAATGTGGAGGGAGATGTTGCTGGTGTCTGGATCGGGGTAGGGAGTAGGGCGGTTCTACCGGTGGCGGAAGTAGAGGTGGGGTAGGGTGAAGAATGATGTAAGGAGAAGGTATGAGGTCGGAGGTAGACTGAAAGTGGCGCTGCTGCCTTTTGAATCTGAAGGAGGAATGAGAGGCGGTTGCATCGGGGAAGTCAGTGGAGGCGAAAAAATGTAGGCGAGACTGAGATGCCATCAAGTAGTAGTATCTGTATATATATATATATATATATATATATATATATATATATATATATATATATATATATATATAATAAATTTATTTTTTTTGAATTTATTTTTTTTGATTTTTTTTGAATTTTTTAAACAGCAAAGAAAAATAATTTTGAATTTTTTAAACAGCAAAGAAAAATAAACAGAGTGGGTCGGGTTTGGGTATTAGAGGTTGGGAGGGAAGTTAGGGTTTGAAGAAAGAGGGAAGAAGAGAGGGGCGGCTGGGGGAGCACGGGAGGGGGGGGGGACATGGCAGGGGATCGGGGTAGGGGATGATGACTGATTATTTGATCATCATCCTTGATCAGGGCTGGGGATGGTTGATGGCGTGACCAAAGGAAAAGAAAAAACTAGGGATGGTTGATGAGTTGGTTAGGGTTAGGAGGGAGAGCTGTGGCAGTGGGTTCCAAGGTGGGGTTTTTCGGAGCATGGGACGAAAGCAGGGTGTTCTAGATCTGGCGATTGATCTTGATCTGATCAAGAACCGCAAATTTGAACTGAATGGAGGTTGATTATCTGATGATGATGGGGATATCATCTTCTTTTTAATGATGGTGCAGATGGTGATTGTTGATGATGAGGATGCTTCTTCTTGATGAGGACTTTTTTTTGACTGTTGGAATTCTAGGATTTTGGGAAGAATGGAAAGTTTGTATAATCTGGCTCTGATACCATGTTAAGATAAATCAGAGAGATGAAAACAATACTGAATATTGAATTGAGTTTAACCAAGTACAATACCACTTATATATAGGAGGAGAACAAATATCAAAACAACGCTACAACCAATATAGAACTATAATAATATCTAACAGTTCTACCAATGTTATGAGAAGCTCTGAATGGTTGCAATAAACAATACTCTAGCCCCTAACAATAATGTTTCTACAAAAGATACTCAGAAAAGCATTTTCTTCCATCCAACAGATTCGTATATGGATTTTCTTTCAGGTCTCACTAAACAAAGAATTATCTATAGCAATAATTCTTTGAACAGTTTCCACATCTGATGCTAGAGGTGCAGACATCTGATAAAGTCTCCATTTTGGAATAAATCATTTATTTGAAACTAAAAGATCCTCCATCCTATCAAAATCCTAACCCTAACCCAAATGCAAACCCAACCCCCCAAGTTAAAAATATATATTCAAATATCAACAAAAATAACCAAAATCAAGAGTTAGTTGAATACTACCTTGAAGCTGTCGGAGTTGAACCCGAGGAGGCCAGTCTGGCCACCGGCGGTGGCCTACTTGGTCTACAGCTCATGATTTGTCTGCTTCCCCGCCTCCTCCTGCTTCTCCAACCAATGAAACCGAACAACATCCTCTGCCATACCGACATAACATCCCTAAGAGTCTTCGAGGTTCGATGAGAGAGGAAGAAGAAACCCGATGAGATTCGATCGGAGAGAGAGAGAGGAGGAAGAAACCAAAGAAAGCTATTACTTGGCATCGTAATAGCCATCGTAGAAGGACTCGTCGTTAATGGCATCGGAATCATCGAAGGGATTAGGGTTAGGGTTTGGGGAAGGGGAAGAGAGGGAGAGAGGGGGGGGGGGAGATAGAGAGAGAGAGAGAGAGAGAAGCGGTAGGGGGGGTTTCTGAGCTGAGAAAGATAGAGAAAATTGGTTTTTTTGTTTGAAATTGTGGGGTTTGAAATTTTGGGCGGAAAAATATGTTTTGTGAGAGTCAATCTGGGCCATTGATTTTAGGGAAGATTGAAGGAGAGCCACTTGATAGCTTTCTTTGTAATTTATTATATAGATACTTTAGAATGACCATGGGAAACAAGCGATGGAAGCATTTTTATTGATAACTGTGCTTTTGAGGCTCCCTCCAGATCAGACCGAACCCCCACCTCCCTCCTCCCTCCTCCAGATCCGACCCCTCCTCCCTCCCCCTCACCTGAACCTGCTTCCAATTCGACCCCTCCTTGCTCCTCCCTCCTCCCTCTCTCGGATCCGAACCCAAACCCACTCCAAACCTGAATCCTCCTCCTCTCCTCCTCTCCCTCATCCTTCGGATCCTTCACTAAGTGCTAATTTGGGGAAGGGAGGAGGTCGTTGGCTCCTCCCTCACCCATTTTCCTACCAAAATGTCTCCCCTCATATCCAAATGACAATCAAAATCATACAATAATCAAGAAAAACCAACATCTTCTTGTTGTGGGGCGATGGTGGACAATGGACTAGTTAGTTGAGATTTATTCAGGATATATTTATTGACTCTTAGTTTGGTATGCACAAAACGTGTCCATAAATACTAATAAGTTTAAATTAAGTTGTTCAGATATTCAGGTTAATATAATATCATTAAGAGATTCAAAAGAGATTCAAGAATAAGCAAAGAAGGAAAGCAATAAAGAAAGATTGCAAGATCAAGCAAAAGAAGAAGTTATTCAAAAAGTGCACATGTTGATTACTGCCCAAGAAAGCTATCAAGACCAGTTGTTGCTATTCCATATTTGTGAGATTTTATCTGTATTTGATTGATTGATGATTGATTAGTATATGGTAAGAATATAAAGTAGATTCGTTATGAACAACTCGATAACGGTCGACCGCACCTCATGTCGGTCGACTGCATCACAGTCGACTGCACTTCACAGCAACAAAATGAAGCAGTCGACCATTCATCTCTCAATTTTTTGTCAGAAAGATTAACGGTCGACTGCACCTAAATTGCAGTCGATTGTACTTTGCGCTGTTCACTCTTTTGGAATGCATCGTTTCTAATTTTGATAGATACACTTCTTCGTTTATATAATTGGACGAACCCACCGAGTATTGCTCACCTATTACTTCTAAGAAAAATCTTCTGAACTAATCTTTTAACAATCAATCCGAGTGTGTGTGATAACTATTTGTATTCTTCAGTTAGGATCATTGAGGATCTTGAGTTTTTTTTCTTTTCTTCCACTTCGGTGAGATTGACGGGACTTGTGTTAGAAGTCCGGTGGGTGTAATAGGTCTCTCGGTCTGAATCCGAGAATCACTGTACATGGGTTTGTGTATAGTGGAACGCTTGTGGCGGAGAATTGCTACAAGTAGGTGGTGTGGACGTAGACCTGGGGGTCGAACCACGTTATATCGCTGCATTACTTGTGCTATCTGTGTTTGATTTTCTTATCTCTTCTTATTTACTTTGCTATTTATTTTAATTTTTTAATTCCGCACAATCACCCTATTTACCCCCCCCCCCCCCCCCCCCCCCCCAGGGTGATTTACAATATTGGGTGGGTGCCTGGGGTTTCCCTGTTATCAATGGACTTGGAGGTGTTGTTTATGTTACTGTTGGGACCGAAGACAGTTATAGTTGCTGATGGTGGTGACAGTGGACGGTGGACAAGCTAGGGGACGAGCGAATGACTCAATTTTGACCTATACACGTCATATTGGGTGGGTGCTTGAGATTTACTTTGGGTGGGTTGGTGGACAAGTTGGGTTGAGATTTGTTGTATTATATGAATGTTAGTTGTTATTATTTTTGGGTAGAGAACTCTCTTGCATGGGGCGGGTTCTTTTTTTTTGCGGAGAATGCAGCATGTTGGGTTTCATGAACTTCATACTTTTGGTTGTATGGTTCGTTAAACTATTTTTAATGAAATGTAACCCACCGTTAGCGATAAAAAAAACCGTGCTTTTGAGGATTTGTGATGTGTAACTGTACTCTTTTTTGCTTCTATAGGCTGAAATTTGTTATGGCTATATCCCAATCTATCCCAATGTAACAATAATTATGCAGCAAGCGACTATAATCTATGAATCAATTGGCCTTCCCTTACAGTCAAGTTTAATATTATATCAATGACAATCTCTGACAAAATTTGGCTTTCAGTTACATTTATAGTTAAAGATAATCATCTGATTTTATATAATCTATTAGTTACTTCTTGGAGATGTACCTTTCTGATAAATATTTAATTGTACTAGCCTTACAAGGATATAAATTTTAAATAAAGCACAACATTCTGCTAGTGGATGCATAGTAAGTTGTATCAAGTTGTAGATCAACACAACTAAAAGATATCATGACCGTAGCGTTACTTGAGTAAAACATGTAAGAAATCAGGTAGAGTTGAATTTATTTCTCAGTTAACTGTATCCATAAAGAAGATATTCATGTAGGAAAGATGAGGCCTACAGAATTATCTTAAGATTATATTGGTCTTCTTGAAATGAATAATACTCGGAATTATGCAAAGGGTCATGATATCTTGTGCTCGATCAAATATCTCTATTTATTTCACAGAAAGCAGTTGCATAGATCTACAACTTGTACTATATGCTGCCACTATCAGAAATGATGTTGCATATATAAGGGTTATCTCCTTTCAGTGTATATCGATCAATATTTTCCATACTGTAGTACAAACCTGTATGTTAGTAAGTTGCATCTACTAATAGACCTGCTTATGCTCTGCCCTTTTAAATCTTTAGCCTGCCAAAAAGATCTTTGAACCATCTTTCTTGCAACTTTGTTACAGTTAGGAATCACAAATGCCAGATGGCCATTAAGATAATCTAGAACATTTTCCATATGCAATCTAGAACATTTTCCATATGCCCATGTTTGGATCCCTGTAACCTCTATAAGCTTTAAGAATGCTAGAATTACCTGCAAAATTTTACATTTACTAACTTCCACATTTCTCAGTTTCAAATAGGGTCATAGGAAGGCTAAGTGCGAACTGCAAAATGTGACATCAAATTCATTTAGTTGCACTAGTTCATGTTCTGTTTTATTCTCATGCATTAACAACATTAAGATCAATTGGAATGGCATTCTATTTGCTCCTTTATGCAGTACAAGCTTTTCTCTGTTCTTCATATCGTTTTTGACTATCATTAGTGTATCTATTTTCTACCTTTCTCTGAAAAAACAATTCTGCTTTCTTCAGTTTCCGACAAAACATTACCAAATAGCATACGCAATTCGTTGTTGAGGACAATCTACATTTCAAGTGAACTTTCCCTTAGAGAAATTACTATGCTTTCCTTTTCCTGCTTTCTGATGTCAATCAACTTTATGTTAAGTTCTGTGAGGAAATTAGCAATTGGGAATTAGGGTTTTATCTCTAGATCTAAGTTGCTTGAGATATTCACCCTAGGTATCAAAATTGGAATACCTAGACTGCTATCACAAGCCAGTATTTATAGATAAATACTGGTTTGGGTATCGGGTTGTAAGCCCATAGACCCGCGTTCCAATATCCAATCAATTGTACGTTCATTACACGTGTTACACATATGTACGTGCTTTATTTATATAGAGAGAATATACCAATATATCCAACAATCTCCTCCTATATTCTCAATATATAAAGTACAGGATTATCTCATCAGATCAGCATACAACTGACTGGCTGATAGCAGTCCATAAAGGAAAAGCATCATAAAGGTATAGTTTCATAAAGAACCAAAATAATTATAAAATTGAATAGTTCAATCAAGACTAAACCAATATAATTAAATAGTTCCAAACCATATCCAATTCAGAATAGTTCACAAAGACTAAACCAATAGATAAATAAACCATAGTCTCAAACTAAATAAAGCAAATAAACTTCAAACCAAACAAAAGAGTTTTAAGCTTCAAAAGTAGTCTTAAACTCAAAAGAAGTTTTATTAAGCAAGTGATTGGCAAAAGAAAATCCCTGCATGCTGCTTCATGACTACTCCTCCATATCGAGCAAGTCATCATCTTCAAAATCGAGATCTAAGATTCCACCTCCATTATCTTTGCTAGCACCTGTTGCTCAACATTGCAAATAAGAATTTCATGAGTCATTTCTCTTTGAATTCAAACAAATTGCATAAAAGTATCTAGTTCAAACAAAAGAACTTAGTACAATTCAAATTGGCTAGCAAGATTTTAACACAAGCATCACAATCAAGTATCTTTAACAAATAAAGTACATGAACTTTATAGTTTCTACACAAGAACCATACTATGTTTCATATTGGAATGAAAACTGCCGTTTCACTCATGGTTTAACATTGAATCATCAAAATTGGAATGAAACATGCATCCATAAGAGACATATCATCAAAATTGGAATGATATTTAGGACAATTAATCATCGGAAACATATCGACACGTTTTCATGTTTCGTATTGGAATAATATGATAATTCTAAGTAAATTCTATAGATATATGATATCATCAAAATTGGAATGATATTATATGTCTGTGGAATTTATGTGGAATCATCATGATTATCTGAAACACGTTAACTGTCAAATTGATGCTTAAGTTTGAACTTCTCAATGGCTGTTCTAATTATCAAAATAACTAGGGTGTTAAGGCCTTTGTGACTTAATGGCTCTTAACCCCATTTCCCCCACAGTTTTGACAATTAGACCTCTTTGTAATCCCTTGGTAAGGGCATCAGCCACATTCTGTTTTGACCTCACATCAATAAGGGTAATAATCCCTTGCTTAATGAGATAGTTCAACTTTGCCTGTCGAAGACCGACATTTCTTCTCTTACCATTGTAAAGAGAATTGGTTGCTACAGTTTTTGTAGCTTGGTTGTCGCAGAACAAGCTAAGAGTGGTTACTTTAAACCTTCTCAATGGAATATCTAGCAACAGGTCTCTCATCCATTCCGCTTCTTCACCAGCACAAGATAGCGCAAAGAGTTCAGACTCCATAGATGAGAATGCAATGCCTGGTTGCCTTTTAGATTTCCATGACACAGCTGCTCCTCCTAGTGTAAACACATAACCACTAGTGGATCGACTTTCACCAAGTTCTGTGCACCACGATGCATCAGAATATCCTTCCAAAACTGAAGGATGTCCAGAGTAGCACAAAGCTAACTCTTGAGTACCACACAGGTAACCCATTAGCCTCTCAAGGGCATTCCAATGTGTCTTACCGGAATTACTAGTGAATCTGCTAAGCATGCCTACCGCAAAGGCTATGTCTGGTCTAGTGCAGATCATTGCATACATGAGACTTCCGATCAGTTTGGAATAATCCAACTGTCTCACCGTTGCACCAACGTTAGGTGTCAACTTTTTGTTGTAATCATAAGGTGTTTCAAACCTTCTGCAATTACTATATCCCCACTTTTGTAACACATTATTGATATAGTGAGATTGACTAAGGAGTATGCCTTGCCTACCAAAACTCACTCTCATACCTAGTATAGTGTCCACAACACCTAGGTCCTTCATGCTGAATTCTTTGGATAGCATTGTTTTAACTTCAACCACAGTTGAGAGGTCGCTTCCAACAACAAGCATGTCATCAACATACAAGCAAACTATAGCAATTTTATTTGATCGATCACGAAAATAAAGGCATTTGTCAGAATTGCTAGATTCAAAACCTAAGCTCTTTATTGTTGTATCAAATTTTTCGTGCCATAGTTTTGGTGCTTGTTTTAATCCATACAAAGATTTTACCAATTTGCACACTTTGTTCTCTAAACCTTTAAGTACAAAACCTTCAGGTTGGTTCATATAGATTTCTTCATTTAGATCTCCATTTAGGAAAGCAGTTTTAACATCCATTTGGTGAACAACAAAATTTTCAATGGATGCAAGGGCAAGAAGAATCCTTATTGTAGCAATATGACAAACAGGTGAGTAAACATCAAAATAGTCTACCCCACTTTGTTGAGTATAACCTTTAGCTACTAGTCGTGCTTTATACTTTGCTACAGTCCCATCTGGATTAAGTTTCTTCTTCAAAACCCACTTATTTCCTATGGTTTTAGCCCCTTTTGGCAGATCAACTAATTTCCAAGTTTTATTTTGTAATAAAGAATCCATTTCATCATCAATGACCTCTTTCCAAAGTAGACCATCCCTAGACCGAAGAGCTTCACTCACACTAAGTGGATCAGCCAACAGTGCATAAGTTACAAAATCATCACCATAGGTTCTAGGTGTCTTATCTCTGGTGGAGGTTCTTCTAGGCTCAATTTCATTTGTAGTTTCAGTGTCAGTTATGCTAGGTCTAGATTCTATTTGTGAATCACTGACTAAGTCTGTGTGGCCAGATAGTGTTATGCCTTTGTCTTTGATGAACACATCTTCAAAGAATTCTGCATCTCTAGATTCAATTATCTTATTGAGAGATAGGTCATAAAATCTGTATGCCGCACTATCAACTGCATTTCCTAGATACACACAGGTATTTGTACGAGGTCCTACTTTAGGCCTTCTTGGGTCTGGTATTCTAACAAAAGCAATACAACCCCATGTTTTTATTTTATCAAAGCTCGGTGTGTGTTTATGCCATAACTCATAAGGTGTTTCAGTCAATTTAGAGTGTGGTAACAAATTAAGAATATTATTAGCAGTCAATGCAGCCTCTCCCCAAAAATTCGAAGGCAATCCAGCAGTCAATAACATAGAATTCAACATTTCTGTAAGTGTTCGATTCTTTCTTTCGGCTATACCGTTTGACTGTGGTGAGTAGGGTGCTGTTGTTTCAGAGATAATGCCATGTGAAGTGCAAAATTCTTTAAAACCCATTGACACATATTCCCCACCTCTATCAGATCTGAACCTTTTTATTTTAGCATTTAACTGATTTTCGACACGGTCTTTAAATTCTTTGAATTTATTAAGTGCTTCATCCTTTGATTTTAACAGATAGATATGACAATATCTAGAACAATCATCTATAAAGGTGATCAAATACTTCCGACCTCCTTGCGTCACAAAGTTTTTAAAATCGCATATGTCAGAATGAATTAGTTCAAGAAGTTGTGTACTCCTAGAAACAGAACTAAAGGGTTTTCTAGTGATCTTTGTCTGAGCACACACTTCACACTTGTCATACCTTAAGGATGTATCAATTGGCAGATTAAAAGTTTTAGCAACAGCAAGTAATTTAATATAGTTTACATGTCCCAATCTGTTGTGCCAAGTAGAAGGGCTACACAGTTTTGAGCTAACAGCATTAATCACTTCATTTGCTAAACTAAGTCTATACATGCCATTGACTAAATAAGCACAACCAAAGTAGTATGAGTTAACAGATAATATTGCTCTACCACTTATCATAGAAACTACCATGCCAGCATTATTCAGTAAGCTAATAGAAATTAAATTCTTTGCTAAAGCAGGAACAAATTTAACATTACGCAAAATTAAATTCTTACCTGATGAGAGACTGAGATTTGCAGTTCCAACCTGGAGCACCTTGACTGATTCTCTATTCGCCATAGAGACAGACTCATTTGCATCTTTGAGATCAGTTAGCAGGTTCTTATTGTTGCAAGCATGACATGTAGCCCCCGAGTCCAACAACCAACTCGTAGAGGCACTGACCTTATCGTCAGAAAGTTGGTGGGTTCAGTGTTATCCTCTAATAAGTTCACCGTTTCATTGTTAGGTTGTTCTCTTTTGGGTAGCCTACATTCGGTAGCATGGTGACCCCACTTCCTACAGTTGTAGCACTTCCCTTTCTTTTTCACAATCTTTTTATTGGCTTCCAACTTGGACGGTTCACCCTTAACCTTATTAAGCTTGTTCTTCTTAAACTTAGGAACATATTTGGAACTGGTTAGCACATTAGCATGAGAAATTTGTTTCTTAGCCAACTCCAAATTTATCCTAGTTCTTGTTTCATCCTCTACTTTAATACATCGTTTGAGTTGTGCAAGCTTAATTTGTTCTGGCAGTCTATACATTTCAGTCTTAAATGTGAGCCATGATGCAGGTAATTTAAAGATTATTGCTCCAGTGAGAAAGGCATCACACACAGTGATATCTTCAGTTTTCAATTTAGCTACTAAGTTTTCAAGATCAGTTACCTGAGGGAGAATGGCCTTCTCCTCTTTGAATTCAAAGCTCATGAACTTATCAACCAGGTGAGTCTTGGAGACCTTCTCCTCCTTTTTGAATTCATCCAGCAGATTGTCCCAAATCTCCTTAGCTGTTCCAAACTTCATGTACACATCTGCTAACCGATCTGAAATACTGTTTAGCAAAAACTCCCTGCACAGGTCCTCATCTCTGATCCAAGTGGCATCATCCACATCTTCGGTACAGTCATCATAAGTCGTTTGACAAGTATAAAAGATCTTCATGAATTTCATCCCATACTGTGCTTTCCTCTTCCAACTATTGAATTCAGAACTACTAAACGCCTCTAATTTAGGAACCTCATATGGTCGATCATGTTTTTCCATCTCAAGGAATAAACTATGATTTCCTAAAATTCGAGAGTATGTTCTGAATTATTACTACACAAGTAACTTATAGGGAGAAGATGATCTGCTAACTAATAACAGAATAGATGGATTAGATAAATTGCACAAATTTTAGGGATTTAGAAATACCAGATCTTGATGAGATACAAAAGATCTCCACTGTTCACTGTCTTCTTCTTCAATTAGTGTTTCCCACACCGATCGAAAGAGAGAGAGAGAAGAAGTCGACGCCTGAGTGGGGGGACGCCTTCGACTGCGATAGGAGAAGAGAGAGAGATGACCGGTGCGACCCAGTGGCTTCGACGCCTGATGACTCGCGACGGGTGGCGAGCGACGCGTGCGGCGAGCGGCGAGTGCGACGAGCGACGCGTGCGACGGACCCAGCGACGCGAACGGCGTTAGGGTTCCGATGTGAACCGGCGGCTGCTGTGGGATCCGACGGGATTGAAAGATGGTATTTTCCCTCAATTTAATCTCACAAAATTAATTAATATCTCAAGATTGTTAAGTTCTGTGAGGAAATTAGCAATTGGGAATTAGGGTTTTATCTCTAGATCTAAGTTGCTTGAGATATTCACCCTAGGTATCAAAATTGGAATACCTAGACTGCTATCACAAGCCAGTATTTATAGATAAATACTGGTTTGGGTATCAGGTTGTAAGCCCATAGACCCGCGTTCCAATATCCAATCAATTGTACGTTCATTACACGTGTTACACATATGCACGTGCTTTATTTATATAGAGAGAATATACCAATATATCCAACACTTTAGTCAGTTTCTTTACTATCTGCTTATCATATCCTGCTCCAGAAATGCAGCCTTTTGTCATAACCTAGTACTAGTAATCTGCACGTGCAATGCACGTTTTATGAGTTAGCTCGTGCAATATGGACTGGGGATATGTACGTGCAATGCACGAATTTGATGGAGGGAGAGGAATAGACGTTTTCGATTTTTGAGGGAACAGAATTTTATGGAGGCTTTAAATGTGAAGTGAAAATTACAGAATTAACCATATAGATTTTTTTTAGCTTTTTATGTATATGGGGACATGATAGTAAAAAGCCGCTAAAATGGGGCTTTGCTTAATAATAGTATAGAAGTGAAAATTACAGAATTAACCATATAGATTTTTTTTAGCTTTTTATGGATATGGGGACATAATAGTAAAAAGCCGCTAAAATGGGGCTTTGCTTAATAATAGTATAGATTTCTATAACCCAACTGTAAAAGTAATGGACCTCCTTAGTTTTGCCTAAAAGAAGTGACGTCATATTCTGTTTGGATCTCGAATGTCTCAGAGTTGAACCTAATTCTGCATATCATATTCCCCCTTCTTCTAGATGTTGTGGCAGCGGAGGAGGCGAGAGCTCGTCAGTTAAGATCATGGCAAGCTCGTCTTATTCCCCATACCTCGAATTTGGCACTCAATAAGAGAGAGAGAGAGAGAGTTGACCTTGTTTAGCAACCAGTCATATATCTATTTGATCTCTTTCATGGAGCATTGTGTCGTTGGTGTCCTCTTTTGTTAAGGCTTATGGTGATGATGATTAATTTTTAATAGTATAAAATTATAACAAGTGTGTATCTCATTCTAAATGGTGGAATAATTTATGAATAGGTAGTTTGTTGGTTTATATAGTGATATTAATTACTGGTTTTGCCGTTAAAAGAAATTATAAAATGTTGGTATGAAGTAACTTATGGATCTGGCATTCTATCGTCATAGCTGCTCGTTTCATGATTGTGATGTATGTGTATGTAGCTCTATGATAAAACCATGTGAGTTTCTAAAGCAACTTGAATTGATATACTCTAAATAATAATTGGGTGGAGCAGCTACAAAATATGTTGTACGTGCCATTTATAATTGAAACCTTTCATTGTATGTATGTCTCAGTCTCACAACTATTCTCTTTAGAATTTTGGTTCATCTAGGAAGACCTCTGTTTTTGAGGATGCCATGCTCCAGAGGTTAACTGCTTACACTGGCCCATTGTGTTGTGGTGTTCACTGTTAATACTCTGCTAGTAATAGTGATTGGGCACAGTTTAAGCTATGCTACCAATAGTGTAACCTATATATATATATATATATATATATATATATATATATATATATATATATAGGGGTCGGTTCGGGTGAGAACCAACCCTGGGGTGAGAACCTAAGGGCCTATTCGAGCCATTCATCTGTGTAATCGTGTAATCTTAACGGTCAAGATTTTTTAAAATTAAACAATAAGATTAATTAATTTTTGCATTAAGATGTCAATCCCTTTAATTAAGGGATGGGGACCGCGTAATAAAAGGAATAATTATAAATTGCCTTTTTTTTGTGTGCGATGGTTAAGGCAAATTTGGTCAAACTGGAGAGAGAAATAATTTATTCCCGTAATTTATTCCCGTAAAATATTTATTCCAAAATTAATAGCAACTGCAGAATCATTCACCATTTCGTTCCTTACAGTTACTGTTTATTACAGTTGCTATTTATAATTATTACAGTTGCTGTTTAAGTGGTCAGGTATTGCTATATAATTATTTCAGTTGCTATTTATAGTTATTACAGTTGCTATTTATAGTTATTACAGTTGCTATTTAGAATTATTACAGTTGCTATTCGAGAAGATTTTGTATCCCAAATTAATTGCAACTGCAGAATCATCAACAATTCGTTCGTTCACCAATTCGTTCACCAATTGATAAACAAACAATAAATATGCACCAATTCGTTCACCAATTCTTCCTTCACCAATTGATAAACAAACAATATATATATATATATTCCTGCTAAAATATGCACTACTTGTATCTACTTACAATACAGTCAGTTGCTATATAGTGAACGAATTGGTGAAGGAACGAATTGTTGATGATTCTGCAGTTGCTATTAATTTGGGATACAAAATCTTCTCGAATAGCAACTGTAATAATTATAAATAACAACTGTATTAACTATAAATAGCAACTGTAATAACTATAAATAGCAACTGAAATAATTATACAGCAATACCTGACCACTTAAACAGCAACTGTTATAATTATAAATAGCAACTGTAATAAACAGTAACTGTAAGGAACGAAATGGTGAATGATTCTGCAGTTGCTATTAATTTGGGAATAAATATTTTACGGGAATAAATTATTTCTCTTTCCAGTTTGACCAAATTTGCCTTAACCGTCGCACACAAAAAAAGGCGATTTATAATTATTCCTTTTATTACGAGGTCCCCATCCCTTAATTAAAGGGATTAACATCTTAATGCAAAAATTAATTAATCTTATTGTTTAATTTTAAAAAATCTTGACCGTTAAGATTACACAGATGAATGGCTCGGATAGGCCCTTAGGATCTCACCCCAGGACATGGTTCTCACCCGAACCTTCTCCTATATATATATATATATATATATATATATATATATATATATATATATATATATATATATATATATATATATATATATATATATATATGGGTAAAAGGGATTTGAGCAACTTGCTCATTTAATAAATGAGTAATTGATGAGGTGGTATGCATGTGATACATTGAGTTTCTAATCACTTTTAGGATTTCCCATTCACATGCATGCCACCTCATCACTTGCTCATTTACTAAATGAGCAAATTGCTCATACCTTTTTTCTCATATATAAGGGTATGAGCAATTTGCTCATTTAGTAAATGAGCAAGTGATGAGGTGGCATGCATGTGATTGGAAAATCCTAAAAGTGATTAGATATTAAATATATCACATCATTTGAAATTCAAATCAAATCATTTGAAATTCATTTACCCATCCATTGAAGTGTTACAAAATTGTATGGCTGAAAATCATTATTTTTTATAGTCATATGATGGATGGGTAAATGAATTTCAAATGATTTGATTTTACATATTTAGACTAATTTAGATGTGTAGATCAATGTAAACGGTTCGGATTGTTGATATGAACGCCCAAAGGCCTAGTGCACACGCCGTGTTCACTAGAGGTAGTGCACAACTGAAGCTTTCCAAATATATATATATATATATATAGAGTCTCCTTCGGTTGCACACTACTTTTGGTGAGCACTCCGTGAGCACTCCCGAACTAGAGACCCTATGAAAAATCCGAACCGCTCATATTGTTCTATATGCCTTAGATAGCCTAACAATAAAACATCAAGTAATTTGAAGTTCATTTGCCCATCCATCATGCTGTTAGAATTTTCAGCCATACAATTTTGTGATGATGTAAATCATGGATAAATGAACTTCAAATTACTTGATTTTTTTGTTAGGTTATCTAAGGCATATAGAACAATATGAGCGGTTCAGATTTTTCATAGGGTCTCTAGTTCATGAGTGCTCACGGAGTGCTCACCAAAGTAGTGTGTAACCGAAGATTTCTCTCTCTCTCTCTCTCTCTCTATATATATATATCTCTCTCTCTCTCTCTCTCTCTCTCTCTCTCTCTCTCTCTCTCTCTCTCTCTCTCTCTCTCTCTATATATATATATATATATATATATATATATAGAGAGAGAGAGAGAGAGAGAGAGAGAGAGAATTAAATAAATAAAAAAGTTTTTTTATGGGGGGGGGGGGGGGGGGAGGAGAATGTGTTTTGTGAGGTTAAATTTGGACCTTTGATTTGAGGGGATTGAAGGAGAGCCACTTGATAGCTTTCTTTGTGTTTTATTTTATACTAGTAGTTTACACGTGCGATGCACGTCTTAATAAATATAGTTTTTTTAAAAGTAAAAATTCAGACGTAGTCTGGATTTGACCTAAAACCTTATTTACAATAGTTATGTACGTGCGTTGCACGGGTTGGTAGATGGACAAATTACACTGAGGCCTTCACCCATTATATATATATATATATATATATATATATATATATATATATAGAGAGAGAGAGAGAGAGAGAGAGAGAGAGAGAGAGAGAGAGAGAGAGAGAGAGAGAGAGAGAATTAAATAAATAAATGAGTTGTTTTGAGAGAATTTGAATTTTGAATTTGAGTTTTGGGGAGAAACTTTGGGGGGGGGGGGATGTGTTTTGTGGGGTTAGATCTGGACCTTTGATTTTGGGGGGAATTGAAGGAGAGCCACTTGATAGCTTTCTTTGTGTTTTATTATTATTATTATTATTATTTTATATATATATAAATATATATATAAATATATATATATATATATATATATATATATATATATATATATATATATATATATATATAGGGAAAGCTTCGGTTGAGCACTACTCTAGTGCTCACCGTGTGAACACTAGGCCTTCGGGCGTTCATATCGAAAATCCGAACCGTTCACATTGATCTACACATCTAAATTAGTCTAAATATGTAAAATCAAACCATTTGAAATTCATTTGCCCATCCATCATGTGACTATAAAAACAATGATTTTCAGCCATACAATTTTGTAACACTTTAATGAATGGGCAAATGAATTTCAAATGATTTGATTTTACATATTTAGACTAATTTAGATGTGTAGATCAATGTGAACGGTTCGGATTTTCGATATGAACGCCCGAAGGCCTAGTGTTCACGCGGTGAGCACTAGGGTAGTGCTCAACCGAAGCTTTCCCTATATATATATATATATATATATATATATATATAGGAAAGTCTTTCGTTGTGCACCACCTATGGTGCACACGGCGTGTACACTCGGCCTTTCCGTCTTTATATCGACGATTCAAACCATTCACATTGATCTACAAATCTAAATTAGTTTAAATATGTAAAATCAAATCATTTGAAATTCATTTGCCCATCCATTCAAGTGTTACAAAATTGTATGGCTGAAAATCATTGTTTTTTATAGTCAAATTATGGATGGGCAATGGGCAAATGAATTTCAATTGATTTGATTTTACATATTTAGACTAATTTACATGTGCAGATCAATGTGAACGGTTCAGATTGTCGATACGAAGGCGGGAAGGCCGAGTGCACACGAGTGCACCCGGAGTGGTGGTGCACAATGGAAGATTTTCCTATATATATATATATATATATATATATATATATATATATATATATATATATATATATATATATATATATATATATATATGCACATGAGAACTTTTAAAATAGGGTTTGTAACACGTGTACCCCTAACAAATAAGCTAATGTCATATATACTCCTCACAAATGAATATTATCATATTTGCCCCTAACAATGTGGGCCTTAACCATATATATCCCTTAGTTTATAAGATAGTTGGGATTGAGATTTAGATTGAGATTGAGACTGAGATTGAGATTTGAGGTTTAAGGATGAAGTTGATAATGTGGTTGTGTGGTTTGAATATTATATGTGGAGGTGGGTTCGGTCGAAGGTGGTGGTTGGGCGGCAGAAATACAGTGAAGTTGGGTTGCCAGTAGGAATTGGTAATTGATAAAGAAGAAGATGAGGAAACATCAAGAGAATTTTGCAGACAATGGTCGAAACTAAAAAGTATACAGGCACCAGCATCCCATAATTGAATCCGATACAAGGAAATACTACAATTGCAGACATAATTCTAACTGAGTGTCAACTTGAGATAATTTTTAGATTGTCAGTGGCAAATGTGATAATATTCATTTGTGAGGGGTATATATGATATTAACTTATTTGTAGGGGTATACGTGTTTAAAACCCTTTAAAATAATGATAGTTTTGTGAAAGTATTAAAAATAAAAATAAAAATAAAAATAAAAATATAAATATAAAAAAGGAAAAGAAAAGAAAAAAGATTTCGGACCTGAATGAATTGGATGCACATAGTAAGCATCAAGCGAGGGAGTTAAACAGAAAGTAAGGGGTAGCACCCCAAACACCTCTTATTCTCTCCCTCTCTGGGAGTTGAGAGAGAGTAAGGGCTAGCTCTCCCAAACACTTCTCTCCCTGCTTACCCCCTCTTACATCAAGGGCAAAGCTGCCACTCAGATAGATGTGGCAAAAATTAGCTAATGTCTCTATAATGAGAGATAAGAGGCAACTTATTATTGGAGAAATTAAGTGCAAGTGTTTTGATACCAACTTACAGGGCTAAGTCATCTCTACTATCTATCCTCGCTCCTCTCTCTCTAGGGTTCCTTTTTATTGGATATAGGTATATTCTCACTGAATGAATAATATTATGTGTAATATTATTTTATGGATAATACGTGTATTACACGTACTAATTGTATAGATATCGGAATGCGGATTTAGTGGGTTGAGAACGCAGTACCCAAACCAGTATTTATCTTATAAATACTGGCTTGTGATAGTAGTCTAGGGATTCCAGCGCCCAATTGGAATCTCTAGACTACTATCACAAGCCAGTATTTATAAGATAAATACTGGTTTGGGTACTGAGTTCTCAACCCACTCAACCCGCGTTCCGATATCCATACAATTAGTACGTGTAATACACGTGTTATCTATAGAATAATATTACACATAATATTATTCATACAGTGAGAATATACCTATATATCCAACACTTTATCCCCCGGTCGTTGGTTCGTCTCTGAACTTCTAAATTTATATATTTATAATATAATATTGGACTTATATTTCACTATCCAAGGTGAATAAAATTGTTCTTCCTCATTAAAAAGAACAAAGACATATGTAATATTAAATACTGTACTTATCTATAATCACAGCTACCACGATGTTACAATTATATTTCATCCAATATTTTTTGCTAAAACCTGATCTTCATCTATCGTGCATCTAATATATATACAAGATATCCTAATTTATTTTAGAAATATGTGATGATGCTATGAGATCTTCACTTCAGAGATAGTAATAATATGTTAAAAGGAAGAAGTACAATTATATTGTATGGTTTGAAGCTTGAGTTTATTATCTGATATGTTTTGATTGCTTTTATAGGTTGTTCTGGCAGCTGAGCCGATTTGCTGGACTTTGCTGGGCGTTGGCCATAGCATGTTTGAGGTTTCTAACTATAACTTATGATGACAATATTCTTCACATATAAACAAAAACATCTTGATAACTTGAAGATTCTCGCCAATACCTTTATCCATCTTCTGTAGGAGCGAGTACCACCTAACCTGGATGACCTTTGTCAATCCTCTTTGATGGTCCTGTTCTTTGTTTTGTTAGAGGTAGCTGTCTGTCTTCAAAATCTAAATGTGTATCTGCTTCTTAACACTTTGCTGATCTCGACAATGATTCAGGTATTCCAAAGCTATTTTGGGTATGAAGCTAATCGCAAGGAGTGGAAGGCGAGCAAGGATAAGAAAGCTTCATAATCTTATTAGTATACTCTCATTCTGAATCGGTCCTTTCACATATATCAGAGAGATTTTGTCCGGTTGTTTTTTTGTAAACAGTTAGAGGCTGTACTTTAATGTATGCTTTTAGGTGCACCTGAAGGAAATCATAGCTTTGTGCTGTGCCGAGTTATTACTGATTCTGTATTGATAAAAACCATTGATATGGATCAGATGACGTGGCCTCTCCTGGGCCGTCACATCTCCTCAAAACCCGCTCTTCCCTAATCATCATATCAACCCAGAGCCAGATGAGCATCTTCTACATCAGGCCCACGAGCAAACGGGTCCGATCCGGCCCAGCAGGATCTCAGACCCGCTTCCCCTGCCTATAAATACCAGACCCCATCCTCACTGAAAAGGTAATCAAATTTTCTCCCCCCGAACCCTAGCTACTGTTGCCTTTTCAAGTGACTGACTAGATCGTCGGAGGGCCTATCTTCGGAACTTCTTCCGGTGTTTCTAAGCAGTGTGCAGGTACCCAGGACCGAGCCAGACCCACAGATCCGAGCTGAGCACCCGATCCCCACCTCATTCCTGCTACTCCCGAGCCGGTCCCCCAGCCGAGAGTCGGACCAGAGCCAGTATTGCAACTTCCACTATACAAATTACAAGAACTCACACCTGTTGCAGCCACACCTCAAAAACAAATCACGCCAACCATAAAGAACAGAATATCAAGAAAGCTTTCTAATGTTGTCATATCTGTTAGAATGTAAATATTAAAACGCTCACCCTTATCATAACTTCAAAGTTTTGATCCATTGGTCGGGTCTTTAATATGGTATCAGAGCATTCCAGATTCGAATCTCATCGGCTGCGCAATTTAAATGCGGATTAAAAAAAATTAATACCATTGCGTATAGTCCAATTGGTAGGGTCACTTAATAATATATAGAGGAAAAGTCGACCATTACTTTCTTCAATTTGCGTTTGAATCAGTTAGAAGTGTCTGTAACTACATAGCGTTTGTGTCTATTTCGAAATCTATGATCTTTTTAAAATATCTAGCTACTGTTTGCGGATTCTTTAAACTGTGAAATGGTACAGTGGTGTTAGGCTAGACTGCATTTTTGGTGTATTTGGTTACCTGCGTTTTGGGTTTTTTTTTTCTTTTTTTTAATTTTATTTTATTGGATAACTTACATGTGTCTTTGTACCGTTTTGGGCCATTTCTTGCTAGTACCTAAACTTGGTAATCATAATTTTAGGAGTGAAAACAAAATCAATACTTTTTCATTATTTTGTTGTTCATTGTCTGTTAGCAAAGAGAAAAACATGAATTTGTATGTTGAAATAACATATTGTAATATTTGGTTTCTTTAAACCCTCTTTAATGAAACAGGTGACCGAGTCGGTCACTTCAATCTCAAAAAAAAAACATATTGTTATTTCTTTGTTTGTTTGCAAGAAAAATTAAATGAAGAAAAAAGAACTAAGAGAGATTTTCCTAAGCCAATTCACCACACTTTTTGGTGAATTGGTTTTTATCATTTTTGATGAGTTGTACTTGTCATACGAGTCTTTTTGGTTGCATAAAACCTATTGAAACCTCTTGCAACCATAAAACTCGAATTTCATGGGATTTCATGAAACCTCTTAAAACCTTTATTTTAGGGTTGCAAATTTTTTTTGGATCCCTGTGGCTAAGATATATGAAGCTGTATCAAATATAAACAAAATATTATTTTTATAAATTGATGAATGGGGTTGAGGAGTTATAGGCTATTGAAATAATAACAAAAAAAGGATATATAGGGTTTCATTGAGTTTCATAAAAAAATTGAAACTCATTCACAAAACCACAAATGAGGTTCAACATTTTCAAGATTTTCAAAACTAGGGTCATCTTTTTATCAAAAAAAACTGGGTGAAACTCAAGTTTCATAGAGTTTGGTTAGCCAAATACGAAAATCTATCAAATAAAATTTAGGGTTCAATGGGTTTTATAGTTTTACCTTGAGATTAAGAGGGCCTAACTCAAACAATTTTTCACTCCTTAAACAAAGTATTTTAAAATACGAAAAATAGTAAAATTGAAAATGATGATGCGACATGCTAAATAAAGTAGATCCATGGCCTTTTCTATCAAACAAACGACCCATTTTGATAAAAATATTGTGAATACGTGGAATATAAGTTTTCATATTTATTTCTGTGTTTGGATGGGAAAAAAAATTGGTGTATAGCATTTCCACCTTATGACATGGCATTCATCTTTAGTTTAAAATATTTTCTTCTTAAAAAGTACTGAATACGATGGAAAACTCATGAAAATTTATTTAATACATTTTTAATTATTCTTATGCTCTTTCCTTTCTTAACTTTTTTTACAAACTTTTCTTATATTCAAACAATATTCGTTAAGGAAAATAATTTTTCATTAGAAGCAACCAAACATGATTTGTGAAATTGTATTTTCTTGTAAAATATTTTAAATGAAGATTATCTAAGTATTCAAATTTCTACATCAATCCAACCGTCCCTTTAATGGAATAGTACTCGATTAGGATGAAGTTAATTGGAACCAGTTCCAACTATAGGATGCAATTCCAACTAAGGGAATGTTTGGATTGATGAAAAATCTCGGGAGCATGTGGTATCCAAGTTTTCATACCTAATTTTGTGTTTGAACGGAGAACAGATTTAGTGAAAATTTTTCCACCGTATGACATGACATACCTTTTTTTATTAAAATGTTTTCTCCAGAAAATGTATGGAATACAGTGGAAATTTTGTGAAAAATCATTTAATTTTTTTGATTTTTATTGTTTATTTAATTATTGTTTGTTTATCTTCTGTCCTCTTTCATTTCTTAACTTTTAAAATAAACTTTTCTTTCATCCAAACAGTTCTTTTTTTGAAAAAAGAACCTCTTTTTTCACTAAATGCAACCAAAAAGATTAATGAAAATATTTTTTTTCTAAAAATTCTTTTCAACTGAAGATTTTCGAAGTATTCCAACTCTTACATTAATCCAAACACCTCCTAAATCTGCAAGAGAGAATAAATGGATGAATCGAGTAAAAACAAATGGATAAGGCATGGTTCAATCAAATTGCAACACCTATCTCACATCCAAACATTACACCCTGCCTCCATGCCTCACACATCTAAGTGTTTAAATTACTCACTTCCTATTGTCAACATTTTTTCGCTTTCTCTCTTTGACACTTTTACCTTCAAATTCATCCCCTCAAAACATTACCCTTTGCATATGTAATAGTTGGATTTTACCATATTTTATTTCTACGCAATTTGGATTTTATTTTATTTTGTTTATTTTATTTGATAATTAGGAAGACAAAAAACTACAAGCAACTACTCATGAACTCTAGTTAGTCCCTCTACAATTTAAGTATATATAGGTTGAAACTGCAACGTGTTGCTACCAGCCTTTATATAATTGAGAAAACGAGTGATAATTTAAAGGGGTAATATGGCCATTTCACACGTGGAGAGATTAAGTATAGAAAGCAATAACTTTGAAAGTGTTGTGAAACCATGACCAACTATTAGCTAGATGCATGCTCATTTATTAAGTTGGCGGCCCAACCACTATCAGAGGATCTACGCCACAACTCGTAGTGCTAATAGCGGAAACACACTACAATCAATAGAAACTCCCAAGACTTAGATGAACCAAGAACAAGCCACCACAATACTAAGCAAGATCTCACAAGAACACAACCAATATGCAGAGATAACCAATACTTCTTATTCCCAAAGAAATACAAAGATTACAAAAGAGATTACAACTCTCAATCTCTCTCTCACACCATTGAAACACTCGGCACAATCTCTCTTGAAGTTGAACAATGATAACGGCTCACCTCTTGATTACACAAATTGATCTATTCAGATTAACTAAACCCTAGAGTTTACAGCCATATATATAGCCCCCAAGTAAATCCTAAAAAATAAACACAAATATAGCAATTGGGCCTTTAAACTCGTAAGTCCAAAACAATCAGTCGACGTTGCCGGTCGACCGCATCCCTAGTGACGGTCGACTGCAACGTGTAGAACCAACCCAGTGAGCTGACCAGTCGACTGCACCCCTTAGATCGGTCGACCGTCCTCTCCTCTGTTGGACTTATACACTCGAAGAACTCTCAGTCTAGGGTCGGTGGACTGCACCCCCAGGTCAGTCGACCGCAACCCTCCAGACTACTTCTTCTACTTCGCTGCTTGTCTTCTCTTGCTTCTTTGTCTCCTCCTCTTCTTCTCCAACTTCAAGTACCCCGCGCCCACGTGTATTTGAGGCCACAATTCCTAACAACCACACTACCAAAACCTTAGTCTTAACCCTAACTTCCCCCTATATATATATATATGTTATGAATAAAGAGCCACAACTCTTGGATTCAGCGACATCTCTATCCCTCTCTCTATTTTGTAACACGTTATCAGTATGATGCCTCGAGGAGTTCTAGACCGATGGTTTAACCACGACAAGAAGAGGCAGCCGCCGCCCCTTCATCTCCTCTACCACGGAGTTGTGCGCGTTAGCCCGATCCGACCCTGACACTGGCCGCCTCCTGCCGACGCCCGCTATAAGTTGCCCGTTGTAAAATCCTTTATTTGATTCTATTTTATTTTGATTTTATCATGACTTATAATTGAAGAACTAGAACATATACTTGTGATAATTAATTAATAGAACTTGCAAACGATCTTATTATTAGTTTCAGAGTATTTCATGTCATGCCGGTGATGAAAAGTTGTGATTTTTTTGTTAGTAACCATATAATTTTCATGGGTTCTTGTATGGTGGTGAGGCTGAAGATGATCCAGCACGTACGACACATGCTTAGTCCATACTTTTGTTAGTTTTTATTTTATCTATGCATGTTTATGAAAAAAAATTCTCTTCATGTTTGTATGGTTACTCTCATGTTAGTAGACATGTAATTGACAAACAGTTTTATTTAGAAACCGAGAAATATACCCCCAATCAGTTTATTTTAATATATAAAATAGATCACCAGTATCAATAGATATGCTACTTCTTCCATAGCCCTAGTATTATTTCATCAGTATCACTATTAGGGTCTTTATATCTCATAGTGCTTGGTCAGGCCCGATGATTGAGATTCTCTTCTGGTATTACTTAAACATTATACGAATATTGTAAATGAGTTGAAGTGTATCAAGATTAAATTAAATCCAAAGATAACTTACCTTGAAAATTTGCATGCTTGATCGATGAGAAGGTAATTTGATAATATATAATTGCAAACCAGGTGAATGATGGATTTGGTCCAAAAAGTTTTGAGATTGATTAACTTCCTTTTCAAGTTTGTGGGGGGATTCCCTATTTGAAATGGAGATGTTGTGGTGTGATTTTATCTTAGGAACAATATCGATTAAGTTTTTTTTTTATATGGTTCTATTCTGAATTTTGACGGAATGAATTTGGACAGACGGCGTAAAGTTGAGAAAATAATCAGGAATGAATAGGAATGCTATGAAGTATAATTATATCTACGAATGCATATGAATTTGCATAATATATAATGCCGTTTGTTTCATGTTTCCTGTTTCATTTGGGAATTATTTTTTGGGCTAGCATGTTCAGAAACTATTATGATTCCTATATTCAAATGCATAATTTCCTTCTTATCCACTGAATGTCATGATCAAAAGAAATTTTTCTCTGACTGTTGAAGTCCAAAATAATTATTTGATTATTTATTTATGGAAGTTTTTCCTACATGGCCTTTCTATTTATGATGAGTCTGACCCTGTAGTCATTACAATCACAAATATGTTTCGAAAAATAATTAATTTTAGGATATGTATTTGTGAATTTTAATGTGACAAATTGCATAATTTCTTATAACTAATGCATCCTAATTGGATTTTAAATTTGATTTCTTTTGTGCTTTAGAGATTAGTTGGATTTTAAATTTGATTAAGGAACTTGTGGTACTGAATTGTGTTCTGGTCGTAAGACTAACCTTGCCTTGGTTTCGACCTGTCATTTGCTTTGAAATTTGAATGGAAAAGAAGACTGAAAAATGTTCTCTATTTCGAGTTTGGGGAGTTTATCTCCTGTATGGTTTACAACAGCATGCATTTACTTCTACCCCTTGCCAACATAATGTTTTTAGTTTCTTTGCATCAACCTTTATGTTTATTTATGTCTCGGAGTTTTATATTCTTGTCATGTTGGCTTCATGAGAATAAACATTTTGAATGATCTCTGTATGTCATTGTATGTTTTCTGTTTGAATAATTCTTGTTAGTTCTCGCTATAAAAACATTAAAACGGCAAAATTTAGGCCTAAATATAGATTGAGTTTTATGATATATGATGCAAGTTAAGATTTCTCTAAGATTTCTGAAGTCGCCTCTGTGTTGTTAGTTGTTGAGGAAAATAATAAACTCCTCATGAAAAATCATATAACACTAGGCTTACAGAGCACTAGCATTTCCTGAAGCAAATGCTGGTGATGGATATTCCGGAGGTAAAGGCAGAGGCAGAGACAGAGGTAGAGACAGAGGCGGAGGCCGTTCTGGTAGAGAGAGGGAGGTAGTCGAGGTAGGCACTCCAGCAGAGGTGGCTACAAAGGAAGAGGGAAGCGCGGTCAGCCTAGTAGTGATAGACATAATGAACCACAGAAGAAACCGAAGAAGCCGGCCCCTTCAAGTGATAGAGGACCACGAGATACATGCTTCAAGTGTGGGCGTGAAGGTCATTGGTCCCGCACCTGTCGTGCAACAAAGAAAGCTGTGGCCAAATATTAGAAAATCTAGAAGATTGAAGAAGTAAATGACACCCTTGACATATAAAATGATGATGACCTCCTTGGCGAAGATCTTGAGAAACAAGAGAACACAAACTTGAAACTTCACATCTGCAGATTTTTTTGGTATGATCAGTAGCTTAGTTTTATTTATTTAGCATTACACTATTTGACATTGAGGCTTTATGACTTATGTTGGTATTTTTGGAACTATGTTTTTGGACTCATTTTTTTAGTTTATTGACCCAAATCATCTATTTCTATGAACGAACTATTAAATCAATAAGACTAGACAACGCAGCTAATTTTACCTCACATACCTTCAATGATCTTTGTATATCCTTAGAGAAACCACTATCGTCATTGCTAAAATATGCACTTTTAGCAATTGGCAAATAGCAATGGGAGAGGGAGTCTGCTATCGTTAGGGCCAAATCTAGAAAAAATTGAATAAAAAAAATCAGACAGATGATCTTCCTCCGTCCTTCTCTTAAAAAAAAAAATGACATTTTCGTAATTAAGTAATGACATTTTCGTAATAAATGAAAAAAAATTTTGGCAGAAGTGCTTGGACGAAAGAAGAGTTTTTAAAAAAAATTATTTTAAATGACAATTTCGTAATTAATTACTGATATTTTATAATATTTAAATGGTATTTTTGTAATTTTTTGGAGAAGAATTTTTTGAATACTTTAATTTTAAAAAAAGAAAAGAAAAGAAAAGATGAGAACGGAGCTTCTTCATCCGTCTCTCATATTTTCTGTTTTATTTTATTTTAAAATTCCAAGAAATCGATGGACGGAGCATCATCTTCTGTTCGTCCTCTTTTCCAACTTTTTTTGACAGATGGATCATCTTCTTCCTTCTTCTATATCTAGCATTTCTCTATCTCAACTGTAATCTCTAGCGATCAATTGTTCACTCATATTCTCAAATTTGGATATTTGGATTTTTGGTGAACGATAGTGGGGGTATATTTTCATATCAAATGCTAATCGGTGAGTTTTTAGCAAACGATAGTGGATGCTCTTAGGAGTAGAGGTTGAGCATCCTATTTCGATGAGACAGTATTTTCACCGTTAGGGGAGATAAAACGGAAATGTTTCGTTCCAGAAGCACGTCGTGAATTATTGAAATACCACAAAAACCAAAGAAAGTAGCAAATGAAACATTTCAACATCAAAAAACATGGAAGAACTAAATATTCTAAAGTTTCAGCTCCCCCGACGAGGAGATTGAATAACATAATACACTCTAATGCTCCTAAAGTATCATCTCCTGTAGAGAGAGTTCTTGATGCTCATGAAGAAGCAGCTAGGGGTGTAAAATGAACAGGACAGTCCATCGTTCGTCCGAGTTCGGCTCGAGAAATGGCCCGACCGCGGACTGTCTGAACTGTTATACGAACCGAACTTGAACAAATTACTAGGTCCGATGTTTTACCAAGCTCGAGTAGGACATAAGTCTGTCTGAGTATTATTGTGGTCCGATGCTTTATCGGATCGAGTCCGGACTAGAAAAATTTTGTCTGATCTGGACCGAGTCGGACATAAGCCCGTCCGAGTAAAATTTCAGTCCGAGCTTGAACATATGACTGTTCGGTCCCGTCTGGTCCAATTTACAGCCCTAGAAGCAGCTCTTGAAGTAGCATCTTCTGTAAAGAGAGTTCATGACGATCTGGAAGATGTCTTGAACCAAATATTCAACTTCTTCAAAACGAAGCATATCTCTCCGGTCGAAGATATACCTCAGATCCCAGAAGAGATTGAGAAAGAGGAACCGGTACCCAATAATAATGAGGAATCTGTGTTTTACACATACTAAGGAGAAACTTAAATTGAAAAGAATTTTTCATGGATAACATTTTCTTATAGCAGATGAGATTACAAGGTTGATGAAAACGAGGATAATACTGAACCACAAAGAATCCTTTAATGTCTATTGGCCAAAATGGAAGGATGTGATTCAAGTAGAACTAGATTTTCTCGCAAAATGTGGAGTATTTGATCCTATAGTATAAACCTCAAAAGGAATAAATCCTGTAGATTTTAAATGGGTGTTTGTAAGAAATACAAGTGAAAAGAATGAGATCCAAAGATATAAAGCACAGTTAGTTGCTCAAGGATTCTCACAAAGACCATGAACAGATTATGAAAAAATATAATCCCTGGTCCTAGACATCATCACATTTACACATCTAATAAATCTCGTTATTTCTGAAAAACTCAATATGAGACTCATGAATGTGATGACAACATACCAATATGGTAACTATATATATATATATATATATATATATATATATATATATATATATATACTGGAAAATCTTCCATTATGCACCACCCCTCCACGTGCACTCGACCTTCCCGCCTTCGTATCGACGATCCGAACCGTTCACATTGATCTACACATCTAAATTAGTCTAAAAATGTAAAATCAAATCATTTGAAATTCATTTGCCCATCCATCATGTGACTATAAAAAATAATGATTTTCAGCCATACAATTTTGTAACACTCCAATGGATGGGCAAATGAATTTCAAATAATTTGATTTTACATATTTAGACTAATTTATATGTGTAGATCAATGTGAATGGTTCAGATCGTCGATACAAATGCGGGAATACCGAGTGCACACGCCGTGTGCACTTAGGGCTGTAAACGAATCGAGCTATTCGCGAGCTATTCAGCTCGAGCTCGATCAAAGATCGGCTCGAACCGAGCTCGAGCTCAAAACTGAGCTCGTTTCGTAAACGAGCTGAGCTCGAGCTTTGATTTTTTTAATAGGCTAAACTCACGAGCGATTCGGCTCGAATACGGTCAAAGCTCGGTTAAAGCTCGGCTCGAATCGAGCTCGAGCTTAAAACTAAGCTCATTTCTTAAACGAGCCGAGCTCGAGCCTGAAAGTATTTAGCTCGGTTCGGCTCGGCTCGATTGCAGCCCTATGTGCACCATAGGTGGTGCTCAACGGAAGACTTCCACACACACACACACACACACACACACACACATAGGGAAATGCTCCATTGAAAACACCAATCTGAGCCGTTGGATCAATATATATATATATATATAGGGAAAGCTTCGGTTGAGCACTACTCTAGTGCTCACCGGGTGAACACTAGGCCTTCGGGCGTTCATATCGAAAATCCGAACCGTTCACAATGATCTACACATCTAAATTAGTCTAAATATGTAAAGTCAAATCATTTGAAATTCATTTGCCCATCCATCATGTGACTATAAAAATAATGATTTTCAGCCATACAATTTTGTAACACTTCAATGGATGGGTAAATGAATTTCAAATGATTTGATTTTACATATTTAGACTAATTTAGATGTGTAGATCAATGTGAACGGTTCGGATTTTCGATATGAACGCCCGAAGGCCTAGTGTTCACCCGGTGAGCACTAGAGTAGTGCTCAACCGAAGCTTTCCCTATATATATATATATATATATATATATATATATATATATATATATATATATATATATATATAGGGAAATGCTCCATTGAAAACAGATTTGTTTTCACGGGTTGGATAACACCAATCTGAGCCGTTGGATCACTTTTGATCGTGATCAGCGGCTCAAATCGCCTCCGCCCATCACCCAATATCACTTAAGTGGCGGAGGGTTATTTTGGAAATTTCGTCCCAAATAACTCTTCGCCTGATTCGCTCTGAAAAAATGAATATAACTTAGGCCCTTGTTGGAAACAACGGCCTAGGTTATAAAAAATTGAATTATAGGCCGTTGTTTGGAACAACGGTCTTGTTCTAAATTTTTATAACCTAGGCCGTTATTCCCAACAACGGCCTAGGCTATAAAATTTCTATAAAATTTTATAGCCTAGGCCGTTGTTGGGAACAACGGCGTAGGTTATAAAAATTTAGAGCAAGGCCGTTGTTCCCAACAATGGCCTATAATTTATTTTTTTACAACCTAGGCTGTTGTTCCCAACAACGGCCTAGGTTATATCAATTTTTTTAGAATCTGTTCAGCGAAGAGTTATTTGGGACGAAATTCCCAAAATAACCCTCCGCTGATCAATTGAAACGAATTATGGGGAGCTCGATCTGACCCGCTGATCACGATCATGAGCGATCCAACGGCTCAGATTGGTGTTTTCCAACCCGTGAAAACTAGACACGTTTTCAATAGAGCATTTTCTATTCATATATATATATATATATATATATATATATATATATATATATATATATATATATATATATATATATATAGTAAAAGAGATATGAGCAACTGGCTCATTTAATAAATGAGCGAATGATGAGGTGGCATGCGCGCATGTGATACATTGAGTATCTAACCACTTTTAGGATTTTCCAATCACATGCATGCTACCTCATCACTTGCTCATTTACTAAATGAGCAAATTGCTCAAACCTATATATATATATATATATATATATATATATATATATATATATGGAAGTCTTCCGTTGTGTACCACCTATGGTGCACACGGTGTGTGCACTCGGCCTTCCCGCCTTCATATCGACGATTTGAACAGTTCACATTGATTTACACATCTAAATTAGTCTAAATATGTAAAATCAAATTATATGAAATTCATTTGCTCATCCATTAAAGTGTTACAAAATTGTATGGCTGAAAATCATTGTTTATTATAGTCACATGATGGATAGGCAAATGAATTTCAAATGATTTGATTTTATATATTTAGACTAATTTAGATGTGTAGA
This sequence comes from Hemerocallis citrina, assembly GCA_017893485.1. NCBI lineage: Eukaryota > Viridiplantae > Streptophyta > Magnoliopsida > Asparagales > Asphodelaceae > Hemerocallis > Hemerocallis citrina. The sequence continues at coordinate 205,089,219 of CM030366.1, read as the reverse complement.
ACAATGTGAACGGTTCAGATCGTCGATACGAAGGCGGAAAGGCCGAGTGCACACTAGTGCATACGGAGGGGTGGTGCACAATGGATGATTTTCATATGGATGGGAGATTTTCATATATATATATATATATATATATATAGAAAAATGCTAATTTGAGATGGTGAGATGGGTGAGATGAAAATGTATTTTGTGATATGAGCGATTTGAATCATCGAAATCTCGATCACACCGTTCACATCATTCTACATATTATCTAGATGGTTTGTACAAAATTTCAAGCAATTTGGAGACCTCTAGCCTATGCATCAAAGTGTTCAAATAAATGCATATATATGTATTTCGCATCATCTTCGTGATGTGTTGAACTCTTTGATGCAAAGGCTAGAGGTCTCTAAATCGTTTAAAATTTTGTACACACCATCTAGATGACATGTAGAATGATGTGAACGGTGTGATCGAGATTTGGATGATTCAAATCGCCCATCTCACAAAAAAACACTCAATCTCACTATCTCATAATAGCATGACTCTCTCTCTCTCTCTCTCTCTCTCTCTCTCTCTATATATATATATATATATATATATATATAGGGAAAGCTTCGGTTGAGCACTACTCTAGTGCTCACCGCGTGAACACTAGGCCTTCGGGCGTCCATATCGAAAATCCGAACCGTTCACATTGATCTACACATCTAAATTAGTCTAAATATGTAAAATCAAATCATTTGAAATTCATTTGCCCATCCATTGAAGTGTTACAAAATTGTATGACTGAAAATCATTATTTTTATAGTCACATGATGGATGGACAAATAAATTTCAAATGATTTGATTTTACATATTTAGACTAATTTAGATGTGTAGATCAATGTGAACGGTTCGGATTTTCGATATGAACGCCCGAAGTGTTGGAATTTTATATGCACTTATGAACATGCATAAAACATTAATAATAACCCAAAATATGTTTCTATGATTCTAGATCTTAATCATGTTGCAAAAGTGCTTTAATATAAAATCCTAAATCATGAAACTATAGATCTTTGCTGAATCAAAAGAAGAACAAAATTAAAAACGGAAGCACTAACCTGAAGCCATTGATAGAGATTGCGCAGAGGGTTTGGATCTTCCTATATGATACGCACTTCTATGAGAGGCCGTCTCTCTATTCTTCTGTTGATGGGATGACAGATGGAATAAGAAGATGCGTATATATAGGGGACCATATCCCTAATTGATAATTATTGATTTCCAATTTTGCCCATCACAAAATAAGAAATCTACTTTACGGTCTCTACACGTGTTATATCACACTTAACATTATATGCTTTTAACCCATTACTTAATCTTGATTAGATCACTTTAATTTGGGTTAGACTTTAGGATAGCAATCATACATTTAGTCACTTATGTGAGCTCATATAGATTATTTTCCAACACGAAGGCCTAGTGTTCATGCGGTGAGCACTAGAGTAGTGCTCAATCGAAGCTTTCCCTATATATATATATAAAGAGAGAGAGAGAGAGAGAGAGAGAGAGAGAGAGAGAGAGAGAGAGATTCCCCTTTCGTTGTTCACTAGGCCGCCATGTGCACTCGGCATTCCCGCCTTCGTATTGACGATCCGAACCGTTTACATTGATCTACACATCTAAATTAGTCTAAATATGTAAAATCAAATCATTTGAAATTCATTTGCCCATCCATTGAAGTGTTACAAAATTGTATGGCTGAACAATAATTTTTAGCCATACAATTTTGTAACACTTCAATGGATGGGAAAATGAATTTCAAATGATTTGATTTTACATAATTATAATAATTTAGATGTATAGATCAATGTGAACGGTTCGGATCGCCAATACAAAGGCACGAAGGCCGAGTGCACACAAGTGCAGATGGCGGCCTAGTGCACAACGAAAGGGGACTATATATATATATATACACACACACCACCCCTCCATGTGCACTCATGTTCACTCGGCCTTCCCTCCTTCGTATCGACGATCTGAACCGTTCACATTGATCTACACATCTAAATTAGTCTACATATGTAAAATTAAATCATTTGAAATTCATTTTTCCATCCATCATGTGACTATAAAAAACAATGATTTTCAGCCATACAATTTTGTAACACTTCAATGGATGGGCAAATGAATTTCAAATGATTTGATTTTACATATTTAGACTAATTTATATGTGTAGATCAATGTGAACTGTTCGGATCATCGATACGAAGGCGGGAAGGCCAAGTGCACACACCATGTGCACCACCTATGGTGCACAACGTAAGACTTTCCTATATATATATATGAAAATCGCCAAACTTTTAAATCGCCAGAAACCATGTCTACAAATACGCACTGTATTAGATTAAAACGAGCCCTATATGAACTAAAACAATCCAGCAGATTGTTGTACAATAGGCTCAGTGATTATCTGTCTAGGAAAGAATATAATAATGATCCTATATGTTCGTGCGTATTCATAAAGAAATAATTTTTAGTGTTTTGAGAGGGGTCATGCTGCAGATGCAAGCATCCTGAAGATGCTGATGGAGACAACCTGAAGAATTTCTTTGCGCATTGTACTCTTTTCCTTTGATGAGTTTTTTTTCATAGGGTTTTTCCTTCGAAAGGTTTTTAATGAGGCAATGTAAGTCACACCCACTTAGATTTCTGAAGAATCAGGTTCCTGAAGAATCATATTCCTGAAGAATTAGTTGTACTCTTTTCTTTCATTAAGGATTTTTTTTTTTTTCAAATTTGGGTTTTCCTTTCAGAAGGTTTTAATAAGGTAATATTTTTAAAGTGGGCATTTAAAGGGGAGTGTTGTGAAATCATAACAACATTTTAGGTGGATGCCCATCTATTAAGGTGACGACCCAAGTCCACCAGCTCACGTGGCGGCCCAACCACACTACCAAACCCTAACCCTAATTTCCCCCATATATGCGTGTGTGTGTTATAAATAAAGATCCACTACACTTGGATTCGGCTACATGTCTATCTCTCTCTATTTCTTAACATAAAGAATTTATTCTTATTTTTTCAATGACTAAATTTCAGAAAACCACCCCCATTTTTTGGCTAAGATAAAAAAAAATCAACCTATATTTTGATATGCATCATTAAGACCCTTTTTGGTTTTTTTGGATAAAACCCGCCAAATCCATTAAGATTAAGGGTGAAATGTCCATATTGCCCTCTCTAATCCACCTGATTATTGTTGAATGTTCTATTGATTGTGGGCTTACAACCAAAATGAAAGAGAAAAAAGGGGAAAAACCATACCAAATCCAGTCCCTCTATTATCTACATCTTCATTAAAGCTCCAAAGAAGATCCAACATTTTTTTCAAAATTCAAAACCCGGAATCCTTAATAGCAAGTGATAACGTCCCGATTTTCGTACACTGGAAGCTCGAGACACAAACCAGAATTTTACTTCAAACGATTATGTAACACAGTAAAATCACAGAAAATTAAAACTTTTATTGGCACAAATATTGTTACAATGCACAAAATGTTCAACATAAGAATTTTTTTATCATGAATTACATCGATAGTTTATATATTACAAATGATCATTCTCCACTTGAATGCTGCACAAATTCGAGTTCCTAGCTCCATGATCAACAATTCTGTAACTAACAAACTGTGGACACATCATTTTAGTGAAAATAAATATCTTAATTCAACAGTGACCCCACGTGATAACCTTAAGTATGAGAGGCGGCTACCTTGATCAACGTTTTCTGAAAAAGAGGAACTTAGTGATGCAGATAGGTTGGTTTTTTAAATAAATTTTTTACCCAAAAGTTGGGGTAGTTTTATAAAATTTAGCCTTTTCAATAGATAATGAAAGTATCTTTTGCAAATTACCCTAAATAGTTGGGATAGATAAACTCCGTCGGCATAAGATAACCCATGACTAAACCTAGTAACTCTAATTACTACCACCAACTTACTATATATGTCTCGGTTAAATTTGAAAAAAAAACCCCTTGAACTATGGTATTTATGCAGAAAATCTCCATGACCTTCTTTTTATATACAGAAAACCTCCTGAATTATGATTATTGCAAAAAAACCCCTAAAGTATTTCAAAAAACCACATCAAACTTTTATACTTGTATCAGATAACCTCATTTATCTATGTACGTTGGTTCAAAAAACATCATATAACTTTCTCATTATTGTCAAAAACCTCCATCAACTTTAGCAGAAAGTCTCACGCTGTCGGGATGATTTTTTGCAACAATAGTTCAGGGGGTTTTCTGCATTAAAAAAAGATCAGAGATGTTTTCTGCATAAATGCCATAGTTCAAGGGTTTTTTGTTTTTTGTTTTTTGTTTTTGTTCAAATTTAGCCTCTATGTCTACCATCCTTGTAACCCTAAAACTTAATGTGTCATCTTAGCTATTTATCCTCATTAAATCCACCACTTTCAATTGTTTCCAATTTGAGTTGAGTTGGAATTAAGCACCATCCCTTCATTACGAAACCATAAGAATATGGCAAGCCTCAATTCAGTAAATTTACTTTCCTGAATTAATCATAAGCACAACTTCTCTGCTTTCTATTGTTTTGGATTTAACTTTTAACCAGTGAGATTAAATTCTAAAATGTACTCATACTTTATATACTTACTCTATTAAGAAAGAGGGATATTGTATGCTAAAGTATTTTAGTGTCTTTTTTCCGGTGGTGCATATTCCAGGGTATGTTTGGTATGAAAACCAGTCCTCAAAGTAGATGACTAGATGTAATGTAAAAAGAGATAGAAGATAACAAGTAAAATGTTTGCTACATTGAAAATTGAGGTCATACGACAGTGGCTGATATCATTTAAAGTTGAGCTATTTAGTGGAATGACCCACTTTTTGATTTTTTTTTTGGTGAAATGACCTAGTTTGAAAACTATTTAGCAAAATGATCTAGTTAATATTTGAATTTTTATAGTATACTTGCTATAGTAATTTCAATAGGATGCGAAGTTTTTGGATTTTAAGATAATTTCTGTTTTTATTGTTAAATTTTTGTTTTTTATTCTATAGCTTATAAATTAGTAATTAATTTAAAGAAAATTACAAAAATTATGTAAAAATTACTTACTTAACCTTGGCTCTGATACCAACTGTGTGTGCGAAGCGTGTAATCACTTGAAGACCTGAAAATCAAAAGGAAGAGAGTATCAAAAACTTTAAAATTCTAAAGATGATAGTTTGGTGTAAAATAATATTCGTCGAAATAATGGATATTGTCTAATCTGAAAAAGTAATAAGGAATGTTGGGAATATCATCTTCAAGTTCTCTCATATATTCTGATTCTGTCTCATATCCTTCACTATTACTATCATATGAGGGTTCTTCGAGTTTTTCCATATGTCTATTTTCTTCTCCATTCTGATCATTTTCTTCTAGAAATTGTCTATATGCACTTGTAGGACTCCAAACATAACTACTAAATATATCATTTTCATAAAATAACAAAGATCTTTTCATGATAAGTTAGGTCATTAATTATTTCAACATTTATATTACTAGTTTCTCCAAGATTTATTTGGTTTATTGTTATGATTATTACTCGTTGTACACTAAAAAAAAATTTGAATTCATAGAAATCATTCATGCTTATTTCACTATGATGATAATAAACATAAAAAACTAGCATTCTATCACTTCCTTGGTAATTAACCATTAATTCAAAAATCGGTGAGACAATACCAAAATTATTATTATCCATTAGTTCTTTTGAACAATAATCAATTATAAAATCAAGAGTATAGAGAAGTTTCTAAGGATATCCTAAAAATCAAAACAAAACGGCCCATCATGCTTCTGACCAAGTTAAACCTCTTGGAACTGCTCTGTACCAGTTACTACCAGTAGATAAAATACCTCTGGTATGCACCCCGATTTTAGTGCTCCTTTTACGTTCCTCCCATCTCAGGATTACTATGCTTTCAAAAGAGCTTCATCCAAGAGATACGTCTGGAACAACTAATAGCACTTCGATACAGGCAACCACAACCTAGCTCGTTTCCTACTACTAGGTGTACAATCTAACTTTAGAAGGTTACAAATGAGTCTTTTTGCAAGATTCTTGAGGCAGAGCCTTACAAAACTCTTCCCAAATAAGAAAAGTTAGTTGCTCATACCTTATGTAGTAAAAGATCTTGTAGAGGAATTCATAGAAAGATAATTTTATTGCTCTTGATCTCCTTACAGACTTTTCTTACAAGCTTATATGAAGGATCTAGATAGTCTGCCTCTTACCTTACTCAGCCTACCCTTTTATAGACCAAGGGATCAACTTACAACAAGTTTACATATGTCATTGCTTACATCACAAGTCCAATAATTGCTGCTTACATCAGTCTTTAATAATTGCCTTGTGGACTACTCTAGAAAAAGAGATTCCTCTTGGAAGACATGTTCACATACTTCACATTTTTGTTCATGTTCTGTCTTCATTAAGCTATAGTAGTATCCAGCTCTCTCTTCTGTCATTGTCATCGTCCCCGTGGATAGTATTTGGTACCAGCTGTCAAACAGCTCATACTTATCTTGTGGCTGTTTTATTTTTGCTATACTATACATTAATATTTTTTCTAGATCTGGGCTGTCATAGATCCATATGTTGTTGTCTCTTAGTTTTATATCCTTTAACTCACAGTACATGTTCCTGAAGCCTATGGCCCTTCTTTCTGGGATTAATTTTTCAAATTCTTTAGTTTTATATGGTACAATATTTGACGCTTAATAGATCACCTGGGTGTTCATTCTTATTTTTATGACGTGTTCTGCTGGGAGCTCTTCATTGTCTTCAAGATATTCGAGGATGACTGAATACACTCTGACATATATTTTTGAGGCCTTTGTTAGGCCAAAATAACTCTTGGCTGCTTTGTAAATTTCTCTTGGCAAGTTGACTAGTTCCTCACATTCTCTAGATGGATAGATGCAATGAATAAGTCCTCTTTCGAACAATACCCTGGTTGTTCTTAGATTAGCTCCTGGTAGGATGATGACCTTGTTCATATGTTGCTGTGATATAGTTTTGATGAACTGGTTCACCTCTGTTACTTGGCATAGTTTTGAATATATTGTAAAAATAATGCTTTAATGCTTTCTTTGATACTTTGATAGGATCTTTCTCCGTAAGAAGTGTCTCCTTGTATGTAGTCTTATTTGAGGATGTAAGTGCATCTTTTTTTAAGGAATGTGTAGGTTTGCCTATCTCACTCATTTTCTCGCTAGTATTGTCTACCATATTTTCTGTGGTTACATGCTGACTTATATGCTGATAGAACATACTTTGGAGCCCGCATATTTGCAATTGTAATTGATTAAATGCTCATTTTATTTGCTCCACAGTCTCCTTTAGGTAGACTATGTCCTGTTCTATATGTTGGACTCTATTCTCCATCCTATAAAAATGAAATTGTTAGCTTCTTGATAAAAAATATGCTAGGATGTTATCTTTTCCTTTTATATTTTCTATTGAGAAGTCGTAATGTGCTAACTCCATTTGCCATCTTATCAACCTTTTATGAAATTCCGAAGTTTGTTGTTTTAATATTTTAAGTTTCTCTTCATCTTCTGGGGTCCATTCCCATTTCTTAAACTTTTTTAATTTTTGTTGTAACCAATTTGTTTTTACTGATAAATTTGGTATGTAACCTGTTGTTTGATTTAGTAACCCTATTATAGATTGTACTTCTCTTTTTTCTTTTAGGACATTAGGAAAAGTTTTAATTTTTTCTGCTATATGTGGTTGTAATTCTATTCCTTCATGTGATAATTTTGTTCCTAAGAATTCTATCTCAGTTTTGAATAATTCTATTTTCTTTTTTGATAGTATAATACCTGCATTTTTCACTATTTCTATGAATTTTACTAGATGTTCTTTATGTTGTTTCTCGTTTTCGGATCCTATTAGAATGTCATCTACATATACTAATATGAAATTGTTGTATTTTTCAAAAAAATTATCCATATACTCTTGAAATATTCTTGGGCTATTTTTATAACCAAATGGTAATACATTCCATTCATAAAATCCCTGAGGTGTGCTGAATGTTGTTAAAGGTTTTGAATCTTTTGTTAGTTTTACATGATAAAATCATGATTTACAATCAAATTTCGAATATATTTTTCTTGTCCTTACTGTGTTAAGTAGTATTTGCATATCTGGTAGCGGGTATCCAAACCTCTTAGTATTTTTATTTAGTTTATTATAATTTACTACCATTTGAGATTTACCTCTTTTTTCTTCTGAATGCATTCTTACTGTGAATGCTAGTGATGAATGTGGACTTTGTGATTTTCTTATGTAATTATTTTTCATTAATTCTTTTGTATGTATTTTGAACTCTTCTAGATCTGTTAGAGTATGTCTTATAGGTTTAACTTATATTATTTTGTTCTTTTCTATTAACTCTATATGCCCATTTTGCCAAGGGGTCTTCTCCGCACAGATCTTCTAATTGTTTTTGTAAAATTTCTTTGTAGTTATTTCTTGGACTTGTTGTATTCTAGTTTTGTTTGGCAAATATTGATATTCGCCACGCTTGGTTGAAGAAACTCTGATGTGTGGTAGGTCGGTTCTAGAATAAGGTTGGGTTATTCTAATTGTTATTGCTTGGTGTCAACAAGGTGTCGTAAATACCACCGATTTATGTGATATGGTTATAGGATAATATTGTTGGAAAAAGTCATTTCCTAAGAGCACATCATTATTCATATCATCAAACTGGTATATTATTGGTATTCTTAGTATGTAACTTTCTATTTGTACATTAACATTTTGTTGATACTTATCAAGTATGATAGTTTGTCCAGTTAATCCAGTTATTGCTTTTTTATTATATCCATCTTGTTTTCATTTTGGTAGTATATTTTCGCGGCATAGACTAGTGCCTACTCTGGTGTCTATTAGATTATGATAGTTTCTTAATTTGTATTCTTCGTAAACAAATTCTGTTAGTATGTATAATGTGTTTTTTGTTGCTCCTAATGGATTCATTTATCCAATATTCTATTTATTACCATAGTTTCATTGTTTACTGTTATTGTGATTTTTTCTTCTTGAATTGAGTAAGGTTGTACTGATGTAAGGAAGTCAGTTCCTAATAGCATTTTATTAACATAGTGTTCTGGGTCTACTTGTAAGTGTAATAACATTTCCTTTCTACCATTTATCCTTAGTGGTAGTATAATTTTATGTACAATTGGATGTCTATTATTGTAATAGTCTAGGCAGTAGTATGGATTTTCTAATGTTATTAATTTAGTTGTTTTTACATCTGTTTGTTTAATATGTGAATTAATAGCTCCTGTATCCACTAAGGCTATTTGTTTATTTCATTTCCCATTGCCATAATATTCTATTTCTATTTTAAATTGGTTATTGTTTTGGTGTTCTAATGTATTTATTATTGGTATTAATTTCAATACTTGTTGTTTATTTCTTATTGATAGTGATCTCTTTCCGAACATTATTTGTGTTGCTTTTTCTTTTGCAGTTTCTTTTGCTTTAGTAAAGTCAAATTCTATATAATTTGGTATAGTCATTTCAAAATTTTCTCTAGCTGGTTTGTATTTTATAATTTCGCTGAATAGCGTCTCTATTTTAAAATTATCGATATTTCTATTTTTTACTTCGTGCTTGCTAGTGAAAGCATAAATATTTCTTATTTGTATACTCATAACTTTGCTTTTTTCTATCATTTCTATTCCTGATAATCTATGATACATGACTAGACTTTTGTCTTTATTTTCTTCTGCCAGGCTTATAGAGAAATTAGGTTTTATTGTAAATTTTATCTTTTGGTACAATAGGTTTCCTTGTACTATCCCTATTAAGGAAACTTGTGTACTTGATATTATCCTATCATCCATTAGGTATATATCGAGGGGTGTATTGATCCCTTCCTTAAAATAGGCTTTTATTATTATTTATACAGCTCTTAAATGTATGTGTCTTAATGTTTTTCTGGTTTTTTCATTTATTTTTTCCATCTCTTGTCTTATTATTCTTTCGGTTATTAATGGGATGATGGTTTTTCCTTGTGCTTGTTCAATATCTATAGGTTGTTCATTATTCCTGCCTATTATGATGGTACTTTTCTTCCTTGCGAATAATGGTAGTTTAAAAATTTCTTTTGGATTTATATCTAATTTGGTCGCTTTTATTTTATCGTATTTTGTATGTCAAAGCACATTCTTTCTCTTAATTCTTCATTGTTTTCTTCTCTTTCTGAAAGTTCTCCTATTTCTATTATTTCTGTCATCATATTTATTTCACATTCTTCTGTTTCACCTTCACTACTTCCACTATCTTCTTCTATTACCATTATTTCTTCATCTTCACTTATTTCTGACCATTCTTTTTCATATTCTTTGGGTTCATAATTTATGTTATTTATTTCTTCATTCTTCTACATATTTTACATTTTCTTTTTTCATTCTTTTAGGACAATTTGGTGATATATGACCTACCTCTCCACATATGTAACAATTACATTTCTTAGGATTTTTCGTATACTATCTATTTTTATTTTTATTCATTCTTCTAAAGTATTTTTTATAGGATTTTTTATATCTCTTAAAAGTTTTTCTATATTTTGGTTTATATTTTTGGAATTTGTGATTATTCTTCTTTGTATAATTATAGTTATTATTGCATCCCCAATGATTCAGTCTTGCATCTTCACGACAAATTCTTTGTTTATATGTTCTATAATATTTCATTATTGCTCTAGCATCTTGGCATACTTTGTCTCTATAATCTTTTACGAATTGTGTCTCATACCCTAAAGTGTCTACTTCTGGTTTTACTTTCACACCTATGTATGCACTATATATGTTTATACTCCATGGATCAGGTAGTTTTAGAAAGAATGAATCCAGGATTGGACTCCTTTCTTCTTTTGTGTAATAACTATCTTTAAAATATTCTCTAAATTCACAAGCATAGTTGTCAAAATACCAGATGTCGCATGTTTCTAAGTTGCTTAGTCTCCATCTTGCTTGATTCTTTTTGTATATGGTGTGGTTTTCTCCTTTATCGTATACACTGAATTCTGTTTCTATTACTATCTCGTAATTCGTAATTATTTCTTTTAGACCTAAGGTTCGTTGTGCTGGGGTTTCTTCAGTTCCTTTATCATCAATTGGTCGTGATTTTCTTATAGTATTTCTTTCTTCTTCCTTTAATCCATTCCACCATTTTGCTACTACACCTATAAAGGTGGCTTCTATAAATTTCTCAAATACGTTTCCTATAAGATTCTGCCTAAATCCTACTATTTGTGACGCTTTTACCCATTCTTCAATTTTCCTATCTATGTCTTTTACGCAATCTAGGTCTAACCATTCTCCATTTCCTGCTATTCCTTTTTCGTAGTGTTCTGTAGGATCATATTTTGGGGTTTCATTTTCTTTGTCTTTTCCTAGCTGCATTCTTCTTTTTGTGTTTTGTCATTTCCATGGTAATTGGTAAGGTTTTTTGTTAGGTGGTGGCCTTAAGAATTCGTACATGTCATTTGAAATTTCTGAAGGTTTTGCTATAATCTTATCTTGGTCCATTTTTACTTCTTCATTTGTTATGTCTAGATTTTTCAAGGCTTCTTCTAATTCTACTGGGTTAGGATTTGCCATTAAATCTTCTATTTCCAAAATATTTATATTCAGTTTTGTTATTGTTTCTAACTCCTTCATACCTTCTTCCGTTATGCCTAATTCTTCTTCTGGCTAGTCAGTTATATATCTAGCTAATTCTTTTATATTTTTATTTATGATTTTTAAGTCTTTTCTTATATCTCCTTCAATTTCAGGATCATTGTAATCTTCTTCCAACTCTTGTATGTTTATCATATAAATTTTTGGGGTTATGTTAGGATTTAATGCAATTGCTTCATTGGCCATACTTAACCTGTTATTTTGTATGCTAATAGTTGTTGGTAATACCAACTTGCTTCTTCGTTTCTGTAATCTAAAACTCTAGATGCTATCTCTTTTTGTATTTCTTTAGGTAGTTGATTAGTTACCTTTTATGTTAGTAATAAATATTCTAATATTTCTTTACTAGTAATATGCTTCATTTCTGTTAATCTTTTATCAATGTATTTAATCTTGAATTTTGAAAGATTTTTTAATTTTAGTTTCTTTATTTTCTGTGAATTTTCCAGCTTTTATAAAGATAAAATGTATTATAGTTTATAATTTCTAAAATAGGGTTATATATAAAATTTTGTTTTTAAGTTATTATATTAATATTTTATAAAAGTGGGTCATTTGGCTAAATCTTTTTAAAAGTGGATCGTTTGGCTAAATAATTATCAAAATAGGTTAGTTATTAGGGTTAGCTCTTTAAAGTTTTATATGTGCGACACATGGCCCACTTACACGTATATTTTACATAAAACTATATCAAGTGTGAATTATGTGTTTTCTATTGATTAAATCATTTCTTAATCGTTTTTGTCTTATATCTCAGTTTATTTTTTTATAATCTCATCATACTTTATATGCTGTAAATTCTGTATATGGCAATATACAGATGGGAGAAAGACTGAATGGATAAGAGAAAAGACAAATAAAGAAAACATGATTCAACCAACTTGCAACACATATCTAAGCGTTGCACATCCAAGCATTTAAATTACACAATTTCTATTGTCATGAAAGATCAACTTTTTTCCCACTTAATAATTTGCTCTTTAGCTCTCCCCCTTTCTTGAGCTCTTAGATCCCTCAATTTGAGGCATCCGATCCACTCCCCTCCTTCTTTAAAATTGTTCCATTCGTCTTTTGCTACAAACCCTTTTCGTTTCATTGGCATCTTTTTCAACTCCGGAGTTTCGTCCCCCCCTCCCCCCCCCCCCTTGTGGTGGTGTTTTTCCTCTCCGCCGTTACCTGATCTGGGACCGGTGGATGCTCCCTGGCTTCTCCCTTAGCCGCTCCAGCGTCCTAGTCCCGTCAGCGCCTCGCTTCTTTCAATCGGTCAGCGATCTATTGCAAGCTTCGTGGTCCTTATTTGCTCCTCAGTGGTCTTCTTCAGAGGTATTGCTTACCAAAGCACTGTCAGTCTCATCTCAACTTGTCTCGCAAAAGTTGTTTTGATCGTTTATTTAGTGGTCTGTGTTCTGTTTCGTGCCCTCCTCGTTGGCACGGCCTTTAATTTTCACTTGGTGGGTTTTTTCTCCGTCCCCTTGTCGGACCTGTGAGACATACTTTCTCCCTTGGGTGCTTCATTACCCATCCTCAAGTAGAGTGTGTGCAGTCTTTACTACTGCATCGGCTTCCTTCTTTATTGGGGGATTTCAAGCTTCTTCTCTCTTCATTGGGAAGCTCTTTCCTCTAAGTGTTTTGGCTTTTAGCCGCACTCGGTGGTGTGCTTATTCCCCCCCTCCCACCGTCGATTTCAGTCGACGTTACTGTTTCTTTGCCCTTTGGTTATCCCAGGGTATTCTCCATTCATCTTTTTCCCTCTCTGTTAGTCTCATCTCTTGGTGGGCCGGCCCAGTAGTGACCCATGGACCATTCATGGGTGGAAGTGGTGAAAAAGAAAAAAATAAAAAAAAATGGTTGGTCCTTACCTTCCCGTTATGGGCAAGGGGATCCGGCCCTGTTACGGCCCAGTAGCGTGAAGCTTCCTTTAGTCTCTTCATCTTCTTACTCCCGCCCTTCCGCTCTATCCTCTCTATCTCTCTCAACCAATTCTCACTCTCATTTTCGTAGGCATTCGCCTGTCTATTTTCGTTGTTGTCAGCCAGGTCATCTTAAGCTCTTTTGCCATAACAAGATGAAGTGTCTTTTCTGCAACAAATCCGGTCATGCTAAACATCGTTGTTTCGCGCTCCAAAAGATCCTAGGGCTTCCTTTGGGGGCGCCTATTTCGGATCAAATCCTTAACGCGGTGGACCTTTCTTCCCTTCGTAGTCAACTGCCGTCTTCTAAACCCCCTAAACCTCAGAAGCATTGTCGTCTAGTTCCCCGCTGCTTCCCACCCCCTCTTCTGAGCGGCGTATCTCTAAGAGCCCTCCCCCCCCCCCCCCCCCCCCCCCCGCGCGCCTGCTTCATCGGCTCAGTCCGTTCGATCTGCCAAGCAACCTGTCACTCAGGTATTTATTCCTAAAGCTGAGTTGACGGATCATTTGGTATATTTGGGTACCTATGGAGCTATCTCATTCTCTAGTGGTTCAGTACCCTTTTATAATTTGAATTCCTTTCTCAGCAATTACTGTAATGTCAATGACTGGGACTGGGTTCTTTACAATTGCTCTAATGGAGACATGGTCATTCATTGTCCTTCCCCTAAGATTTTGGAGAATCTTATTGCTAATCAATCACTTGCTATTAGCACCATCTCCCTAGCGGTGCGGCAGTGGGTGCAGATTCCTTCTTCTTCTCAAGGGCAAGGCTCCCTTGACACCAAAGTCTCCCTTGTTGGACTCCCCCCGTTTTGCGATTCACTCCGACTGGTTGGAGATATGGCTAACTGTGTCGGTGAGATTGTTAGCATCACCTCTAAGGCTAGGTTGGCTTCTGGAAGCCTGCAGATTGAGGCGATATTTTGTTGTCCCTCCTCTCCAGCCCGAATAGAGGCATTCTGTCTTACTGATGGTATCTCTTCTTTTTCCATCTATGTGCATTACCATGACTCCACCCCTGTTAGTATGCGCCCTCCTAGTCCCCATCCTGAGACCAAGTCTCAGTCTTTTGGTTCTGAGCTTTCAACTCACTTTCATCCCGGAGGTACTTCTTCTGCTAAGCCCAAGGGATCTAAAGCGAAAGTGGGTGGATTGGGTGTTGCTTGCAGCAAGTTTCCAACTCCCAACAGGCCTTCAGCCCCTCCCTCCATCCCCAAGATCTCCCCCTCGAAATCCCCCAACCTGGTTTGGATTAATCCGGAGCGTCATGCTGCGAAAGGTACCACCAGTGCTACTAAACCGGTCCCTCCTCATCCCTCTAAGGACTCGCAGACTATTTTTCTAAAACCGCTACTGCGGTTGACTCGCCTTCCCCCTCTGTTAAGGATAAGAGTTCTTCTTCTCATTGGCCTGCCTGGGAGGTCAACCCAAACTTTGCATCATATTGGGAGCAATTCCAACAGCTCGCGCATTTTCCTACTCCGAAGAAGTCGGATCCAGCTTTCTCTCCCTCCAAACTCAAGCCATCATCATCCCTCAAAGATTCTAGTTGGATGGAGTAGGATTCTCTTTTATCGGAAGAGGAAGCGGAGCTGTCCCTAGCTCAGGCCAAAAAGGTACTTTATTCTCATTTTTTTAAGCACTGTCCAGTGTTTCCTTACTTAGCTGCGGTTTGTTTCTTTAATATTGTCCAATTGGGTTTCATGTCTCATGCGTGTACTGCATCACATCGTGTATGGCCCAGTATTAGGGTGTTACCATTCGGGCAATCTTTCCGTGGTTGGATTTCACCATCTATCGCGGCGAAGGCCCGGTATTATCTGGATTCCTCTCACCCCTTTCCTTTTAAGCCTTTTAATTGCACTCCCACAGTTCCTGTGGAGTCGATTAAGGTTTCTTTCTACTTCTCTTTAGCTACTCCTTCGAGCGCATCTTCTGCTCAATCTTCTCCTTATCAGGAAAAGGGTGTCCCTTTCTCTAGTAACGAACATTCTTCCCGGCCGCCTCAACGATTCATTAGGTCTAGTGCATGCCTTAAAGCTAAAAAAATTCTTGAAACTGTTCTGACTTCATCGCCCGCTATCTCTAGCCCTACCAGTGGAGATCAGCAGCAGTTTCAACCTTCTCACTCATCACTGATTTCTTTCAATCAGTTAGGGTCCATTTACTTCCCCATTTTTGACTCGCTCTCCAATTCTGAACTAGCAGCTTCGGCTCAGGACCTGGGCTTTCTGATAGACCCTTCTGACTCTCCCCGTATCCTTTCCCTTAGGAGGAAGGAATGTACTAGAGTCTTGGAGCACCGGCGATTTAATGATTAGCGTATCCTGGAACATCCGTGGCCTGAACTGCCCTTCTAAGCAAAGGGCGGTTTTTGATTTAATTTCTTCATCCCGTTGTGACCTGATTTCCATCCAAGAATCCAAACTGAAGTCCCCCTCCCAAGCGACCTTACGATCCTTAGGTAGATCCACTATCTCCAAATGGATCTCACTGGACGCGATTGGCTCCAGGGGAGGGATCCTTTTTGGATTCAAGGAAGCTTTTTTCTCGCTAATAGCAGTTCAACGTTTGAACTTCTTTCTAATCGTCCAACTCCAATGAACTACTCTCAATTGCCCGCTTACCATGATTTTAGTGTATGGCCCTTCCTCTTCTGATAGGCGCCCCTTATTCTGGAACGAATTCCTTTCGTTACAGCAGTTCGCTAGCGAACTCTGTTTCTTTTGTGGGAATTTTAATGTCACTCGTTTTGCTTATGAAAGATCGAACCCGGTCTCCTCTAATTCTCTATCTTGCCTCTTCAATGACTGCATTCGTGACCTGCAATTATCGGATTTACCTATATCCGGTAGGTCTTTCACCTGGTCCAACCAACGTGACCACCCAACTCTTGCGAAACTTGACCGTTTCCTGGTCTCACAAAATTGGATAGCGCGTTTTCACCAGTCGTTTGTACAGGCTCTCCCCAATCCCTCTTCTGATCATGTTCTGATTGCGCTCCATTCCAATTTCCACTTCAATTATCACCACAAATTCCGCTTTGAAAAACTCTGGTTGCAGGACCAGCTTTTTGTCAATCTGGTATCAGAATGTCTTGCCGCAGTCACCGGTTCATCCGGGCTGGGCAACATCCTCCTTAAGCTTCATGCCATCAGGCATGGTTGCAAAATCTGGCGTTCTGAGAGACAAGTTAACACCAATTTCCTTTAAAATTTTCTTCTGCAATCCATCGAGTCCATAGATAAGATGGAAGAGTTAGGTCCCTTATCCGAATCGTTTCGGTCGGAAAGACGATCTTGTAAGCAAGATTATGCGGACATCCTCCATCAAGACCATATAAAATGGGCTCAAAGAGCCCGGGTCAACTGGATGAAGGAGGGTGACGCGAATACTGCTTTTTTTCATAACTTCACCTTCCATAGACAACGTTGCAATCGTATCACCTCCATATCCGTTCAGGGAGTGGATTTCACTTCAGATGAGGCCATTCACCGGGAATTCCTTTCTTTCTATAAAAACCTGATAAGCTCGCAGAAACATCGCACTATTGAGCTCGATTGGGCCCACCTTTATGGTTACCAATCGCACGATCTTTCCTTGCTCGAAGCCCCCTTCACTCTTGAAGAGATTAAATCGGCGGTTTTCGCATTAAAAAGCGACTCCGCTCCAGGGCCCGACGGTTTCCCTGCCTTCTTTTTTCAAAAATTCTGGGATTTGCTTAAGTCAGATCTTCTCAAAATGTTTCAAGATCTTCACCAGGGGTTCTTTTCTTTTGACCGGATCAATTACGCTCACATTGTGCTCATCCCCAAGATAGCGGGAGCACATCTGGTCTCTGAGTTCAGACCTATTAGTCTCATCAACATCTCTTTCAAAATCATTATGAAAGTCCTTTCTTCCCGTTTGAGTTCGATCATCTCTCCTTTGATCGACTCAGCCCAATCGGGTTTCATCAAAGATCGTTTCATTCTTGACAGTGTTGCTTCAGCTCAGGAAATCATATCCCACTGTCATAGATCTCATATGGAGGGCATTCTTCTCAAGCTCGATTTTCAAAAAGCCTACGATAATGTGAACTGGGATTTCCTTCTGGATATCCTTATTTACCGAGGTTTCAGTCCTAAATGGATCACTTGGATTAAATCCAGTTTATTCTCTGGTACCTCATCCATCTTAATCAACGAAACGGAAGGCCACAAGTTCAAGATCAGATGTGGCCTCCGTCAAAGGGATCCCCTATCATCGCGGCTTTTTTCTCTGGTAGCCGATGTCTTTAGCAAGATCCTTCGGAATGCATGGAATTTGCATATGATCGAGGGTCTCGGCAGCTCCCCCTTCTTCGAGGGAGTGCTCAACCTTCAATACGCAGACGACACGATTATCTTCACCAAACCGACCACCCACTCTCTTCGTAATCTCAAACTTCTCATTTATTGCTTTGAAATGGCTTCCGGATTATCGATCAATTTCCAAAAATCCTCTGTTCTCTGGCTGGGTGGATCTCCCAACCGCCAAGTGGAGGTCTCCAATTTCTTTAATTGCCCCATTGCGTCCTTTCCAATCTCTTACTTAGGCGTTCCCCTTCGCTGGGGTAAGCTGCATAGGTCCGACTGGTTCCCTCTAATTGATAAAGTGGAGGCAAGGCTTAATGTTTGGTCGGGCAAATCTCTGTCTAGAGGTGGCAGACTGACCCTTATTAATTCTGTGATCTCTGCCATGCCTCTTTACCTTATGTTTTTTTATTTTTTACCCTCCTGGGTGATCAAAAGGATTGATCAAATCAGGAGTAATTTTTTCTGGACTAGGACTTCCTCTTTTAAACCAGGATCTCACCTATGCCAGTGGAAATTGATTTGTATTTCCAAAGAGGAAGGGGGTCTAGGTGTTTTGGACCTTCGTAATCATAACATCGCTTTACTGGGTAAATGGTTGTGGAAACTCCATAATTTCGATCATTTACCATGGATTCGATGCATCAAAGATTATCGGTCTATCTCTTCTAATTGGTGGGAGTTTCCCGAGTTTATTAATCATCACGCCTCCCCTTTTTGGAAAGGCGTCTGGAAAGCATCAGCTGCTTTTCATTGCAGTATTTACCGTACCTGCTACGACGGATCTAGAGCTAAATTCTGGACTGACCTATGGTTCGGCAATTCCACTTTAGCCACTGCTTTCCCTTCTCTCTTTCGTTTGGCAGCCTTTCCGTCAGCTTCTATAGAGGACTCATTTGCTTTGGTCGGCAATACTCGTAATTGGTGTATACCGTTTACGATTGATCTTCCTCAATCTTTGACTGAGATCTTTAATGATCTCATTTCTTCCCTCAATAACTATGCATGGAGGCCTACTGAGGGCATAGCTTGGCGCTGGTCAGCAGCTGGCACATTTTTAGTTAAATCTTTTTATTGCTTCCTTAATTCGAGGGGAGTTCAATCACCGGTTGCTAAATTCTTCTGGGACTCATGGGCTCCCCTTAAAGTGAAGATCACTTCCTGGCTAGCGTTTAATAACAAGTTGCTCACCGTTGAAGTCCTTAATAGAAGAAATTTAGCCTGGGGGCAGCTATGCTCCCTGTGCGTTTAGCACGCAGAAGATGTTAATCATCTTTTTATCCAATGTCCTGTCATCATCCCGTTGTGGAAGATTTGCACTCTTGCGTGGGACACTGGATCTATCCCCCCAGTGTTAGCCTCTGTTTGGTCCGCTAAGCCTTCGAACGCCTCGTTTCGAAGTGCTTGGATTTTGTCGGTTCATACCATCATTTGGATCATTTGGAAGGAGAGGAATACCAGAGTATTCCAGCATCGCTGTTCTTCTATAACTGCGATGATCGATGATTTTTTATTGCTGTTCAAACTCTGGGCTTCGAGTTTGAAACCCAAAGACAATGCTTCTATTGCTTACCAAAGATTAGTCGATGCTGTACATTGCCTTCGCACTCTTCATGCTTTATAATACTCCTTAGCTTTGCCTGTGTGCTTACCATATCTCTTCCTCTCCAATTGATAATTGCAAGTTTGAGTTTCTCCCAAGGGGAGCGGCTGGCATGTCTGTTTTGTGATCTGTGTTCCTACTACTCGACTGACGTGTTTATCTGGGCTTTGGCTTCCTTATTTTGACGGTGTTTGGTTGCGGGTTTTGGCCTTTTCTTAGCTACTGGGGTTCCTTTGACTTATGGTTCTGTGTTGTTTTCAATCAGCCGCATCTCTACCATAGTCTTCAATTATCGATCCTGATGCCCTCTCTTTCCATGGGTTGGTATCCTCAGATGTTTCTTTCTTTTTGATGCAATGGGCATCTGTTTTTGTGTAGACGTTGTTATTTACTGCTTTCTCTTATATCCCGTCTGTGGATAGTTTATTGTTATGGTTTAGCCTGATGTTTTCTTATGCTGATCATCTGTTTCTCTGTGTGTGGTGAGTGGAATACTGTCTCATTGTGCTGTGATTGAGGTGTTTATTGGCACTGCCATCTCTTTTCTATGCATATGTGCTGTTTTGAGTTGTTTCTGGGGACATTCTTTCCCCTCGCTTGGGGCTGTCCGATTATGTCGCTTTATGCTGTATTCATTTTATCTCAGGTCCCTCCCCTCCGGCTCATTTCTGGTTGTGGTGGGTTGTTCATCGGGCTTTCAGCGGCTGTCTACAAGGGATCACGGTTAAGGAGTCGCATGGTCTCCTTGGTCTGTTGAGATCCCTGTTTGCTCGCTAGTGTGCCCCGATCCAGTCAGGGTGGAAAGGCCTCTGCTTCGGAGCGCTTCAATTTTTTCTGATCTCTAGAGTTTTTGGTGTAACTTTTATCGATTTCTTCTCTGTATTTTTGGCTCCATTTTAGGGCTTGTAAAATTTACATTATTATTTGCATTAATATATTTTTGATCTGATGGCTGGGGTCGTAAGACCCTATCCAATTCATCAAAAAAATAATTTGCTCTTTAATCCTTTTGCCTAGTCACTTGAATACAGGGACGAAACCAGGATTTTTTTTGGGAAGCTAACTAATGGACTTACCAATTTATCTCACAGCTAAGTAGTTAACATGACTAACAGTAAAAAATATATAAAAACATATTATGAAGGGAAAAGAAGTAATTTATTAGCATATATATAAGGTTTTCAATATTGTAAACCAGTAACAATTTTTTTGTCTCATCAATGTTCGGCATAGTTTTTTTCATTTATAAAAAGGTGACATCGTTACCACCTCATTAATCAAGAATTAACGAAACAAGTAGTGCAAATAATAACATCTATCTGTTCCAAACGGAACAGTGAAGAACAATTACAAAGTACGGTCTACATCTCTAACTAGTCCATTCCCTAACTAAACACGTAAACTTAGCATTTGCACCCTGTTCTTCCACCAAAACCTCCTAGATGTATTTAAATTCCAACAAAAATCATATTTTGAATTCAAACTTCATCGTCCTGGCTCTCCACCCCAAAGACTTCTTGACCATCCCCCAAACGCTCACCAGGCAACAACCAGATCCACCATCTCTTGCTGGCATACTTACGCCCCTCTCCACAACGATGTCGTCGTGAACCTGCCAAACCAACCCCACCGCGATGCCTTCTTTCGATTGCATCAAATCTAGTTCTCAACAGTAGTTGTGTTTCTCAACCCATAATGAGAGCGTTTGCACTCACCGATAACTCTACCAAATGTACTTTGAAATACAACCAAAACTAGTTTGAAATTCAAATTACACAAGCGTATTCCCCTCACGCTTTCCAACTAAAATATGAATTTCAAAAAACTATATTGAAATTCAGATCACAATTCAACTCCCCTTCCACACTTTTAATTCAAATTTGAATTTCAGAAACCCTAATTCGAAATTCAAATTTGTACTTCACTTCTCTAACTCAAAATTCAAATTCAAATTTCAAACCCTATTTTGAAATTCAAATTTCACAATCAGTTAAACAAATGACAATCAATCAATTAATCAATCGCACTCCCCCCTTTCTTCCAACTTCTTTCTCCGGCCAATCCCTACCACACCGGCTAACCAAGCCCAATCACCCTTGCCCATCACCACGTCCTCCCCCTTCTTGATGCCACCATCAACCTCTTCGACGACGCTGCAGTAACCTCGAGCACCATTGACCTCGCCTACGACCATGGTCGTTGTCTTTCTCCTGCCCCTCTCCCCAACCCCGATGCTCCTGTCGTGCGCGTCCATCAACATCACCCCGACCTGCTTCCCCGACATCGCGACGCTCTCTGCGTCCGCCGTCGAGCCAAGCTCAGCTCCGACTTTCGACGACCCAACCCTATTTGGACTCTCAACGACGTGAGCACTCCTCTGTCCGCGTATTCGACCACAACACCACTCCAACGAGCACCGGTTGAGCTTACGATGGGCCTCCTCGACGACACCCATAGCCCCACCAATTTCCCTCACTAACAGCCATCGACGCTGTCGACAAGTCGTCGTCTCCAATCGAAGCCCCTTCTCGACCGTTATCATCGTCCCCTTCGCACCCTACTCCTCCCCAGATGGCGTCGCTCCGCCGTCGACCTAGTCCCCATAGAGTCAAACGTCCTCGCCGCTCCATCCCTCTCCAAAATCTCACATATGACGATTCGTGGTCGTCACACACCGCCCCTCACTTCTATGGCGTCGGAAGGTGGAAAAGGGAGGGGGGGGGGGGGGGGAAGGGGGAAGAGGATGGGGAGGACGAGGGAGTCCTCCCCCCTCCCCGATCAGATCTGGTTTTGTTTTTTTTTCTAATAATGTTCGGCATAGTTGAGAAAGCAATCAAAAATAATAAATATGTTTATTCCATTGCAAACGCCTAGACATGCGAACGTCGTGCATATAATGACTATATTAGACAATTTATATATACTAGTAATTTCCACGTGCGATGCACGTCTTAATAAATATATTTTTATTAATAATAGTAAAAACTTCAATGTAGTCTAGCCTTAAATCTAATACTTTCTTTATACTAGATTAGATATGCACGGGCAATACACATATTTGTTTGTCTATAAATGTTTATATTAATTGAATTTAATTTGAAGGTATATTGCACGGGTTTGCTCAGTTACAAAATTAGGGTTTGTTTGTTTACAACCCCAACTCTCCTATTAAAATAGTAGAAATTTAATTTGAACGTATATTGTACGTGTTTGCTCAGTTATAAAATTAGGATTTGTTTGTTTACAACCCCAACTCTCCCATAACCCCAACTCTCCCATTAAAACAGTAGAGATATATTATTGTAATATGCAAAATAATTATATTAGAAAGGGTTACTAACTAAATATATATATTGAAAATAATAACAGTTAAAAAACTAAGTACGAAGGGGACCATGAATAAAGGTTTTTTAAATGTCCAAGGGAGCAGAAGCCCCGTGGGGCTCGTCCCTGCTTGAATATAACACCAAGGACTAATATGGTCATGTTGGATGCCCATGTAGAGTGAAAAGTTAAGAAAAACAGAAGCTTTGACAGAATTTGTTTTATTTTTGCAAGTTATATCATTGGTTGTTAAGATAGATAAAGCACATGTATGAGGATAAGATAAACCATGAACACAAATGCTACTCATACCCCATTTTTTATTCCAAACATATCTCAATTATTAAAAGATTAAAAAAAATGATTAAAAAATTATTCGAATCTTGTCTTTTAGTAGGTTGAGAGTGTGTTTGGGGGGTGGGGGGTGAGTGGGTGTGTGTGTGGTGGTTTTAAATTTTGTGGTATGGTAGCAATGCTCAATAATTAAGTCATCAGTCTTTAATAAGCAAGAACTATTTATTATATCCACCATTCTGTGAATCCTACTTATTAGAGCATCCACAGTCGTTGAATGTAAAAAATGACAAAATGTATTTTTTGTCCATCTAATTCGACGAAACGCTGCAGTCGTCAAATGGCAAAAAAATGCATAAGTTCGTTAAAAAAGAAAGAGACGAAAAACATGATGTTTCGTCTGTAATAAAAAAAAATGGCAGAACGAAACATGATGTTTCGTCCCAAAAAGTGGGAAAAAATAAAGGTTTTTTTTGCAAAAAAAAATTGCAAAAAACAAATTTTAAAAATAGTTCGTAAATAATATTTGCAAAAACAATTTAAAAATTTGCAAAATAAATTAAAAAATTTGCAAAAACAATTTAAAAATATTACAAAAAGTTCCAAAAAATGCCCAGATTCTGGACGAAGCATGGTGCTTTGTCCGGATTTTCCGAGATTTTTTTTTGTAAAAAAAAATTGCAAAAAGAATTTTTTAAACAAATTGTAATTTTTTTTTGCAAAAACAATTAAAAATTTTACAAAATCAATTTAGATAATTGCAAAAAAAATTTAAAATTTACAAATTTTTTTTAAATTTGAATTGGGACGAAGCATGATGTTTCGTCTCAAATTGGGACGAAACATCATGTTCATTCCCACGTTTAAAGGTTATTTTATTCGGTTTTTTTTTTTTTTACTTCGGATGATGTTTCGTCCGATCAATTAAAATAATAATTAAATAATCCAGACGAAACATGATGTTTCGTCTGCTATAATATGCATTTTGCTATTTCGATTGCTATTTCTCCCTTTCTACTGTAGCGCTTTTGCCAAAAAATGGCAAAATAGCGAACGAGTGTGCGCGCTACAGTATCGAAAAAATGGCAAAAAATGGCAAATAAGCAAACGACTGTGGATGCTTTTACCATATGAACTTAGCTACTTATCATCGTGCATTAAATCCATCACTTTCTACTGTTTCCAACTTGGGTTGAGTTTGGGAAGATGATAACTGTAATAGCAACTCTAACCGGACTTTAAAAGAAGCTTCAAAATGAAGGAGCTTCAAAAAAGTCTTTAAATTTGGAGATTTTTTTGAAGTTCCTTCAAATCACTATTCACAATTAAAATTTTTCATTTGACCTTTTTTTATCTTAATATCTTTTTAAGAATTTCTTCCATATCCTTTAATTAAAATGTGTAGCTGTATATTTCGTGAATGTATCTTATAAAAAATTAAGCCAAATTTTATTATTTTGGTACTGTTAAAAATGTCTCGACGATACCTTTAAAATGAGACCAATTTTGAATATTTTTTTATTGTTTGAAAAAAATAATTGATACAATATTTATAGTCAAGATTATTTAGTTATTTTGTATTAGCTTTACATATTTTCAAAAGACTACCAACTCATACAATGTGATCATTAATTGGAAATAGATAATCGCTTAAAATAAAATAAATCTAATAATCTTATAATTAAAAATATTTATCAGGATATTAAAGTAGTTTTATATTTTATTAGAATTAGAATTAATGTATAGTTTAATTCAGAAAATTGAATAAAATTTGAAGAAACCAATTTTGAAGGAAGATGGTTGGAGTTGATAAGCTTTCAAAAAGGAATATCCCAAAAATATTCTCTTTTGAAGGCCTTTAAAATGAAGAAAGCATTGGAGATGCTCTAAAAGTGTAAAGATTTATAAACTTAATTAGGACAAATTCAGTGAAATTGTTTTATGTTTTCAGTAAAATTATTTTTTCTTAATTAGTTAGAATTTAGAAGCACAACCCTTGTACTTTCTACTGTTTCGGATTTTCAACTTCCAAAATTACGAAAAATTGACTTAGTACTGAATGTTAATTATTATTATTATTTTATAATAAAATTTATTATTTGAGGATAATTTTTCTCATAATTGCTTTCTCCTTCTACAACGGGTGAAATGGATGTGAAGGTAAAAGGAGCGAAAAAGAGGAGAGTAAGAAAATAATCATCTTTTTCTACAATCTTACGTAAGAAAAACATGTCATTAGAATAGTTCAATATTGGATACATGGACTCCATCGCGACAACCATCCTAGGGGATCGCCTACCTCTCACAAATCTCCAGTAACGTCGACTTCATCAGCCAACTTCACTGAAGATGAATTTATTGCAGCTCTGAACAGCCTGAGGCGCAAGGGCAAGGAGAACGCAGAGTCGGAGGTCGACGGGGCGGAGCCATGGCAGCTTTATCGATCCAAGTATGCAAAGAAGCATGAATTGTTAAGGATCAAGAGCTCGGCCATGTCTTGCACTCTATGCGGCGATAATCACCGTAAAAAGGGGGTTTTGGTGTGCTTCGAATGCAAGGCTCTAGGACACCGGGTTATCGACTGCGTCATTAGAGGAGGCAAGAGGAAAGCTCATTGGCCGGAGGACGCTAGGCATTCGCCGAGGAGGCGTGACTGTTCACAGTATAGTGGCTGTGACGGGGACAATGAGGGCGTCGAGGGAACGACTCAGGACAACCTTGGGGGTTATCGGAGCGGTGCAGGGTTGGCCTTCGAATACGGAGGTGATTACGGGGCTGCGTTGCTTATCAGACTCCTTCAATCAAAGAAAGTGTGAGCTGAACAGAGTTAAAGACTTTTGGGTGGCCGAGTTTCCGACGAGCGACGGTGTGGCGGGTTGGCTCGTAGGGATATCATTAAGATCGCCAGCGGTAGGTACGGGATCTCCATTAAACCTTAGACGGGTGCTGAAGGTGCGGTCAATCAAGTCATGTAAACGAAAGTTTGGATTAGACTGGTAGGGTTTCCTTTGCATTGCTGGGAGCTAGGGGGATTTCAGGATCTCGTCAGAAAATTTAGGGTGGTTTTGGAGGTCGACGACTTGACGGTGAAGCGCAAACAAGGTTATGCAAGAGTCAGGATCGGCTATAATGGGTTACACTGTATTCCGTCCGTAATCAGAGCTATGGTTGAGAACCTATGCTTTTCGGTGGAGGTGCGAGTCGAGGACGATGTTAGCCAGCTGTCTACGGTGGGGGAGGGGCATAAAAAACAGGTGGAGAAGCAGCTCTTCGGAGACGTTGCATCGGAGAGCGAGGGGAAACAGATAGAGAAGTCGGAGGTTGAAGAAGGACGATTCAGCAATTTTGAATCGGGGTCTGGGTCTGAACCGGTCAATCAAATCTGCTCCAGACCACTCATCATCACAGGGGGCAATTTGGGAGGAGATCAAATGGCGGAGGAGTTTTCTTTTGGTAAATCCAGCACCATTCTGCTAAGAGAGAGGGGGTCCACCGTTGTGCCAGCTCAGCACTACAAGCATACTGCCAGCGTGCCTCTCAAGGACCTTACACTCTATGGGGCTGATGTGGATACTCATGAGGGGCCCAAGGCTCAAGAACTAACTTCGGTTCTAGGGATAGGGCATAGGAGTAAGGTACGGGGTCAGCATGGGGGGAAGTTAGGGAACGAGCTTAATTGTACTGGGCATATAAGTATGGGTGGCGTTTGCGTGGTACAAGCTAAGCCAGAGCTAGAGCGTGGGTTGGGACTCGAGGTTGACATCCTACCAAAGAGCGCAAACATTCGAATTTTCCCGCCACTTTCAATTCATCCTGCTGTGGGCTTGGGCCTCAACTTGGAAGAGGTGGGCTATGTGAAAGAGTCTCTTTTGCAGGATAAGGGTGGCCCAGCTACTAAATAGTCTATCGTTAAGGGCCGGGAGGGGGGGGGGGGGGAGTTCACTCTTTACAGAGTCCACTAGTATTATGGCAGGGGTGGGCTTTCTTGGTGATTCTGCTCGGAGTTGAGTGGAGGAACCTAATAACGAAGACGAGGAGAATATCGAAGCTTTCCTCAGACAGGAGGTTGAGAAGAGGGTACAGAGAGAGGTTAAAAAGAGGTTCAAAGAAATGTTGGGGAACTAGGCTACGGAGAAATCAGGTATCTCCGACAAATCAATGGGATTAGACAGTGACTCTTTCGGATCGGAGGTGCCAGAGACTGGGGAAGAGGCATGAAATGAAAGTACTTTCGAGGAAACACCTACGGTGGGAGCAAGCACAAAGAAATAAAAGAAAAAAGAAAAGGCTAGGGAGGGCTTCAGACGGAGTGATAGACAGCGAAACAAGGGAGACAAACCGATGACCGTCAAGGAGATTTACCAAAGGGTGGGAAAGCACAAAAGCTACAAAAACTTGGCAGGTACACACTCACCTATTTCCATCTTTGGCTCAATTCCTGATTACCTGTTAGTTCAATTAGCTTCTGCTTATGGAATTAATATGCATGCTTGTCATGATATCCACACGAACACTATTGAGTTAATTCGGGGTAGGAAAATGGACAATATTTTTAAGGTCCATAGGGTGGTTAACGGGGACGTGGAACAAGACTATGTTTCCCAAAACTTGATTGAGTTGGAGCCAACTCAACAGGGGGAAGGGGAGGGGGCGATCGTTGTTAATATTTAACGTTTTATTTTGAAACGTTAGGGGGTTTGGCAAAGCGGCCAAGCGTAGGATGGTTAGGGAAGTAATTAGGAAGAATAACATTGACGTGGTCTGTTTGCAAGAGACAAAGGCATCTCAGTCAACAAACAGGTTTCTCGGGGGTCTAAAGCTGAACCATATTAAAGAGTGGAGGGTCAGGGACGCTATAAGAGCGTCAAGGGGGGGGGGGGGGGGGTTATGGTTGGGGTCAATACAAATAATTTCGACTTACTGGATGAATGGGTGGGTAAGTTTCCTGTATCAATTGTGATACAGAGGAGGAGGGACGGCTGGAATCAGGTGGTTACGGTGGTCTATGGTCCTAACGTAAGAAGCCAGAGACAAGAACTCTCTGAAGAACTATATAGCATCAGGGGAATATGGAGCTTGACATGGATGCTTGGAGGCAATTTTAATATCGTCAGGCACACTCACGAAAGAAGAGGAGGAATGGGTAATGGTCGCGACAGTTTCAAGTTCAACCAGGTCATTTCCGACCTGAGTTTAATGGAAATTCCGATCAATAATCGGAGATTTACGTGGTCTAATCGGAGAAGGGACCCGACTATAGCTAAACTAGACAGGATTCTGGTTTCTACGGACTGGGAAACTAAATTCCCTTGGGCAATGGCGCGATCTACCATTTGCAATACCTCGGACTATATACCAATAATCATAGGCACAGGAGAAGAGGGGAGGTCGTCACATAAAATCTTCAGGTTTGAAAAAATGTGGTTAACCGATAGGGAATGCCATGAATTGGTGAAGATCAGCAGGGAAGTCGAGATTAACGAGGTCGATCAGGCAAAAAGGCTAGTCAGGAAATTGGGTGCACTCAGAAGAAGACTCAAAAAGTGGAATCGTGTAAAATTTGGGAATGTTCTTAAGCGGAAGGACTCCACTTTGAAGGAGATTGACGATCTGAAAAAGAAAGAGGAAGTGGACGGCCTGGATGAAATCCAATTTGTAAGGCTTACGCCCTGTAGACAGAAAATCTTGGAGATTTATAACAGGGAAGAAATCATGTGGCGTCAAAGGTTAAGGATAAACTGGTTGTTGGATGGGAACGCAAACACTAAATTCTTCCACAAATGCGCTAGCATGCGTCGTAGGAACAATTTTATTCATTCCTTGGAGATTGACGGGACCAAAACTGTTGATGTTCATCAAATTGAATCACATATTCATCATAATTTCAAAGACCTATTTGGGCTCAACCGGGAAAGTATGTGTGAGCCGGCGGAGGACCTTTGGGAACCTCTTATGCCTGCGATTCAGGAAAGCGTAACAGCATTGCAAGACCCATTCACCATGGAGGAAGTCAAGAGGGCGATATGGGGTATGGGCCAGGATAAGGCCCCAGGACCAGATGGTTTCCCGGTTTTCTTCTACATGGAATTTTGGGATGTTCTGAAGAAGGACCTCATGAACATCATGAACGCATTCTTTGAGGGGACACTGGACTTGGGTAGGTTGAACTACGCCAATGTTTGTTTAATCCTAAAGAAGAAGGTAACAACAGGGATTGGGGACTCCAGACCAATCAGTTTGATGAACTGCTCGGTAAAGTTCATCACAAAAACTCTGGCTAATAGGCTCAAAGCATTGATAGGAGATATCGTTGAAGACTATCAGACTGGGTTTATCGTGGGCAGGGACATTCTAGAAGGGGTAACTTTGTTTCAGGAGGTAATACAAGATTGTAAGAGACGTCACAAGTCAGGGTTTATGTTAAAATTAGACTTTGAGAAGGCTTATGACAAAGTAGAGTGGAAATGCCTTCTGGAAATACTTAAAAGGCGAAGGTTTGGGGACAGGTGGATCGGATGGATCGAGTCCTGGCTATCTTCAGCCAATGTCATGATTCTGGTGAATGGGAAACTGAGTAAGGAAATCAGGTGTAGACGGGAACTTAGACAGGGGGACCCACTGTCACCATTGCTATTCACCATGGTGGCAGACGGGTTAAATAAGATGCTTCAGTCTTATAGAGAAAAGGGTATCATTAATGGGTTAGGGATGAGGAGGGGGGTTTCCGCGGTGATGAACGTTCAGTATGCAGACGACACTCTAATCTTTGGAGAATGCGACACTACTCAAGCAACACTTTTCAAGTGGGGTCTATATCTTTTCGAAGATTGGTCTGGGCTAAAATTAAACTTCCATAAAAGTACCACAACTTTATTGGGAGAGACGGGAGAGGCTGGGGATGCAGTTGCATCCATTCTTAACTGCACGATTAAATCACTGCCTATTAAATACTTGGGCCTTCCTATTGCGGCTGCCAAACCCTCAAGGGCGGATTGGAACGAGCTTATCGAGAGGATTGCTTTAAGGTTGGAGGGATGGAAGGGTAAGATGTTGTCATTCGGATGTAGGCTGGTGTTGCTCAACTCCGTTATTAGCGCCATTCCCCTTTATTTCATGTCATTCTTCGAGATTCTTGTATGGGTGATCAAAAAGATTGACAGGCTCAAAAGATAATTTCTCTGGCACGGATCAGATTCCGATGGGAAAGGTTACTCGTTAGCCAAATGGGGTATCGTCTGTAGACAAAAAGAATTCGGTGGGTTGGGGTTTCTAAACGTAAGACAAATGAATCAAGCTCTACTTGGTAAATGGTGGTGGAAGCTTAAAGTTAAGGCAAAGGCTAAATGGGCTACTCTCATAGAGAAAGCATACATCAGGAAAGGCTGCATGCATAGGAAACCGAAGAATGTGGCGTCCATGTCTGGGTTCTGGAAAGGGGTCTTGCGCACTAGGGAAATTTTTCTGGCTGGGGCTACATTTCGCGATTGGCATGGAGAAATCTATCTGCTTCTGGAAAGACAGGTGGTGCGGCCCAATTACGCTAAAAAGGAGATTTCCAAAATTATATTCAAGGGCGAGGGATAAAAACGATTGGGTAGCTACTAACTGGCAGAATGGAGTATGGCGGCCCAGATTATCGGGCAGACTCAACACGGCATCTAGAAGGCAAAAAGAGGACCTTATCTGTTTTTTTACAGGATTGGAAGCCGATGGATGAGGACATTGAGGACAAGGTTTACGGGGCGGGAGGTACAGGAGGTAGATATTCGGTCAAAGCCACTTACGACTGGTTAAATGACGGGGGCGTGCGGATGCAAGATCCGACCTGGAGGGTAAAAGTGCCACTTAAGGTAAAATTATTCAATTGGCTGGCTCGTAGAAAGGTTATTCTGACTCGAGAAAATTTGGCCAAGCGAAAGTGGCAGGGGCCGAGTATATGCGTTATGTGCAATATGGATTGCGAGAGATCACCTCCTTATCTAGTGTCAGTACGTTAGGAAACTTTGGGGGGATCTGTTACGAAGATTAAACATTGGGGGGCAGGCTCCGGAAATGATTAACGATGTTTAGGAGGATTGGAGAGACACCAATGTTCGTAAGGACCATAGAATTATTTGGAAAATCGGGGGAGCAGGGATTTGTTGGGGAATCTGGTTAAAAAGAAATAATAGAATTTTCAGGCCATCACACAAACACATCATGCATCATCAACTCCTTTTTAGTATTATTGCTAATATTAAGTTTTGGTTCAACGCGGCAGGTCCTCAAGCATCAAAGAAGATCAAAGATCTGTACGCTGATATCGGTACATCTCCCTACGAAGTGGTCTCAGAGGAGGAAGGGGGCACTTCGGCGGAGGAGGGGGGCACACCGGCTGCGGAGTGATTGACGGACGGGGTGGAGGTTTTTGGTTACTTTATTTTGGATTGTTCCGGTCTTAGGAACTTTTTGTATTACCTGTAATTATTTTATTTTTTGGGAAGGGGACTCCTATGTATGGGATGGGCGCTCTATATTTCGGAGGGTTTGGGGAATGAGTATCATGGCCCAATGTTGGGACGCATAAATATCATTTCATCTGCCTGGTTGTCTGTTTTATTAAAAACACTTTAATGAAGCGCGGGGGGTCTCGTGCCCACCGTTTTCAATCAAAAAAAATATTGGATACATGGAGGCCCTATCCAACTGAAATACGAAGAGGATAAACTTTGAGTGTGGCATACATGTTACATTTCAATTGACTATTGTTCCTCCAAATTGTCCTTTCTCATGCCTTATCCATCTACTTTTTTATCTCATCTTACGTTACAAGCTGTAAATTCGACAATCTCTTCCATGCTTTTTTTGCTTCTTTTTCAAGTAAAAAAAAGCTAAACATTCTGAGACCGTGAGGCCGTTACTGGGAGAAGGGATGGAGAAAGCCAAGATGAAGCAAGACGAGAAGGCAATGGTTTATGATTTGGTCCATGACCTACGGAGGGCTAGATATGCAAGTACCCATTTCCGGTCTAGCAGTTGGATGTCACACATAGTGTAAGAAAAAATTGACGAATATTAGAAGTTGACTATTTTTTCTCACATGAACAAAATGCATATTTTGAAGATAATTTTCCTCATAAATATTTTTCTTCAAAATGGGTGAATGAATGTAAAGGTAAAAAGGGGCAAAAAAGAGGAGAGTTAGAAATGAGTTTGTCTGCTCAACTTTTAGATATTCTTTTACCTGAAAATTAAGTAAACTAAGGAAGAGTTTATGCCAGTTTGCAGCCTGTAAAGTGAGAAAATATACAAAAAAATGGATATAAATCATAGTAAGAACAAATGGATGGAACATAGTTCAAGAAAAATATAACATGTATGGTCACACATAAACATTATCATCTCCAATATTTCAATTAAGATGGAGCCTCCGTGTGTCTCACATTAAACAAATCATAGCGCCACGTCCTGTTGAAATAAATGACATCACATTCTCATGTAAGATTGCACATGCTAACAATCTAGTCGCTCATTTATCTTGTAACCATGTAGATTCCTTATTAACCACAATTAGATAAGTTTCCTCAATGAGATTAAGGGAATGAGGGTGTTACTTTAGCTAACTTAGTTAGGGGGACATCCAAAAAACTTATAATTCGATCTTCCAAATTGAAAATTCAAACTGTTGGATGTGATCTAGACCGTAAAAAGAAAGTATGCGCAAAATTTCAATTGAATTTGATGAATCGTGCGATTAAAAAAATTGGCATTCTATCAAGGGTCTAGAATGACTCTTTCGTAGGTCGCATGATGAGTGGTTAAAACTTACAGAAATTATTTTAAATTTTAAGTACATTTATTTTCTAAGTTGTAGACTATTCAACTGTCAAAATTTTTAATTTAGATGATCGACTACTGGTTTTAGGACTTCTCTCTAGCCGAGATAGCTAGGTCGATACCGTAACCCGTTATTTTCTTCATCAGTTATAGTTAATTAGATTTGAAAATGACACTTAAAAAACTCTTTATAGTAAAAACTTCAAGAAAATAGAAACAACCAAATTCTGTACAAATCCATATGAAAGCAAATTGAAATGCAACACGTAAGCAATGATATGATACACACACATGTCATAAGTAACCAAATTATTAATTAATTTTAATTTTAGTAAAATGAAGTTGCTTTAGTTAGCACGTCTCATTATAAAGTGTGTGTCTCTAGCTAGAATATAATTATTAGTAATATAACTAGTATTTAGGAGGGGAGCCATTAATCTTCACAACATTTCTTGCTCTAAACAGCTTTGTCCAAATTCTTCCCTCTCTTCCCCTCATTCATTCAATCCATTCTCCCTCAAACCCCAACACTTGCCATTTTGCAAAAGGTGAGAAGAGAAGCTTTGCAACCATTACAGCTTGTTGCTGCGTAGCTAACTAACAGCTAGCTTTCTCTAATTGCCACCTTAATCATTCAGTACCCACTTCATATAAATATCTCTTTCTTTGCTTTCCCTAATATCATAATATATATTAATCATCAAAACCAGTTAGTCATCTCCGATTTCTTTCTATTCTTGATGTGTATGTACATGGATATGTTATTAACTTGTTTTTTGATCAATATATATGGTTTGTTTCAGTTACTTAACGAAAAAAGGATCAAGAATTAACATAGCTGAAATGGAGCGAAGTGGAGATGTGGAATCAATTCCATTGGCTCCTGGGTTCCGTTTTCACCCGACTGATGAAGAGCTCATCACCCACTACCTGTCCAAGAAGGTGGTGGATCCTAGCTTTGACGCGGTTGCGATTGGTGAGGTTGATCTTAACAAGTGTGAGCCCTGGGATTTG
Organism: Hemerocallis citrina; assembly: GCA_017893485.1. NCBI lineage: Eukaryota > Viridiplantae > Streptophyta > Magnoliopsida > Asparagales > Asphodelaceae > Hemerocallis > Hemerocallis citrina. The sequence continues at coordinate 205,055,171 of CM030366.1, read as the reverse complement.
CCATGTAAGTTGTTTGAAATTTTGATTTGGTTGTGATTAACTAATAATGTTATTGGTTCTGCTTTTGATGATGATGATGGAGTCTGTAAATTTGAAGGGAAAGCGAAAATGGGGGAGAAGGAGTGGTACTTCTTCTGCGTTAGGGACCGGAAGTACCCGACAGGGATGAGGACCAACAGGGCAACTGAGAGTGGATATTGGAAAGCGACCGGAAAAGATAAGGATATTTACAGAGAAAATAGCTTGGTGGGGATGAAGAAGACCCTGGTTTTCTACGGAGGCAGAGCACCAAAAGGAGAGAAGACCAATTGGGTCATGCATGAATACAGATTGGATGGGAACTTCTCTGTTTACAACCTCCCCGAAACTACTTCAAAGGTATTATAATTATCGGAACTTACGAGGTTTGTTAGTAATGAATCTGTGTTTGAATTTTGTTGATGTTTTTAATGCAGAATGAGTGGGTGATTAGTAGGGTGTTCAAGAAGAGCTCGAATGGGGGGAAGAAAGAGGCCATAATAAGGTTGCAGATGAGGACGGGAAACGAATTTGGAGGAGATAGCTACAATCAGAATCCATTGTTGCCTCCATTGATGGATGTTACTGCAAATCATAATAACAACAACAGCAGCAAAAACAGCAACAACGGTGAGAGTGACAAACTTGGCTCGAATATAGCACCCGCAGCTCACGTGACCTGCTTCTCCATTGCAAGCGCCGCTGCTGAGGGAGTGGGGGATGACAAGGGAGGACTTCCACCTAATCTAGCAGGTTACTACTTCAACAATTCTAGTATTCCGTCGACGTACCTCTCCTCTGCTTTCAACAACAACAACTACTCCTCCTCCTCTGTTTCTATGCTGCCACCTGCAGTTTCAGCTTCAAACCTGAACTATAACCAGATGAGTCACAGCAGCAGTGGTCAGTGTTTGCAGCAGCTGCTGGTTCTTCAGAGTCAGAGCAGAAATGTTGAGAACGATATGCTCATGAGCAGCAACAACAACAACTCGCAGTTGCAGTCGCAGTCGCAAGGGGAGAGTACAGGCCTCAGTCTTACCAGCAGTGACCATATCAACCCTGAAATCTCTTCATTCCTCTCAAACCAGAAGAACAAGAAGCAATACTCCTTTGATACTACTCATTCTCCTGCGGCTTCTCAGTTTCAACTTGAACATTGCCTCTGGAACTACCCGGTTATTACCGAGTAGAAAAGGGTTCAAAATAGACTGCGAGAAATGTGTTAATTGCTATTGATATATTACTACTGGTTTGCAATGTGTATAAATTGATATCTAGATATGTGTAAGATGTTTAATTATCAAATAAGATGCCAGTATGTAGGGTTGCTGTGTCTATGAATTTCTGCATCTCTTGCTATTTTGTCCCAGTTTTCCTTTCTGCTAATTTCGTCCTAGTTAGTTACATTATATATAGAGAGAGAGATAGAAACCCCTTCCGTTGTGCACTAGGCCACCGTGTGCAATCGTGTGCACTTGGCAACGGGAAGGCCGAGTGCACACCAGTGCACACGGCGGGCTAGTGCACAACGGAAGGGGACTCATATAACTGTTATGATAAAAAAAAACAGCGAAAAAAAACATGGCACGGGAAGACCGAGTGCATACGGCGGCCTAGTGCGCAACGGAAGGGGACTCATATAACTGTTACGATAGAAAAAACAGGGGAAAAAACCATGGCATGAGATTAGGGTTCATTTCAATCTTATGTGTTCTTTGATCCTTAATTCCTTTCACATAATTAATATCTAAATTGTTGTAATTATGAAAGGAAAGAGAAGCTTAACGAGTGTATAGATATGGGGATCTTTACATCATATAATTAAATTATTTAGGTAGACATGTGAGTGTAGTAGGGAAATGTATATCTCTGTCATATGATGGAAATGTAGGGCCTTGATAATTATATAGAAAAGATGAAGATAATAGGTCATCCAATATTTTCCGTTTGTCCTGAGTGAGGCAGTGGGGGCTCAATCATAAGGGATTAATATCATACGATGTGCATTTGATTGTTGCATCTCAGCTACAACTAGTAGCATTTCTGTTTTAAAATACAATTGCATCATATGATATCAGATCAGTTCAGATACTTCTCAGATTAGTTATTGTTTATTAGTCTTAATTAAAAAAGTATTAGGAATTAACCAATCCCAAGCTAAACAGTTATGAGTGGTGTCAGTTAGGTCACCTACTCGAAAATTCTCTGACCTAGACCTGGTGCTGTATCTTGTCCCTTTGTGCCACTACTAAATATCATTGAGTAATTAATATCTCTACTTTCTTTTCTTTTCTGATTTGTTGAGGAAGTCAGTAATATTAATTCCCATATTTCTACTTCATATCTAAGTGTGTGTATATATATAGAGAGAGAGATAGAGATAGAAAGGTGAAAGCAATGTTGTAAAAACTAAACTGAACCAGCCATGGAACTGGAGAAATGGCCGGAGCGGTTATTTTGTGCCAGTCCAGACCGAATTTAACTTGGGCTGAACCGGTTTCATTATGAGAAGGTTTACTAATTACACATCTATTAAATGTACATTAAGTAAAGTTTGTTTGGTGACAAACTCTTCCATTAAAATAGTAGAGATTTCTCTGATAAATAAATAAATAAGATAATATGAGTTAGCCGGCTCAACTTGAACCCGGTTCAGATGGTTCGTACTAACCCATGTTCAGTATGTGGTTTTTTTCAATATCACTGATTTCCTGCAAAACAAGGCCGGTTTAGGGTTGGACTTCAGTTGATCCCAGTCCGACCATCCGGGCTGGTCTAAATGTGTTAACTAGCCAAGCTAGAAACCAACCATCACATATATGATATCTTGGGTACCTATTAATACGCAGTGGGGATTAAGGTGATCTCTCTTATCTCTCTATGGTGGTGTTTTTTTGGATTGAATGAGATGATGATGATGATGATGATGGGCTTCATTTCGTAGCATTGGTTACATACAAGTATCTCTCTCTCATTTATGTCAAAAGCCGGGATATGAGGGTCGGCAATATATATCTCATTATCTTGGCCAAACCATCATACAAATTTAGAACTATTTGTGACTTGCACGACATGGAATATTATGTATATGGTCCCCACCCTCCTATATATCCACAGTTGTAGTGTTAGGGATTTTAATTTTTCCCCCTTTTTTCTTTAATCATTAGTCATATCCAGATTATCAATGACATATCACATGTGTATGCAGTCTAATCATAACTTTGTTAGAGCCTCCATACTCGTTTTTACTATTTATCCAAGTCGTTTGCGAAAATTTTGCCGTACTTACCCCATTTTTTGAAAATATTTGGCGCTCCGACCCACTTCCGAAAATAATTAGCGATCTGTCTCTGTTTAGGACACGTCAGCATAAAACGTTATTGAAAATAACGACATAGGTTATTTACATGCCGTTATTTTCAATAACGGCATCTATATTTAAAAAAAGTGTCATGTCGTTATTTGGAGTAACGGCATAGGTTATTTTGTTTTTCAAGAACTTGTAGTCTCCATTTAGAGAAAAAATTGCAAGTGTGAAAACCTTATAACAGATGTCGTTATTTCTAGGGGTGTCAAAAAATACCATATTACCGTACCATACCGTACCATACCATTACCATACCATATATTACCGAAATCTTGGTAATACCATACCAAAATCTCGGTATTGTACCATGCCGAAATTATATGGTATGGTACTTGATATGGCTAAAATTGGGGTTAAATCGGGACCGTCCAGATCGATCACGAATCCTGAAGCACGGGGGTAAAAAGGTAATTTCACATACAGATGGATCCAAAACGGGTATTGGGCCTCCTTCTCACAGAACCAACCACCCGCGAATAGATCCACTTCAATTGGGTACGGGTCCCGACCCGATACAAGCCCAATCCGCCAAGAAGAGAATCAGGCCACTGATTTGGTCAAATCAATAAACCTGATTAGCTCTCACCAGGGAATCAAGGCCTAACTTCCCAAAACAGAATAGGAGGATTTTTCTCCTATTTGTTAGGCAGGAAATTAGGCCCCAAATCGTTCCAAAGGCGACTATAAATACAACCCCTCTACCACCGAGACCAGGTTAATCACTCTTTCACCACTTAAGCTCTTTCTTAATCTTTTCCTGATTACTGACAAGAGCGTCGGAGGGTGCGTCGCCGGAATCAACCCCGGTGTTTCGCACTTCCTTGCAGGTCGTGCCAGGAGCAAGAAGGCCGAGTCAATCGTTCAGGTGTTTCCAGGACTCACAAATTCTATCTGTTTACCCCCACACCGAAATCAGCGGTAACAGATTGGCGCCGTCTGTGGGAAACCACCACACGAACGACCTCAGCTTCTTCTTCCTCGCCTTCCATCGCCATGCCTCCGAAGAAGAACAGATCCAGAGGATCCAATCGGGTGGCCAACCCCGCCGACCCTACGGAGGATACCCCCGTCAATCCAATCCCCCAATCTGGGCTTCCTCCGCCGGCCCAACCGGTCCAGCCTCATCATCCTCAGCAACAGCCCAACAATGGTCCCGCCGGTCTCAACGGCCAGAAGCTGAAGCAGCCCATCCAGGACCATGTCTCGGTCCGTAACGGGTCCTCGGACTCAATGGCCTCCCATAACCCCGACCTCAGCCTCACGCTCCAGAACCGCCAGAAGGAGAACGACCTCCGCACGCACCTTGACGAGAGGCGGGCCCGAGCGGGAGCCTCCCGACAGCGTCAGGGTGAGCGGTCACCTCGTCGCTGAGACAGGCGGAGATCCCCGTACCGGAGAGGCCGAGCGGCATCTCCCGAACACCGGAGGAGGAGGCCGCGTTCCCCCGAGGATCGGCATCGTACGAGGGACCGTGAGGTACCCATCAGCCGTGCCGAATTCCTCCAGTTTCAGGAGACTGTACTGCAGGCCCTGAACGCCCGTGCCAACAACCAAAACCCCCCGAGGATCCCAACACCCCCTCGGATTCCCAGTCCTCGCCGCCGGTCACGAAGTCCTCTCCAGGCTCCCAGTCGTCAGCAACAGTACAGTCCCCGCCGATCCGAGGGATACCGGCACCGAAGTCCACGCTCTCCCTCTTACGAGGAAGAGTCCGAAGGGTCATACGGTTACCGGCGAGGGGACGATGCTTTTGACCGCCGCCTCCATGAGGTGGAGAGGCGCATTGTCCGTATGGACCGAGAAGAGGAGTCCAGAGCAGGGACTGTTCGCCCGAACCGACCGCCCTTCTCTCGGACAATCATGGAAGCTCGCATACCGAGGGGTTTCAAACCTCCGCAGTTTGAAACGTACTCAGGCGAGTCCGACCCAGTAGATCACGTCGAGAGTTTTAAGACTCTGATGCTGATCCACCAAGTCTCCGACGCCATACTCTGCAGGACCTTCCCGGCCACCCTTCGGGGTTCGGCTCGGGAATGGTATTCCAGGCTTGCCCCTGCCTCCATATTTTCATTTGAGCAGTTTGAGACACTGTTCATAACTCACTTTGTGAGCAGCTGACGGGCCGAGAAGACGAGTCTCTCCCTTCTGAACCTCCGGCAGGAAAGGGGAGAGAAGCTACGGGACTATGTGAAGAGGTTCACTGCAGAAGTCAGGTCGATCGCCTCCTTAGACCAATCCGTGGCGACAGTGGCGTTCCAGTCGAACGTCCTCAACTCCAACCTCCGCTCGTCCCTAGCAAAGAAGCCGCCTACCAACTTCGCCGACCTCCTACTGAGGTGCGAGAAATACATCCGAGCCGAGGAGGCCGAGTCCCTCCCGAACTTCGGAGGACCCTCCTCCGGCTCGAAGAGGAAGGCAACGGAGGAGGAGGGGGCCAAGAAGACAATGAAGGACGGAGGCGGCCAGCGTCGTCCTCCCCCCAGGTTCGAGAAATTCACGCCCCTCACAACTAATGTCTCCACTATCCTCATGGAGGTAGAGAAGGAGGGGATCCTCCCTCCAGCCCCGAGGATGCACAAACCGGCGAAGAGGAGGGACAAAGACAAGTGGTGTCGGTATCACCGAGACCACGGGCACGAGACGAATGACTGTCGGGCTTTGAGAGATGAGATCGAAGCCCTCATCCGAAGGGGGCAGTTGGCGAAGTTTGTGAAGGCTAACGATCGGACAGATCGGAACTCTCCTCCCCCTCGGGGGGCTAACAAGCGCTCTGAGCGGCGCGAAGTAACACCTGAGTTCGAAGAAGAAAGGGTTCTGCATATGATCCATGGGGGCCCCATGGGCGGCTCCTCTAATACGTCTCGGAAAGCCTTCGTCCGAGAGGTGAACTCAGTCCACAGTGCCCCTCCCCCCAAGGGCTTCGGTGTGCCCGTGTCCTTCTCCGACGCTGATCTCGAAGGAGTCCGAACCCCTCACTGTGATGCCCTCGTCATCGACCTCTGCATGGCCAACTTCAAGGTGCAGAGGATTTTGGTTGACAACGGGAGTTCGGTCAACATCCTATTCCTCTCGGCCTTCCAGGGCCTCCAGCTGTCCCGAGACCGTCTCAAGCCAGCCGGATACACTCTACACGGGTTCACGGGGGTCCCGGTAACCGTCGAAGGGGTGATAACCCTTGACGTTACTGCGGGGAGCACCCCTACTACTCGGACCGAGCCCATGGACTTCATGGTCGTTGACGTCCCGGCAGCATACAATGTCATCCTCGGCCGCCCCAGCCTAGCCGCCCTTGAGGCCGTCCCCTCAGCATACCATTTGAAGATGAAGTTCCCCACTCGGTCGGGAGTAGGAGAAGTCAGGGGAAGCCAGGAAACAGCTCGGAAGTGCTACATGACCTCCACCGGGGGACCAGTGCTTTCGCTCGAGACACTCGAGATCCCCGAGCCGAAGGCTCGCCCAACGTCCGAGCCAGCGGACGAGTTAGAAGAAGTACTCTTCTCCGACGAGGACCCGAGCCGAAAATTCCTCGTCAGCAAGTCCTTGCCGACCGTGCTATTCTCCGACCTGGTGAGATGCATCCGGGATAACCGCGACCTATTTGCTTGGTCGGCCGCGGATATGCCCGGCATCTCCGAAGACTTGCTCATCCACCGCCTAAGCATCGAGCCGGGGTGCAAACCGGTTCAGCAGAAGAGGCGAAAGTTCACTCCCGAGCGACAGCAGGCAATCAAGGAGGAAGTGGATAAGCTGCTGAAGGCCAAGTTCATCCAGGAGGTGAATTATCCCGAGTGGCTGTCGAATGTTGTAATGGTCAAGAAGTCCAATGGCTCGTGGAGGATATGCATCGACTTCACCGACCTCAACAAAGCGTGTCCGAAGGATCCCTTCCCTCTCCCGAACATCGATACCCTAATCGACGCCACCTCGGGCCATGAGCTCCTCAGCTTCATGGATGCCTTCTCCGGGTACAACCAAATCCGGATGTTCCCTCCGGACATCCCGAAGACCTCCTTCGTCACCGACCAAGGCCTCTACTGCTACCGAGTAATGCCGTTCGGTTTGAAGAACGCGGGCGCCACCTACCAGCGCCTCGTCAATAAGGTCTTTCAGCATCAGATCGGCCGGAACATGGAGGTGTACGTTGATGACATGCTCGTCAAGAGCATCCGCGGCACCGACCATGTAGCCGACCTCCAAGAGGCTTTCGGCGTGTTGAGGAAGTACAACATGCGGCTAAACCCGAACAAGTGTGCGTTCGGAGTCTCCTCGGGCAAGTTCCTCGGTTTCATGGTGAGCCAGCGGGGGATTGAAGCTAACCCCGAAAAGATCAAAGCCATATTAGACATGGCCCCGTCTCGGAACGTCAAAGAGGTGCAGAAGCTCACCGGTCGGCTCGCAGCCATTGGTCGGTTCCTCTCCAAGTCAGGGGAAAAGTGCCTTCCCTTCTTCAAAGCGCTCCGAGGCGCTAAGGGATTTGAATGGGGCGAGGCACAGCAAGCATCGTTCGACCAGCTGAAAGCCTATCTGGTGAACCCCCCTCTGCTCAGTAAGCCGGTCCCAGGCGAGCCTCTCTTCCTCTACTTGGCAGCCTCTGAGCAGTCCCTGAGCGCTGTCCTGGTCAGAGAAGAGGACCGGACCCAGAGGCCTATTTACTACGTGAGCAAGGTACTTCGGGATGCCGAGCTCCGTTATCCGAGGATAGAAAAGATAGCCTACGCCCTCGTCATGGCAGCAAGAAAGCTTCGGCCCTACTTCCAATCTCATTCAGTCATCGTCCTCACCGATCAACCACTCAAGCAAATCCTCCATAAGCCCGAGACCTCGGGTCGGCTGATGAAATGGTCCGTAGAGCTGAGTCAGCACGACATCACTTATCAGCCTCGGATGGCAATTAAAGCTCAGGCTCTCGCCGACTTCATTGTCGAGACCACCATCCCTGAGGTCGGCCACGTCCCAAATGGCCCCCCCATTTGGACAGTCTTCGTGGACGGGTCCTCTTGCAGTGAAGGAAGCGGCGCCGGGATTATCTTAAACGGCCCTGACAACTTCGTCTTGCAGTATGCGATCCGCCTGAACTTCAAGGCTTCGAACAACGAGGCGGAATACGAGGCCCTCATAGCTGGCCTCGGACTCGCACGAAGTGCTGGGGCGCAGCGCCTTCGGGTTCACAGTGACTCCCAACTAGTTGTGAATCGGGTCTTGGGCGAGTACGAGGCCCGGGATGAGCGAATGGCTAAGTACCTCACCAAGGTCCGGGGTCTGATGGGTCGGTTCGAAGAAGCCGTCATCCAGCGTGTCCCTCGGGAGGAGAACTCACAGGCCGATGCTCTCTCCAAATTGGCTTCGTCTTCTTTGTAAGGTCTTGAACAGACCGTGCTGATCGAAGTCCTCTCCAAACCGAGCATCGAAGACGAGGCGCCTAGCTCGATGGAGACATTGCCGGTCGCGCTGCAGGACAATTGAATGAAACCACTGGTGGAATTCTTAAGGGATGGAGTTCTGCCTCAAGATCCCAAAGAAGCACGCCGAGTTAGAACCCGAGCCGAGCGCTATGTCTTAATCGAGGGCATCCTATACAAGCGCTCCTTCTCCCAAATAGACGGCCGACCATATCTACGATGCCTCTCTCCGGATCAGGCTGAGTATGCCCTACAGGAGCTTCATGAAGGGATCGGCGGGGCACACTCGGGATTTAGGTCCCTAGCCCGAAAAGCTCTGAATTATGGGTACTTCTGGCTGACGCTTCTCCAAGACGCCGAGCGACACGTTCGGCAGTGCGGCTCCTGCCAGAAACACTCCAGCATCCGACGCCTCCCTCAAGCCAACCTCACCTCCCTATCGAGCCCTATCCCCTTCGCGATGTGGGGAATGGACCTGATAGGGCCTTTCCCTCCAGCTCCTGGTCAGCTCAAGTTTTTAGTCGTGGCTATCGACTACTTCTCGAAGTGGGTCGAGGCCGAGCCCCTCGCCACGATAACCGAGAACAAAGTGGTGCAGTTCTTCTGGAAGAACATTATATGCAGATTCGGCATCCCGCGCGTCCTCGTGACAGATAATGGGACCCAGTTCACTGGCTCAGCATTCCGAACCCTGTGCGACGACCTCGTCATTCAACAGCGTTTTTCGTCCGTCTCGCACCCCCAGTCGAACGGACAAGCCGAGAACGCTAACAAGCAGATCCTTGCGGGGCTCAAGAAGAGGTTGGACAAGTGCTCCAAAGGACAGTGGGTCGACCAACTCCCTAATGTGTTGTGGAACTACCGCACAAGCAAGCGGACGCCCACTGGAGAGTCCCCTTTCAGCCTTACTTATGGGGCCGAGGCCGTAATACCCCTCGAGGTCGGAATTCCTTCCCCTCGGCTCATCGCCTATGACGAGGCGCAGAACGCCAGGGAACTCAGAGGAAACTTGGACCTGATAGATGAACTGAGGGAAAGGGCATCGATTCGGCAGCAAAATTACAGAAGGAGAGTCGAGCTAGCCTACAACAAGAAAGTCCGGCCCGCCAACCTCGAGCAAGGAGATCTGGTGTTGAGAAAGCTAGCCATATCCCTCCCCAGTCAGAAGGGCAAGCTAGCTCCGAATTGGGAAGGGCCGTACCGGGTCACAAAAGTTGTTCGGCCTGGGGCATATCGACTTGAGGACATGGACGGTAGAGAGCTCCCGAGGACCTGGAATGCCGATCACCTCCTGAAATACCAAGAGAGCGCCCCGGCGCCTCTCTAAGTTATCCGAGGTGTCGCGCCATTCCTCTCCTTTAACTTGTAACCTGTTCTATGAATTCTACTATGTAAAACGGTTCGCCGTCAAATATCAAATAAAGAAAGCTCCATTTTGTTTTTGAATTTGCCTGTTTTTTCCTCCCCTCTTACTATACCGATGGTTCGGAGTCCAACACTCGGCTCGACTTTACCTCCTCGGTTCGTCTCCGGACGAACCAGGGGTAGATCGCCGTTCGGAATTGCTCCCACAGCCGTTGAACGACACCGATGGTTCGGAGTCCAACACTCGGCTCGACTTTACCTCCTCGGTTCGTCTCCGGACGAACCAGGGGTAGATCGCCGTTCGGAATTGCTCCCACAGCCGTTGAACGACACCGATGGTTCGGAGTCCAACACTCGGCTCGACTTTACCTCCTCGGTTCGTCTCCGGACGAACCAGGGGTAGATCGCCGTTCGGAATTGCTCCCACAGCCGTTGAACTATACCGATGGTTCGGAGTCCAACACTCGGCTCGACTTTACCTCCTCGGTTCGTCTCCGGACGAACCAGGGGTAGATCGCCATTCGGAATTGCTCCCACAGCCGTTGAACGACACCGATGGTTCGGAGTCCAACACTCGGCTCGACTTTACCTCCTCGGTTCGTCTCCGGACGAACCAGGGGTAGATCGCCGTTCGGAATTGCTCCCACAGCCGTTGAACGACACCGATGGTTCGGAGTCCAACACTCGGCTCGACTTTACCTCCTCGGTTCGTCTCCGGACGAACCAGGGGTAGATCGCCGTTCGGAATTGCTCCCACAGCCGTTGAACGACACCGATGGTTCGGAGTCCAACACTCGGCTCGACTTTACCTCCTCGGTTCGTCCCCGGACGAACCAGGGGTAGATCGCCGTTCGGAATTGCTCCCACAGCCGTTGAACGACACCGATGGTTCGGAGTCCAACACTCGGCTCGACTTTACCTCCTCGGTTCGTCTCCGGACGAACCAGGGGTAGATCGCCGTTCGGAATTGCTCCCACAGCCGTTGGACTATGCCTAAGGTCCGGAACATGTATCCCGACCACTCTTGACCGTCCGAAGGCAAACACATCCGGTCGGCATCCGAGCAAGTGCCTTCCCGAGCTGGTAAACGGGGAAAACACACTTCCCCCTCAACTTCCGCGCGTGATCTGGATCAGACGGCTCAGATCGCGCCACTCGCGTAAAACGACAAGATAACGTTTTCTTGGAAAACGAGCCACCTCGAGATCCGCGCCTACATTCAACGGCTCAGATCTCGCCACGTCGAAATAGCACTCTCGAGAACATCGCCGTGTCAGACCCACTAAGCGACAGATCGCCGTACCCCTGGGGATCCATTCGGCTAAATAGACACACTCAGTTCAAATAGTTCGGCACGGTCAACACAGTTATAAACAAAGACAGACGTACAAAACACCAAAAGGGAATTTTATTAAATATCGGCGTACAGTACAAAACAGACCATTACAAAAGTGTCGGCAAACAAAACATACAACCCCCGACCCACTACACTTGTCTTTCATAAAAATGCATCCTCTCCATCTTGTTCGCCCTCCTCGGCAGACGGTTCCTCCGCCTCACCTCGAAGCTTCGCCATTTCCGCCTGCAGCTGTCCCATCTCCGAGAGCAAGTCGTCCCGTTCGGCAATGAGTTTCGACTGAATGTGCCGAATACTTTTGACCCGAAGAGCATTGCTGAATGCGGTCTGCGAGTCCTCGTCCTCTCCTACAGGGCTCAGCTCGACGATCTTGCTCTCCAAACGTTGTGTTTCGGCCTCCCGGAGACTGAGAACCAACGAAAGGTGACTCCACTCGCCCTCGGATCGGCGTAGCTTCAGATCGACACTCCTGGGGCTCAGAACCACCGTCCCAGAGGTCACCTCGGATGCGGAGTCATCATTCGGACGCCCGGAGTCCGATCCATGGATCGCCGCGACAAGCTGAAAAATAGGAAAAACGAACAACGCAGTTTCAATACAGTGCCGAAGACAAACACTTAAAAGTTTTCCAGAATTTTTATGCATTCAGACATAATAGTGTTACAAACGGTCGACCAACCCTACAACTAGGTTATTACAACGGACAACAGAAATGGAAAGTGACATAATCAAGTCCTCTTCGGAAGGGGAATGCTTCGGTTTAGGGAAACGCGAGGACGACGAGGCCGACCCTCTGAGCTCGACCCCAAACCAACGAAGCGCGACCCCCCTTCACTGCTAGTCCTAACAGCCGCGCCGACCGATGCCCCGCTCGACGAGACGGCCGCGCTGCTCTGAGCGTCAGTCGGACTACGCCTGGTCGTTAGCGGGCGCGTCGCGAGTTCATAAAACGTGATCCCCCTCTCACTCTCCTCGCGGGTGCACGACGTGCTGCGAACATTAGCCCTCTCCGGCGCAGGTTTAAGCGACGCGATCTCCTCCTCCAGCTCGATAATCCGATCCCTCAAGACGACATCCTTCGCCAATTTCTTCGATCGAGGGGCCTTCAACGACCCCGAGGCATTGGGACTATCAGTTGCAAGCCGCCGATAGTGGGTGACCTCAATCCCCCTATCTATTGTGATCCTCCTGAGCATGTCGACTTCGGCCAATAGTCTCTTACGCTCAGCCAAAGCCCCCTCCAGCTCGGAGGCCATCTTCTCCCTTTCCGCCGAACACTCCCTCTCCGATAGCCCCAAGTGTTGTACCTCGGCCAAAAGATCGTCGTTCTTCTGCTCGGCGGCTTTAAGCTCCCCACGAAGCCGCTCAATTTCCCTTTCGGAACCAGGACCCTGGGAGCGCTTCCGGAGTTGATGCAACTCGCGACAGTTCCTCCTCAGAACTGCCCTGACCTCCTCCGCCTGGCCGAGCAGGAGAAACCGCCTCTGCCGGCTGTCCGAAAGTTCACGCTTCAAATTGGCCAGTTCCTTCCGAAGGAAAACCAGCTCCGTGACCGGACCAAACACCACCTGAAAAGCGGAAATAAATCCGAGGCCCAACAGTTGGAGAAATAAACGCCCAAAACGCACACTGAGCCCAAACAAAATACTTTTCATTCAAAACAAAGGCGGTGGCCAGTCCGCAATAAGGCTTACAAAAAGAAAACAAAACCAAAAAGACTAAAAGTAGGAAGACAACCAAGTCAGGGGTCGACCTTTTTGCCGCTCGGATTCGTCGACCCCTCGGCCTTGCCGTCGCCGTCACCCTCGCCCCCGCCTTCGCTCCAGCTCTCCTCCTCGGAGAGTTCCTCCTCCTCGCCCTCGGCTTCGGTCTCACCATCGCCTTCGACGGGTTCCGTCTCACCATCGGGTCCGAGTAAACCCTCGGTGATACCTTCTTCCCCCTCCACGGGCTCGTAAAAGTCGTAGGAGGACGAGTCGAAGCCCGGGTTCTTCGCGGCTACGTGGGTCAGGGCACGGCCGTAGGCGTCCAGCATATTCTGGATCATGTGCTGCGCGGCCTCCTCTTGTACGGCCTTCTTCACCTTCTTCACCTTCCTCAGGTGGTTGGCCTTGATCCTCTCGGCTCTCTTCCGAGCAGTCTCCCCTTCCGACCGAGCCTTGGCCAGCTCATCCTTCAGCTCGGTAACCTCCTTCTCTGCTCCCGACCGAGCGCTGGCCAGCTCCTCCTTCAGCTCGGCCACCTCCTTCTCAAGCTTGGCCGCCGTATCCTTCGACGATTGGATGGCATCGGCCAGCTTCTTCTCCAAGTCCTCCACTTCGGCGACTCTCTTCGTCGATAGAAGCAGCTCGGACTCAAGCCGCTTCGCAACCCGAACGCGCTCCGTCCTCTCCTTCTCCTTCTCCTGATCCTTCCTCGCCATCTCCTCGACCAGCCAACTGAAGTGGCAGAGGGTCTGGAAGAGAACGACACGTTAAAATCCGAGCCCAAGAACTTAGAAAAAATTGTCCAAGGAAAAATATGAATGAAGAAGGGCTCGACACACTTACCGACATAGTGCTCCGGGCCATCTGCATCACGTTGTCCCCTGCCATCCCGGCCCTCAGGGTCGCTCGGTCCTTCGGGGTCGGCAGGTGCCTCACTGCCTCCATACAGATGTTCCCGTCGCCCAAAAAGTCGTCGACGTTCATCACCTGCCAATCAGGGACGAAGATCTGTTTATGATGCTCGGTCAAGATCTTCTCCGCGCCGGGGGTGAGTGGCGGAACCTGGAGGGACAGCGCATCAGCCACTCCGAACTCATTGCTCGACGGACCAGGAGCGTCCGCCTTCGGGGTAGGAGCAGGAGCATCCGAGGCCGAGGGATCGAGGTCCACGACCCCACCCTGCTCGGGGACCGCGACCTTTGCCGGAGGGACAAGGACCTCAACCTCTCCCTCCTTCAGGACCGCAACCTTCGGTTGGTCGGCTGCCTTCATGACCGAGGCCTTCTTCGAAGCTCGGCTGTCCTGAGGCGCTGCCAACGGCCTCTTCTTCTTCTCCTGCTCGGACCTGGCCTTCGCCACCAGGGCCTTGTAATCGAGCTTCATGGTCTCTGCAAGAGTCGAATGAAAAAACTTAGAAAACTGAATGCAAACTTTACGGAGAGAAGTATAAATACCAGAAGCGTACGAGGGTCGATCGGACTGAGACCCCCACGGAACAGATGCTCTTCGGTGATATCCTTCCAGCTAAGCATCGGCAGAGCAAGGATCTTCTTCTGGACCTCGGTCTCTGCAGCGTTCAGCGGAACGTCCTTCTTTGTGCGCTTGGGTAGTCCGTCCGCCCAAACTGTCGGTATCACCCATGGCGTCAGATTCCGAACGAGGAAGTATTTGTCCTTCCAGTGTTTGATCGAGTCCGGATTCTCGATCAGTTTCACGCCCGGCCGGGGCGAAAGATAAAACCTCTGCTCGTCTTTTCTCGGCTGGATGGGTCGGAAGAGACTTCGAAAGAGGTACATGGTCGGCTTGGCGCCGATCTCTTGGCATCGGAGGAGGAACGCCACAACTTGCCTCCATGTGTTCGGCATCAGTTGAGCGGGACTCAAACCATACCAAACCAGGACGTCAACCACGAACGGGTGGAGGGGAAAGCGAAGACCGGCAATGAGGGAGTCGACCGGAAAGACGCATATGTCCGGAGAGGACCCAGTGTTGGCTCGGAACCCCGACCCAGGGAGGAGCAACGTGTACTCGAGAGGGATCTGGAAGCCCTCTCGGACCAGATGAAGGTCCGCTTCGGTAAGAGTCGAGATCTTGCGATCGACCTCGGACAGCTCCCTAGGCTCGTTCTCCTCCACCAGTTTAGCCATACCTTGGGTAACCTTCTCCAAGATATCCTCAGTATAATCCCGGACTCCCCCCACGCTCGACACGGCGATGGGCTGCCGACCGAACTCCCCCGCTCTCTTCGGCGTCTCCACTATAGTAATTACGGCTTTGCCCTTTCGGGACTCCGCTGCGACTTCTTGGGGCACCTCGGCCACTCCGCCCTCCGCGTCTGGGCGAACAACGTCCTGCTCGCTCGGCTCCACTACTCCTTTCTCTTTCTCCCCTCGGCCAACGGCTTGCTCCGAGGCGGGGGTCTCAGCCGAAATCTTAACCATATTTTCCTAAAGAGAGAAGGGAAAGAGACTGACCTTGAAGTGACAGCTACGGTCGGAAACTTCGCCGGAACTAGGAACGCTACCGCGACAGCTAGCGACACCACCAGGGAGCTAAAGACCTCGAAGCAAAGTAAATACGAAAGAGAGAGAGTAAAAGTGAAAAGTGAAGACTTGGTCAAAGGGGGGGTAAAGATTTATAGTGAAAATGAGGCGTCTCTTGGACTTCCAGAGCGACTTTTGGGCTACTCTCGAAGCATCTCGAAGGCCCACCACAAAGTCAACCAGCTCGGCAAGATGGGACGAGAATCCGAGCTGCGAGCAAACCGAACGTGGCTGCAATAGAGTCCGCTCGGAATCCGTGCAAGTGCCTTCCCGAGCTGGTAAATGGGGAAAACTCCATTCTCCCTCAACTTTCGCGCCTGATCTTCATCAGACGGTCCAGATCTCGCCGAGAGCACTAAACGACAAGATAGTGTTTTCTTGGAGAACGCGCCCATCTCGAGATGCGTTTCAGCATCCGGCAGCTCAGATAGCGCCACGTCGCTCGGACGATCGGACTCTCGGACGCCCCACCTTCGTCTAAAAAGAACCCGGAAAAATTTTTGATTTAGTTTTAAGGCGCCGCCCTCGGCAGGCGCCCCCCGGGTCCCATGCCTCGGTCGGTATTATGCCGACAACAGGCCCCGGTCGGAAACAGATCGGCACCCCCCCATATCTAAATCCCCCGGGCTGACCTCCGTCAAAAGCCATCAGCCCGAGAAGGAAGACAGAGATGGGAGGGAACCCATCAACACTCAGAGGTCGAAAGAGACGCACCATCCCGAGCTAGTTGGTTGCAACTGGAAGGCTCGGCTTGTCGAAAGACTCTAACAGCGGCGCCTTCACAGTTGCAACAAACGGACTCGGACGGCCCGGAGATCGACATCGGACAGGGGTCGTCACTCTCCCACCAAGATCTCCGCCTACTTCGACACTCACTTCGGAGCAACCGAAGAAGGCAGAAGATCTTGGTGAGAGAACGGTGGCCCGTCCTTCGAAAGAGGTCCACACCCCGGGTCCGGACCATGGCCGTCGACGCTACTGTCTTGTTGCCCCCTACCCCTCACACCCCTTCGGAGCAGTGAGGGATGGGGAAACAACAAGACAGCGGGGCGACCGCCCGTCCTTCCGAGAAGGCCCATCCCTCGGATCCGGACTACGGTAGTCACCACTCTTGCCTTATTCTCCTCCGCTCCCGACACCCACTTAGGGACCGTCCGGAACGGGAGAAGAATAAGGTAAGAGAGCGATCACCCGTCCTTCGGAGATAACTCATCCCCCGAGTGCGGACTACGGTCGTCACCACTACTACCTCGTTCCCCCTCGCTCCCGACATCCACTTTGGGGCCGTCAGGAACAAAGGGAAAACCAGGCAGAAGAGCGACCACCACTCCGAACTTCAAGAGAGAAGCTACCCAAGGCAGATGCCTCCGAGGTCTGGAACTCAATTTGGTTGTGACGAAAATGACAAAAGGAGTGGGGTACTTATAGCCTGCCTCCTATAACCAGCCATTACTACCCTCGGAAATTGAAGCGCCGCATTTTAATTGGGGGAATTATTGATCCCCGGAAGTCGAAACGCCACGCATTAATCAAAGGAATTATTCTTAATGACCTGGGGAAGGGGAATGCCGCACAAACCCCGAGAGTCATTAATACCCTCGGAAGCGAGATCGCCTCCGAACAGATAGCGCCACGACGCTGCCGAACCCCCATACCTTCGGTCGGCTGCCGAGCAGAGGCCTTCCCGAACTGGTAAATGAAGAAAAAAAGGCACCGAGCTATCTCAGCCGTCGGATCTCTCAGAAATTCATGCTCCCAATGGCGAACGGCTCAGATTGCGCCACGTGCGCTAGAAGACAAGATAGCGTTTTCTTGGGAACCGTTCCCGTCTCGAGATGCGTGCCAACATCCAACGGCCCAGATTACGCCACGTCACTCAAGCCTTCGGTCGGCTGCCGAACCCCCCATGCCTTCGGTCGGCTGCCGAGCAGAGGCCTTCCCGAACTGGTAAACGGAGAAAAACGCTGCCGAGCAGCAGCAGCCGTCAGATCTTTCCGAAGTTCGCGCCCATCTGCGATCAGCGGCCCAGATCGAGCCACGCCATAAATCGGTATTTAAATCATTTTTTATCTATTTAATTTGTTTTATTTGTTTAAAAATTGCGAGAAAATTGTTAAAAATTCGGGAAAATTAGCCAAAAATTCTGGAGAGTAATTGAGATTTGGGGGGCACATTTTCGAACCCTTGAACGAACAATTATCGTCCAGAATGTACGGCTAAGGCCCCCGAATGATTAGCAAACGCGTCGCAAAGTTAAACGAGTAGTCCGAAAAAATAGATAAAAACTCTTGAATACCCGATGTGACCAGAGAACTGACAGCGGCATCAAAAGTTGCCTCACTACCCCCCTTTCTTGATTCGAAATCCCACGTCTGGACTCCAATACAACTCCATCAGCCACTAAAACAGCTAAACTACTCCTCAAAGTCTGATCACACTCAGTCTTTAGGAGTGGGGGGCTCGTGATATGGCTAAAATTGGGGTTAAATCGGGACCGTCCAGATCGATCACGAATCCTGAAGCACGGGGGTAAAAAGGTAATTTCACATACAGATGGATCCAAAACGGGTATTGGGCCTCCTTCTCACAGAACCAACCACCCGCGAATAGATCCACTTCAATTGGGTACGGGTCCCGACCCGATACAAGCCCAATCCGCCAAGAAGAGAATCAGGCCACTGATTTGGTCAAATCAATAAACCTGATTAGCTCTCACCAGGGAATCAAGGCCTAACTTCCCAAAACAGAATAGGAGAATTTTTCTCCTATTTGTTAGGCAGGAAATTAGGCCCCAAATCGTTCCAAAGGCGACTATAAATACAACCCCTCTACCACCGAGACCAGGTTAATCACTCTTTCACCACTTAAGCTCTTTCTTAATCTTTTCCTGATTACTGACAAGAGCGTCGGAGGGTGCGTCGCCGGAATCAACCCCGGTGTTTCGCACTTCCTTGCAGGTCGTGCCAGGAGCAAGAAGGCCGAGTCAATCGTTCAGGTGTTTCCAGGACTCACAAATTCTATCTGTTTACCCCCACACCGAAATCAGCGGTAACAGTACTGGTACCCAATACTGATACCATGGTATACCGTACCATACCAAGTAATTAATATATATTTAATTTAATTTTTATATTTAAAAACCCAGGCTCAGACCTAGCTCCAGGCCCATTTTTCTTATTTTCTTTTTCAATTTTTCACCCCAGTTATACTAGTACTTCAACTATTCTTCTATTTTTCCTTCTTCCTTCTTTTCTTTTTCTGAATCTAGGGCACACACACTGATTGACCTACGCACTACGCTACCGAAGCACCACGCTGTCGCGACACCGCCTACCTTCTTCAGCCCCATCGGTACGGTATTTTTGGAGGATTTTTTCGACTAATTAGGAAACATTAGAGTTTAGTTGGTGTATTAATATAAGATCCATCTTCTTCTTGTTCTTGTTGGGTTTTCTTGAGATCTTGGGTATTATTATTCAAAAGTAAATTAGGAATTTAGAATGTAAAAGATCTTCTGATTTGATTTATCAAATTAACTTTTGTATTTTTTTAGGAGTTAATATAGGTAAAATCTTATTTATGTATTATATTTGCATCATAATCCTGAAATTGATTTATATATGAATCTTCTAAATGAGATACATACTAAAAAAAAAGGAGTAGAACAATACACAGAAATGAAAGAACCATCAAATATCATGAATGTTATGAACGGAAAATAACAATACTGTTGTCATTCTTTATATATGAATCTTCTTAACTTCAGGAATTGTTGTCATTCTTGCTCTGTATGTTGAAGCTATCCAATTATATCTAATGTAACATATTGCAGAATGTTGAATCTAATAGAGCAGCATATTAAATCAATCATATTGTAGAATGTCGAAACTAATTTTCATACAATAAAGATACATTATATTGAAACTTATACATCTCTGAAATTGTACAACAATAAAGTCTACAACCCTGATTTGTTGGCCTGGGTGGATTAAGGAACTTCTTCATATATATATATATATATATATATATATATATATATATATATATATATATATATATATATATATATATATATATATATATAGGGGTCGGTTCGGGTGAGAACCAACCCTGGGGTGAGAACCTAAGAGCCTATCCTAGCCATTCATCTGTGTAATCTTAACAGTCAAGATTTTTTAAAATTAAACAATAAGATTAATTAATTTTTGCATTAAGATGTCAATCCCTTTAATTAAGGGATGGGGACCGCGTAATAAAAGGAATAATTATAAATTGCCTTTTTTGTGTGCGACGGTTAAGGCAAATTTGGTCAAATTGGAGAGAAAAATAATTTATTCCCGTAAAATATTGGAGAAGATTTTGTTTCCCAAATTAATAACAACTGCAGAATTATTCACCATTTCGTTCCTTACAGTTACTGTTTATTACAGTTGCTATTTATAATTATTACAGTTGCTGTTTAAGTGGTCAGGTATTGCTGTATAATTATTTCAGTTGCTATTTATAATTATTTCAGTTGCTATTTATAATTATTACAGTTGCTATTTATAATTATTACAGTTGCTATTCGAGAAGATTTTGTATCCCAACTTAATAGCAACTTCAGAATCATCACCAATTCATTCATTCACCAATTAGTTCACTATATAGCAACTGACTGTATTGTAAGTAGATACAATAGCAACTTCAGTTGCTATTTATAATTTTAACTTCGGTTGCTATTTATAGTATTCCTTCACCAATTTCAGTTGCTATTTATAATTATTTCTGTTGCTATTTATAATTATTACAGTTGCTATTTATAATTATTACAGTTGCTATTCGAGAAGGTTTTGTATCCCAACTTAATAGCAACTTCAGAATCATCACCAATTCGTTCCTTCACCAATTAGTTCACTATATAGCAACTGACTGTATTGTAAGTAGATACAATAGCAACTTCAGTTGCTATTTATAATTTTAACTTCGGTTGCTATTTATAGTATTCCTTCACCAATTTCAGTTGCTATTTATAATTATTTCAGTTGCTATTTATAATTATTACAGTTGCTATTCGAGAAGATTTTGTATCCCAACTTAATAGCAACTTCAGAATCATCACCAATTCGTTCCTTCACCAATTAGTTCACTATATAGCAACTGACTGTATTGTAAGTAGATACAATAGCAACTTCAGTTGCTATTTATAATTTTAACTTCAGTTGCTATTTATAGTATTCCTTCACCAATTTCAGTTACTATTTATAATTATTTCAGTTGCTATTTATAATTATTACAGTTGCTATTCGAGAAGATTTTGTATCCCAACTTAATAGCAACTTCAGAATCATCACCAATTCGTTCCTTCACCAATTAGTTCACTATATAGCAACTGACTGTATTGTAAGTAGATACAATAGCAACTTCAGTTGCTATTTATAATTTTAACTTCAGTTGCTATTTATAGTATTTCTTCACCAATTTCAGTTGCTATTTATAATTATTTCAGTTGCTATTTATAATTATTACAGTTGCTATTCGAGAAGATTTTGTATCCCAACTTAATAGCAACTTCAGAATCATCACCAATTCGTTCCTTCACCAATTCGTTCACTATATAGCAACTGACTGTATTGTAAGTAGATAAAAATTTCATATTTAGCAACATTGTACGTAGCAAAAAATGTTGTTCATCCTGATGAAGATTGTGGTTCTGCTGAAAATAAAATAAAAAAGGGAATATATGTTGCCTAATAATCTGTGATCTACATTCCTTTTAAATAAAATAAAAAAGGCAATATATGTTGCCTAATAATCTGTGATCTTTCATTCCTTTTATTACGTGGTCCCCATCCCTTAATTAAAGGGATTGACATCTTAATGCAGAAATTAATTAATCTTATTGTTTAATTTTAAAAAATCTTGACCGTTAAGATTACACAGATGAATGGCTGGGATAGGCCCTTAGGTTCTCACCCCAGGGAATGGTTCTCACCCGAACCTTTCTTTCTCTCTCTCTCTCTATATAAATATATAGAGAAAGGTTCGGGTGAGAACCATTCCCTGGGGTGAGAACCTAAGGGCCTATCACAGCCATTCATTTGACTAATATTAACGGTCTAGATGTAATCCGTTATAATTAATTAGATTAATTAATTTTTGCATTAAGATGTCAATCCCTTTAATTAAGGGATGGGGACCGCATAATAAAAGGATTGAAGATATTCGACAGATTATTAGGCAACATATATTGCCTTTTTTATTTTATTTAAAAGGAATGTAGATCACAGATTATTAGGCAACATATATTACCTTTTTTATTTTATTTTCAGCCGAACCACAATCTTCATCAGGATGAACAACATTTGTTGCTACGTACAATGTTGCTAAATATGAAATTTTTATCCACTTACAATACAGTCAGTTGCTATATAGTGAACGAATTGGTGAAGGAACGAATTGGTGATGATTCTGAAGTTGATATTAAGTTGGGATACAAAATCTTCTCGAATAGCAACTGTAATAATTATAAATAGCAACTGTATAAATTATAAATAGCAACTGAAATAATTATAAATAGCAACTGTAATAATTATAAATAGCAACTGTATAAATTATAAATAGCAACTGAAATAATTATAAATAGCAACTGTAATAATTATAAATAGCAACTGTATAAATTATAAATAGCAACTGAAATAATTATAAATAGCAACTGAAATTGGTGAAGGAATACTATAAATAGCAACTGAAGTTAAAATTATAAATAGCAACTGAAGTTGCTATTGTATCTACTTACAATACAGTCAGTTGCTATATAGTGAACGAATTGGTGAAGGAACGAATTGGTGATGATTCTGAAGTTGCTATTAAGTTGGGATACAAAATCTTCTCGAATAGCAACTGTAATAATTATAAATAGCAACTGTATAAATTATAAATAGCAACTGAAATAATTATAAATAGCAACTGAAATTGGTGAAGGAATACTATAAATTGCAACTGAAGTTAAAATTATAAATAGCAACTGAAGTTGCTATTGTATCTACTTACAATACAGTCAGTTGCTATATAGTGAACGAATTGGTGAAGGAACGAATTGGTGATGATTCTGAAGTTGCTATTAAGTTGGGATACAAAATCTTCTCGAATAGCAACTGTAATAATTATAAATAGCAACTGTATAAATTATAAATAGCAACTGAAATAATTATAAATAGCAACTGAAATTGGTGAAGGAATACTATAAATAGCAATTGTAATAACTATAAATAGCAACTGTAATAACTATAAATAGCAACTGCATAGTAGTTAATTAGCAACTGCATATCAACTGCATAAAAACTCAAAAAAAATAGCAACTGTAAATAGCAACTGTAAAAACTATAAATAGCAACTGTAATAACTATAAATAGCAACTGCATAGCAGTTAATTAGCAACTGCATATCAACTGCATAAAAACTCAAAACAAAATAGCAACTGCATAGCAATTAATTGGCAGTTGCATAACAACTAGATAGAAAATCAAAACAAAATAGCAACTGCATAGCAATTATTTAGAAACTCAATTTTTAAATAATTTTGCAGTTGCTATTAATTTGGAAAACAAAATCTTCTCCAATATTTTACGGGAATAAATTATTTCTCTCTCCAATTTGACCAAATTTGCCTTAACCGTCGCACACAAAAAAAGGCAATTTATAATTATTCCTTTTATTACGCGGTCCCCATCCCTTAATTAAAGGGATTGACATCTTAATGCAAAAATTAATTAATCTTATTGTTTAATTTTAAAAAATCTTGACCGTTAAGATTACACAGATGAATGGCTAGGATAGGCCCTTAGGTTCTCACCCCAGGGTTGGTTCTCACCCGAACCGACCCCTATATATATATATATATATATATATATATATATATATATATATAATTATTTATGTTGGAACTTCTTCATATATATATTTATGTTGAGCTTATTTATTCTTCATTTGCCATTTATATGAATGTTATTTTTTTAAGCTAATTGATGTCCGGTAGTACCATGGTATTACCAATACCGTACCAATATTCCGGTAGTGCCGAACTCGGTAGTACCAAAATCTTGGCACGGTAATGGTAGAGAAATTTGTGTACCAAGTATTCTGGTATGGTAGACGGTAGAGTAATGATAATACGGTACGGTACGGTATACCAGCCCTAGTTATTTCAAATAATGGTATTCTCAATACTGATGCCGTTATTTGGAATAACGGCATCAGTTATAAAAATTTTTATAAAAAAGTAACTTATTATTCATCCTCTCTGACGAATAAGTTAATTTTTTAAAAAAAGGCATTAGTTATAAATTTTTTTTTTAAAAAAAAACTTATTATTCATTCACTCTGTTTCCAAACAACGACAAGAGTTCATTTATATATAACTGATGTCGTTATCTCCAATAACAGCATCAGTCATTCGAATGCCGTTATTGGGGATAACGACATTATTTATAAGTTTTTTCACACTTAGAATTTTTTTAAGTCAGAAGATTCACTTGCAAGAAAAATATACTAATGCCGTTATTCCAAATAACGGCATAGAAAAAAAATATAAAATAGATGCCGTTATTGAAAATAACGACATGTAAATAACCTATGCCGTTATTTCCAATAACGGTTTATGCTAATGTGTCCTAAACAGGGGCAGATCGTTAATTGTTTTCGGAAGTGGGTCGGAGCGCCAAATATTTTCAAAAAGTGGGTTAGTACGGCAAACTTTTCGTATTTTTGCTACAATATGGCAAATAAAAAATAAAAAATGGATAGACGGAACATGTTGTTTCATCCAACCAATTAAAATCAATTAAAAATATTAGTTTGGGCCTCTTGGACATTGATGTAATTTGTTTTTTAATTTGATTTGACTTGGACTTGGTAATTTATGAAAAGAATTGAGGGAATATGAATTGGGTTAAATTTTTCATAACAAAGAAATGGAAGGACGGACCATGTTGTTCCATTCGTTCCTTTCTTTTGTTTTTCTTTTCTTACCGACGGTGAATTTTAAATTTTAATAAAAAGGACTGAACATTTTCATTTGATAGTTTTTTAAAAAAAAATCTTTAAAAAAATTCAGGGATGACACAACAAACTCCGACCGATTCCCTTAAAGAATTATAAAAAATTTGAGACGAAACATGTTGTTCCGTAATTTATATTTGACAATTGCCAAATTCGTTTCTCATATATGAAAAGCTAATGTTAATATTGGATACTATACTTAATTATCTACGAAACTTAACTATTGCTTAATTCTTTAATCGAACTAGATGGACATATTCTGATCCGCTTATAATATACATATAATAGGATCTTAACTATTTCAGATTTCCTAAAAATTTCAAGGGAGTCAGAGAACAACATGCATTCAAAAATTCTTTAATCATTCTCTAAAACATGCACAAATTTTGTATGCGATCACAAGTGTCAAAGTAACCTTCAATCTAGGTACTCAATAATATCAATCATGCCCATGATTTACAACATCGCAAAACATGCACAAATCTCTCTCTCTCAATCTAGGTACTCAATAATATCAATCATGCCCATGATTTACATCATCACAAAACATGCACAAATCTCTCTCTCTCTATATATATACTAGTAATTTACACGTGCAATGCACGTTTTAATAATTTAAAAAAAAAAAATTCTGACATACGGAGGATTTGAACTGGAAACCTGCTTTATATTAGTTATGTACATGCGTTTTACATGTTGGTAGAATGACAAATGACTCCCATTATAATATTATAATATTATATATATATATATATATATATATATATATATATATATATATATATATATATATATATATATATATATATATAAGGCTTCTTTCATTGCAAACGCTACTGTAGCAGTTCCGAACGTGCACACCACTTGACCTTAACCCGTCATTGGGGATGACGGGTTAAGTGGTGTGCACGACATTTGCATTTGCAATGGAAGATAGCCCTATATATATATATATATATATATATATATATATATATATATATATATATATATATATATATATATATATATATATATATATATATATATATATATATATATATATATAATTGTTTTAGGGGAATTTGAATTTGAGTTGAGGTTTGGGGTGGGGGGGGGGGGGGGGGGGGGGGGGGGGGGGGGGGAATGTGTTTTGTGATGTTAGATCTGGGCCTTTGATTTTGGAGCGATTGAAGGAGAGTTACTTGATAGCTTTCTTTGTATTTTATTTTATATATATATATATATATATATATATATATATATATGAGGCTTCTTCCATTGCAAACGCTACTGTAGCAGTTCCGAACGTGCACACCACTTGACCTTAACCCGTCATTGGGGATGACGGGTTAAGTGGTGTGCACGACATTTGCATTTGCAATGGAAGATAGCCATATATATATATATATATATATATATATATATATATATATATATATATATATATATATATATATATATATATATAATTGTTTTGGGGAAATTTGAATTTGAGTTTTGGGGGGGGGGGGGGGGGGGGGGCGGGGGAATGTGTTTTGTGATGTTAGATCTGGGCCTTTGATTTTGGAGCGATTGAAGGAGAGTTACTTGATAGCTTTCTTTGTATTTTATTATAAAGATCATAAGGGGCCTAAATATTAAATTTCCTTATCAATATATCTGATTTTCTGTAAACCGTAAATAAGGTTATTGTCCCAATATTATCTGTTTCATAATGATCGAGAGGGCTAAAGAGAAACAGGGCCTTTAATTGCGATATAATGAAGTGTATAATTGTGATATTTATGTGCTGTTCAGCTGCTATTAGGAGGAAATACGCATAATTTTGGACAAACATGTATGTATAAAGGTAAGCATGAAATTACTTTATACTAGTATAATGTACGTGCGATGTACGTCAAAAAAAAGGTAAAGTCATCAAATTAAATGAATATATATCAAATAAGAAAAAAATAGTTTATATTTAAATATATTGATTGAGGGTACACTTGCGGTGCACATTTATATTTGTTAGATATAGTTTGAACGTGTATTATACGTGTTTATATAGTTACAAAGTTAGACTTTGTTTGTTACAAATCCCAACTCTCCCATTATAATAGCAGAGATATATGGAAGAAAATAATCTGACTAAATGGCACCTCCTCTTTTTTGCTTGGTAGATTTTGGTGACAATGTTAATTATAGATTCCAAAATATTACTAATTTTTGGTTTATTCTTATTAGCTCTATTCTATCTTCTATACCCTTCTATATAATGTCCTTCTTCTACGTTCCTTCATGGGTGATTTACCGGATCGATAAGATCAAGAGAAATTTCATGGTCAAGTCAGAAGGTGGTTTGGGTATTATTAACCTCTGGAACTAGAATCTTGCCCTTCTTCGTACATCGTTGTTGAATATTCTCAAACTGGTCGAATTGCCTTGGAAATGCCTTGTAATTCTTGAATCTCATCATCACCATAAAGTTTGGGAGCTCCATCCCACTCTCTTGTCTAAATTTTATAATTCATAAATTCCGTTATATTCAGTTAAGCCCTGTTATAATTTTCTCACTTTGGAGAGAATTATCTCCACGTTCTCCAACACTATCTGGAAGTATTGTGCTCCGCTTAAAATTCACATTCTGACTTGGTTAACTGTTCATAACAAACTTCTTACTGTTGATAACCTTAACAAGAGAAATCTTACTATTAGTCAAAAATGTACTCTCTGTCTTTCTCATCACTAGGATGTTAAGCATTTATTCATCAATTGCTCTTTCATTAGCTCGTTATTTGCTTTAAAGCATGGTAGGTTCATGGTAAACTTGGTTAATTCTATAAGGTCTTGGTGGGATAAATGGAAGACATTACGCATCAAGCGTTCCTTCCGGGAATATGGGATTTTTCCGTGATGGTTCTGGTTTCGGTTATTTGGAATTGAATGAATAATAGAATATTCTCTAATAATTCTCGCCCTATTAGGTGCTTAATTGACGATCATATATTCTACTCAAACTTTTGGGCTAATATGCTTCCTCATGGAAAAAAGTCCAAGCTTAAATTATCCTATCTTGAGATAGCTGTAGACGCCGTTATTAATCTTGGTTAACTAACCTCTTTATTTTTCATTGTATTTAGTTTCTCTTTTATTAATCATCATTTCTCTATTGTTGTTTCCACTAGTTTGATGAGTTTATTTCCTCATTGCAGATCTAATCCAAGGTGGAGATTATTGTGGTTACTGTGATGATTCTGCTTTTTTTTGTGCTCATTTTGTTGTCACCGGACTTGGGACTACTAGTTTTACTTGCTATTGGGTTTAACTCGCCTTTAACCTGTTGCTCTACTTTACTCTCTTTTCATGTTCTGCTTTATCGTTTTGTTGTACTGAAATCTAACTCTTATATCCTACGCCACTTCTCTTTTCTCTTTTTCTTAATTGGGTTTACTGTATAGCTTGTAGTACTATGTTGCTATATATATATATTTTTTCTTATTTCATTCTATCTAGGAGCTCTTCTATTTCTACATTTTTTTTCATGTCACTTTAGCGTTGCTGCTGCTTCATTTTAGTTTACTGGATGTATTGTGCGTGCCTGTCTTATTGTATTTTGAGGGGCTTATTTGAGGCGCTCTCGTGACTATTTGAGGTTTTTACCACCTACTCTATAATAATCTCTACAAATAATGTGCTATCTAAGGTAGTGGAAAAAAGATAATGGATTTGATAGTGGGTGTAATATTACTCTGAAGAAAAACTCCTTTCCTCATAACCAAAAAGTGGGACAAAAAGTAATGTTTACATGTGGAAGCATCCTAGTAAGTCCACTGGTAGATATCTTATTGAGTAAGCAGAGGTTTCATATAACTGAGATGTGTGTGGCTATGATCATTTTTTAAAACAATAAAAAATAATTAAAAATAACAATAATAATAAAAAAAACCAAACACGCCTTTAGTTGGAGAGAAACTGCAAATGTATTTAAGAAAATTTACTATTAGGTCTGCTTGTAAGAGCATCCACTATCCTTCCGTCTAACTTTTCTTTATTTAGCTTTAAGGATTTAGCTTGGAGAAAGGAGGGCTGCTATCGTTAATTTTAAAATTTCACATTCAAATGAATAGGACGGATCTTGTTTCTCCGTTTAACGCTATTTTTATTTTTTTTAAAAATTAAAAAACGATTGGACGGAGCATCTTCCTCCGTTTGTTGATTTTTTTTTATTTATATATAATCTGAATTACATTGGACGGATGATGTTCATCCGTCCGAGATAAAATTTTTTTTCTTCCATTGTTGTCGGAAAAAAAAAATTAAAAAAAAACAAAAAAGGACTGAACGGATGATGTTCATCCGTCTAGTCTTTTTAAGTTTTTTTTTAAAAGTGAAATTAGTAAATTACATGTTTGCCCCCTTTGTTTTTGCCTATTTAAATGCATGCACTATGGGTGGATATATTATATTTAGGGGTAAATGAGTAAATTCCCCACAAAAAATTCTCTAGCCAAGTTTAGCAATGAGAGACGGAACTCCTTCACCCGTCTCTCATCTGTTTTTTTCAATATTTAACAACAGACGGAGCTACTTTATCCGTCCGTTCGAATAAATTTCTCAAACGGATGATCTTCGTCTATCTTCTATATTTAGTATTTCGCTAAAGCGGTTTCTAAGTTTAGAAATGCACTGTTCACTCCTATTCTAGTATATGGATTTTTAGCAAACGACTGTGAGCATATTTTCTAAATCGATTTTCATTTTTTGAGTTTTTAGAAATCGACATTGGATGCTCTAAGTCATAACAATCTTTTCATATATAAGTGGGCGTCTGGATTTACATATTTGAGGAAAATGAACATCTGAGAAAAATGCAAATTTTTGTCAAATTTATAAATCCAAAATTTTCGCA
The DNA here is from genome assembly GCA_017893485.1 of Hemerocallis citrina. Classification (NCBI taxonomy): domain Eukaryota; kingdom Viridiplantae; phylum Streptophyta; class Magnoliopsida; order Asparagales; family Asphodelaceae; genus Hemerocallis; species Hemerocallis citrina. The sequence goes on along the minus strand of CM030366.1, from coordinate 205,025,504 downwards.
TTAGCCTTGGCAATTGCAGCGCAACAATGCAAATAGGATGCGGGTTCTTACCTCCACATTATATTATTGCACAATTTGGCTGCAAGAAATTACAGCTTCTAAAGTTAGGGGTTGTAATTTCTGACAACCTGCATTTATTTTGATGTGCAGGTTGTCCATATCATCATCAGATATATAATGGGAGAGACGGGGTTGGTAAACAAACAAACTCTAATTTGTTTGTGAGCAAATCCGTGCATCGCACGTGCTTTTTTTAATGTCCTTTTCCATTCCCTTTTTTGTCCTTTTCCATTTTCCTCCACGTGCATCGCACGTGCATGATACTAGTATCAGATATGCACGACTGGGCTGTAAATAACAAAGGGGCCGGCTTGTGCCAAACTGCCAATTTGGATATGCAAAGTTGGCAAATATTTGCATTTCCCCCAAATTTAAAGCAAATCCAGGTACACATATTAATTTCATTCTATATAGACACACTTTCCTCCATAAATATGCCATGAATTTGTTTTGTTTTGTTTTATTTTGTTTTAATTATTATTTATTAATAAGGTCTTAGCTGCACACACTCATTTGATATTTGATAATAGTCATTTGATAATAGGAGAATTCTGCAAGCAGGACTTTGAACCTTAATTAAATCTTTCGCTCACAAGCAAAAATGTTTACCACTAAGAAATTAGGCCACTAGGCCACTTGCAAATATGTCTAGCATTGGTGCATCCTTCCCACATTAGTTAGCACTTCACACCCCTCATTTTTTTAGAAAATAAATGAGTCTTGCAATTCCCAATAAATAACAACATAAATTTTTAATAATTAACACAATTGAAATATAATGCTTTGGAAAAAGATAAAGGAAAGAAAGAAAAGAAAAAACGAAAGGAGAAAAAAAAAACCTAACTAACAAAAAAAAAAAAAAGAAGTGAGCCTCATACTTATTTCATCACAGAGTAGTTGTACTCACACAATAGAACTTTATATAGACGATCTACATTGTTTATCATGTTCCTTAATTAGGTAGAGGCTTCTTACTAAAGTTGGCAATGGGTAAGGATTAATCCGTTTACCTGTACCTGTTTACCCTATGATTAAGGGTAAGGGTAAAGGTTTTTTACTCATTTAATAAATGGGTAGGGTAAAGGTACAAAATTTGTACCCGTCTAAAAAAGTTGGGTACGTAGGATAAAGAAAATAATTTTATTCCGAGCTGTTTACCCAGTTCTATATATTAATAATAAAGTATTAATATAAATACAGAAGTTTAGAATACAATATCCAATAGCTGTACTTAATATCCAATATCCAAAGCCCAAAGACCAACAAATCCAATTCAGTTGATCTTTCAATTTCAGTTTATATATACTAGTATTTAACACGTGCGATACACGTTTTAATATATATATTTGTTTTAAAAGTAATATAATATAGTACATGTTAATAAATATATATTTTTTAAAGTAATATAAAAAATAAAATGGGAGAGTTTGAGCTGTACGTGTAATGTACGTAAGCTTGTAGATTCAAATAAGGTGTATAAGAGCATCCACAATGGTTTTTTATAAATGGCAAATTGCCATTTTATAAGAAACGGATCGCTGTAATGGTTTCTCATTTTGCCATTTTATAGCAAACTTTCTATTCTGGTTTCTCATATATGAGAAACGAAATACCAATTCTCAAATTATAAAGGACGGGATATCATATTCCGTCGCTCTGATTTTATGATTTTTTAATCGAGTGAGACGGGAAAAGATATACCGTCTAAATAATATATTTTTTTTAAAAAAAATGGTCGGACGGGGAAACATACCCCGTCCGGGATATGATACCCCGTCTCTCCACTTTTAAATTTTTTTTTTTAATATCCCCTCAGACGAGGAAACATACCCCCGTCCGGGGTATGATACCCCGTCTCTCCCGTTTTTTTTTTTTTTTTTTGTGTGTGTGTCTCTCCCGTTTTTTTTTTTTTTTGTGTGTGTGTGTGTGTGTGTGTGTGTGTGTGGTGTTGTTATTCAGTTTGGTGGTGGTGTGAATTTGCTAGGTACTTTTTGAGGATGTTGAAGAAGGTTAAGAAGAGCAATGGGCAAGTTCTTGCTATTAATGAGGTTTTTTTTATTTTTCCCTTAAATTTTTGCCACGCACGCATATGAGAAAAAATTAACAAACGACCACTACACGATCGTCCTCCATTTGCTATTACTGTAGCTGCCATATAATAGCAAATAGCAAATACCACTGTGGATGCTCTAATGGGTAAGTTGAAGTTATACGTGCAATGGATGTATGGTGAAAGATTCACAAATGATACTAAGGCCTTCTCCCATTATAGGATTAGAGATTAGAGATTTATATATATAATGTTTATGCTGCTGTTTTGAGCAAAATTCAGGAGAAAATACATTTATTTGAGGCTATTTGTTTCCGATTCAGAGCAGTTTTTGTTGCTGTTTTGAGCAATTTCCTGTCACTTTTGGCTATATTTGCATCCAATTGAGTTGCTTTTACGCTGTGTTTTTTAAAACTAAGTAATGTATATGTTTGTTTTTTTGTATCGTATTATTTGAGTATATATTTTGTGTTTCTTCGATTAGACAATATTTTGTTAAAAAATTATGTTAATTGTACAACTAAAGTTTTTTTTATATAAATTTATACGTTTTGCCTGCTCACCTATCGAGTAATGACTTTTTTTATCCTTAACTGTATTTTTTTTTTAAGGAAAAGGTGGAATATGGTCACCCTGTTTCATTAATAAGAAATTAAAGAAACAAACCCAGAGTACTGGGCCCAGTTACAACCTACAGACAGAAAATAGAACATACATGAAGCAACATAACCCGTACAAACAACAAATTCCTCCAACAACCCTGTAGGGTGGGCCGACAAACATGCTCGGTCCAACAAAATTGTATGTACGTCAGTTTAGCATCGTACACTAACTCCACGACATATGCACACTCACCTGAAACTAGTCTGACAGGATTTTATCACCCGCCGATCCCTGCCTTCACCTCGCTGAGGGACACCATCTTTGGGCCCAAACTATGCAGGCCGATTTTTGACAACCGTCGAGCTCAGTCTACTCGCTGGGGCCTCATCTTTGGGCTCAAGCCCCGTGGGCAGAGTTTTGACAACCGCCAAGCTCAGTCTACACCTCCTATCCTCCCACAAACATGCTATAATTACTCCCCCACCACAAACCGCAGTCAAGGAGAGAGCCGTGAAGATGATACCTTCGCCTCTCTCGCGCCATTGCTATCTCACGTGATTTCTCACAAATACAGACCACCACCAATATAGAGTAGTGATGAGCAACATCTTCACTCACTCACTCTCTCACACTCTCTCTCTCAATCAGAAAACTAATACAAGACTCAGCTGAATGAAGTATCACCTTCTCCTCTCGCCACACCGGGCGATGGCGTTGGGCATCAGCTTCCATGATGAGGGTGTAGTGGTGGTGGTACCCCATCGACTGTGGTCATCAGGTGAAGCAGCCCAGATGCAGCCCTCGCCCCTCTAGAAAACACCCTAATAGAACGGGATACAAGCTCCAGCCACTATCTTTAGCGCTGCCATCATCATAAACCCCGACTACTTCGCCGACTACACCAACCCTAGAGGCCCAAATCATGGCCGCAGATCACCATAATCGGTCCCAAGAGCGCGGACATGGTGGTGGCAGCGAAGAAACCGTTCCGGCACCACTAAAGGAGACGGACGACGGCGTCGGTCGAAGGCATAGGGCTCAGGAGTAGCGAGTGAGCACATCTCATTGGGGGACCCCGTCTTCGGGCCCTAGCCCCACAACCGTACTACACCGCAATCTTCACACCGAGACACACCCAACTTAGACAGCTCCACCAACCCCCTTCACAAGTAAAACCCCTGCCGTCTCTCACTTCGGCACTGCCATCCTCACTTACATCTCATCATTACAAATCGCAGAGAGAGAAGGAAACCCCGGCTTCTTCACACGCACTACCAACCCTCGAAAAACCAAATCATAGCCGTAGATCGCCGTGATTGGCTTCGAGAGTATGGACATGGTGGCAACCACGAAGAACATCCGGGCAAACATCTAGCAAAACCAACCAACCCTAACCTAACCCAAACCCCAACCAACTCACCCCCAACTCCAACTCGTCACTGATCTGAAGGTCGATGCCACCGCTTGGTCTTCGGCTTGACGGCAGGATGACAGGGCGCGTCGCTCGACGGCAGACCAAGGCTCGATGGCAGGACGTGTCGCTCGACGGTTGGATGTGTCGCTCGACGGGTATGGGAAGGCGTCGGTGGCTGTGGGCGTTGGTGGATCCCAGGTGGTGTCGAAGGAGGAGCTGGAGGAAGGGGACGGAGGCGAGCAGCGACGGTTGATGGCTGTGGGCGACAGTTGATGGATTGCGTTGGGGATCGGAGGGGGGGCATCTTCGTCGATGGATCACAGGGAGGAGAGGGAGTGGAGGGAGGGATGACGGCTAGATGATGGGGCGCCCTAGCTGCCGCCCCTATACTTTATTCAGATCTAGGGTTTGCTTTGGGAATTTGGGCGTTAGTTTCTCTCCCTAGACTTTTCTAGAGAGAGAAACTCTTTTCACTCAATAATAGCAAGCGGGGCGTGACAAACATAGAGTAGTGAGGAGCAACATCTTCACTCACTCTCTCACACTCTCTCTCAATCAGAAAACCAATGTAAGACCCAGCTGAATGAAGTATCTCATTCTCCTCTCACCACATCGGGTGATGACATTGGGCGTCCGCTTCCCTTATGAGGGTGTAGTGGTGGTGGTGGTGCCCCGTCGACTGTGGTCATCAGGTGAAGCAGCCCGGATGCAGCCCCTGCCCCTCAAGAAAACACCCCAACAAAACGGGATACACGCTCCAGCCACTATCTTTGGCACTGCCATCAGCACAAACCCTGACTACTTCGCCGACTACACCAACCCTGGAGGCCCAAATCATGGCTGCAGACCATCGTAATCGGTCCCGAGAGCGTAGACATGGTGGTGGCGGCGAAGGAACCGTTCCGGCACCACTGAAGGAGATGGAAGACGGCGTCGGTAGAAGGCATAGGGCACAACAGTAGCGAGTGAGCACGTTTCATGGGGGGACCCCGTCTTCGGACCCTAGCCCCACAACCGTACTACACCGCAATCATCACACCGAGACACACCCAACTCAGACAGCGCCACCAACCCCCCACACAAATAAAACCCCTGTCGTCTCGCACTTCGGCACTACCATCCTCACTTACTCTCTCATCATTACGAATCGCAGCGAGAGAAGCAAACCCCGGCATCTTCACACGCACTGCCAACCCTCAAAAAAACCAAATCATAGTCGCAGATCGCCGTGATTAGCCCCGAGAGTGTGGACATGGTGGCAACTGCGAAGAACATCCGGGCAAACAACTAGCAAAGCCAACCAACCCCAACCAACCAACTTACCCCGAAAACGTCATAGATCTGGAGCTCGTTGCCGCCGCTTGGTCGTCGGCACGATGGCAAGACGGCCGAATGCCTCGCTCGACGGCAGCACCAGTTACGATGGCCGGACGCATCGCTCGACTGCTGGACGCATCACACGACGAGGATGGGAAGGCGTCGGTGTGTATGGGCGATGGTATCCTCTCCAAAACAAATCTTAGAAAGCGCAATATCCCGATTGATGTAACGTGCCAACACTGTAACACAGGAGAGGAGGATGTCGTCCACATTTTTATCCTTTGCCCTCGAGCTAGACTTACCTGGGAGGTCATGGGACTGGGCTTTCACACAGTAGAAACACCGAATTGTATCGAGGATTTTTGGGGTAGCTGGAGAACCAGAAATATCACGAAAGATCATAGGCTAGTGTAGGATATTACGGTGGGGGCTATTTTGTGGAATCTTTGGCTTGATAGAAATGAGTTTTACTTCCGTAATACTAGATGTACATTTCATATGTTATTGCATAAAATTCTGGTTCTGATAGATGTCTGGGCATGTCAAGCTGGATTGAGGAAGAAATCACGGGTGGAGGGAGCAGAATAGGAGCAGGGGGATGACAGCTCAAGAACCCTTCTAGCCTTGTTTTAGGGACATTGTGTAGGAGGAGTCGGATATTTTGGGGGTATATTTATGTAATTTATGTACAAAACACCGGAGTTAGCTTATTTTGGTGTACTACATGTACTGAACTCGAGTAGAGTAGATTTGTATGTGTGGCTTCTTTATGTTTCGTTAATTGTTCATTAATGAAACTGGTGACTTCGGTCACTTTTATTTTAAAAAAAAACTTTTGGTTTGGGATTATTGTGCATGGTTAATTGTGTGGATATTATTTGTCTTTGAACATGCAATTCACGACAATTGTTATTCATCCTACAATCGGAAAAAGGTAATTATTAACTCACTGCTTCTAGCCTTGGTTTATCCTCCTTTACCCTGATTTTGAAGATTGCACGAAAAAGTATGAATCTAGATTAACTTACGAACGTTGAAGGACTCGCATATATAGAAATACGAGAATCTGTGAGAACTTTCTAGAGAGGTGTTGCGACTGTTGTGTGGTGACAATTGAGTATTTATATATATCTTAAGCTAATAGGCGTACCCCATCTCTCCTTTCTCTATTTTGAAATAGAGAAAGGAGAGCAAAAGTAGGAACTTACACGTGTAGCCCACACCAATTGCAATTACAGAATTAATTTTAAAAATACCAAAAAAAACCTTTCATCTTCCACATCTCACCTAAAAACCACAAACCCTAACTTTCCCTACCCCAAAACCCACCCACATCTCCTCACCCATCCGTCCCTACCGCCGCCGGTCGTCCACCCCGCCCCGATCCCGCCAGTCCCCACCCTCCATCATCGGCATCCGTCGTCGATCCCGCCCCGAACCCACACCTCGAGAAAAGTACTCCAGAGAACCAACAACCCTGCCAAATGTAAGCTCTCTATTTGTACAGTTTCAGTTCAAAAGATATATATCATATTCCTGGCATTTCGTAAAAGATTCATACAATATATTAAGGTATTTCCTTAATGAACTTGCGATAAAGATTTATATATTTACAATGGTCCATGTAACGTACAGTTGTTTCTTGACACACCTTATTTCAAACAACTTCGATTGGTTCCTTTCTGTGCCCTCTGCAATGGTGCACAACTAAGGAGTTTGTGTGATAATACTCAATAGTATAGCTATAGATAGAAATATTATTTTTTTGCTTTAACCTCTGGAGTTCAAAAGAAAATATAAACTATAATCAAAATTATGAAGTTCGAGAAATTAACCAGCTTGATTGTTACTACAGAACCATCACACCATCTACAATAAACCAAATACTAGAAGAACACGAGATGTAGAAGGTCTAAACATGCTACGTACTATAGAAGATTTTAGTTACTGATATATACTATGAGATTTATATCTAATATGTTAATAGAAATGAAAAAGGATAATATGGATCGTATATTTTGCTACCAATCATATGGATCATATGAATGAATGAACGGAAGAAGCGGCAGAGGAAGCTTGGTTGCTCTTCTCCCCAATCTTCGCCTTTTTATGGTTTCTACCCTCCATCGTAAGTTTTCCTTTTACTTAAGATTTTTATATCTAAGGTATTCAATTTTGATGGACTGCACTTGCATCTGGAAGTTTTCATGTGTGTAATTAATCAAGTATTGGACACATAGTGGTAATTATGCTTTCTACCTTTAAAAAACAATTGTTTATTTTATTATTTATTGTGAGTTCTATTATGGTTGAATGACTTCTTAGGTGAAAGTGTGTGATCTAGAATGCTGATGGGGTACCTTGCTGAACATGTTCTCGGGCCATAGTAGCAGTGCAATTTGCTGTGATTTCACACCCAAAGGTAAAAGGATACACTACAAAAGATATTAGAATACCCGGCGAAACAACCCCGGCGTTTGGGTGTTTCGCCGGGACATTCCCCGGCGCTTGTATGAAAATGCCAGCGGGGTCCAAAGAAACCCCGGCGTTTGTTAATAAACGCCGGGCTATTTTCACACTCCGGTGCTTTAAAACGCCGGGGGTGTATCATATTTAATAAACCCCCACACCCCCTGATTATAGCCCAATTCTTTTCGCCCCCAATTCTTTTCCCTCTCTCTCGTGCCCAATTCTTTTCGCCCCGAAACCCTATTTTGATTTCGCACCGATCGATTGAGAAGATCCTTCGTCGTCCGGCGACTACAACGGCGACCTCACCACCGTCTCTTTACTTGGTCGAGATCTGGACCTTTCTCGAAACCCTAGTTTCATAGGTACGATCGGTAATTCCTTTATTCTCTAAACCCTAATTTCCCTTTTTCAACTTTTCTTATGGATTCCTGAAACCCTAGTTTTTTATTTCTTTTGCAGGTTGGCTACGATGAGAAAAGATATTAATTCACTGTTGGCTTTAAGGTGATCTCCTCTTATCTGTGATGATTACTTGAATTTATGGTCTGTTTAATCATAATCTACACTCCTGTTGCAGGTACGCTCCTTTTTTCGCACACTACATCACATGTGTAGTTGGGTCAACTTCATGTTGAGAAATTCAGGTAGGATCAATAACTCCTCTTTCTTCAAAATCCTAGTTTTTTTTTTGGATACAAGTCTGTTTATGCTCTTCGCAGTCAAGCCTTTACGTTGTCTTTTCTTGCAGGTTTTTTCTTAAAAATTTTATTTATTGATCTTTCAATTTGTATTTACTCTAACTCTAAATGTTCGGCTTTCCACGAAGTGCTGCGATCCCTGTAAGTCCACTGTCTCACTTTTTACTACTACCGACCAACTGTTCGATCAAAGTCTGATGTGAAATTTGTTTCAAAATCGCTGAAAAAATATCATATACAAAAAGCAGTGAGTCATCTCCTCAAGGTATATTACGCTGGTTTTGTATCCAAACGAAACTATTTTTGTTGTTCGTAATTGAACTCATTATGTTAGGTGGATGAAATTCAACATTGATTGACTTCAATGTTATGTGTGCTGGAAATTTCGGTAAAATCTGAAACTCATTTGTATCTGGATGTATCAGTTTTGACTTGTTAATATTTTATGATATATATCTGCATTATGGGGAATCGTTGTTGCCCCCGTGGTTCCCCACTGTCAAAGCTTAGATCTTGATTGGTTCCACGGTGAACAGATCTTGATTATGATCTTTGTCGTATAGCTTATCTACATATATGTCTTTCTATATATCTGTCTGAGATTTGAAAGTTAAAACTAATTTTAATTTTTAATTTCATTGTTGGTTTCTATGGATTCGCAGGTTGGCCAAGATGAGTTTGGATATATGCTAGCAGATATTTTAAAGGAAAATAATGTTAACAATCAGGGAATGCGTTTTGATCCTGGTGCTAGAACTCCTTTGGCATTTGTAACATTGAGGAGCGATGGTGAGCGTGAATTCATGTTTTATTGTAATCCTAGTGCAGATATGTTGCTTCAAGAAGATGAACTCGACCTTGATATCTTAAAAACGGTACACTACAAGAATCTCATAACAGATTTCAGGCTTCAGTATTACCGATGATGTGTAATTTCATTAATCATGTGGATACTTATTATCATGATTTTGAAAATTTCCGAAACAATTTATCATTGTTAGATCTAACATCTATGCAGGCGAAAATATTTCATTATGGATCGATAAGTCTTATCACAGAACCATGTAAGTCAGCACATATTATTGAAACGTTATATAGGGAATCTGTTTCTGATTATACTGTAAATATATAAAACAGATAAGTGAAGAAGAGATTTCCTTTTTAACTCAGCTTCCAGGTTAAAAAGCCATATAGTTAGTGAAAGGATAAAGCTAATCAGATCTCCCTATGGGCTATTAGGCTATAACATGCTTCAGGCAATATATATTTTGTAGGTGAAATAAGCGGTAAATATTGTGACTTTGAAGTTATACATCAGCCTCTTTTAGATCATGTCTGTGTTCTTTTCAAAATTGCATACCTCAAATTTCGCTATTAGCATCAACTTAGGAGCCTAATTGTAGAACAGTGTGAGAGTAAACACACATTTTACAGTTTGATATGTATGGATGTAGCTAGGATATGTCATGTTGCAATGCTTTTATTTATAAAAAAAAAGAAATTCACAATTGCATTGCATGCAGTTAAAAGTAAAGCTATTATTTAGGAGTTGAAGCATTCAATTGATGGGAAGTTTACTGCTTCTAATGATTAAATCACAACATTGTGCTTAACAAAACTAGGACCCAATTTTAGCATGGAATAAAAAATCATGCCACTTTACCTAATAGGCTAATACCCCAGGCGTGTGTAAGCCCCTCCACCTCATATACTGGTCGATGACTAGGATTTTCTGACACTCTTTCTTTGAAATGAGTTTAGCTCCAAGTCTTTAAGATCTAGTTTGGTAAAAGAGTCTTTAAGATATAGTCACTTATATAACCCATTTAGGTATTGCAATTTACTAATTTGACTTGGTTTTTCCTGAATATATCTTTTGTTTTTATAGCGACAAGCTTCGAACATCGAGAACTGCAATTTTTGATGTTGATATCACTACTGAGTACACCCTTGGTGTGCCTGGAGATGCATTTGCCTTCTCACAGTGTGTCAACAAAGTGGCATTGGCTGAAGCATGCATCTGGTCTAACTGGCGAGATATCTCAAGTTGAGCAGTTTATTCGGGAGCATCCAGTCTCACTGAATCATTCCTCTGTAGCCATTTGATTGTTCTGTACAATTTGTGATTGAAGCTGGTATTTTGGGCTGTACATTTTCTGTATACATGGCCCAAACCACCATTTATTCTGATCTCTTGTAAGAAAAGCTAAAAATGCAACAATCTGTTGAATCTTCGGTTTGTACGAGGGGTTCAGAATGTAATCGTTGAACCGGAAAATTATTTTTAATTTGATGTTGACTTAGCTGGCTATTTGATTGATCTTGGTTTTTCTTTTGCCTGGGACTGATAATTATTCAGGTCTGTTGAACCTTTTTTGATGAGAAATATGACACTCAAAGGAATTCATACGGAAGCAATTAGGGAAAAAAAAATTAATAGCCTACCCCGGCGTTTGCAAACGCTGGGGTAGATTTTTTAAAAAATAAAAAAACAAAATAATTTTTTAAAAAGCGCCAGGAATTGTAAAGAATAGCGCCGGGTATCATACGAAACCCCGGCGTTTGAAAACGCCGGGAAAGCCAATATTCTTCCCCGGCGGGGGCAAAAACGGCTCTTGCGGCGGCGCTTTTTAAAGCGTCAGAGGGATCAACCCTGGCGTTTATAAACGTCGGGAAAGGTCAAAAAAGACGCCGGGGATTCCCATCCCGTTTGTAGTGATAATTTGATGGATTATGCTTTATTCTTGGATTTTTATATTCGCGAATATTTTTTGGTTAGGTAAATGATTTCCATTTTTTTTTAATTTTGAAGGTATTGTTCGTACTGGTTCATTCTGCTATATAAATAATTATTTTTTAATGTGATGCACCTAAAAAAATCAACTATAAATCTAAGCAGGTAGAGAAAATTGTTCATTTGAATGAAAGATTATTATATATGGGGAAAGACCTTAGTGATAGATTTATATTATAATATGTATTTGAATTGCACAGTGAATTTATTCAATTATCCTTCATTCAAATTGCACAGGGGATATACTAAATCTATCACTGAGAATTGCACAGAGTAAATCTTCTGCATTAAATAAACAAAAATCAACTATAAATCTAAGCAGGTAGAGAAAAAATAAATTCATTTGACTCTTTCATTACATCAGGTATGTTATATGTGTTCTTATCTCCTATTGTACTTTCTTTTGAGTTAATCCCTATAGTTATTTATCTCAATATGTAATGTTTCATTATATTTTTCTACATGTGTTTTATTGAGTGTAAAATGGTTGATTTTGTTTTCAACAGTAGGTGTGAACATTCAAAGACAATGAGAGAATTTCAATTCTATTGAGGGAAGTCGGACTCTTTCATTACATCGGGTATGTGAGTAGTATCTCAAGTATTTACTGAAGTTTGTGATCTTTTGTTGATTGGCTTGGATTGGGTTTAATTTGGAGGTTAGGGATGTGTGATTTTGTGAGTACAAGGGTTCATTCATATAATCAAATTTGCACAAATTTTGTTTTTTGTTAGAATGACGTTGGGACATGTTGATGTTGGTTATAATTTCATATGTATGTTCACATTTACATAATGTTTCTCAAAAATATTTAGTGGACATGTAGATTTTGGTATAAAAAACTGCTAATGCAAGGAAAAATGATTAGTAATTGTATATAAACTATGAATATTTTGGTTTCATTTGACATTAGTAACAGGTGATGTGTTTCATTATTATTCATATATTTATTTGACATATCATGAAATTTATATCTTATCTTAGATGTAGATATATTAGACATATCGTGAAATTCATATATCTTATTTTAATATATAAATTTATATCGTGATATTTATTTGCGAATTTTTTTTTCGAAACATATACATGATAAAAAAAAATTCTCTCAACATTTACATAAAATCATTGAGGCTATGTTTAATCGGAATTGTTATGGATGTAATTTAAATTCATTTTTTATAGTAAAAATGATTTTAACATCACAAAAGAATACAAGGAAAAAAAGAAAAAAAAAATTGTACACTATATCAACTCTTTATAATGTTTGTGTTAACATTATCTATGATAATCAAATATCAATAATCAAGTTTGTTGTTTTTGTTCTACTTAGAGAACTAAAGTAGCTGCAATTTGCATCTTTGGAGCTTTAACAATCTTTATCAGTTTGTTAATAGTTAGTATTGAATGCATGGTTTAATTATAAACTCAATCCATCGCCTCACCTATATATGGGTTATACTTTTGTGTTCATCAATTGCACACTGTTTTGTATGATATATGTTTTAATCATCCATAGGGGTGGTGTAGTCAGGGGCCTTTAAAGGGAGAATGAAGCATTGAAGCGTTTGTTTAATTCTTACTAATTAAGACCATGGTTAGTTTGATTCAGATCACTGTCAGTTTGAAAGTAGTCAAACATTTAGTATGATATTCTTTATTTTATTTATTTTTAAACAAAAGATTAAAAAAAATTATAATTGATAATATGTTGAACAATGGAAGAGAATTTTACTTATTTAATTCTATTTTCTTTTCTAAAATACAATTTGCTGCATAATTAGAGGTTTTAGTTTATGTGATTTTTAATTATGATATGGTGTAAATTGTAACTGCATTATGTCGAAAGAGTAATGGAACTGTCAATATCCTGCATTATAATCTATTTATGAAGATAATTTTCAATATAAAGACATTGAAGAAAATCTTCATAATAGATTGACAACCAATTTTCAAATGTGACAATAATCTGTTCTGAACAATTTTAGTACTACACAATTATTTGTATTGTGGTTCTCTTATGGAGTACTTATAAATGTTATTCCCTTTGTTTTACATTGTGAATATATGCAATTTTTGACTAGATGGTGTATTGCACTTTCCAACTATTCATCAAAATATTTTAGTAATTTTTTTAATCTCAATGTTTCAGATATATGAAAATGAAGCACGAATATTTTCTTAATGCGATAATATTTATTGTATGTCTCTTCAGATCTTTACAAAATGATAATCGAACTTGGTGTAGCTTCCCATTCTTCCTCCCTGTCCAAGTCCTTTGCATTTTTTTCACCGTTTTCTCATCATTGTGCACTTGGTAACTCTTGCTCTTCTGCATTTGAAGGAAAATTATCTTTAATTTTTTTGGTTTTGGAAAAAATGAAATCATTTATTTGAGTCACAAGTTAGGAATGCGCGTATACTCTATAATTTACATTTTTTTTTTGTTTTTAAAATTTCGGGGGGGGGGGGGGGGGGGGGGGGGGGGGGGGGGCTAGGCTTCGTTATGAGCCAGAGTGGAGTGGACATTAAAAAAGTCGTCCTTTTGTTGCATTTTAGTTAGAAATGGTTTAAACTAGGCTTCGTTATGAGTCTTAGTGGAGTGGAGGACATAAAAGAATCGTCTTTTTTGTTGCATTGTTCAGTTAGAAATGGTTTAAACTAGAATTTTAGCATTGTTTAGTTAGAAATGGTTTCTCATCATTGCGCACGTGGCATGCAGTTATTGTCGAGTTCGAGGTCCAATGTGGGTTACAACCAATCGTCGAATAGTTAAGGAGCATCTCTAAATTTTTTATTTTCATATAATTTTATGAGTCTCTCAACAATATTTTAGTCTGTGCACTTTGCACAGGGTAAGACTAGTGTGTTCTTACAATTAATGAGAAGAAATGAGGTTGCTTTGATTATTACCACATGTTTATATTTCGATTTTTTGTTGAGGAAAGAGAAGCCTCATATACGGTAGTTGGACCTACACGGTAGGATTTATAACGGATGATCAACATTATGAACTTTTTACCAAAATGACTCACCTTTTGAAAGTATTTACCATACTAACTCTCTTCAAAAATTATTTACCAAATGACCCACTTGCTGTTTCAAAAAAAAATGAGCTTAATTCAATGATTTTCTTCAACACTTGAAAATTTTTTGAATGCAATTTCTACCTGAAATGTATACAACTACATTTGCTATCTGAGATAGCGAGCTCATTTGAACTAGACTCGCTATCTCAGATAGCAAATGTAGTTGTACTCCCTTTTTCAGAAAATTATTGAACATAAAATGTATACAATTAGACTCGTTATCTGAGATAGCGAGTGTAGTTGTACTCTTTTTTTAAGAATAAATTTGAACATAAAATATATACAACTACACTAGCTATCGCAGATAACGAGTCTAGTTTAACTGAACTCGCAATCTCGGATAACGAGTGTAGGTCTATACATTCTAGGTAGAAATTGAATGTTTAAAATTTATCAAAAAAATGAGTACAACTACACTTACTATCTGAGATAGCGATGTTAGTTGAACTATACTCGCTATCTGAGATAGCGAGTATAGTTATATATATTTTAGGTAGAAATTGCATGTTCAAAATTTTTCTGAAAAATGAGTACAAATATAGTTTATTTGAACTAGACTCACTATCTCACATTGCGAGTAGGTCAATTTGATAAGTAGTTTCAAAAGTGGGTCAGATTGGTAAATACTTTCAAAAAGTTGGTCATTTTGGTAAAATATTCCAAAATTACTCACATTGATTTATATATCATAATATCTGTGCGTATAAAAAATCAACTTGTTCGGATGTTTTTGGATCATGTTTCAAGTAGTCGCAAATGAACGATTTTATAATAACATAAGAATTGACATTATGCGATGAATTGGTAAGAAGTAGGATTGACAACGAGAAGGGTACAGGTTGGGAATGACATATATCTATGCTCTACTTGACCTTTTAAGTCCTTAAATATTTACCCTATCCTAACAGTTAAGGGTAAAAAAGAGTGACAACTAGTATCCCAAAAATACAGAATACTAGCGCGTGACGAAGTCCAGCGAATGATTTTCATCATTCATAAGCTGTAGGATCGACTCAGCATCATAATAAGAAATATAACAAGATATACACAATCACGCATGTATGAATAATTTATTAATCAATAGAAATAATTGAAACAAAATAATAATATCCCAAATAGCTTTTAAATCTGGATCAAAAGATAAAGCTCGGGACTATAAGCCCGTTACAAGATTCAAGTAGCAAAAGAAATAAATAACTCAAAAACAAAATATTTAAAGCAAATTTTTTCTCCAAGTGAAGCCTAGAACAAGAACGTCTGCTCACCAATTCTGTAGAACCCCGTATTTTCAAATATTATTTTAATTATTTGAAAATGAATTTTAAATGATTTTGAGTATTTGATAAATATTTTCTAAAAGATTTATCTTTTGTACACGTGCAAAACACGTGCAAATGGCTTTTCAGAAGTTTGAAAATTTTAGTTTTCCTTATGAAAAATCATTATTTATTATTTGAGAACTATTTAATATTTTTCCAGATTTTTCTGAAATTAATTATGCCTATTTGCAACTTTTGAGAAAAGAAGGACTTATTTGCAAAATTGACAATTTTGAGGGTTGAAGTGCAAAACATATTTACTGGACATTCCGATCAGTATTTGTTGAGGTTTAGAAATATATTTTTTTCTATTAGATCCTAATTTAAATGATATTTGGTTTAATTTTCAAGAAAAGGATTATATATGTGAGATGTATTTTTGGAAAGGATTATTTTGTAAAGAGAGAATAAAACCCTAATATACAATCCGGCATATTTAAGGAAAATTCTTTTCCCAGCCGTCATTGAGTATATTCAGATTATTGGGATTTCTTTGAGGAGCAAAAAGGAGGATTCTTGGATCTAGCAAGGAGAAGCTTTTGTGGATCTTTTCTTCAAATCAAAGGTGAGTGGATTGCTTTGTTTGTTTTGTTTTGCTTTGCTTTGTTTGTTTGATTGATGAATGACGTGAGACCTTTTGTTATGCTTATTTGTGATCATTATGCCATTATTTTGTTAGACGCATTGTATGTATGATATGGATCTTTAATTTGATATGGAGGATGAGAACTCTTATTTGATATTTGGATCATGTATGAGAAATATTAAGATTTGTTGAGGAAAAGTATGATTTATGAGATCGTATTGTTGGGAGACATATTAGGAATTGATAATGTTGTGATCAGATGATAAACATCTGGATCTTGTGATTGTAAACCAGATTCTGATTAAGATGGGAAAGACATTTGTTGAGAAGAAGCCCTAATGGGAGAATTTAGAGTTTAGATCATGAGAATATGAGATTTGAGAAATTGATTGATTGAGTAATGTATCCATGATGGAGATTATTGAGAGTTGTTTATTAGCCTGGATACAATTGATTTTATGATCAGTGAACCTTTAGAAAACTCCAGTTTGATTTGTGTTCAGACCTATCTTTCGGGGAATCTGTAGACGACGGCCGACTGTCATGCGAAGCAGTCGACTGGTACGAGCCTACTGTGTATTTTTTGAGTCTTGAGATTTGTTCGGGACAGTCGACCTAGACTGAGGTCAGTCGACTGGTCCTCTGTTTGTGATTTTGTTCAGTCCTTTCGGGACAGTCGACCTATGACCCTTCAGTCGACCTAAATACTTAGATTATTTTGAAGAGGACTATTTAAATTGGTCTCGGGGCAGTCGACTGATGACTTGTCAAGTCGACTGGTCATGCCTTAGATTATTTTTGTAAAATATTGGGATATGTCCTCTGGACAGTCGACTAGCCCATTATGCAGTCGACTGGTCCTGAAGGATCTTTGTATTTGATTATGAGATATTTTGTTTAGTGTTTGATTTTAAGATGTTCAGTTGAGAACATGGTTTTGAGTTATTCAGTTGAGCCACTTGTTCAGTGGGAATTTGTTCAGATATTTGTTTTTGAGTCTCTAGAGGTATGTGACCCTAGTATACCGGTGTTGAGATATTTGTTCAGTTATTTGTTGAGGCCCATTGAGGCACATTTTCAGTATTCAGATTTTTAGTCCGGTAGGGTACACTACTCTAGGAGATTTGTTCAGTAACCCAAATTGATAAGGACAGGCATTAGTAGTGTCATGACGAATGAGAACATGAGTTATGCACCTCAGTATGGCTTTTGATGTAGGATTTTAATCTCCTGAATTATCCAAGTAGTTAACTTGTGATGTGTGATTTATCTCCGGAATTATCCAGGTAGTTAACCTGAGATGTGAGGTATTTCTCCTGAATTATCCAAGTAATTATCTTGAGATGTGGGATTGACCTACGGAATGATCGGAGTCGAGGCGACGCTTTTGGGGTATTATTGTGATGATGAGTCTATGTTTAGATGTGGGATGATCTCCTGAATTATCCAGGGAAAATACCTGTGATGTGAGATCAATCTCCGGAATGATCAAGCATGGGCAAATTATCATAGTTTATCTTCATCTCTTAGTAGTCATCGTTGTCAGCATGTAGTCATGATGTTTTCTTGAATCACTTTTATGCATTTGGATTTCCTGTTTTTACACACTTGGCTTTTGGATTTGATATCACTTTATATTCTTTTGGTTGTTACTTCATACTTTAGTGTTTGATTATTATTGCTGGACATTATGTTTTAAGTTCATTTGTGTTATTTATTGGATTTGTTGCCACTCACACCATTTATGGCTGACCCCGTAGTTTGGGGGTTAGGGTTCAACTCTAGCCCCATATGTTGCAGGTTATTGCCTAGATTGGAGGTTGGATGCTTGAGTGGGCAGTTTGAGATAATTGGATTATTTAGTGATTGGTGTAAAACTGTAAAAGATATTTGAGATCATTTTGAATTGTAAATAAAAAGATTAATTTGTGTTGAGATGATTAAACTTCCGCTGGGATTTGTAATTATTGTTGTAATAAGAGAAAGAATCATTTTAGTGGTGTTTGTTGGTGTTTATTGTTGTATTGAAGTGGATTGTTGGGATTTCGCCACTTATTTTCTAAGCTCTCATATTAGAAATTTGGGGCACTTCAGAGATTGGTATCAGAGCTCCGCTTCAATGTAATAATAGACTTAGTATGACAACCAACCTAGGTGTGGACACTAGAGAGTGAGTACCTAGGTGTGGACATCAGAGTGTGAGTATCACATAGAGTTAAAATATGATGTTTGGTTTGAAGTTATGGTTTGAGGTATGGTTATGGTTTTGCCATAGGGCATTGATATGAGTTTGAATCGTGTGTGTGTTACTCTAACTTTACCCTCGTTTTGCAGTATTCAAAATGGTTGCACCCAGAGGTAGAAATGGTGGCAACAATGAGGATGGATCAGGTAGTTCTCGAGGAACGGGGATCGACCTAGAGGCTGAATTCGCCAAGGTGTATCAAACACTGAATACGTTGATGGCATTCAACGTGGCGCAACAGCAGCAAGCTCAGCAGCAGCAGAATTCGCTGCCAAATCATGGAGCTGGACATGGATTGGTGAATGCCGACCCCATCAAGCAGATTGAATCCTTTAAGAGGATGAGGCCGCCAGTCTTTGAGGGGCAAGCTGATCCAACAGCAGCAGATGATTGGATTAGGAAGATGGAGACGATTTTCGAGGTGTCAGAGACTCCGGCAGCTAGCAAAGTGAAGTTAGCTTCGATGCAGCTCGAGAAAGATGCTGGTGTTTGGTGGGAATCACTGAAGAGGAATTTGGGAGATCAGCAGCTGACATGGGAAGCTTTTCTGGAGGAGTTCAGAGATCGTTTCTTTCCTCTTGATGTTCAAGAGAAGAAGGCGACCGAGTTCATGAACCTTCAGCAAGGCAGCATGACTGTTCGGGAGTATGAGACGAAATTTGCTCAACTTTCGAGGTATGCACCAGAGTTGGTCATGGACGAAGCAAAGAAGGCCAAAAAGTTTGAGCAGGGCTTGAGGCCAAACTTGAGGTCAAGGATGGTTCCATTGGGTATCAGAAGATTTGACAAGCTGGTCAGGCGAGCAGCAATGACTGAGGAGAATATGGACCTATTTCAGAAGAAGCAGGATTCTTGGAACCGGAACAAGAGGCCAGCATCAGGCCAGAGTGGGAAGGGATTCCCCGCGAAGCAGGCAAAGTTCAGTGGATCGGTACAGAAGGCACCTGCAGCTTAGGGAGTGACCTGCTACTACTGTAAGGAAGTAGGACATTACAGGTCAGCATGTCCGAAGTTGGCAGAGCATGTTTGTTCTCAGTGTGGGCAGACTGGACACTCAAAGCCCCATTGTCCACAACTGAAGAAAGACGGTTCGGGTGGAAGCAAAGTCCCGAAGAGGTAAGGGCGAGTATTTGCATTGACCGAGGAGGATGCGAGGAACTCGGAAGATGTAATACAGGGTATGTAGGAATTTTGATTTCTTTCATTTTTGAATCAGTGTAATGAATAAAGCTTTTATTTCAGAACAATTTAAGATTGAGTACCATTCTTATTGTAACAGGAGTTGTTTTAATAAATGGAATTAAAGCAAAGGTTTTGTTTGACACTGGTTCATCGCATACATTTGTATCGCCAAGTTTTGCAAGGATCTTAGTTTTGGAACCTATGTTATTTCCAAGCAGGATTTTGTCGGTGGCAACGCCGTCAGGTGAAGAGCTGGTAGCGGATCGATATTACGAGGGCTGTGATATCGAGATTGGTGGAAGGATGTTCGGCATCAACTTGATCGAACTGCAAGTGTTGGGAGTGGATGTCATTGTAGGCATCGATTGGATGGCTATATATGATGCCACAATTGATTGCAAGCAGAAGGAGGTGTTGGTGAAAGCACCAGGTGGACCTGCAGTAACTTTCCAAGGGAAGAAGAGGATCCCGCAGGTGGCTGCAATGGTATCTAAGAAGTCTATTGCAGATGAAGTCAAGGGCATACCGGTTGTTCGAAATTTTCCTCAGGTGTTCTTGGATGATTTTCCAGGATTGCCGCCGCAGAGGGATGTAGAGTTTTGCATCAATGTTCAGCCGGGAAGTGCGCCGATTTCCAAGGCTCCATACAGGATGGCACCTGTAGAGCAAGATGAGGTGAAGAAGCAGATTGAGGAGCTTTTGAGCAAAGGGCTTATCAGACCAAGTTCTTCTCCGTGGGGAGCGCCAGTGTTGTTGGTCAAGAAGAAAGATGGGTCGATGAGGATGTGCATTGACTATCGGGAATTGAATAGGGTGACTATTCAGAACAAGTACCCACTACCGCGGATTGATGATTTGTTCGACAGGCTTCGAGGAGCATCGGTGTTTTCGAAGATTGATCTGAGGTCAGGGTATCATCAGGTGCGAGTCAAGGAGGAAGATGTGAGTAAGACAGCGTTCAGGACTCGTCATGGGCTGTATGAGTTTTTGGTGATGCCATTCGGGTTGACGAATGCGCCAGCAGTTTTCATGGATATGATGAATCGGGTGTTGAGACCGTTCATTGATTCCTTCGTAGTGGTCTTCATCGATGATATCTTGGTGTATTCGAAGTCGGAGGAGGATCATTCTAAGCACTTGACAGCGGTATTACAGACACTGCATGAGCACAGCCTGTATGCCAAATTGTCGAAGTGTGAATTTTGGAAGTCTGAGGTAGCTTTCCTTGGTCATATTCTTTCTAAGGAGGGAGTGGCTACTGATCCTCAGAAAGTGGAAGCAGTGAAGGATTGGCCCAGGCCGACGTCAGTGAAGGAAGTGAGAAGCTTCTTAGGATTAGCTGGGTACTACAGGAGGTTTATTCAGGGGTATTCTCAGATTGCATTTCCATTGACAGGTTTGACCCGGAAGAGTGTGGCATTTGTGTGGACAGATAAGTGCGAGGAGAGTTTCCTTGAGTTAAAGGAAAGGTTGACTACTGCACCTATATTAGCACTGCCGCAAGCAGGGAAGGATTATGATATCTACAGTGATGCATCTCTCAGAGGTTTGGGATGTGTCTTGATGCAGGAAGGCAAGGTCATTGCTTATGGTTCGAGGCAGTTGCGTCCGCATGAGAAGAATTATCCGATGCACGATTTGGAGCTAGCAGCTATCATATATGCCTTGAAGCTATGGAGGCATTATCTCTATGGTGAGAAGGTCAATATGTACACAGACCACAAGAGCCTGAAGTATATTTATCAGCAAAGGGATTTGAATCTTCGGCAGAGAAGATGGTTGGAAGTTTTGGAAGACATTCGTCCTGAGATCAAGTATCATCCGGGCAAGGCGAATGTAGTGGCTG
Source organism: Hemerocallis citrina (assembly GCA_017893485.1). Classification (NCBI taxonomy): domain Eukaryota; kingdom Viridiplantae; phylum Streptophyta; class Magnoliopsida; order Asparagales; family Asphodelaceae; genus Hemerocallis; species Hemerocallis citrina. The sequence continues at coordinate 205,003,829 of CM030366.1, read as the reverse complement.
ATGGACTTAGCAGGAAGAGTAGTTTATCGAGATTGATCACTACTCGAAAGGAGTTGGCAGCAGAGATCGATCAGGCAGGTATCGAGGTGGTACTGCGAGGTTTAGGGGCATCTTTGGCTCAGTTGAGGCTGCAGCCGTCCTTGAGAGAGAGGATTGTGGAAGGTCAGAAATCGGATTCAGAGATCCAGAAGATGTTGCAACAGGTTTCAGAAGGCAAGTTATCAGAATTTCGTGTCCAAGATGGAGTTCTTTGGATGGGTGAAAGGTTGTGTGTCCCGGATAATGCAGAGTTGAGAGAAAGCATCTTGCAGGAGGCACACAGTACATTATTATCAGTTCATCCAGGAGGCACGAAGATGTACAGGGACATCAAACCACATTTTTGGTGGTCTGGTATGAAGCGGGATGTAGCAGATTTTGTGGCAAGGTGTCTGACTTGTCAGCAGATCAAGGCAGAGAATCAGAGACCTGGAGGCTTGTTACAGTCATTACCCATTCCGGAGTGGAAGTGGGAGAATATCAGCATGGACTTTATCACGGGTTTGCCTAGGAGTTCGAAGGGCAATGACTCAATTTGGGTTGTTGTGGACCGATTGACCAAGTCGGCACATTTTCTAGCTATGAAGATTACTTGGTCGATGGAGAAATTGGCTGAGTTGTACATTGGGGAGATTGTGAGACTTCATGGAGTTCCAGTTTCGATTGTATCTGACAGAGATGCAAGGTTTACTTCGAGGTTTTGGAAGAGTTTACAAGCAGCTTTGGGCACCAGAACTGATTTCAGTACGGCTTTTCATCCGCAGACAGATGGTCAGACGGAAAGGGTGAATCGAGTGCTGGAAGATATGTTGAGAGCTTGCGTTATGGACTTCGGTGGTAGTTGGGAGAGATACTTGGCATTGGTTGAGTTTGCTTATAACAACAGTTACCATGCAAGTATTGGGATGGTACCGTATGAGGCTTTGTATGGGCGGAGGTGCAGGACACCTGTTTGTTGGTATGAGGTTGGCGAGAGGCAGATGTATGGTCCTGAGATCGTGCAGCAGACGTCAGAGCAGATTGAGCTGATTCGCAAGAGACTGGTTGAAGCTCAGAGTCGGCAGAAGAGTTATGCTGACACTCGACGGAGAGATTTGGAATTTGAGGTTGGGGATGCAGTTTTTCTCAAGGTTTCTCCGACCAAAGGAGTGATCAGATTTGGTAAGGGAGGCAAGTTAGCGCCAAGGTATATTGGACCATACAGGATCGTGGAGCGGATTGGCAAGACCGCGTACAGATTGAAGCTTCCAGAGGAGTTGGCTCAGGTGCATGATGTGTTTCATGTATCATTACTGAGGAAGTATGTGGCCGATCAGAAGCATCAGTTGGTGGAAGTTCCTGAAGATCTACAGGTGAACCTGAGTTACAAGGAACAGTCTATTGAGATCGTTGATCGTAGGGAGAAAGTCCTTAGAAGCAAGGTAATACCTATGGTCAAGGTGTTGTGGAGGAATCAACAGTTTGAGGAGGCTACTTGGGAGCCAGAGGATCGCATGCTGAAGGATTTTTCTGAATTGTTTGTATAAGTGTATTCCTTTTGTATGATTGTAATTCTTTGAATGATTGTACTATTGATTGACATATGATGTATTCCTTTATTTTGATTATGATGTTGTATGAAACTGTTTGGATTATGTTCTATATGAAATATTGTTTCCTCTTGATAATATGTGTTTGAGCTCATTAGTAGTAGTTCTGAGGACAGAACTCTTCTAAGGAGGGAGTGATGTAGAACCCCGTATTTTCAAATATTATTTTAATTATTTGAAAATGAATTTTAAATGATTTTGAGTATTTGATAAATATTTTCTAAAAGATTTATCTTTTGTAGACGTGCAAAACACGTGCAAATGGCTTTTCAGAAGTTTGAAAATTTTAGTTTTCCTTATGAAAAATCATTATTTATTATTTGAGAACTATTTAATATTTTTCCAGATTTTTCTGAAATTAATTATGCCTATTTGCAACTTTTGAGAAAAGAAGGACTTATTTGCAAAATTGACAATTTTGAGGGTTGAAGTGCAAAACGTATTTACTGGACATTCCGATCAGTATTTGTTGAGGTTTAGAAATATATTTTTTTCTATTAGATCCTAATTTAAATGATATTTGGTTTAATTTTCAAGAAAAGGATTATATATGTGAGATGTATTTTTGGAAAGGATTATTTTGTAAAGAGGGAATAAAACCCTAATATACAATCCGGCATATTTAAGGGAAATTCTTTTCCCAGCCGTCATTGAGTATATTCAGATTATTGGGATTTCTTTGAGGAGCAAAAAGGAGGATTCTTGGATCTAGCAAGGAGAAGCTTTTGTGGATCTTTTCTTCAAATCAAAGGTGAGTGGATTGCTTTGTTTGTTTTGTTTTGCTTTGCTTTGTTTGTTTGATTGATGAATGACGTGAGACCTTTTGTTATGCTTATTTGTGATCATTATGCCATTATTTTGTTAGACGCATTGTATGTATGATATGGATCTTTAATTTGATATGGAGGATGAGAACTCTTATTTGATATTTGGATCATGTATGAGAAATATTAAGATTTGTTGAGGAAAAGTATGATTGATGAGATCGTATTGTTGGGAGACATATTAGGAATTGATAATGTTGTGATCAGATGATAAACATCTGGATCTTGTGATTGTAAACCAGATTCTGATTAAGATGGGAAAGACATTTGTTGAGAAGAAGCCCTAATGGGAGAATTTAGAGTTTAGATCATGAGAATATGAGATTTGAGAAATTGATTGATTGAGTAATGTATCCATGATGGAGATTATTGAGAGTTGTTTATTAGCCTGGATACAATTGATTTTATGATCAGTGAACCTTTAGAAAACTCCAGTTTGATTTGTGTTCAGACCTATCTTTCGGGGAATCTGTAGACGACAGCCGACTGTCATGCGAAGCAGTCGACTGGTACGAGCCTACTGTGTATTTTTTGAGTCTTGAGATTTGTTCGGGACAGTCGACCTAGACTGAGGTCAGTCGACTGGTCCTCTGTTTGTGATTTTGTTCAGTCCTTTCGGGACAGTCGACCTATGACCCTTCAGTCGACCTAAATACTTAGATTATTTTGAAGAGGACTATTTGAATTTGTCTCGGGGCAGTCGACTGATGACTTGTCAAGTCGACTGGTCATGCCTTAGATTATTTTTGTAAAATATTGGGATATGTCCTCTGGACAGTCGACTAGCCCATTATGCAGTCGACTGGTCCTGAAGGATCTTTGTATTTGATTATGAGATATTTTGTTTAGTGTTTGATTTTAAGATGTTCAGTTGAGAACATGGTTTTGAGTTATTCAGTTGAGCCACTTGTTCAGTGGGAATTTGTTCAGATATTTGTTTTTGAGTCTCTAGAGGTATGTGACCCTAGTATACCGGTGTTGAGATATTTGTTCAGTTATTTGTTGAGGCCCATTGAGGCACATTTTCAGTATTCAGATTTTTAGTCCGGTAGGGTACACTACTCTAGGAGATTTTTTCAGTAACCCAAATTGATAAGGACAGGCATTAGTAGTGTCATGACGAATGAGAACATGAGTTATGCACCTCAGTATGGCTTTTGATGTAGGATTTTAATCTCCTGAATTATCCAAGTAGTTAACTTGTGATGTGTGATTTATCTCCGGAATTATCCAGGTAGTTAACCTGAGATGTGAGGTATTTCTCCTGAATTATCCAAGTAATTATCTTGAGATGTGGGATTGACCTACGGAATGATCAGAGTCGAGGCGACGCTTTTGGGGTATTATTGTGATGATGAGTCTATGTTTAGATGTGGGATGATCTCCTGAATTATCCAGGGAAAATACCTGTGATGTGAGATCAATCTCCGGAATGATCAAGCATGGACAAATTATCATAGTTTATCTTTATCTCTTAGTAGTCATCGTTGTCAGCATGTAGTCATGATGTTTTCTTGAATCACTTTTATGCATTTGGATTTCCTGTTTTTACACACTTGGCTTTTGGATTTGATATCACTTTATATTCTTTTGGTTGTTACTTCATACTTTAGTGTTTGATTATTATTGCTGGACATTATGTTTTAAGTTCATTTGTGTTATTTATTGGATTTGTTGCCACTCACACCATTTATGGCTGACCCCGTAGTTTGGGGGTTAGGGTTCAACTCTAGCCCTATATGTTGCAGGTTATTGCCTAGATTGGAGGTTGGATGCTTGAGTGGGCAGTTTGAGATAATTGGATTATTTAGTGATTGGTGTAAAACTGTAAAAGATATTTGAGATCATTTTGAATTGTAAATAAAAAGATTAATTTGTGTTGAGATGATTAGACTTCCGCTGGGATTTGTAATAATTGTTGTAATAAGAGAAAGAATCATTTTAGTGGTGTTTGTTGGTGTTTATTGTTGTATTGAAGTGGATTACTGGGATTTCGCCACTTATTTTCTAAGCTCTCATATTAGAAATTTGGGGCGCTACAAATTCCAGCAGGCAATTCATCTTCAAATTCTGTACATATAAATATAAAAAGGAAAAATAGAGAGAACAAGACAAATGCCCTTAGTGTAAGTTAGGGCCGCAAGTAGTACAAGTAAGAGTATGAAAACGAGTGCAAGAAATATGAAACAAGATTTGGAAGCCATGTTCATGAATTTATAGGGCGGTGTACTTAGGTATCAAGTATCAAGCAAGCCATGTTCATGAATCGAGTAATCATATAACTAGTTCATGTGTCAAGTCATAACAAGACAAGTCATGAATCGAATATATACAAGTTCATGAATCGAGTAATAACAAGTCCATGAATCGAATAATAATACACTAGTTCATGAATCAAATAATATACTAGTTCATGAATCGAATAATAATATACTAGTTCATGAATCAAATAATATACTAGTTCATGAATTGAATAATAATATAAATAGTTCACGAAGCATGTATCCAGTGGGAAACACGAGCCCCCTTCCGAGTACACTTACCAATATTGTCCACTACTATGATTTTTCCCTTATACCCCGGCTTATTATTTATTTTTATCATCAAACAAGCATGAAAGTGTGCGAAACAGGTCAAGTAAACATGACCAATAAGATGGAACAAGTTTAAGATAATTATAAAGCATATTCGAGGGTCAACACAAATTAAGATTTTCAAGAACTACGAGAATTGCAGTTCTGGACAGCATGACGTTGCTGCACCAAAACTGTGATTCCCGTTGTTACAAAATAGAAAATTTGGATCCTTTAGAATTTCTAGAAACTAGACTCATGCCCGGTTCCAATGCATATAATTAAGACATATAAAAGTTATAGCAATTGATGTCAAAACAGCAAACTATACAGTATTTGTGTTCAGCCAGAATTTGTAAAACTGAGTTTATATATATGAAACAGGATTGAAACGTTATTAATTAATTCTAAGAAAATTAGAGAATGTTATCTAGGGTTTCCAGTATTAGCATGCAAAATTTTATGTCATTTACTTACTGTTAGCATAGTTAAAATAATTGTAAACCAAAGTGGTGCAGCAGTTTTTATGAATCTGCGATTACAAACACAGCAGCAGTAAAATTGCGATATCTCCTAAACCGTAACTCGAAATTCAATTCCGTCAAAAGGGTGATAAACTAGACGTCTAGTCCTAAGTTTCATATTCAGGACTCAAGTTCAGATTCTAATTTAATCGGGGTTGAAACAGCAAGCCAAGACAAGATAGAAACCAAATAAGACACTTTTTGCATGAAATGTATCATAATTATACTAGTTGTGAACATGTGTATCAAAGAAGGGTTGTGACTCTTAGATCATGTAATAGATACGGCGAAACATGAAATCATCAATGATAAACAAAGAGTAGTCACATTTACAATCTACTTGCAGTATTTTCAAGAAAAAACTTGTAGTAGAAAACGAAATGTACAAGAAGATACTTGCCTAGGGGTGTACACGATAATCCGACGGAGGAATAACAGAAACGGATCCCGACACGGATCTTGATGGCGATCAAGATCAGACCAATGGACGACTCAGATCGGATTTGATCAGATCTGGTGATATCGGATGGCCCAGGAGCGATCTGATCGATGATCACGATCTTGATCAGATCGGATGAGATCCAATGGCTGAGATTTGAACAACCTTTTCACCTTCCCTCCTTCTCTTCCTTCTTCTCAGCGACAGAGAGAGAGTGTGTGTGGGAATTCGGCAGTGGCTGGCTGACATCGGCGACAGGACGACAGGGGCTGGCACAGGGAGGAGGGCGGCATGACAGTGGGCGCTGTGCTGCTGCGTCGTCGAGAAGAGCACACAGGGGACGACGGGGGTGAGGCAGGGAATGCTGTGGTCTGCCTGAAGGTGCGGCGTCGCTGGCGCTTCGCGAGGTGGTCGCGACAGGGAGGAGACCAGGGGACGTGACTGGTGTTACGGAGCTATGGTGTCGTCGCTGTGGTCGAAGGTCAAGGACACAAGAGGCGGAGGGTGCACAGGGGTCGGCGACGACTACGTCGAGGTGTTGCTGCGGCGCTCAGGAGGAGCAAGATGATAGGAAGGGAAGCAGGGGAGACGATGACGATGATGGGGAGACGAGGCGGCGACGAGCACCGGGACGGAGTTGGGTTTCGATGAGAGCTGAGGAAGAAGGAGACGGGGGGAAGGGGGGGAGGGGTTCACAGGCGGCTGTAGAGATTAGGGTTAAACAGTACAGGTTTAGGGTTAGGGTTAATTAGGTTAGGTTTTATATAGTAGGGTTTTGGGTTTTGGGTATTTGGGTAGATAATCCAATAGGAGAATGGGTAATGGGTTTGGGTTATAAATCAATTAATATATTTAAATCCAATGGGGGAAAAATAAAGAAGCATTATAGGGGTTTATAAAATATACATATACATGTACATTAAATCAAATAATGAATACGTATAAAAATAGAGTATGACCGGCTTAAAATAAAATAATAGTAATAATATTAACAACAAAAATAATGATACTGTAAATAACAAAACTAACAAAAATAATACTGCTAATAGTAATAATAATAATAGGGGAAAAGGGGTACGAGCAACTTGCTCATTTAGTAAATGAGCAATTGATGATGTGGCATGCATATGAATGGAAAATCCTTAAAAGGATTAATTGTCCAATGCATCACATGCATGCCACATAATCATTTGTTCATTTACTCAATGAGCAAGTTGCTCATATCCCTTTTACCCATAATAATATATGTATATCAAAATGCAATTTCGAGTTTAACAAATTTATTTAAAATAATCCAAACAATATATATTATAAATAGTCAATCAAATAGAAATATAAATTAACGTTAAAATATACAATTATTCGAAATAGATAAAATATAAAAGAAATATTTATTTACGAAAACAGGGGTTACAAATTCTACCCACCTTACAACAAAATTCCGTCCTCGAAATTTGCTTAGGCAGTACATAGGACAGGGCAAAAATAAACTTGGAAAATAAAAAAACGGAGAGTTAAAGGGAACGGACAAAGCAATGGAAATACCAGAAAAAGAAGGAAGTGGATAACAACGATGTCAAATGGAATGCATGAAAGAGAATAAATGGTATCAAAAGGAATGAACAGCGCAAGATAACAAAGTAAGGAGATGAAGAAATAGATAGAGCTAGAATCAAGGAAGAGCTGAACCAGGCAATGAGTCAACGGATGAGGACGAATGCAACGAATAGAGGAAAGCAAACAATACAAAGAACTAGAAGCAACAAGGGTGTAACGCCCCTGCCCCTAGCTCAGACAATTTATATAATTTAGAAGACAAATTAGATACTATGTAGTACAACTTCCCACCACAGGCTGCCTCTCAAAAGGTGGTTAACCGATTATGTGACTCTTGATCATAAAATACTATATTTATATATTATTTTATTCAAGTGAAATCCCAATATGGGACTAAATCCCAAATCTCTCTCCTTTTTTTCCTTTTTTGTGTACAGCCGAAATCAACCAAGGGTGGCCCCATTACCACATCACCTACGGTAACGTCATTCATTCAAGAGAAACCAACAGCATCTTTGCTGTTTTTTAACTCCCGTGGGCCCCCCTCCAATTCACTATTCAACATCCCATTAATTACTATAATGCCATCAAATCCATTTTACTCTATAAACAACCATTTCATACTTTCAACATATATATATATATATATATATATATATATATATATATATATATATTATATTTTTAACACGGGGTGTTACAGACACCCCCTTCAGAAATCAGCGTCCTCACTGAGCACGGTCATGCACAATCCAGTGCAGGATCTCCTTTCTAGCCGATGTGGAGTGGAGTGCCCTGATTCTGCTAGCTGCACTGTACCCCAATTCTGCGGGTGGTCCAGTATTTCAGGCCGCCACCTCGCTTCCTCTCAGGCATATCCGTACATCTGCTAGCTCCATCTCAGGCATACATCTCGCCCACTCTTACCCACACTCGGTGTCGAAAGTCGGCTTTGATACCATTTGTAACGCTCCTGCCCCTAGCTCAGACAATTTATACAATTTAGAAGACAAATTAGATAATATGTAGTACAACTGCCCACCACATGCTGCCTCTCAAAAGGTGGTTAACCGATTAGGTGACTCTTGATCATAGGCTATTATATTTATATATTATTTTATTCAAGTGAAATCTCGATATGGGACTAAATCCCAAATCTCTCTCCTCTTTTTTCCCTTTTTGTGTACAGCTGAAATCAACCAAGGGTGGCCCCATTGCCACGTCACCTACGGTGACATCATTCATTCAAGAGAAACCAACAGCATCTTTGCTGTTTTTTATCTCCCGTGAGCCCCCTCTAATACACTATTCAACATTCCATTAATTACTATAATATCATCAAATCCATTTTACTTTATAAATAGCCATTTCATACTTTCAACATATATATATATATATATAGGTGTTACAAAGGGGATCCTGAGACCTGTGGGTTATGGGCCCACCATGCTTCCGCTGCACTACTCCGATGGTGATGTCCCAAGCAACATACATGTCGCTGTAGGCCACATGACACCAATCGACGAACCGAGCAGGAAGACAAGACTGAGACACCAGGATCAAGGAGAGTATGGGCTCAAGATAGATATAAATAAATAATGCAAATTGAATATAAAGTTTGAGCTTCAATTTAAATAATTAAGGGATATGCTATATATCAAACTAATGGGTTATAACAAAAATAATAATAACAACAAATACTAATAATAAAAATAATAATATCGATAATAATAGAATAATAATAACAATAATAAAATAATAATAACAATAATAACAACAACACATATTAATAATAAAAATAATAATATCAACAATAATAAAAATAATATTAACAATAATATTAAAAATAATAATAGCATCAATAATAACAGTAATAAAAATCGTCATAATCATATTGGTAATAATAATAATAATAATATTAAAAATGTTAGCAATACTGATAATAATGATAATACATACATAACAGAATAGGATTCAACACATTCATGAAAATAATGCAATAATAATAATAATAATAATAACAATAATAATAACAACAATAACAAAATATATTAACAATACTGGTAAGAATAATAATGCAAGATAGAATATAATTTGGGTTTAACATTTTTTTTTAATGAAGGTAATTCAATATTAACAACAATAATAAAATAATGAAAACAATAATAATAATAGCAATGGTAATAACGAAAACCATAGCAATAATAATAACATTATAAAACAAAATAAGAATGTGGCTTATCAACTCTATAAATAAATCAAACAGCAATATATATAGTCGATCAATTATGAATGGAAAATGAAGTCAAAATACACAATTAATCCCCAAACGTAAGAAAACAGGGAGACTATTCACATAGAATAAGAATTCAAAAGTTAAGAGATAAAACCCAAATATAAAAAGGTTGATAACCATACAAACAACAAAGGAACACAAACTTTAAAGGTTATATAAAAAATAGTTTTGGAAAAATAACCAGTCAAGATACATAGAAATACAAACGAATTTAGCTAAGTAAAGAAAATATTAATAACAATGAATGTAAAAGGCATATAATAATTAGTGAATGTGGACATTAAAATCAATACTCGAAAAATACATTAAAGGGTAACGAGCAAAATAGACCAAAATATACATATGCTAGAAGACTTAAAAGAAGTTCATTAAATATTACAAAGGTAAGCGTCGAATCATTAATTAGGACGTGGAAACAAAAGTAAGTGAGAAATCTAAAATGTCAAAGAATTGAAAAACAGTGGCAATAAATAGTAATTCACAAAAGAACGAAGACTTAGACCATAGTTGATGTACTCAATCTTAACATAAATGTTAAAAAAAAAAAAATTGTAAATACAAAATAGAGTAAAATCAACTATACTAGTTCAAATTGTATGGAAACATCTCTACTACTATAATGGGAGAAGGCCTTAGTGTAATTTGTCCATCTACCAACCCCTGCAACACACGTGCATAACTATTGTAAATAAGGATTTAGATCAAATCCGGACTACGTCTAAATTTTTTACTTTTAAAAAAATATATTTATTAAGACGTGCATCACATGCGTAAGGTACTAGTAAAGTGTAATTGTATAAACAAAATGTCATGAAGAAAATATTTCTTTACCATTAGTTTTATTATATAAGTAAAAAGTCTTGAAATATCAATTAGCAAATAGGTGGAAAATCTTGTCTCCTTAACATCAAGTTGCATGTTTGTCTTCACGACATCAGGGTAGGTTGCCGTCTCGATATTCGGTTGTACATTTTGCCTCCCCGACATCCAGTTGCAATTTTCCTCCATTGACTTCGAGTTGCATATTTGCCATCTCAACATTAGGTTGCACCGAAATGGTGAAATGAAAAATGTAACCCTCCATATGCACAGGGATATGAGATATTTAATTTAAGTATGATGTTATGTTTTGAAATTCGTGACATAAAAATAGTAGAAAAGTAAGAAATGGAGTTCAAAGTCACACAATGGAATATCAAGATAGATGTATAGATTATAAATATCAAACACAATAGTACAAAATAATAGTAGTGAAAATGATTATAAAAATAGAGAGAAAACCGGAATGCATAAGCACAATGCAAATGTGAATGAGAAAATAAATATGCAGTGTAGCAAATTTACACAATAAATATATCATAAAAATATACGGTAAGATAGGAATTAAACAAGCCTCTAACATATCGTTGAAGATCCCCCGATGTCGATCAACGAACCAAGCGGGAAAAAAAGAATGGATAGCACCGGAATTGAAGGAGAACAAGATAGGAAAGAAACAACTAGTATAATACACAGTATGAATAAAAAAAAGAAGATGAATGCAAGGCACGGAAAGCAATGAACGACACACAGACTGAAATAAGAAGAGATCAACGAGGCAAGCAGAAATAAGAGATTGCTTGCACCGAAATTAAAAAACATGGATACGGAAAGAATAAATTTATACCCAATATGGAATCAAAAAATTAGGATGACTGTAAGAGATGGAAGGAAACAAGGAATCAAAGAGTTGAATATGAAGGGATCAAAATGAATGGGATAAGACTAGTGTCCAGATCAAGTTGATTATCAAATTGTTCATGTGATTGCATGGCCTGTTTAATGTTGAGTTAATCCTGACTGAGTCAAGTCTGTCTAATGTATTAGTCAAACTAACACATTAGCCAAACCTGAGCTCTGATACCACTAAAAACCTTGTCACGCCCTGCTTCCCAAAAATACGGAATACGAACGCGTGACGAAGTCCAGCGAATGATTTTTATCATTCATAAGCTGTAGGATCGACTCAGCATCATAACAAGAAATATAACAAGATATACACAACCACGCATGCATGAATAATTTATTAATCAACATAAATAATTGAAACAAAATAATAATATCCCAAATAGTTTTCAAATCTGGATCAAAAGATAAAACTCGGAACTATAAGCCTGTTATAAGATTCAAGTAGCAAAAGAAATAAATAACTCAAAAACAAAATATTTGAAGCAGGTCTTTTCTCCAAGCGAAACCTAGTTATAGAATGTCTGCTCACCAATTCCAGAAGGAAATTCGTCTCCAACGTATGTATATATAAATATAAAAATAAAAAATAAAGAAAACAAGACAAATGCCCTTAATGCAAGTTAGGACCGCAAGTAGTACAAGCAAGGGTATGAAAACGAGTACAAAAAATATGAAACAAGATTTGGAATCAAGATTGTATAATATGATATAATAGGGATACAAGTAGTGGGTTTCGAGAAAACAGCTAGCAAGAAAGACAACTCAAGTGGCAAGATTGGGTAACAAGTACTAGTAGTAGAACAAGTGGCAAGTGAACATGTAATGGTATCAAGCATCAAGTAACAAGTATCACGTATAAATGTCAAGTAAATATGTATCAAGTCTCAAGTAACAAGCTCAAGTAACGAGCATCAAGTAAGATATCAAGTGTGCACAAGTGACAAGTTAATCTTAAGTCTAATATTTAATTCTATCTAGATAGCACTTCAAATATTCATACTTTTACTACATGGTTGCTACATACAATCAGTTACGTTTAGGCCTAGTGGTGGATTTTATAGGGCGGTGTACTCAGGTATCAAGTATCAAGCAAACCATGTTCATGAATCGAGTAATCATATAACTAATTCATGTGTCAAGTCATAACAAGACAAGTCATGGATCAAATATATACTAGTTCATGAATCGAGTAATAATAAGTCCATGAATCGAATAATAATATATTCATGAATCAAATAATATACTAGTTCATGAATCGAATAATAATATAATAGTTCATGAATCAAATAATATACTAGTTCATGAATCGAATAATAATATAAATAGTTCATGAAGCATGTATCAAGTAGGAAACACGGGCTCCCTTCCAAGTACACTTACCTATATTGTCCACTACTAAGGTCTTTCCCTTAAACCCAGACTTATTATTTATTTTTATCATAAAAAAGCATGAAAGTGTGCAAAATAGGTCAAGTAAACATGATCAAGAACATGGAACAAGGTTAAGATAATTATAAAGCATATTCGAGGGTCAACACAAATTCAGATTTTCAAGAACTACGAGAATTGCAGTTTTAGACAGCATGACGTTGCTGTACCAAAACTGCGATTCCCGTTATTACAAGATAGCAAATGTGGATCCTTTAGAATTCAATTCTAGCAAATGTTGAAACGTTATTAAATATTTCTAAGAAAATTTGGGAATGTTATCTAGGGTTTCCAGTATCAACATGCAAAATTTTAAGTCATTTATTTACTGGTAGCATAGTTAAAATAATTGTAAACCAAAGTGGTGCAGTTTTTATGAATCTACGATTATAAACACAGCAGCAGTACAACTGCGATATCTCCTAAACCGTAACTCGGAATTCAATTCCGTCAAAAGGGTGATAAACAGCAAGCCAAGAAATCGGCCTAAGTTTCATATTCAGGACTCAAGTTCAGATTCTGATTTAATCGGTGTCGAAACAGTAAGCCAAGACAGGACAGAAACCAAATAAGATACTTTTTGCATGAAATGTATCATAATTATACTAGTTGTGAACAAGTGTATCAAAGAAGGATTGTGACTCTTAGATTATGTAATAGATAAGGCGAAACATGAGATCATCAACGATAAACAAAGAGCAGTCACATTTACATTCTACTTGCAGTATTTTCAAGGAAAAGCTTGTACTAGAAAACGAAAAGTACAAGAAGATACTTGTCTTGGGTGTAGATGATAATCCGACCGAGGAATAATGGGAATGGATCCCGACACGGATCTTGATGGCGATCAAGATCAGACCAACGGACGGCTCAGATCGGATTTGATCAGATCTGGTGATATCAGATGGCCCAGGAGCGATCTGATCGATGATCACGATCTTGATCAGATCGGAGGAGATCCAATGGCTGAGATTTGAACAACCTTTTCACCTTCCCTCCTTCTCTTCCTTCTTCTCAGCGACAGAGAGAGAGTGTGTGTGGGACTTCGGCGGTGGCTGGCTGACATCGGCGACAGGACGACAGGGGCTAGCACAGGGAGGAGGGCAGCACGACAGTGGGCGCTGCGCTACTGCATCGTCGAGAAGATTACACAGGGGACGATGGGGTGAGGCAGAGAACGTTGTGGTCTACCTGAAGGTGCGGCGTCGTTGGTGCCTCGCGAGGTGGTTGCGACAGGGAGGAGACCAGGGGACGCGACTGGTATTCGTGTGGTGACATGTGGTGAAGCACATATGGTATTCGTGTGGTGACGTGTCAATGTTTTGGTGTGGGATGATCTCCGGAATTATTCAAGTGAAATATCTTGGGTGTGGGATCCATCTCCGGAATTATCGGGCATGAGATACTATCCATAGTTTATCTTTATCTCGTAGTAGTCATCGTGTAGGATTAGTTCATAACGCGGGGATTGAACCCTACGAAGTGAAGACAATAAGGGCTTGCACCGAACCTATGTAGAATGGGATGCATAGACTTCGACAAGTACGCATTAGAGAGTCTGCATATAGAAATTGTGTTTCCTTGACTTGGTTTTATGCATGTAGTCTTCTGTTTTTTTTTACACCCGACACTTAGTTTAGTTCCACTTGATGTTTTATGTTTACTGTCATTTCGTACTTTCCATATTTTTATTTAGTACCTGTTGTTTGAGAATTTATGAGGTATGATCTTTATGTTGTTTGTTTATTTTTATATCTCTCACACCATTTATGGCTAACCCCTTTAGTTTGGGGGTTAGGGATCATCTATAGCCTCACATGTTGCAGGTTGTTGCTTAGTGATGGAGGTTTGGATGCTAGAGGCATATTTGAGATAAATTGATTCTTAAGTGATTTGTGTAAAATTGTAATAGCAGCTTTGAGATAAATTTGGGTTGTAAATAAAAGAAATTATGAGTTGAGTTGTTTTTGAATTCCGCTGTGTTTTGTAAAAGTTTGTTGAAATAAATATTGAAAATTTTAGTGGTGTTGGTTATGTTTAATATTGTATTGAAGTTGATCGCTGGGAATGTGCCACGTATTTTCTAAGATATCTTATTAGAAATTCGGGGCACTACAGAGATTAGTATCAGAGCACGCTTCAATAGTAATACTAAACATGACATAAAAGTAACCTAGGTGTGGACACTAGAGTGTGTGTACCTAGGTGTGGACATTAAAGAGTGAGTATCACATAGAACTGAATATGATGTTTTTACCTTTGGGATACAAGTGAAGTTTTGCCAAAGGATATTGATGTGAGTTTGAATTGTTTGTGTGATGCTCTAACTTTTCCCTCGTTTTGCAGTATTCAGAATGGTTGCACCCAGGGGCAGAAATGGTGGCAACAATGAGGATGGGTCTGGTAATTCCCGAGGAAATGGGATCGACCTTGAGGCTGAATTCGCCAAGGTGTACCAGACGCTGAACACGATGATGGCATTCAATGTGGGACAAGCTCAGAATCAGCAGCAGAATCCGTAGCCAAATCATGGAGCTGGACAGGGATTGGTTAACGCCGATCCTATCAAGCAGATTGAATCCTTTAAGAGGATGAGGCCGCCAGTCTTTGAGGGGCAAGCTGATCCAACAGCAGCAGATGATTGGATTAGGAAGATGGAGACGATCTTCGAGGTATCGGAGACTCCAGCAGCCAGCAAGGTGAAGTTAGCTTCGATGCAGCTTGAAAAGGACGCTGGTGTCTGGTGGGAGTCAGTGAAAAAGGTTTTGGGAGACCAGCCGTTGACTTGGGAAGCTTTTCTGGAGGAGTTCAGAGATCGCTTCTTTCCCCTAGATGTTCAGGAGAAGAAGGCGGCCGAGTTCTTGAACCTTCAGCAGGGCAGCATGACCGTGCGGGAGTATGAGACCAAATTTGCTCAACTTTCGAGGTATGCACCAGAATTAGTTGTTGACGAGGCAAAGAAGGCCAAAAAGTTTGAGCAGGGCTTGAGGCCAAACTTGAGGTCGAGGATGATCCCGTTGGGTATCAGACGGTTCGACAAGCTGGTCAAGAGAACAGCTATGACCGAAGAGGACATGGACCAGTTCCAGAAAAGGCAAGATACATGGAACCGGAACAAGAGGCCAGCATCAGGCCAGAGTGGGAAGGGATTCCCCGCGAAGCAGGCCAAGTTCAATGATCCAGTGCAGAAGGCACCTGCAGCTCAGGGAGTGACCTGTTAATACTGCAAGGAGGCAGGACATTACAGGTCAGCATGTCCGAAGTTGGAGAAGCAGGTTTGTTCCCAATATGGGCAGGCTGGACATTCTCAGTCTCATTGTCCACAATTGAGGAAGGATGGTTCTGGTGGGAGCAAATTTCAGAAGAGGCAAGGGCGAGTATTTGCATTAACCGAGGAGGACGCTGGTAACTCGGAAGATGTAATACAGGGTATGCAAGAATTCTAATTTTTATTTTGAATCAATGTAATAAATGAAACCTTATTTGAGAACGATTTAAGATTGAGTATCGTTCTTATTGTAACAGGAGTTGTTTTAATTAATGGAATTAAGTCAAAGGTTTTATTTGACACTGGTTCATCGCATACTTTTGTATCGCCAAGTTTTGCAAAGATCTTAGGTGTGGAACCTAAGTTATTTCCAGGCAGGGTTTTGTCAGTGGCAATGCCGTCAGGTGAAGAGTTGATTGCGGATCGATATTACGAGGGCTGTGATATCGAGATTGGTGGGAGGTTGTTCGGCATTAACTTGATCGAACTGCAAGTATTGGGAGTGGATGTCATCGTGGGCATTGATTGGATGGCAATATATGATGCCACAATCGAATGCAAGCAGAAGGAGGTGTTGGTGAAGGCACCAGGTGGACCTGCAGTGACTTTCCAAGGGAAGAAGAAGATTCCGAAGGTGGCTGCAATGGTATCCAAGATGGCAATTTCAGATGAAGTCAAGAGCATTTCGGTTGTCAGAGATTTTTCTCAGGTGTTCTTGGATGATTTTCCAGGATTACCGCCGCAGAGAGATGTGGAGTTTTGCATTAATGTTCAGCCGGGGAGTGCACCGATTTCCAAGGCTCCGTACAGGATGGCACCTGTAGAGCAGGATGAAGTGAAGAAGCAGATTGAGGAGCTGTTGAGCAAAGGGCTTATCAGGCCGAGTTCTTCTCCGTGGAGAGCGCCAGTGTTGTTGGTCAAGAAGAAGGATGGATCAATGAGGATGTGCATTGACTATCGGGAGTTGAATAGGGTGACTATTCAGAACAAGTATCCACTACCGCGGATTGATGATTTGTTCGACAGGCTTCGAGGAGCAGCTATATTTTCGAAGATTGACTTGAGATCAGGGTATCATCAGGTTCAAGTCAAGGAGGAAGATGTGAGTAAGACAGCTTTCAGGACTCGTCATGGACTATATGAGTTTTTGGTAATGCCATTCGGGTTGACGAATGCGCCAGCAGTGTTCATGGATATGATGAATCGGGTTTTGAGGCCATTTATTGACTCTTTCGTGGTGGTTTTCATCGATGATATTTTGGTGTATTCGAAGTCGGAAGAGGAGCATTCTACGCACTTGACAGCGGTGTTACAGAAATTGCAGGAGCATAGCTTGTATGCCAAATTGTCGAAGTGTGAGTTTTGGAAGTCTGAGGTAGCTTTCCTTGGTCATATTCTTTCTAAGGAGGGAGTAGCTACTGATCCTCAGAAAGTTGAAGCAGTGAAGGATTGGCCCAGGCCGACGTCTGTGAAGGAAGTCAGAAGTTTCTTAGGTTTAGCTGGTTACTACAGGAGATTTATCCAGGATTATTCTCAGATTACAGTTCCTTTGACAGGTTTGACCCGGAAGAATGTGGCATTTGTATGGACAGATAAGTGTGAGGAAAGTTTCCTTGAGTTAAAGAAAAGGTTGACTACTGCACCTATCTTAGCTTTGCCGCAAGCTGGGAAGGATTATGATATCTACAGTGATGCATCTCTCAGAGGTTTGGGTTGTGTCTTGATGCAAGAAGGCAAGGTTATTGCTTATGGTTCGAGACAATTACGTCCGCATGAGAAGAATTACCCGACGCATGATTTGGAGCTAGCAGCTATCATTTATGCCTTGAAGCTATGGAGGCATTATGTTTATGGTAAGAAGGTTAATATGTACACTGACCACAAGAGCCTGAAGTACATTTATCAACAGAAGGATCTTAATCTTCGGTAGAGAAGGTGGTTGGAGGTTTTGGAAGACATTCGTCCTGAGATCAAGTATCATCCGGGCAAGGCGAATGTGGTGGCTGATGGACTTAGCAGGAAGAGTAGTTTATCGAGTTTGATCACTACTCGAAGAGAGTTGGCAGCAGAGATCGATCAGGCAGGTATCGAGGTGGTACTGCAAGGTTTAGGGGCATCTTTGCCTCAGTTGAGGTTGCAGCCGTCCCTGAGAGAGAGGATTGTGGAAGGTCAGAGATCAGATTCAGAGATTCAGAAAATGTTGCAACAGGTTTCAGAAGGCAAGCTATCAGAGTTTCGTGTCCAAGATGGAGTTCTTTGGATGGGTGAGAGGTTGTGTGTTCCAGATAATGCAGATTTGAGAGAGAGTATCTTGCAGGAAGCACACAGTACCTTGTTGTCAGTTCATCCAGGAGGCACGAAGATGTACAGGGACATCAAACAGCACTTTTGGTGGTCTGGTATGAAGCGGGATGTAGCAGATTTTGTGGCAAGGTGTCTGACTTGTCAGCAGATCAAAGTAGAAAATCAGAGACCTGGAGGTTTGTTACAGCCGTTATCCATTCCGGAGTGGAAGTGAAAGAATATCAGTATGGATTTCATCACGGGTTTGCCGAGGAGTTCGAAGGGCAATGACTCGATTTGGGTTATTGTGGACCGTTTGACTAAGTCGGCTCACTTTCTAGCCATGAAGATTACTTGGTCGATGGAGAAATTGGCTGAGTTGTACATTGGGGAAATTGTGAGACTTCATGGAGTTCCTGTGTCGATTGTTTCCGACAGAGATGCAAGGTTTACTTCAAGGTTTTGGAAGAGCCTACAAGCAGCATTAGGCACCAGAATTGATTTCAGTACAGCTTTTCATCCACAGACCGATGGTCAGACTAAGAGGGTGAATCGAGTGCTGGAAGATATGTTGAGGGCTTGTGTTATGAATTTCGGTGGTAGTTGGGAAAGATACTTGACATTGGTTGAGTTTGCTTATAACAACAGTTACCATGCAAGTATTGGGATGACACCGTATGAGGCTTTGTACGGGAGGAGGTGCAGGACACCTGTATGTTGGTATGAGATTGACGAGAGGCAGATGTATGGTCCTGAGATCGTACAGCAGACGTCAGAGCAGATTGAGCTGATTCACAAGAGGTTAGTTGAGGCTCAGAGTCGGCAGAAGAGTTATGCTGATACTTGACGAAGAGACTTGGATTTTGAGGTTGGGGATGCAGTTTTCCTCAAGGTTTCTCCGACCAAGGGAGTGATCAGGTTTGGTAAGAGAGGCAAGTTAGCGCCAAGGTATATTGGTCCATATAGGATCATGGAGCGGATTGGCAAGACAGCATATAGATTGAAGCTTCCAGAGGAGTTGGCACAAGTGCATGATGTATTCCACGTGTCATTGTTGAGGAAGTATGTGCCAGATCAGAATCATCAGTTGGTAGAGATTCCTGAAGGATTACAGGTGAACTTGAGTTATAAGGAACAGCCTGTTGAGATCGTTGACCGTAGAGAGAAAGTTCTCAGGAGCAAGGTGATACCTATGGTCAAGGTGTTGTGGAGGAATCAACATTTCGAGGAGGCTACTTGGGAGCCAGAGGATCGCATGCAGAAGGATTTTCCTGAACTTTTTGTATGAGTGTATTTCTGTTATGTGATTGTTATTCTTTGAATGATAGTACTTTGATTTGAGTTGTATTTCTCTTATTTTGATTGAAGTGTCATATGCAATTGTTTGAACTATGTTTCCATTATGAGATGTTGATTTCTTTGTCGATATATTGTTTGGACTCATTAGTGGTAGTTCTGAGGACAGAACTCTTCTAAGGAGGGAGTGATGTAGAACCCCGTATTTTCAAATATTATTTTATATTTGAAAATGAATTTAAATTGATTTTTGGAGATTTAATGAATATTTTCAGAAAAATTTATCTTTTGTACACGTGCAAAACACGTGCAAATACTTTTATGAGAAGTTTGAAAATTTAGTTTTCTTTATGAAAAATCATTATTTAATATTTGAGATTTATTTAGTATTTTTCCAGATTTTTCTGAAATTAATTGGAACTATTTGCAATTTTGAGAAAAGAATGACCTTTTTGCAAAATTGACATTTTTAGGGGTTAAAGTGCAAAATGTATATTTTGGACGTTTTGAACAGTATTGATTGAGATTTAGAATGTATATTTTCTTTAAAATCCTAATTTAAATGAGTTTTGATGGAATTTCCAAGGATAGAACTATATATGTAAATTGTGTTTTGGAAAGGATTGTTTTGCAAAAGTGTGGGTAAAACCCTAATATTCAATCCCGGGTATTTAAAGGATTTTTCTCCAGCCGTCATTTCTAAAATACAGAATTTTTGGAGATTTGTTTGGTGGAGAAAGGAGTTTTTGGATCTAGCAAAGAGGAGGACTTTTTCGTGGAATTTTCTCAATTTAACGTGAGATATATAAAAATTGTTTTTGTTGTTTGATTCATGTGAGTGATATAAAAATTTGTTTTGTTGTATGATTTGATGTTATGAATGAAAGGAATTTGTCTTGTTGTTGATCTATGTGTGCAAGTATCATTGATGTATTGATTTGATGTTGTGAACGATATAGATCTTGTATTGTGGTGTGAATCATGTGAATAATTGTGGATGAAATAGTAGATCTTTATTATTAAAATTGTGTTGCTAAAAGCATGCTGAGATTTGAGTATGAACATCTGGACATTAGATTTATAAATCAAATTTTGATTTAGATTTGTGAAAGAAAGTTAGATCTTGTAAAACCCTAATCAAAGAATTTGTGATTTAGAACATGAGAACATGATTTTGATATATTTGAGGTTTGGAGTAATATAAATACACATATATGATGAGGATTTGTTGAGATTTATCATTTCTCCTGAATACGAACTATTTTCATAAACATTGAATCATTAGAAAGCTTCAGACTTGATTTTGTAATCAGACCTAATATTTTTGAAGTCTGTAGGCCGACAGTCGACTGGCCTACTGTGCAGTTGACTGGTACGAGCCTGACACTGCATTTTTAGAATCTTTGAAATAGTCGTTCTGGACAGTCGACCTAGCTCCTAGGCAGTCGACTGGTCCACTGAGAAATTTATTTTGTAAAATTATTAGTCCTTTCTGGACAGTCGACCTATGACTCCTTTAAGTCGACTCATATACTTAGAATATATTTTGAGAAATTATTGGAATTTACCTCGGGTAAGTCGAATGATCCCCTTTTAAGTCGACTGTTATATGACTTAGTTTATTTTTGTAAAACTTTGGATAATTGTCCTCTGGACAGTCAACTGACTACAGTATAAGTCGACTAGTACTGAAGGATCTTTTGTAACTTGAGTGTTCCTTGAGTGTTTGGTTCCCAGGCAATTCAATCTATTCTAAGATATTCAGTTGAGTATTTGATTTAAGACTTTTAGTTGAGCCACTTTGTTTAGTGGGACTTTGGTTTAGACTTTTTGAGTTTGAGTCTCTAGAGGTGTGTGACCCTAGTATACCGGTGTTGAGTTGTTTGTTGAGGCCCAGTGAGGCATTTCAGTTATCTAGTTTTGAATTTAGGCCGGTAGGGTATACCACTCTAGGAGATTCGTTAAGTAATTAAATAACCCAAAATGATAAGGACAGGCACTAGTGGTGATATGATGAACGGGAACATGAGTCAAGAACCTCAGTATGGCTTTCGGTGTGGGATTTAATCTCCGGAATTAGCACAGTAGATTATTAGTGGTGTGGGATATGTCTCCGGAATTATCACAGTCTTGTGGTGTGGGATAATCTCCAGAATTATCACGGTAACTACTTGTGGTGTGGGATTGATCTCCGGAATTATCGGAGTCGAGGTGAAGCACATGTGGTATTCGTGTGGTGACGTGTCAATGTTTCGGTGTAGGATGATCTCCGGAATTATTCAAGTGAAATATCTTGGGTGTGGGATCCATCTCCGGAATTATCGGGCATGAGATACTATCCATAGTTTATCTTTATCTCGTAGTAGTCATCGTGTAGGATTAGTTCATAACGCGGGGATTGAACCCTACGAAGTGAAGATAATAAGGGCTTGCACCGAACCTATGTAGAATGGAATGCATAGACTTCGACAAGTACGCATTAGAGAGTCTGCATATAGAAATTGTGTTTCCTTGACTTGGTTTTATGCATGTGGTCTTCTGTTTTTTTCTACACCCGACACTTAGTTTAGTTCCACTTGATGTTTTATGTTTACTGTCATTTCGTACTTTCCATATTTTTATTTAGTACCTGTTGTTTGAGAATTTATGAGGTATGATCTTTATGTTGTTTGTTTATTTTTATATCTCTCACACCATTTATGGCTAACCCCTTTAGTTTGGGGGTTAGGGATCATCTCTAGCCTCACATGTTGCAGGTTGTTGCTTAGTGATGGAGGTTTGGATGCTAGAGGCATATTTGAGATAAATTGATTCTTAAGTGATTTGTGTAAAATTGTAATAGCAGCTTTGAGATAAATTTGGGTTGTAAATAAAAGAAATTATGAGTTGAGTTGTTTTTGAATTCCGCTGTGTTTTGTAAAAGTTTGTTGAAATAAATGTTGAAAATTTTATTGGTGTTGGTTATGTTTAATATTGTATTGAAGTGGATCACTGGGAATGTGCCACGTATTTTCTAAGATATCTTATTAGAAATTCGGGGCGCTACACGCGACTGGTGTTACGGGGCTGTGGTGTCGTCGCTGTGGTCGAAGGTCAAGGACACAAGAGGCAGAGGGTGCACAGGGGTCGGCGACGACTACGTCGAGGTGTTGTTGCGGCGCTCAGGAGGAGCAGGACAACGGAAAGGGGAGCTGGGGAGACGATGAGGATGATAGGGAGAGGAGGCAACGACGAGCACCAGGACGGAGTTGGGTTTCGATAAGAGCAAAGGAAGAAGGAAAGGGAGAGGGGGGTTCACTGGCGGCTATAGAGATTAGGGTTAAACAGTATATGTTTAGGGTTAGGGTTAATTAGGTTTGGTTTTATATAGTAGGGTTTTGGGTTTTGGGTATTTGGGTAGATAACCCAATAGGAGAATGGGTACTGGATTTGGGTTATAAATCAATTAATATATTTAAATCCAATAGGGGAAAAATAAAAGAGCATTATAGGGGTTTATAAAACATACATATGCATGTACATTTAATCAAATAATGAATACGTATAAAAATAGAGTATGACTGGCTTAAGATAAAATAATAGTAATAATATTAACGATAAAAATAATGATACTGTAAATAACAAAACTAAAAAAAATAATACTGATAATAGTAATAATAATAATAATATATGTATATCAAAATACAAATTCGAGTTTAACAGATTTATTTAAAATAACCCAAACAATATATATTATAAATAGTCGATCAAATAGAAATATAAATTAACGTTAAAATATACAATTATTCGAAATAGATAAAATATACGAGAAATATTTATTTACAAAAATAGGGGTTACAATGTTTGTGGTGGTTTGTATTTGTAAGAAACCACTAAAGATAGCAAGGGCGTAAGAGAGGCGAAGGTATCCTCTTCACGGCTCTCTCCTTGATTGCGGTTTGTGGTGGGGGAGTAATTATAGCATGTTTGTGGGAGGATAGGAGGTGTAGACTGAGATTGGCGGTTATCAAAACTCTGCCTACGGGGCTTGGGCCCAAAGATGGGGCCCCCTCAGCGAGTAGACTGAGATCGACAGTTGTCAAAATTTGGCCTGCGGGGCTTGAGCCCAAAGATGGGGTCCCCCGGCGAGGTGAAGGCAGGCATCGGTGGGTGATAAAATCCTGCCAGACTAGTTTAGGTGGGTGTGCATGTGCCGTGGAGGCAGTGTTCGAAGCTAAACTGACGTACATACAATTTTGTTGGACCGAGCACATTTGTCGGCTCACCCACCTGGGTTGTTGGAGGGATCTGTTGTTTGTACGAGTTATGTTATTTCATGTATGTTATAATTTCTGTCTGTAGGTTGTAACTGGGCCCAGTACTCTGAGTTTGTTTCTTTAATTTCTTATTAATGAAACAGGGTGGCCATATTCCACCTTTTCTTTCAAAAAAAAAACCCAGCCATAGGAATACCTTAACTTTTGGCGAAACTTTAGACTTCCAGATGGTGTTTGCAAGCGAGTTTCTAATTCCCCCATCATTCAAGAAGTCATACATAAAACTGACTGAGAATAAGCCAATAGGACCTAACCTCCAATTTTCTCTCGTCCTCCTCTCCCCTATCCTGAATTTCCTTCTCCTCTAGCAACGATTTGAGCTTCATTAATTGCTCCTGCCCCTTGTAAGACAGGCTTCCTTTAAGTTCAAATCTCAGTCTTGTATTTCTCCAGAAGTCCGCCACGAGGGCATCATCCCTAGTAACAGAATTTGCCAGCTGAGGGAACAACGACTGTAGTGTGTTCTCCCTACACCATTTGTCTCCATTACCTAGCTTACACCTTGTGTTTGCATGGTATATATCCCCTACCTTAGAGATTCCCTTCCAAATGGATGAGACCTTTCCTTGCTTGCACATACCTCCAAATCTGACAATTTTCCTTCTTCGGTATCTCATGAACGAATTACTCCACCATGTCTTGCGCTGTTTATGCATTTTCCACCCCCATTTGGAAAGTAGTGCATTGTTCATGTCTCTTAGGTTGACTATTCCCAATCCACCGAACTCTTTCTTCTTACATACCTTATCCCACCTTATCAGATTAATTCCTTTGTTGCCGTCCCGATTTCCTCTCCACAGGAATCTGTGCCTACACCTATCAATTCTTTTGATAGCCCAATTGGGGATCTCATAGATAGACAACAGGTATGTAGGAAGACTACTAAGAATGGAATTGATGAGAGTAATTCTTCCACCCAGGAATAGATACTTTCCTTTCCATCCGGCCAATTTTTTCTCAATCTTTTCCACCAATGGGATCCAGTCTTTCTTCTTCAGTTTTTCCGATCTGATGGGCGTACCTAAGTATTTGAGAGGGTACTCTTTTATGTCGCACTCAAGCATTGTTGAGGCCATCTCAATGGAGCTCACATTGTTGTTGCCGAGTGCAGTCACGCTACTCTTGTGCAGATTAACCACCAGTCCAGACCAATATTCATAACATCGCAATAGGATACGCATAGCTATGATTTCTTCCACGTCCGCCATCCCAAATAATATAGTATCATCCGCATATTGTAGGATTGACAATGTGGCTGCAATTCCCTTAACTCTAACCCCCTTGTTAAGCCCTGCCTCTATTCATCTCTTATTCATTTAAGCCAGACCATCCGCAATAATTGCAAAGATAAGTGGCGAGAGCGGATCTCCTTGTCTCAAACCTCTCTGGCATTTTATTTCCCTTTCTATCGATCCGTTGACTAGGACGAAGGATTTGCCATTCCTAACACACATCTTCATCCAGAGCCTCCATTTTTCTCGGATGCCTTTAAGTTTAAGCGCCTCATCCACACAGTCCCATTCCACTGTGTCATAAGCTTTTTCAAAATCTAAAGGAGGAACCCCTCTATTTTTTCTTTATGTCCTCTGAAGACCATTTCGTGAGCTGAAGCGATGCTATCTAGGATATTTCTTCCCTTTACAAACCCGCTTTGCGACTCATCAACAATATCGTTTAGATTTGGGGATAATCTATTCGCCAAAACTTTCGTGATGATTTTAAAAGAGCCATTTAGCAAACTGATGGGTCTAAGATCTTTAACTGTAAGTTATATAAATATATATAGAGTTCTAAATAAATAACTTAAAATTTTAAAAAGGAATTTATATAACAACTAATTAAGTACGTAGATTTGATCAGCAGACCACTGAGTTATCATCTTTTAGGTATATATGAACATTTTTTGTTATTCTGTCTATGATTCATACTGATCGACGATCGTTATTACTGTCTTGATTCCATTAATTCAATCATGTAATTTTACAATATCTGATCATTTCACAAAATCTTTCCGTGCATGTGCGGGGCCAACTGCGTGATTAAGTTCGAGAATAGAGATGTGATATATCATCGTCATCATTAATTGTCATCTTCCCCGGAGAAGAAGTTGCTGTGTTGTTGTTTTTTTTATTGAGAAAAGGATGAAGATCGACCACTCTATCAAATATATATAAAAGGTACGTACCACAAGATGAATTTATCTCTCTTTCAGATGGATTTTAAAAGAGATTTGTTTTTAAAACGTTGGTAATATGGATTGGGTGAGAAACAAGTTAGACAAAATAAGGGATTCAGAGAATATAAGTGAATATATATATATATATATATAAATATTATTCCTCGTCCTAGTTTTATAAATATCAAATTGCGTGCTGATGTTGCATAAGACCCTGCCAAAACCAAAAGGATTATAACTAGTAGTTGTCATATGAAGTTTGGGATTGTTTCTTGCCGGCCTTAGTGGGTCATGGGATGATGGGACTGGCTTCAAGGGTATATAAATATACTATACACCTTTTGTCCTATCATCTTCGTCTTTATTTTTGCAATATTTTCGCGAGAGTTAAGGTTGTGGTTGCATGAACTTTAATTAGGTGGTGGGATAGATTTTTCATGCACATACATTTTATGGTATATATAACAAAACATAATGAACAATTATGACCGTCTACAAGTGACCCAGCAAGATCATTTTGTATAAGAGAATCACCTCAAACAAATATGATGCTCATTTCTTTTTATAGATAAGAGACATTTTGTTGGCATTTTTTTTTGAATTTTTTATAAACAAAATGAAGTACAAAATAAAATAAAATAGACTCGAGTCTGAATCTAGGAACCCCAAGCAGATCATCTTTTTCTTTAATTTTGAGTTTACCCATCGATCACAGTTCATGACTCTTTGGTTTCTTTCCTTTTGGTCCCGTTCAGTTTTACTAATTGTCCTGGATCTCTACTAGGACCGGCCCAACACCTATTGAGATCTAAAGCGAACTCCGAAATAAGGCATTTTAAAAGCTTATAATAATATCTTGTTAAAATTAATATATTTTTATTTAAATGTTATCTTTCGAGCTTTTTGAGATGCAAAATCATTTATTATATTATTGTAATCAGTTTCTGGCTTTTTGGTATGTGAGGAGGCCTTTATTATTATATTATTGTAATCAATTTCGGACTTTTTGGCATGTGAGGAGGCATATTTCGGACTTTTTTGGTATATGATGAGACCATTACTCTTTAGATAAATTTTTTTTTTGAGGCCTAAAGCCCTACCTTCGGTTGCTTTACCCTCGGGTCGGCTTTGAGATTCTCTACGGCTATTGATTTATGTCCATGCTTGTTTTTCTCCATGATGTTTATATTATATTGGCTGCTTTGGACGGACCTCAAAGTAACTCTTCAACTTATCTCTGACCTTTAATTTTATAATGAAGAGTTGGGGTTGTCATTTGTAGACATTCAACTATCTAATCTCAACCATTCTTTGTTAAGTGGGAGTTATATTAACCATTCATTTCCTCAATTATTGTTAGTTACCGTAATTGTAATACCCTGATTTTTCATTTAATGAAAAATTATTTATTTTGCACGTAGTGTGCACGTGCAATATTTTGGTTAATATTTTCATCAAGATGAGTAAAAATATTTTAATATGTGCTTTTAATTATTTTATACAAAAGCCTTATTTTAATTGGATGAAAAGCCTTTTTCTTTTAAAAGCCCAAAATGTAATTCATTTATTTTATTTTCAAATAATTATTTTGGCCCATAAAACTAAAGCCCATGAGTCAATTTTTTTTAAAATGCAACTTGTAATGTAGAATACAAACTAGAGTTTATTTTTATAAAATAAAATGTACAATTTTTGGGCCTAGTTGCATGCACGTGCACTACACGTACACGTGCAAAATGCACTCTCCCATGGCTTGTTGTGACTTTTGGAGGGAAACCCAAATTTTGAGTGGTGATCATGGTGTGGTGGTTACTTGGATGTGGGTAGTTATTGCAACTCCTACTTTCATCCTAGCCCTCCATCTTACAACCAACCAATTGATCCAAGCCCTCCATTTTCTTTGATTTTTGTATAAATACCCCCCCCCCCCCCCCCATGGCTAGTTATCCTTGTGCCTATTAATCTTTCCAAACCTATAGTCTAAATTGGATTATCTAGTAATATTTTTGTGAGTTAAAAGATTGAGGGTGTGTGGGCTTGTTCTTGCAACACCAAGAAGAAGGAGAGGCCGACTATTCTAAGGAGGGAGCTCTCGGTTTGGTGTGCTCGGGTTGGAGGCTTGTGCGCACGTGTACAAGGAGGAGAAGCATTTCGTTGCAAGGACATTCGTCTAGGAGATCACTAGTGTACTTTCTTCAACAAGGTGGGTAAATTTTCCCTATTTCTAAAGTAGGAATGCATGCTAGTTTAATTAGAAAGAACGAAGCATGAAAATGATTAAGAAGAGCACACTTTTGGGAAAAATAACTTCTTGAATGATTGAAATGTGGATATGCAAATTTATATGTGGCTCTATTATTTGAGTTGTATGTGAATTGATTATAATCATGGATTGATTGATAAAAACACATTTATTACTATCAAGAATTACACACAAAAGTTAGTAGTTTGATAATACTATTTCATGTGTTAAATAGATCTTTTGTGTTAATGTGGGCATGAATAATTTAAAATATGAGTTTGAATGTTGGGTAAATGATTAAAGACAGGGAATTAATGTGAAATTTGTTGATAAAAAGATTTGAATGCTAAATGCGAAGGAATGTCGAAAAGAGAAGAAATGTAGTATTATAATGTAGAATTTGAATTAGTTGTATGAAAATATGTTTTAATGTTACAAAAACTATTTTGCTCATATTGAGATGTAAATTATGTGAGGAGAAAATTTTATTGTGGTGATGATGATAAACAGATAAGAATCACATGGTTGTGTGGATAATGTACATATTGTAGTATGACAAAAATGATGTGTGTTTAGTGAAGAACAAAATAAAGAAATGATTTTTTAATTCGAAATTAACCCTATTCAGTCGGCCGAATGTATGTAACAGTTGGCTGTACTGAACACGAAAAGTTGTATAGTTGAACTACCCAGGACAGCCGACTGGTATGAATGACAGTCGACTCCCCTGTAAATGATAATTGAGATTTTGAACGCTGCGGAACAGCCGACTGGCCATGTGCAGCAGTCGACTCTTCCGAGCGATTATTGAAGAACTTTATTTGACTGAACAAGTCGACTGGATGAGCTCCAAGTCGACTGTTCAGAGTACTTTTGGTATATCAGAAATTCTATGATTTTGTTTATAATAAATCTTATGTTGATTATTGGTCATGACAGTAAATTCTATTTGTCTTTATGTGAATTTACATGAAGTGAATCATTTATTAGAATTTGTGAAAGTTGTATGAATGTGAAAGTTATGAACATGAAAAAGAAAATCTATTATGATTATGAAAAGTGAACTTATGGGCTAGTAACGCTCAATGTTGGAAATTGTGAATTTGAATTGAAACAAAAGAGTAGCTAAGTCTCCCCCGGCAATTGGAAAGAAATGAAATGAAAGACCAAGGTTGGTCGTGTTTGAATGAATGAATAAGTCCGGTTTAGTGGAGAGGCTAACTCTAGAGCTTTGATTTTGTTCATGATTCTAATAAAAACTAAGGATTAGTACATAGTGGAGACGTGATGAAAGTAGGAAAAAAACACGAGCATGAGGGCCATCGGATTGGCGGTGTGAGAGTGATCCACAGGCTGCCTGCTTGATGCGTCAAGACATGGCGTGGGCACTACTCCAGAATTATCGTCCCAGTGGCGACGCTTGTGGGGTATTTGGTGACTGCAAGAGGATCGTGTGCCATGAAGTGAGGCTGAATTACCACAAGCTGTCTTCACGATGCGTCGTGACATGACGTGGAATTTCCCTCCAGAATTTTCTGTACACGAGCTTGTACTCATAGATCATCTAAGATACCTACCGTATTTACAGTAGTAGATTAAGGCATGGCGAGGGATTGAACCCTACAAAGATGAAGAACGAATAAGAGGCTTGCCCTCGGACCTATGTAGTATGGGATGCACAGAATCCGAACAAGTACGCATTAGTGTCATCTAATATAAATAATTGCATTAAAGACTAAGTGCACAATCACAACACGACATCAATAGGGTAGTCCCTTTAGTTTGAAATGTGACAAGTTTGTGTTTGCTAAATATGGAAAATAAGTTATACTATTTCTGGCATAGAGAGGATGGCCGTGTATAATGATCGTCGGTTGAATAAACTGACGTACCCACAGTCTTATATGCAGGTAAATGACTTGATAAAGATTAAAGAGGAACAATTGCTTAAATATTACTCAATGTTGTTGTATATTTGTTTCATTGTTGTAAATTTTACTTCCGCTGTGCAATGTAAAATGTAATATTGATGTAAACTCTGACGTAAAGAGAAAAGTTTAAATTTCCTTGTAAAATTGTACTAAAGGGAGCGAAAAGATCCTGTAGAACATCTTGAATTCAGTGTATTTGGGATTCGGGGTGTTACAGTAATACCCTCAAAGTTCAAATTTATCTACGACATAATTATTTACAAAAGTGTCACTCATATAAATAAAAGTTTGTGTCACCAGGGATAATTTGTAAAAAGTATGAATATGTAATGAGTAAAGGGCTGTCTCATGTTTGAGACCAAATTACGTTTTATCATTTACTATATATATATATATATATATATATATATATATATATATATATATATATAAATAGAACGTGCATCGCGCGTGTAAATTACAAGTTTTGTTATTTTGATAGTTTGCTTCGGTTTAACATGTTAAGTCATTGGATTATTAGGATATATAAATAGGGGATAAATCAAGAAACCCCATAAACTTCCCCCTTTAAATCAAGAAAATCCCCAACGTTATTTTTCGCTAATTAAACCTTCTCTGCCGTTAAAATTCAAAAAATTTGTTAAGTGACCTTTGTGAAATAACTTTTTTACCCCTATCTATTCACTCAAACAAAATCTAGATAAAAAAATCATTGATTTACTTTCGTAGTTTGAAAAAATACGTATTTCAATATTCAAAACTTGAAAGTGCAGGAATTTAGTGAGCGGAAAATAACAATAAGAAATTTCTTGATTTAAAAGATAAATATTATTCGGAGTTTCTTAATTTTTCCCCATATAAATAACTGGTTATGTTTTCTATCAATAATCAAGAAATTTAGAAAGACAATTAAAGCCGACAAAGTGTACAATCTGCGCATGCTTGGACACCATAAGCATTCGTTTCGAACACAATGAGAAACTCAGCATCAATGCTACCAATAATCATGAACGCCTGTTGAGTAACTCTCTCTCTATTAGCTACTAGTAATATACACGTGTATCGCACGTATTAATTTTTTAAAAAATTAAAGTAAAAACTCTGATTTACACGTGCATTTACTTTCTCTTACTCTATCCTTTTGCTTTACGCAATTTGTTTAAAATTTTTAATTTCCGCACAATCACCCTATTCACCCCCGCTAGGGTGATTTACAGTGGTATCAGAGCGAGGAGCTTATTAAAGGCTAAAAAGCTTGAGCAAAATGTTCAATGGCCGAAATCCCTCATCCCAAAAACTTGTACTCGTTGGAGCCATTTATCTCCAATGGGACACGTCTAACATGCTCATCTTATTTTGATGGAAAATGCGATGATATTTGGAAAGTTCGTATGTCTCATTTTTTGCAGATGCTTGGAGCAGAAGTATGGAATGTAAGCATAAATAAAACAGATATTTCTATCAGTGACGAAAGAGGGCATTTACAAAAGCTAAACTAGCACTAAAAATCGCAAATTCCAAAGCTATGAAAGCACTCTATGCAGGCCTAAACAATGAAGAGTTGATGTGGTGTGGGTGAAATTGCAAGACGGCGTATGAAATTCGGAACAACATGCTAAAACAACATGAAGAAACTGCATCTGAGGTAAAAGAAAAAAATTAATTTATACTTTTATAAGTTTGATGTTTTTTGTATGTTGCTAGGAAAGAATGTAGATCAGATGCTTGTCCGCTTCTACATTATCACATATGAGCTTGAGAGCTTAGGTAAGGGGTTGGATGATGACTGAAAGGTCAGAAAACTCATAAGTTGTCTCACGCCTGAATGAGACGTAAAAACCGCCCTAATGAGCGAGACGCTTGAAGAAAAAAAGGTTTGAATATTACACTTTCCAAGAAAAATTGAAGACGTATGAGATGGAGATGACCAAAACCAAGAGATACTGGAAAAACATTGAGATTGAATCCAAAACTGAAGAAAAGACCATTGCCCTGAAAGCAGAGACTTTGCGATCATCAAAATCAGAGTCAGATCATGAAGAACCAGATGAAGATATCGCGCTATTGACCAAACAATTTCGTAAGTATCTCAAACTCAAAAAATATGGTAGTTCACTAGGAGGAAGAGAAAATGACAAAGATGACATATGTTACAAATGCAAGAAGCCGGAACATATTCGCGCAAACTGTCCCATTTCACGGGACAAAAATAAGGACTATTACCACTCCAATCTAGTATTGAGAAAGAAGGCATTGAAGGCAACATGACTAAATTCATATTCCAACGATGAAGAGCAAGACCACAACAACTTTGGATTCATGGCTCTTGGGAAATGGGAATGGTGAGGTGCAATCACCGCCCCAAGAAGAGGTAATCGAAGAACCCACCTATGATGATTTAGTTGACATATGTAATGGTTTAAAAGATTTTGCGAAGAATTTAAGTCGTGAATTAAGACAATATAAACAAATGTCAAATGAATCACATGACTCTTGCATTGCTAAAAATCAAAAGTTGAAAAATAAAAATTCTTTGATTATTGAAAAATTCGAGTTATTTAGAAAAGACCATAATGTGTTGATAGAGGAAAATGAGTATTTAAAACAACAAATTCAAGAATCCTTAGCAATACATGAGGAAAATCTTAGAGAAATTCATGAGAAATCTGTTTATATTGCTAAACTCACTGATGATTTAAATTAATGCAAAAGAAAATTTGATGAGGTAGTAGAAGGTTATAAAGAAGCTCTCGAACAAAATAGAATACTTGATGCTACCCCAAACACTCTTCGTTGGAACACTAAAGACGATAAGAAGACTAGGAAAAGGCTTTGCAATAGAATAATTGAGCTCGAAAAATTTTTTGAAAAATATGAAGGGCCCAGTTATCTTATTACAAAAAACTCTAGATCATATCATGATAATCGGGGTCTTGGTTTGGATGAGCCAATACAACATCAAAAGTCTAAGCAATCATGTCATACACATATGTATATTCATCAAAATAATTACAAATCAACACAAAACTATGCACATGTGTATATTCCAAGGCATAATCGTATCACATATCACTACGGCTGTAAATTAGGACATATTTCTTATAATTGTTCATTGAAAAGGAATACTAATTTCGTTTGGGTGAGAAAGAATGTAAATGCAGGAACAACGTCTAGTTGGAAACCTACAAACTTTCATGTAGGTGCATCTACGCCCTCAACTTAAAAGATCGTAGGTACCTTGCTGGTAGATGCTCAAAAGTTTCGATTGGTTACAAAACGAAATCTGCATCTCTATCAAGGGAAAAAGAGAAAGACAGTAGTTCTTCTGATGAGTACAACACTGGGTAAAATCTAAACTAACTTCGACTTACTTTTGCTTTATAAAAGACATATCTCTAAGTAAGACATCTAAAACATCACTTATCCATCTAAGAAATGCATGTACTTTGTTATTTTTAACTACAACACATGATAAAACTACTACAAATAATTCTCTTTGATATAGTATAATTTCATTTAAGATCAATTTTGAAAGGGGGAACACTGTTGTTTCAAAGAAAAAATGTTTTCATGTTATCTAAATGACATTAACCTTTTATTATGCATGGTTTTTGGTTGACTGCATTGTCAACTGCCCCTTCTTAAGTGGTTCGGTCGATCGACCGGTCGATCGTCCTATACTTAAGAAATTCTTCTCTTATATATCTGCTTGGTCGAAAGTGGACCGGTCGACCGTCCTCCTCTCTGCCAAATTTATCACAGTCAATTCTTCTCTTTCCTTATGTTGCAGTCGACCGTCTCCTTAAACTAGTCGACCGACCGTATCGGCTGATCAGATCTCAACATATTTTCTTTTTTCTATGACATGTAGGGACTACACCTCTAGTATAAATACCTCTTCTTCTTCCTCTCTCAGTCTCCATGAAATCCTAGCCTCATATCTTCCAAAACCCACCAAAAGTTTTCAAAAATCTCTTCGATCTCCCTTTAAGTTTTTGGGTGCTATCTCTTCCCTAGCTCTATGACTTCTCACAGTCCTTCTTCCTCTTACAGATCTAAGGGTAAGAAAGTTGTTACCTCTAAATCTTACTAGAGATGGAATTACTTTTAGAAATTCAAATTGTGCAGGTCTCTATTTCTCTACAGTTTTTTCTTATCTGGTTGTTGCTAACCAAGAAATAAACCTAGAAATCTTGGGTGGGCAATTTAACGCTATGGTTAGAATTATTCGTAATTTTGGGTGGGAGAATTATCTTTCTATACCTAGCACTACTCTGAATCCTTAACCCGCCAATTTTTTGCAAATCTTGAGGGCATCCAAGGTAATGATCTCACTTTCTCTTTAATTATTCTTGGAAAAAGGGTTAAAATTACTTTCGAATATCTTCGTAGGCGATATGAGTTGCCTGAAGGTTAATTTGATGCTTACCATCTTGGCTTCAACATAGTTGACTACAAACCCGGTTATGACAAAACAACTGTCAAGTCTATGATTGTCAAACCCAATTTTCTTCATGTTCCTTGTCCTGCTCCCACAAATTTCACCGATAGTGCCCGAGTTTTAAATAAAATCGCCAATGCTAATAGTTGGCCTAAAAAGAATGATAAGACCAAAATACGGGTGGAAAAATCATTCATAATTTTTCTTATCTTAGGCGAATACAAATTTTACCATGCCACATTCATTATTCGAACAATCAACTTTGCCACTACTAGTAATCGTGGTCTACCTTTTAGCTCCCTTAGCTATAATCTCGCTATTGATTCCCGCACTGATGTTGAAAATTTTTTCTTAGCAAGAACCCTATGCCAATCCTTCCTCAACAAATTGGTATTGACGTTCTATTTACCCAACGAGCTCGCCGTCGTCAAGCCCAACAAGATCGTCAAGCCGAACAATCCCAACAAGCTCCTTCCTCCTCTCGTTGCAAAAATGCTACTCCTTTTTCCACCTCATCCTCGTTCGTGACTCATGATCAATTCGCAGGCCATCTAATGCAAGTATACAATTACTATGTCAACACTATCGAGTACTTGCAAGGAAAAGAAGATTGGGAAATCCTTCCCCTCCTAATGAAGAGAACGACGAGGAAGACAATGGAGACGAAGATGATGATGGTGATGATGATGATGAGGAACAGAATATTCTACTAGTTAGGAATATGTATTTGATGATTGCAATGTGGAATAGTTTGCATTATGGATTAGTTCACACAATGTTGCTCTTGTACGGATTTTTCTTATGTAATCTTATTTATTAAGAAATCAAACGTCAGTACTTGCCATAATCATCATATCTTGTACTTATGTTTGTGTTGTACTTCTTATTCTGATCATTATATTCCCATTTGCATGCTTGGTCGATCGATCCCTCTTTGCTTTGTTTACATACTACCTGAAATATATCAATCTTATTGGTCAACTGGTCCCATCTCTGTTTTCGCACAATCGAACACACACCCTGTTTTGTTTTGCTTCGGTCGACCGTGCGGTCGACTATCCTGCCTTCTGTAACTTAGGTATGGCAAACGGGTCGGGTCAACCCGCGACCCACCCGCGACCCATCCGTTTAACCCGGCCCGCGAAATGCCGGTTTGGGTTCGGGTTTGGGTCAAACCCTTTAACAGAAACGGGTCAACCCGGGTCGTAAAATACGCTAATTTATCCCGATCAACCCGGCCCGATAACCTGGCTATTTGAATCAGACCCGCTCACGAACCCGCGGGTTGCGAACCGTTTGACCCGCGCGGATCGACCGTTTGACCCGCGGGTCCAACGGGTCACTCATCACACCCGAGAGCTTCAATGGCTATTGTAGCCATTTTTTTTTGTTTTTTTGTGTTTTTTTTGGTTATTTATTTATTTATTCCCTATAAATACCCCTAAAACCCAAACAAAAAATTCACACCTTACTCTCTTGCTCTCTCTACTATTATTACTCAATTCATTTTAATTTGTGAACAATTGAACAAACAAGGTAGCAAGACATATACACGATCAAACGAAAAATTCCGATCGTATCGAACTCAAAATTCAACTACGTCTTCAAGTCTTCAACTCTCCTCCAAGTGATCAAGTCTTCAACTCTCCTTCAATCTCTCTTCAAGTCTTCAATTCTGGACTTCTACTTTTACTTCTATTCTTATTATTATGGGTTTTTTTATATACGAGTATCCACGGTGAACGGTATCAAAATTTCATATCCCTCTTCTTCTATTTCTATTTTTTTGTAGTTATAATTTTTTGTATCATATTTGTTTGTTAGTTTTTTGATCTTCTCTTTCACAACCCTCCTATTTTCTAAATTTTTTTTGTAACTTATCGCGCCTACATTGTGTTTAATTATTTTACATACACTACTACATATCAACATGTCTAGATCACGCGGTAGCAGCCGTAGCCAAAGTGGACAAGATTCCACCGGCACTTCCCGTAGGCCTCCAATTGTCCCACAAAATGACCCCGCCGAAGACTACCCTGATCCTCCTTCCCAACAATGGGGTACACGCGATGAGTTTGTAGGAGACATAGAATTAGAAGAAGAACCACAACAACAAGCCACCGAAACAACACAACTGGCTACTAGTAAGAAAACTAGAGGGGAAAGTAGTGATTGGAACAAATTTTATGATTATATTCCGGACGAAAATGTAACGGGTGTAGGTTTAAAAGTGTGTAAAATATGTTCGAATCCATACAAATGGAAGAGGGGTGAGGGCACGGGTACTGTTACCGCTAAATCTGGTGTGGGGGCAAACAGATAGAATTTGTGGATTCTTAGGGATGCCGAATAGCCAAACCTGAAACCTTTCCACCGGAGTTTGACCGTTGACTCCCGCCGTTCACCGACAAAAAGTGCAATACACCGGGGTTGATCCCGGCGACGCACCCTCCGACACTCAAGTCAGTAATCAGAAAAGATTATGAGTGAGCTTTTACTGGCAAAAGATTGATTACCTCTTAATGGTGGTGGAGGAGGGGTATTTATAGTCGCCTTTGGGACCAGTTTAGGAATGAAATCTCTAATTCCCAGTGAAATGATAGAGTGAATCAGGGCCGTTGATTAAATATAATCAGAAACCCTAATTCTATCCAGTTGGACTGGGTTTCTTGCGGGTTGGGACCTGCACCCAGTTGAGGCGGATCCGTTCATGGGTTATTGGGCCTTTGTAGAAAAGACCCAGAACCCATCTCGGACCCGCTTGTAGGTGAAATTACAATTTTACCCCTAAGCTTTAAGATTCGTGCCCGATTTGGACGGTTCCGATTTACTCCTATTTTTAGCCATATCACGAGTCCCCCCACTCCCGAAGACTGAGTTTGGTCAGCCTTTGAGGAGTAGTTTTACTGTTTTAATGGCTTTCCGAGTTGTATCGGAGTCCAAATGAGGGGTATTGAATCTTTGTATGAGGTATTATGGTGATTCTTGAAGCTAGTTGCATGCTCAAGGTTGTTCTTGGGCTTTTCTGGACTTCTGATGACTTTTCTTAATTTTTATCTATTTTTCAGACCATTTATTTAATTTTGCGAAGCGGTGATTTATCGTTCGGAGGCCTTAATTAATTATTCTACGCAATAATTATTTACCCGGGGGTCCAAAAATATTTTTCCGAATTTATAATTATTTTTTAGAATTTTAAATTAATTTTCCTGAATTTTTAATCATTTTTTTCGCAATTTTTAAATAAATGAATCGATTTTAATAAATAAAAATTAATCTTTTATTCCGATTTATGGCGTGGCGCAATCTGGGCCTTTCATCAGCCTGCGACGCGAATTTTGGGGAGATCTAGTGACTGTGATTGCTTTGGAGGAGTGAATTCCTCCGTTCCGTGGCTTAGACGCTTCGGCGTCGTTGCCGACCCTCCCTCCCCCCCCCCCCCCCCCCCCCCCCCCGAACACATGCTATGACGGAGACCGAGGTCTGTGGGGGGTTCACCACCCTCTACCGAAGAGCGGAGACACCTCGGCCAGCCTACAGAGGCGAAGAGGGGGTTCGGCGTATCTTCGCCGAAGTCCGGAGCGATCTCTTCCATGTTTGAGGGTCGGTGCCAAGAGCGCTCGGCGAGGCGTGCCGAGGTCCAAGAGTGAGGATTTTTTCCTTGTTTGGGTGTCAGTGCCAAGAGCGTTCGGCGAGGCGTGCCGAGGTCCATTTTTTCCATGTAAGATGGTCGGTGGCAAGAGCGCTCGGCGAGGCATGCCGAGATCCAGGAGTGAGGATTTTTTCCTCGTTTGGGCGTCGGTGCCAAGAGCGCTCGTCAAGGCACGCCGAGGTCCATTTTTTCCATGTAAGATGGTCGGTGGCAAGAGCGCTCGGCGAGGCGTGCTGAGGTCCAGGAGTGAGGATTTTTTTCTCGTTTGGGCGTCGGTGCCAAGAGCGCTCGGCAAGGCACGCCGAGGTCTATTTTTTCCATGTAAGATAGTCGGTGTCAAGAGTGCTCGGTGAGGCGTGCCGAGGTCCAGGAGTGAGGATTTTTTCCTCGTTTGGGCGTTGGTGCCAAGAGCGCTCGGCAAGGCGCGCTGAGGTCCATTTTTTCCATGTAAGATGGTCGGTGGCAAGAGCGCTCGGCGAGGCGTGCCGAGGTCCAGGAGTGAGGATTTTTTTCTTGTTTGGGCGTTGGTGCCAAGAGCGCTCGGCAAGGCGTGTCGAGGTCCATTTTTTCCATGTAAGATTGTCAGTCTATGGGTTAGTGGAACAAGATCCAATAGGAGGTGGACTTGGTTTATGGGCTCAAAACGATCTAATAATTATAGAATTGGGCTCATACAAAATAATTTAAACAATTGGGCTTAAATTAAACAATTGGGCTCAGATTAATAAATAGTAAAATAAAATAAGGAGTTGGGATTATAAGAACAATTGGGTTTTATAAAATAGTTGTATAATATAATCAATTAAGAAATTAGTTACAAGATATTAAGAATTTAAAATACGGAGAAATACTTGAAAAAAATACATACTAACGGAAAAAGGGGTTACACTGTTTGTAATACTCGAAGAT
Source organism: Hemerocallis citrina (assembly GCA_017893485.1). NCBI lineage: Eukaryota > Viridiplantae > Streptophyta > Magnoliopsida > Asparagales > Asphodelaceae > Hemerocallis > Hemerocallis citrina. Next base: position 204,964,318 of record CM030366.1, on the reverse strand, counting down.
TATTTTAATATTACTTTCAACATAATGGGAAGCTACAGGGTCACACATTTAGAATCGATCAAAATTGGGATTTAAATTCATAAGATGAATTTAATTAGGGATCCAAGTAAGACTTGGACTCCTGACATTGGATGGACATTTAATTAGACTAAATGAGCCGATTAAAGTTCAAAGGCCCACACATGAATCTGACCTAGGTCAGATTGTGAGTCCAAGAACCTTATTACTCTCTTAGGGTTGGTTTTCTACACCTATATTCACTGTAGGAAACGGCGATGTTATATGAAAACTCTCTGTTGGACTTGGAGAATTTTTGAAGAATTTTTGAAAAAACTATGTTTTACTCTTTGTGAAATTTCATATAACCTCGCCGTTCTCAACAACGAGTCTAGTAGAAAGAACATCACATTTGGGAACGACGAGTCCTGTTTGAAAATTTTGAATTAAACTCGCCGTTGGGAATGCCGAGTTTGTATAAAAAAAAATAAAACTAGGCTCGCCGTTTTCAAAGGCCAGCATGAAATAACCAACCTTGCCGTTGGGAATGGCGAGTGTAGTTATTAGGTCTCTGAGCGCAATTAGTTCGACAACTGTTATCTGTTTTCAAATAGTTTTGAAAACGACATATCTATATAATAAAACACAAGACAATTTGGAAAAAAAGATATCAAGTGGTTCATCTTCAATTGAAACAAAATCAACGGTTTAGATTCACTCACCCAATATATTTTTCCCTCTAAAAAGTTTTGCCCCCAAAACCAAATTTGTATCCCCCAAAATTAAAAAAACTCATTACTTTATTACTATCTCTCTCTCATCTCTTCACTTTTTCATATTTCTCTCTTTCTCTCTCTTTCCCTCTCTCTCATTCTTTCTCTATTTATTTAGAAATTTAGATTTTCAGTTTTCAGGTTTGTAAATTTTTAGATTTTTTATAACTTTTTTATTGCTCATGTTACATTGAAAATATCAAATATCTCCATAATAGCTTCCACCATCAAAGTTCTAAGAAGTTAGATTTTACACTCCATTTATAATTATTTTTCATATGCTACTAAAAACATGAATTTTTATTTACCATTGCTTATTGTCATACTATTCAAACTTGAGATAAATAATTATTGTTTTACTGTTTTTCGTATTCTGTATGGGTCCGAATACGTGCCTACACGTGCCCTTGGGCAAATCTAGCACTGAAACAAAACTCGACAGCTTCATTTATCCTGTTTGTATGTGCAAGGCCCTTTTTATCCCAACGGCCTCAAAACCCTCACCTCCTCAAATCCTACCTCGTCGCCGTCGTCTTCTCTCTCTTCCTCGGAGGGCGTCGAAGTCGCTGTTCGTCTTCGACGAGTTCAACCAAACCAAGTTCAGTCAGTCAGGTATTCTTGACATATTTACTCATTTGCCATCCAGAGTAATCTAGGGTTTCATTTCACTGAATTAGGGAATCTTATCTAGGGTGTTTAGAGTTGGATGTTTGTTGAGGATTACGATCTCAATTATTTGATTGAGCATTGGAATTAAATGTGAGTCAAAATGAGTTCCAATTGGTGTGCCCATTCGATCTGAAAGTCTGTGAAACTTGATTATGACAGAAAATGTTCGTCCCTTCCCATTGTTAATTGATAGTTAGTTAGTTTTGATATTCAAGTACATTGACTGCCATATGCGTCACAGAGTAGGATCTTTGTGGCAATGAGGATTTGTATGGTGATATGTGGAAATATTAGTGACAACAAGATTTGGACATGCAATACAGAGAAAACATCTTACACTAGTTAACATATTTGATGTTCAAATGGTGGAAATTATAGTGACAGAATCCCGTAAGAAGGTATAGTTGTCGTTTGATCCTTGGAAGCCATGTTTGTTGAAATGCCTGTTATCCTATCACACGGTCTTTAATTTGTCGAAAGCATCAAAGTTGAAAGAGAAACAAGATAAAATAACATGGTCTCAAAATAATGAGTTAGTTCTTTATAACATAGTCATGACTTGGTAGTAATTGATTATACTTCTGTAGAATAAAGGGAACACATGTAGACATGGTTTTTTTTCTATAATAGAGATAGTAGGCTATGTATGTGCTCACATGCTAACAAAGCTAGGAAGCATTATCCAATATGAATTCAGAATATCAAAGTTTGTTAAGGTAATATTACTTTACTACTTAAAGGCAATTCAGTTGATTAGTAGGCAACTAATCAGATTTGGAGCCTATCCATTGTTCACACTTCACACCTATCCATTGTTCACACTTCACACCAAGGTCTTCTGAACAAAGGATATGCCAAAAATTCAACTATTCAAGTAGAATATGTGGGTTGTGATTCTTGTGAATGCCTCTAGCTATAAAGATAAATAAAACGGCACATTATGGAATGTTTGGGCTCGCTGAAATACTTAAATTAGGCTCATTAGAGCATAGGTATTAAATGTAAATGCCACCTTAGGCTTGAAACACTCGAAAAACACATGGTTAGATTGTTGAGTGTCAATATTAGCTAGAACATAACAAGATTATATTATCTAGTATTGAGATAGACCCCCATACCCTTGAAAATTTCCTTGTACGTGCATGGATATATTTATGGTGGGAAAGCATAGAAGTTAGATTCACCGCGTCTCTTGAATGTTTCCCCTTGTATTTATATGTTTAGATTTGATCGACTCTTCAAGTCTCATTTGCCTCTAAGTATTAATAATGAATTTTCGTGCCTCATGTTTATGGTGAGGCCAATTATTTATGGCAATAAAGCAAATGCAGAAGGGAAAAGATAAAAGTAAATGAGCACGAATCAATGACCTTTACTTGATCCTTCAAGTAATCCACCTCATAACCAACTGACTTTGTAGTCGGTGCACGAAAATTTTAAGTTATGGTGACTTGTGAGATTATCTACATTCTAATGCACTCCACAATAATTTATCTTATTAATAACTACTTATGCTAAAGTCTGCGGAAAGAGTAGTGCTAATTGTACTTCTTCTTTGTACTACGTTGGTGCTAGTATACATTTCTAGGCATTAGTCGGTGACTCTCACAAGCAATGAATGTAAAAGTGTTTTACATGTGCTCCACCTTTAGTACCAAAGTGGCAGAGAACTAGTAGTACACTTAGCATCTTTCTTAATGAATGAATGGAACCTGCTTTGTGACATCTCATGTGACATCAGAAAAGATAAAGGTAGAAAGCATCGTTTATACTTTCGTTGCTTTTCCTGCAAAAAAAGTCATATACCGAATTCGGCTTAGAAAATCACATGCCAAGAAGGCAGTCAAAGCCTTTGAAGTACCTCAAAATCCGTGCCCTCTTTGCAGGGATCCTGAAGGCTACTGTCTTTTGCCATATTATATATAATACTGCCCATTAAAGCCATTATAGCAGCCATCTTAACGTTTTGGACAAGCTACTGATATTAATATTTTAAACGTTATTGGTCTATTTTGGTCATTATATCACCAAATATTTGATATCTACCCTAATCAATATCGGGCATTATAGTAGAAAAAAAACACCATAGACCTTTTGGGTTAGTGTTCAGACACAAACCCAATTGGCCTAACCCATCGTATAAAAAGGGAGAAATAGGTCAAAAAAGTCAACTTAAGAACCTTGGCTTCTCTCACCCTTATTGCTTCCTTTTCGAAAAATTCACTGTACCATTGCTCATCACTTTTTTATTTATTGTGCACGTGAAGAGGAGATGTGGACCTACGAGATTTTATTTCTTGAACATTTAAAGAAGATATTCACTTGTAATCTCTAATTATAATGGACGACTGTAGTGTAGATTAGAGAGAGATGAAAAATGCTAAAACTGACTATGATGGAGATAAGACAAAGAATGCATCATATTCATTTAGATTTCTAGGATTCTCTCGTACCAAATTACAAATTTATTTTTATGTTCACTATGCCCCTTCTTTATTAGGGTAATCTCTTCCATGGGTCTTTATGAAAAGAGAACAATAAACTAACATCTCCCTCATTAGTAGATAATGAACTAAAATATTATTTTAAAGGAGCATGAACATCTTGCTTCTATGGAGTGGACTGAGACCTTTCAACTTGTATTCAAGTTTTCTCTCGAAAAAGTCCGTCTCTTCAAATCCCTAGTATGCATGTCTTTCTTTTATGTATGAGATTTCATGTAGGCAATTATATTTTGGTTATTTATTATTATTTGCATTAGGTTGTTTGTTTTTGTTATATATATTGTGTAATGGTCATCTAAATCACATGTAGGATATATTTATTCTTTCATTATGTTAACCCAATATTTTTAAAATATTGTTGATTTATCACCGATATCTTAATCCGATATGAAAATTTGTTCTCCGATATGATACCAATATTTGATATTTAAAACATTGCTGTTTGGGCATATGATTTTTTTCCCTTTCCAGTTGTGTTTTGTGATTATTTGAACGAAGGTGAGATTGATTGTGGAGCCACATCCTTCATTTCTCAAAACATAGATTGAGTAAGCAACACAATATGGGCGACATTGAGAAGAGGAGCGTGGTGGGCCTTCAATCAAGATGGTCTCTTAGCGGAATGACTGCCCTCGTCACCGGTGGTACCAGAGGAATCGGGTCTAATCTCAACTCCCCCCTATTTCTCTTGTTGCTTCATTTCTTCATTTTCTTTTTCTTGGAATCAATTTTTAAAACGTATTTGTTTTTTTTTTTTGGGGGGGAATGAAAATATATAGGTATGCTGTGGTGGAGGAACTTGCTGGGCTTGGAGCATCAATTCACACGTGCTCGCGGAAGGAGGAGGAGCTTGACCAGTGCTTGAACAAGTGGAAAGAGTTAGGGTTTCGAGTCACCGGTTCGGTTTGTGACCTATCTGTCCGGGAGCAACGGGAGGAACTTTTGAAAAAGGTTTCTTCTGTTTTTGATGGGAAGCTTAACATTCTGGTGAGGTTCGGTTTTTTTATATTAGTTGGATGAGTCAGCGCTAGTCTCTTTTCTAGTCTTTTTTCTATACTTTCCCAGTGCCTCAACTGGGCATAAATGGATACTAAGGTTTCTTGATTCCAAGTATGAATGTCTTATAGGTATCTTCAGTGGGTTAAAGCCTTTATGACAGCCAATGAGATTGGATATCATTGTCCTTGTGGTCAACCTAATTAGCTGTAAGCTTTCTTTTGGAACACTGGCACCAAAGTGATGCTACACGTACAACTAATTAGATGCTTTCAAAGCCTATTGTGGTTAATCAGTCCTCTTTCCCGTAATTACACCATTAGTTCGCTTGCATCTCTTTTCACCTCGGCGAAATGTTGGCACTGTTTCCGTCTCACATACCTAAGGAGTTAACATTTCTTCCAATGTCAGTTTTGTTAGAAATCTGACCACAGATGCTCTGTCCCACCAAACTTAAACAAAATGTCTTAGCTATTCTTAGCTTGATAGCGAGGAATCTCTTTGCTATTACTTAAACTAGCATTGAATGTATGCTTGGTCAAACTAATGTACATAACTGAGAATAATTCTTGAAGACTACTGATGGATATTACAATAGGTTGACATTGGTAGTTATAATTATGTGAACCTCATAAACCCCATGACTACTTCAATTATTAGGTCTTGTTTTTTATTTTCAGTGTGGCAGTAATCTCATCTGCTTTTCTAATGCTAACAACAATTATTGTAGAAGCAAGTTTGCAATAGTTAATGTTAAAGAATAAATTAATATAATTGTTCTACAAATAAAAAAAAGGATAACTGATTATATACTCTGAAATAGTAAAATGAGACTCTTTTACTAAGTTATAAAGAAACTATCGAATATTAGTATCTAATCGACTCTATCCAGAAACACTCACATTGTATATTAAACGTCTTACTCAATTCAAAGTTTCTAACTAAAATATAAGAATCCTAATGGCTCCTGAAAGTGGTAAACCTGGTCATATATATTGAGTTGTTTCTTTCTGCTCCAATTGGTACAGAGCGATATAAATGCATTGATCCTTCAATACGAGGAAGAAAATCTTGACAAGAGCATAGAAGGCGGGAGCTGTGAGACAATGGTACTTGTGCATCCATTTGCAACCGTGCCGAGACCCTAATGTGGAAACATATACATCTTTGACAATCTCTCTAGAGATGAATACAATACAAAACATAATTCATGCAAGTATTCATTCAACCTTATTGTAGCACACTCCTGAAAAATCCTCACATCCCCAAACAAATGTCTTTACTTTCACATCTGAGACTCCAGTATAGTGACAAAAGGTAAATTAGGATTGAGGAGTGGGTTAATATACTGGAAGCAGAAATTGCATATGTGGTTTTTATATGAGTAAGGTAATATGCAAAAGATTTACTGGAGTTGGCTGAGAAAAATGTGGTAGCGTTAGTATGAACTCACATAAGGTGGTGCAAACGGTGGCACGGGTGCTGGAAGGTATCATGATAACGAATCAGGCTTGTAGAACTTCGAGGCATGGAAACGAATATATATTGTAGTGATACTGATCTTTCTGGAGGACTGAAAGTGAGGCCCAAGACAGGTGGAGATTAGAGAACTTATAGGTTCTACAGTTAGGGACTCAGAGGCATCAGTAATCCGAGATAGCGTCATGTTCTACCTTCTAAGGCGCAAATATTAATTGTAGGTCGGAATCTGTAAAATCATGTCTATAAGAACGAAGACTGACTTTGATCATGATGTTTTAAGAGAAACAAATTCCGTGGCCGTTGGGGTACAGTGTGATAAAATATGCATATCTCATGGTAGCAACTAATTGACTCATAAAGCGAAAAGAGGATGCCATCATGAATAGAGGAAGATGTTGGTAGAGCAACATAAGTAGGGTTGAGCAAATACCTGATAAAACCGCTACACCGAACTATACCGACCCAAACCGACAGTGGCGGATCCAGGAATTTAGTTCAGTGGGGTCCTTATACAAAAATAAATACGATAACAATTAAGAATTTAGTTCACTGGGTTCCTATAATGCTTATATAAAAAAAATTACACTGTAGCTTTTTTTCAGTGGGGTCTTCAGTCGGGTCCTTATACAAAAATAAATACGATAACAATTAAGAATTTAGTTCACTGGGTTCCTATAATGCTTATATAAAAAAAAATTACACTGTAGCTTTTTTTCAATGGGGTCCGTGCCCCCCCCTGAACATAAGCTACATCCGCCCCTGCAAACCGACCACAACAGTTCGGGTCCACAGTGTAACGGGTCAGATCTCGGTTGAGAATATTCTTAAAATAACGGTTCGGTTCGGGTCAGTTCCCGTTTTTTAAGAATTTAGTTCGTGTTGGGTTGGTTAAACCAACCAACAACCACTCATGTATTTGGACACGCCCACACGCACTAGTTTAAATCCGCAATCCGCAATCCTCAACCTTATGAACAACATCATGAACGGGTTTGCAACTAAAGATCCAAATCCCAATAATAAAAACATAGAGAAGGGTGAAAAGGTGAAGATGAAGAAACAAAAGAATGAAATTTAGAGAAGTGATAATGAAAGGTAGCGTTTAAGAAAGACAGTGAGAGAGATATAGCGATAAACTAGAACATTAGAATGAGATGCAAATGGAGAGAGTATGTTAGATTCTTAATAAAAATGTAATGTCCCTATTAGAGAATAAGTATAATAAGTAAGTAATATAAGAGAGATGAGAGAATGATATTTTTACTTTTTTAGTAAGTAATATTGTTGAGGGATGTAACTTGGGGATTAAGTTACCTTGAGGAATAAGTATTATAAGCCTATATTTATGAGGTCTTGTATTTAGTTATAATTATTCAGTAAAGTATTGTAAGCCTATATATATGAGGCCTTTGTAAGCCTATATATATATATATGAGGAGAAGGTTCTTGCAAAGGAAAAATAACAGAAAAAAGAGTTTTCCCATTTAATGCAGAAGATAGCATGCTGTTAATCAAATAACAAGTATTCAAAACGGCATCACCTCAATACTTTTTAGGAACTTGTTTATGATTCATCATTATTCTTGCAACCTCCAACATATGTTAGTTTTTGCGTTTAACAACATTGTTCTGTTGAGGGGGTGTAAGGACTAGATGATTCATGAACAATTTCCTATTCAGCCAAGAATTTAACAAAATTAGCGGAAAAATATTCTTTTGCATTAACACTTCGCAAGACTTTCATGGGCATATGTTAAATTGTGTTTTTTACTTTATCACATTAATCACGGAAAATAATAAATATTCTAGAACGAGATTTCATTAAATATACTTTAGTAAGCCTTCAATGATCATCCTCAAATGTAACAAAATATCGAAAATTTTCATTAAAGTTTCAAGTTTCAACTGGGCAAGACCTGCAAATATCCGAATGAATTAAAGCAAATAAACTATCAGATCTATTCTCAACTTTAAGTAGGAATGTGGCATGGTGATGCTTACCCTATTGACATTACTCATACTAATTTGGGAACAAAAGATAACTCAGACTTCAAAATTTTTGAATTTTGCAGAGATAGATGCCCTAGGTGACAGTGTAAGTCGAGAAGCTCTAAATCACTAACACATGCAACCGGCCAAAAATGCTATCTAACAGATACAGCCCCCCCGATTCCTGACCTTTGACAATTGTTTGATTCGTTCCAAGTTCCTAAAAACACAGCGATCGGGAAAAAAGGACATAACAATTTAGACTCTTTGTTAATTTGCTAACAGAAACCAAATAAGTAATATCAGAGATAAGTTTAATTAGTTAGTAATATCAGAGATATTAGAGAACGATATTATTAGTAAGTAATATTGTCGAGGGATGTCACTTGCGGATTAAGTTAGCATGGGGAATAAATATTGTAAGTCTATATATATGAGGCATTGTCTTCAGTTATAATTATTCAATGAAGTATTTATTTCTCTCAAACTCTCATTATCAGTCCCTTATTTTAACAAGCCAACCTAGGATGCTAGTATTTTCTAGAATATTTGGGTTTTGGAATTTATTAACATTCTCCAAAAATGGTACTGTTAATAATCCTGTTGATACTGCAACCATTAAAAAAACACCCAATAACTTATTGGGTACTGTGCAGAGTACTTGAAATACGGAAAAGAAATACCAGTCGGGTAATATCTCTAAAGGAGTTGCAAATGGATCCGCTGGTTCGCCAACCATTGATGGTTCTAGACTGCTAAGCCTACATTACATGTAATAGTACCTTGCAGACATGAGATAACAAATCAAGTCTTTCCCTAAGATTTCAAATAGCTGTCCCGAATCCAAGTTTATTATGTTTTGCTTCTTCCTCGGAGAAAGACAATCAAACAATTTTCAATCATAGTCCTTGCGGATCGGATTATCCGTATAAGATCAAAAAAGAAACTCCGGACATTTGCTATTTTTCCCTTTGAATGATATCTCAATTCCAGCTACGATTTCATTAGCTGTCTTACAACTAGAATCCTTTTTTCCGATCCGGGACGGAATTAGAATGTATTAATATCGATTCATACAGAAGAAAATGTTCTCTATTGATTTTAAACATTGTACCTATGAAGAGGGAAAAATCGAAGATTTCACCTAGTACTTTTGATCGAAAAATCATTCTGATTTCTTTCCTTTGCTCGATGAGAAAAATGGGTCAGATTTTACAGGATCAACAAACCTATGGGACTTAAGGAATGATGGAGGGGAATAAAAAGAAAAGAGATGGAAAGAAAGTCGAAATGAAATTGAAATTAAAGAAAAGAAAAAAAAAACAAAACCAAAGTAGAAAATAGAAGAACCCAGATTCCAATTGAATTTGCTAAAATTTGTCCCTTTTTCATGCACTTACCTTGCCAAAGCTGAGGTTTTTTATGCATACAAGTATTTTTGTTGGAACGTTGATACTTAACTAATGCAATACTTAGTGTCCCCATTACTTGAGAAAATGATCTTGCGAGTATCGGTATAAATGATCTTTCTTTCGCGTTCAGCGATAACGGAAACCCCTGAATCTAGAGCCGTTGGGCATTCCAACTGATGAGGACATCAGTTCTGTTTTGTTTTATTTTCAGATTTTGTCATATGTAATAGTTTTGCAATTTGCACCCTTTATTTTATGCTTTAGAATATTTTGAAGATTTGTATGGAGATTTGTTTTGAGCCTATATATAGGCCTTGAGAATAATGAGAAAATATGCTATTCTTGATGAAAAAAATATTGTGATTGAGTTTTGCTCTTCATTAATCTTTTTGTGTGAGACATTGAGATGCAATTTTAGGGTTTGTGATAAGCTCTAAAACTACACCCAAAATTCTCAAATTAAATCCTAATCTCCTTCTCTACTCCATATCATCCACCAACTCCCCACTGCCTCTTCATCTTCTCCTTCCCTTCTTCACCCTCACCCCCGAACCCATTGCCAGCACCATCTCCTCCCTCACCCCGAAGCACTTCGTCGACCTCCATCTCCGACCATCGCCTCGATCGCCCGAACCCACTTCAGATCAAAACCCTAATCTCCGTCGCCTTTCGATCCCGCACCTCACCCTTGCCGTCGTCGAAAATGCCGCCAGCGCCGCCACTGCTACCACCCAATACCGGCCACCTCTTATTTTTAAGTTGTCGTCGTCGACTCTCACGCCGTCGTCGACCCCTATCGGCGCAGCCACTGTCGCTGGTGCCACCGCCAGCCACCGGTGTACCCGTCGCTAGCTGCAACTGTCATATACCTCCATCCTCCTTGCTACACAACCATCCCGAGTGCCGCCGTCAGATCCGTTTCCGTGCCATCACGACTTGTTCATCGACATCATTAAACTCTTTCCACTTCTCCGTTATTTGTGATACTGCTTTATCGTCTCTAGGATATTATCTAAATTTACTGTCGTCCACAAATATTGAGCATGTGTGCTTCTATCTGCTAGTTAGAGTACGAATCTTTATTGAATAGTTTACTTGCTAATCACAATTATGTATAATTATTCATTGTTAGGATTGAATCTTTAATTGGGCTTGTTAATCTATTTCATATCTTGAAAATTCATCAAACCAATTAATAGTTTAATTTCGGACTTGATCTGCATTACATGTTGGTAAACTTAATCTTTTAAAATTCTTGGAATTTCTTTATTTAGGGTTAAGTTTACATCACCAACCTAGTTCCAACAATGCACTTCTCGGACCGAGAAATAGGAGCTGTTTGACGCTGCATATAAGAACTCATTAAAGTCCGATTCGCATCATTATGCTCGATAAAAGGACTGAGGGAAGCTCCAATAGAAAAATATTGAAAAGCAAAAATACTTCGAAAACGAATTTGTTCCCATGCAATAGTCAATCTTAACGTAGATAGCAAAAACCTCGCAACAAACTATTGCCCAAATGCAAGAAATCCTTCCATCTATGGTCAACGTGAACGACCCCGGAGCATCACTTTTATCAAATCTAGTAATTAGCTGTTGTCAGTTACACGAGTTGGTCATGTGCTCCCTTTTTTACCGGTTTTAACTAAAGTACCCTTATTTGGTGAAAGGGATAGGAAGGGGGAGAGGGAGGGGGAGGAGTAAGGAGCGGAGCTTAGGGTTAGGATAGGATTGAAGAAGAGATGGATGCGAAGGATATTAGAGAGAGAGGTAGAGATAGGTAGAGGAGGGGGGTGATGAGGAGGAGGAAGAGGCAGCGGGAGTAGGAGAAAGGGGCTGGAGGAATTTTGGGTTAGGGTTGAAGAAGATAAAGGAGGTAAAGGGTATTATTGAAAAGGGAGAGGAGTGTGGTCATGAGGAGGAGGATGGGAGTGAAGGAATTTTGGGTTGGGGTTAGAGTTGGAGAAGAGAGACAGGCAAAGGACTTCAAAGAGGGAGAGGAGGAAGGCGATGGGAGAGGATGAGGAGGATAGGGGTGGGAGAAGTTTGGGCTAGGGTTAAGGTTGGGTTGAAGAATAGAAGAAGAATATTAGGGTGTACTAGGGATACTTGGTTGAAAACGGGCCATGTTGATGGCACATGTGTCATCAACGGCAACTGATTAACGGGATTAAAAAAAATTGAAACTACAAGCGGTTTCTTGTGTTGAATCAAAAATGGAGAGGGTTTCATGCATTTGACCAATAGTCCGTGCACCTTTTTCGATATTTACCGTTATCCTTAATTATGCAGCTTTTTGTGTTTTTAATAATTAAAACTGAAGTTACGGGACTATTTCTCCAGATAAACAATGTTGGAACAAATATAAGGAAGCCGACTAATGATTTTACCTCAGAGGAATTCTCGTTCCTTATGGCCACCAACTTTGAATCTGCCTTCCATATGTGTCAGCTTGCCCATCCACTCCTAAAAGCATCAGGACGGGGCAATGTTGTATTTGTATCCTCCGTTGCAGGGGTGGTTGCAATCAATTCTGGCTCAATCTATGCAGCATCTAAAGGTGAGGATCTTTATCCAAATTTTGTTTAACCAAGTTAGCACTCAATTTAAAACTTACCTCTTCTCTATTTGTATGCCAGGAGCAGTGAATCAATTAACAAAAAATTTGGCCTGTGAGTGGGCAAAGGACAACATTCGAGTAAATTCTGTTTCACCATGGTACATCAAGACTTCACTTACTGATGGCGTAAGTTTCACTATTCAGTATTAGAATAGTTCGTCTACTTTTCTGTTGCACGAACACTTCGATAATGGAGTCATACCAGTGCCTGATGTCTCAAAATTTGACACTTCACGGATGCTCTGAGACACTTGTCCAACACTTCTCACGCCTCCTAAATTTTGTGTTTTTATCTTATTTTTTAAACACATGTTATCCACTTCTTGAACACTTTTTTGAGCATATAATCAGCACTCATTCAGCAGTTTTCAAGCCCCTTTTCTCATTTCTTATACTAGTATTTTTCACGTGCAATGCACGTTTTGATAAGAGTTGGAGGATTTTCACGTGCGATATGTGTTCAGAAATAGTTTTGGAGTTGGATGTGTGTTGCACGTAATTGGGAAAAATATTTTGAAGAAAAAGCTATGATTTGTACATGCAATGCACGTGTTTATAAGTAGAATTTGAGTTGTATGTGCACCATATGTGTATGTTTGGTGTTAAAAAATAATGAAAATTTATTTTGCACGTGCGTTGCACTTTTTAAATAGGTGAAATTTTGTTTGTTTGTTAGTTTTTGTTGTAATTAATGGGAGAGTTTGAGTTGCACGTACAACGCACGAGTTTGTATGTTGACAAATTACAACTCCAACTCTCCCATTATAAATAGAGATGAGTGAATTCTTAATACTTTTGTTTATTATGTAGTATGGGGCGATTATGTAATTTTGTACTGGTGATGGAAGTATTACTACTTTTAAATGGACTCTAGATCTCGTATTTTGGTTGTGGCTAAAAGTTATATTTTTAAATGTTACTTGGATTAAAATTTTATGTATAGTTTTAGTATAATGTTTCATTGTATAATATCATATACCAAAAAACACTCTTAACAATTTATTAGGCCCTGTTTGGATACAAATGTAGGATACATACAGATAATTTTTAAGTGAAGGTAGAGTAATGCAACCTATAAGTTGCATACATGTACATCCATTTTGGCTTTAAAAAAATATTGGTTGGATTGGAGTTTAGATACCTATCATAATCTACATTTTTTCTTAACTTTGAGATAAAAAAGATGGAGATAGCATGATCCAAAATATAATCCAAATGGACCAAAGTTTAGATACATGTAGACATGTAGATAAGTCATCTCCACTGACCTCCGTATCTAAACAGGGCCTTAACTCTTTTTACTATAAAATTCAACTAGCACAATTATTGTTTGATGTTTCTCTTATACCTCAAAATTATACTATATTAACTCTAGTGTATAAACTGTGATTTGGCGATACATTTCTACTATTTGCTTGCAAATAGTTTATATATTCCATGCACTTCGTTAAATGCTCAATTTTTTTTAATCTACATATGGATAATTTGAAGCACAAACTATACATGGAACTACGTCAGAAATCACTCAAGAAGTCCTACTGAAATTGCTTTAATATAAAGGAAAGATAAAAGTACCTATGAATATTACCTATGAAAAAAATATGAATTGAAGGTACAACCGGAAGAATAATTGGGCATTAATTTAAAAAATGGGTGTAAAGCCAATTATTTATTCAGTTTTGGGGGATTATAAACTTTATGTTCAATTGAGATTTTTTTTACTCCGAAAGAACTCCCTTTTACCGATAGGTGAATTACAACTCATGATCAAACGTAACTATCACCTAGAAGTGGAGGTGTTTGCTCGTCTCTTCACTGTGTCCCTGTCTGTGCACAACTGGATGCTGGTCTTCTGTGACTCACAAAATTTTCAAAAATGCTGATTCTTGTTATTTCTTTGTTATTCTTCAGCTCCTTGCAAACAAGGAATTTGAGCAAAGGATAGTTTCTCGGACCCCGCTTAGAAGAATTGGAGAACCAGAAGAAGTTTCGTGTCTGGTGGCATTCCTTTGCCTTCCTGCTGCTTCTTACATCACGGGACAGATAGTTTCTGTTGATGGAGGAATGACTGTCAATGGTTTCTACCCATCAGAGGATTAGAGTACAATTGCTATTTCTGTCCTACGGAAAACTATATACAACATAATTACATATTTCATCTCCAGCTTGAAATTCGGTGTAGTGATGTAATTACTGGTTCCTATATGCAGTGCTAGTTCCTACTTTTCCGTATAAGCTACAAACTATATATGAATAATAAAGCTGTTCAAGACGTTATATATATGATTGGTCATTCAGTGCCTTCAGGTTTTCTTTTTTGATTTTCCTTTCCTTTTATTATTTTCCTTGTGACTATTATTTTTAGCTGTTGATTTGGGCAAAGGAGATCATTATGTCGAGTAGTAAGGAAAATTCTCACATCCAAAATTTTTGATACAGTTATTTATGATGTGTGCATGTTGATTACTTCATTAGGTGGATTACGATCCCTATTTAGGTTGAATAGAGCAGAGGATCAATTGATGTATTACCGAATTATCTTTCTAATAGCTAGATAGACTAATACTGGATTTGCACAATTGGGGTTAGAGGTTGTGTTGCCGCTGTTGTCGATTGTTGGGAGTATTCCTTCAGGATTACATTTTACGACAGGATTTTGTTTCTGAAGGCATTCTCTTGCCTTATGTTGCTGTGTCTATTCTTCATAATGTCATCATTTTGTAATGATGATAGCAAATAAAGATGGAAAGCATGTGCGTTAAACATTGTCACGCATCCACATTCCAGTTTTGTTGATTGTACTAAAAGCATGCATTTAGTATTTTGTTAACAACATTGTATAATCTGTTGACTTGACTAGATGTCGCAAACTGGAGTTTTGCTGAGATGGATACACCATGTGAGCTGAAAGGTGAAAGTTTAGCTTGGTTTTTTTTTAAAAAAAGAAAATGGTGGAGTATGGCCATCCTGTTTCATTAATAAGGAGTTAATAAAACAAATTCAGAATACTGAGCCAAGTACAAAGCCTACAATACATAAAAGAAAACATAAATCCTCCCCATCATGAGAGGGTGGGACAACAGGAAGGTACATATATGCTTTACAAAGTACATCAAAGGATCTAACTTTTCCCAACAAAAGTACAACAGAACCAACAAACTCCTCCCAACAAAACCCTGGGGTGGTGGGGATCAATCAATCACCAGTACATGTCTGATAGGCAGGGCACCTCCCTCAGTCTAGCGTCAGCCCCAACTCGACTTCCTCATCATCATACTCCTCCACCTGGAAGATGCTTGCTATCCTCCTCCTAGGACCTGCTGCGGCAACGTTTGCCCAACATGAAATAAGATGCATAATGTAAGTCAAATTACTAGATATACTATTACATGTCCCACAGAAGTAAAAATTATTCCTGTCTAGCCAAAGTCCCCAGGTCGTGGCGGCGATAGCAATAAACCAAGCTTCTTTCATCGTTTGTCTCTCATTAGCGAACTTTGGTCCTACCCACAGGTCCTCATACTTACAAGGATACTCATTCGTCCCCAGGGCGCAAAGTACCTCTACAAGGATTGCTTTTCTCCTGGGGCACTCTAGAAAAAGGTGTTCTTTAGTTTCCAGGTTCGCCTTGCAGAACCTACAGGTAGAGTCCAATTTCGGTTGGCATTTAGAAAGGTTCTCTCTAGTCAATACTGCATCATTTAGCACCAGCCAGAGGAACACTTTAACTTTCAGCGGGGTTTTCGCCTTCCAAACCACGCCCGACCAATTCGAGCTGCATCCCCTAAAGTGCAAGCGGTTGTAAAGGGAGCGAACAGTGAATGTGCCATTCTTTTCCAGTCCTCAAGATTTCCTATCGAGGTCCTGTGAGCATATAATTCCGTTGCTGGCGATATAGTTCTGAAGTTCCATTAGCCTATTCTGGGAGCCCGGGTCAAAGGGGGTGTTTAAAGGCTGGTTTCCAGGAATTTCTTATCCGGGCTGCGGCCACCGTACAGTGCGGATGTATTGCCTGGTCATACAAATCATGGAACATGGCTCTAAGTGTGTGCCCCCACACCACTTATCCCACCAGAATCTGGTGAGTCTGCCATTACCAATAGACGACGTCACACTGCTACTGAATGGATCGTAGGCCTTAGCGATACCTTTTCCAGAACCAGGAGACGCGTGGGCCTACCCTGTAACCTAGATTTCTCGTCCCATTCCCACGCAGGTATGATTGAACGAAATCCTGTTATCCTTCTCCATTAGGGTGGAAGACTTTCCACCATAATTTCTCCAAGAGAGCCAGATTCATATCACGTAGGTCAATGATACCTAATCCTCCGTGAATCTTTTTCATGCAAACTTTTTTCCATCTGATGAGGTTATAACCGCCTCTATCAGGGCTAACCCCCTTCCAAAGAAACCGTTTACGAGTGCGATCAATTCTCTGGATAACCCAACGTGGCATTTCAAAAAAGGACAAATAATAGGTGGGAAAGATTTGAGAGAACTGCATTGATAAGCATGACTTTTCCTCCCAAGGATAAAGTTTTACCTTTCCAACCAACCAGATGGTTTTCTACACGATTAATGATTGGTAACCAGTCCGCCTTCTTTAGTTTCTCCGGTCTCAACGGTAACCCCAGGTATTTAATGAGGAAACTCTCGATGGCACAGTTGAAAATCGTGGCATGCTCTTATGCCTCCTCTGTTGACAGTGCGATGGGGATAAGAGCTCTTTTGTGGAAATTGACCCTGAGTCCAGACCAAGCTTCAAAACTATAGATGATTCCTTTGAACGCGGTGGTTTCCTGGAGGTTGCCATTTCCAAATATGAGAGTATCGTCTGCATATTGGAGGATAGAGCAACCTTGGCGATTGACTCCGCTGGCCACTGGCGATTACCAGTCGGCCCTACTACAGTTAGCCATCATGGACTGCAATACGTCTGCCACAATGGCGAAGAGGAGGGGAGAGAGGGGGTCTCCTCGCCTAAGGCCCTGTTTACACGAAAAAGGTTGGCTCGCAACCCCATTCACTATAATAGCAGTTCTGCTGGTGGTGAGACATGTGTGGATCCATCTATCCCCAAATCCTTTACCAGCCAGCGCTTCCAGGAGACATTCCCATTCCACCGAGTCGTACGCTTACTCAAAGTCCAATTTCAGGAGATAGCTCTTAGCATTTGACGTGTGACAGTGATGTATAGTTTCTTCAGCCGTGGTCATACTATCCTGAATACACCGTCCTTTAATGAACTCTGTTTGCTCATTACTAATGAGTCCATCCATCACCTTTTCCAACCTATTAGCCAGGGTCTTGGTGATGATCTTAACTGAGCAGTTAGGGAGACTAATAGGGCAGAAATCTCCCACCCACAGGTGGTCTTCTTTCATGGGAATCAGTACCACCTCAGCAAAATTAAGTCTACCTAGTTTAAGCTTATGATCATATAGGTCAGCGAACAGCTTACATAGATCGTCCTTGATTTCTTCTCAGAACACTTGGTAGAAAAAGACTGGGAAACCATCTGGGCCTGGGGCTTTGTCCTTTCCGAGTTGCTGTACTGTCTCCCGGATTTCCTTTTCCGTAAAAGGATCTTCAAGGTGTTAAAGCATGGGGACAGATTCGTCTTGCCAGAATTCTTGGTGAAGTGGGACTCTCAGATCCGCCTTCTTTCCAAAGAGCCGCTTGAAATAAGTTTGAAATGTTACCCTGATATTCTCGTCCCCTTGAATCTCTTCAGACTCCGAGTGGACCGAATGAATGAGATTAGATCTACGACGGGTACTAGCAACATGGTGGAAGAATGCAGTATTCGCGTCTCCTTCCTTAAGCCACAAAATTCTGTATCGCTGTTGCCATTTGAGTTATTCAAGTCTATAAAGTTGGTGAATGTCTTCTCGGAGCTGAAGCAGGCCTATTCCTCTCCTCCTGTGACAGTATCCTAGTTTCCTCTGTCTTTTCCAGCTCCTCAATACCTTCTAGGAGGGAATCTTTTTCTCTCCAGTTCCGTACAAATCTGGTCCGGTTCCATTTCTAAAGTTTGGTCCGCAGCCTTCTGATTTTTTCGCACCAGATTGCGATTGCTTCAGTCCCTCTAGTAGGGTGGGACCAATTCTCGTTTACCATGTGGTGGAACCTTTGGATTTCCAACCACGCTTTCTCAAATCTAAACTTGAGGGATTTCCTGGGGTGCCCTTCTCCGGAAGAGAGAATAATAGGGATATGATCCGAGGTTGGTTTAGGGAGTGATTTGGCCCACATCAAAGAGAATTTGGCCTCCCAGTCTGCGAATACCAAGCTTAGCTAGGATGGGCATCGCTTGCATGTTAGACCAGTTGTAGAGCTTATTAGGGAGGGGAATGTCCACCGGCTCCAGGTCCATGATAAATTCGTTAAAAGATTCCTTATCAGAGTCACTGGTCCTTCTGCCCCTGTGTTCAGAGGCGAACCTGGTGATGTTAAAATCTCCCCCCACAACCCAGGAGTGCGGCCATCGTTCGTGAACCGCTCGTAGTTCATTCCAGAATACCACCCTAGTAGAAGTAGTATGCGGACCATAAACCACCGTAACAGACTGGGTCCACAGGTCTGATTTACGTTGGAGAAGTACCGACAATGAGTATTGCCCGTGGAGCTCGTCTAGGCATGAAAATAGCACGGGATTAAACCCTACTGCAATACCCCAGGAGGCTCCAATTGACGGGCAAATTTTCATTCTGAAATACGATACCCCCCCCCCCCAGTCTACTAAGTCTAGCAATATGGGACAGTTTGGTCTCCTGCAGACCAACAATGCTAACTTTTGATTTAGCGATGACGTCTCTAACCATTTTCTGTTTGCCCTGCCTGCCCAGGCCCTTAACGTTCCAGAAGAGAGCCTCCTACACTTTAAAGTGGGACCATCACTCGCCTTGGCAGACGAGTTCGACATGATATTAACCCTATCACTCTCCCACCTCCTAATCTTATTTCGGAGGAAGGCATTCCTATCAGTATCCTCACCTCCAGACTACAGGTTTTGGCTAGACTAAAAATCTCAGAATCAGTCATGAAATTAAAAATAGAAGCTAGGAAGGAATGCGTACCTCCGTCGCTAGTCTTAACAGACTTAGCGGCTGCAACAATCTTCTAAGGACTCCTCCATAGCCCTCTTAGTGATTTTCTGAACCCTAAAACCTGTACTGCCCTGACTAGACACAGGTGCAGACGTCTGCGTAGTAGGAAAAGTGGAAGAAACGAACTCAGGAGAAATACCCGGGGACTCCTCCGCCAGCCCCTCAGAATCCAAAGATTCTCCTTCAGAGTAAACATAATCGTCTACAAGATTTAGCCTATCCTCACATTCGTCTTCATCAATGTGGCTCCCGCCCACAGAGGCCACTGCATCAATATTATAAGAAATCAAATTACTCAGATTGTTGTTCATGACCCGTTGCTCTTTGTGCAACTCCACCCCAATGGGCCCCTCTTTTGGCCCAGAGATAATAAAATGTGTCTTGGGCCCCTCTATGGGCCCATTAATGCACACAACAAATCCTTTTAACCCTTCATCTCCCCCGCGACTCACCATAACCCCCTCTCTGTCATTTATGTCTGCTAGTGGGCCACGTGGCAACTCCTTATCGGTAGGCATTGCGGTCGATGAGGTGGGCATGGGAAACGAAGAGGCGCTCACATCCCCATAGCGCCCTCTTCCCAACTCGCCATTTCTGTCTTCTGCTTCCTCTTCCACTGTGTATGTATTCTTCTCTTTTGGGGGCAGATCGCTGTCTTTGACGGGGTCCTTGCTCGTCTTCTTTCCCAAACTGGCACCTTCCCTCAGTAGCTCTCGCCCCCAAGCTTCTAGCTTTTTCCCAAACAACCCACTTTCGTCTATTGGAACCTGCTCCTTGGTTCCCCCGTTCGTCTTCTTCCCCAAAAAAGCTCTCCTCTTTTCACGGTCTTTGCCCAAAGACTTCACCTTTTTCCTTTTAGGCGAGTTGCTAAGCCCGTTGAACAAAAAGGGGATCTTTCTACTATTAGCTCTTGCTCTTTGTGCCTCTTCCTACTTCTCCTCTCTAGGCTTCTCATCCCTATCCTGTAGGGTTTGACTTCCATTTTGAGCTTTCTACATGGCTAAGTTTCCAAGGGATGGTACTGGGTCTGTACCACTTGCCATTTGTGGCTCTGGTTGCAGATCCATCATGTGCATATCCTTTTGACCATTAGGAATCTTTGGCTAAGCTTCTCCCTTTGTCGCCGATGAGCGGCCGGCCTTGGCCCGCCTCCTTCCCCCTTGCAGCTTTGATGAGTTCACGGTGTGCTCTCTCAATTTCGTGGGCCCCATCCAAAGTGAGGTCCCACTCCGGCGATACTACATGCCAGTAGGAGCGCCCATCTCTGAGTGCGGAGGGGGGGTGAAAGAGTCTGGATTTCCTTCATCTCCGGCTCCGCTTGCTTATCGAGGACGAATCTCACGAGGTATGACTCCTCGAAAGAGAAGACCTTTGCGAAGCGTGGCATGAGGGTGATGTCTGGGCTTCGGATTAAGACTCTAGCAGAGACGATCTCCGATCGCCGAACCGTCTTGCCGTCTATGTATTCTATTGTACCAAACTCGGAGATGATCTCTTGCAACGCTTCTTTCTTCCAGAAATGCAAAGGCACGTTATGGATCGAAATCCAAAAATGCTCCCCTTGAGGCAACTCTACTGCGAAGCTTGGTGACTAAGGGAAGAACTCCACTTTGAAATGGCCAAAATCCACTACTCCCATAGCAGACACCTCCGTCATCTTCTCCGACGAGGGGAAAGATACAAAGAATTGAGAAAGCAAACAAAAATTTGAAATTTCGATTATGAGCCTGTTTCGAAACTATTAGCGCTCGTGGGCTACTTGGTGCCTCGTCAGCAACGACCGCTATTCTCATTAGAGGCATGTTCTTTTTGGAGGTCGCTAATGGGAATAGCAGCATCTTTTAAAAAAAATTGAAATTTTTGTTTGCTTTCTTTATTCTTATTAGCATCCAAAGTATATATGAAATCGCTAATGAGATTAGCGACCTTTAATGAACTGTATTCTAACACTCAGCAAAATCTAGAAAGTTTTTGCTCTTTGAAAAAATAACAATCAATTTTTTTTCGGAATGGAGGTCGCTATTCAGAATAGCGACCTCAGTTAGGTGAATATTTTGCAAATCATACAGAGAGCAAGAAGATTTAGTCCCCTACTGAGGTCGCTACTCAGAATAGAGGCCTTAGTTGTGCAAAAGGTTGCTATTAGGAATAGATGTCTTAATTGTACTAATGTCTATTCCGAATAGAGGTCTTAGTTGTGTGATTATTTTACAAATTTTACAAAGAATAAGAAGATTGAGTTTCCTACTGAGGTAGCTATTGCGAATAGCGACTGAAGTATACTAAGGTCGCTATTGGGAATAACGACCTTAGTTGGGTGACTATTTTGCAAATCTTACAGAGAGCAAGAATATTTAGTCCTCTACTAAGATCGCTATAGAAATCACTAAATGTCTCAATACATATATTTGAGGTCGCTAATCTCATTCGCGACCTCATATATACTTTGGTCGCTAGTGGGAATAGCGACAACAAGCAAAAACTTTCAAATATTTTAAAACATATGCTGCTATTCTCATTAGCGACCTTCAAAATTAGGAGTCCGCTAATGAGAATAACGGCTGCTGCTGACGTGACACCAAGTAGCCCACGAGCGCTAATAGTTTTGAAACTGGCCCATAATCGCAAATATTTTCAAAAAGTTGCCTAATACGTCAAAAAAATACATCTGCTGGATGTTCATGGTACAATCTCTTCATCAGAAAGTTTCATTCTCACAAAGAGCAAATGAAGTAGAATTCTAAAAATACCTGTCCAAAAGACACTATCATATAACTCTGAGACGTATGCTGATGCAAGCGTGGTCTACCAATTGGAACATAAATAAAAACATTTCCTCTAGCATACTGCTTCAGACAAATTCAGATGACATAAAAATAAAGGTTGTCTGTTCATCCCTTAAAATTCCTTGCTTTCCTCACTCTAGAATGCTTTCTGCTGCCTGCAATATTTGTCAATGCATCATTCAAGGGCATATAGGTAAGATTATACACTCGATTAGATTAGCAAAAAAAAGACTATGTACTCGATTACGTAATATATGATACAGATATATTTCTTTTGAGGAAGAGAAATCAAGAACGCAATTTTCTTTCTTGAACTTATATCATAGATTCTTCTCTAAAAAAAACCACAACTTGACAGCAGAATACATTTCTATTTTATAGACTCCTAAGACTCTTGAAATTCCTATACAACATAAATGTAGAAACAGAGTTCTAAACAACAACAATTCATTCTGACCTTTTGGTTACTAAAACTATCATAACTTATTATGAGTAACTCCAAACGAACTTGAAACTTGAACCATTAGAAACTAGACTCGAAAACACATCAAATAGATTCTCACTTGCCCAGAATGATCTAGAATTGCCCCTTCAACTTCTCATTTAATAGCGCCTTAAAACCTGACTTTTTTTCGTTTATTCTTTAACAAATTCCTCCCTAAAACTCAAATTTTTCCCATCATTTATTCCAAGCTTCTTCTTAAAATTTTCGAATAGCATAGTTGATAGCGGTTTTGTAAATATATCCGCCACTTGATCACGACTCGCAACGTGACTCATTCGCACATTTCCTTCTTTCACATGTTCCCGGATAAAATAAAAATGAACATCTATATGCTTACTCCTCTCATGGTGCACCAGATTCTTTGCCAACTCAATTGCCGATTTATTTTTGTACCGGGTTCTATCGGTGTCACAGGAGTTGTACCGGGTTCTATCGGTGTCACAGGAGGCACTTGATCTACTGGGTTGCATTATTCCATCTTGTTCTTCTTCAAAATGTCTTTTGCATATGCCTCCTGTGACACAAATATTCTCGATTTTCCTTGTCTAACCTCTAGACTTAGAAAGTACTTCATCAACCCCAAATCTGTCATCTCAAACTCTCGAGTCATAGCCTCTTTAAAATCTTTTATCATTTCCTCATTATTCCCCATGAATATAAGATCGTCAACATAAAGAGCAACAAACAACAAGTTGCCTTTTTCCTTCTTCACGTACAATGCATGCTCGTAGGGACATTGCATGAACCCATTCTCCTTGAAGTAGGTGTCGATTCGGGTGTTCCATGCTCGAGGTGCTTGCTTCAATCCATATAGTGCCTTCCTTAACTTCAACACTTTACTCTCCTTCCCAGCTTTCATGTATCCGGGTGGTTGCTCCAAATATACTTCCTTTTCAAGCACACCATTTAAAAATGCTGATTTCACGTCCATTTGATAGATCAGCCACTTAAATTGTGCTGCTTGGGATATAAGAAGCCGGATTGTTTCCATTCTCGCAACTGGGGCAAAGACTTCATCATAGTCGATCCCCACCTTTTGTCTATAGCCCTTCGCAACTAGCCGTGCCTTATACCTTTCTATCTCACCTTGGGCGTTCATCTTTTTATTATATACCCATTTTACTCCTATGGGCCGATATCCTTCTGGCAACTCCACCAAATCCCAAGTTTTATTTCTTTCGATAGCCCTTATCTCTTCATCCATCGCGGTTTGCCATTTCTTATCTCTCATGCCTCTTTAAAAATAATATTCTCGGCATCTTCCAAGAGACATACCAAGTGAACTTCGCTTGTTGACTCATATAGATCTTGCAGACTTCGCATCCTCAGTTGTCTCGGCTCTCCTTCATCGTCGGATGTTAGAGGGCTTTTCGGTGTGATTATCGGTGCAACGGTTGATGATTCTCCTTTTTCTTCCTCTTGCATCACCTCCATTTGATTGTTCCAATCCAATGTGCTTTCTTCATTCACTTGCACATCTCGGCTTAGAACCACTTTCTTTTCAATCGGGTCGAATAACTTGAAAGCTTTTCGTCTTCTCGTCATACCCGATAAACACGTACCTCTTGCTCTTAGAATCTAGTTTGGTTCTTCGTTGATCTGGTACATGCGCGTAGGCCACACTACCGAATACTTTTAAGTGTGATACGGTCGGTTTCTGTCCACTCCAAGCTTCCTGCGGCAATTTCGCATGTAGGCACCAGTTTTGCACATACACAACACATTGCACCGCATCTGCTCAAAATTCTTTCGGCATGTCTTTGCTCCTCAACATTGACCGAACCATGTCAAGAATAGTTCGGTTTTTCCTCTCGGCCACGCCATTTTGATGAGGTGAGTAAGGTACGGTTAAGAATCTCTTGATCCCTTGTTCCTCGCAATAGTTTGTGAAGACGGTTGAATGTACTCTCCAAATCTATCTGACCGTAAGGCCCTGAGATAAAGACCGGTCATCTTCTCTACTAAAACCTTGAATTTCTTGAACACCTCGATTGCTTAAGATTTTTCATTTAAAAAATAAACCCAAGTCTTCCTCATGTAATCATCAATGAAAATGATAAAGTATCTCTTCTCACCAAATGACTTAGGTGTGATCGGGCCACATATGTCGGTGTGTACCAATTCGAGAGGACTCCTTACACGATATTCCGCCTTCTTTTGAAAAATGTTCCTCGCTTGTTTGCTGAGTACACATCCCTCGCAGAATTTCTTAGTATAGTCCATGTCCGGTAGTCCGTGGACCATTTCCTTCTTTGCTAACTCTTTTAGGCCACCGTAATGCAAATGTCCGAACCGTAAGTGCCACAGTGAGGCTTTATCCTCCATGTCGACTCGCAAACACCTTTCTTGCACATTTCTCAAGTTGAGTTTGAACATTCGATTCTTGGCCATCTTCACATGTGCAAGCAACCAACCTCTTTTGTCCTTCAAGTGCAACATCCGATCTTTCATAAAAACCGAATATCCCTTCTCCAATAGTTGCCCCATGCTAAGGATATTACTCTTCATGTCAGGCACATAATAGACATCCTCAATTGATCCTTCTTTTCCATCCTTTTGAGATTTTTTTTTACCTCGGCCCTTGACTTGAACCTTCGATGCGTCTTCAAATGACACGTGCCCATCCTCTACCTCTTGCATCTCCACAAAGAGGTGTTTGTGCCCACACATGTGATTACTAGCGCCAGTATCGAGATACCAGACCGTGTCGTTGTCGGAAGCGGTGTCTTTATAGGCCATCATGAGAACACCATCATTTCTTGTCTCCTCTTCTGTAACTAGATTCGCATTTTCATCTACCTTTTTCTCGCATTCTTTTGCGTAGTGTCCATACTTGCCACAATTGTAACACTCGACATATGGATGATTTGATGAATAACATTCTTTTGCGTAGTGCCTGTACTTTCCACAGTTGTAGCACTCGACATTTGGATGATTTGACTGGCCGCCTCTCCCACGACTGCGTCCTCGACCACGCCAATTCTGTTGGTTCAACTGGCCCTTTTCTTCGGAGTTGTCTCCACGTCCGCGGCCTCTACCACGACCACGACCACCACGGCCGTGTCCCCTTCCTCGGATTTGATGCGCGTACATCACCTTGTCCTCCTTGATAGTTGCTTTAGCTTGTAAAGCCTCCTCGAGCACCTCTTGTTTCTTCTTCTCCTTCTTCCGTTGTTCATGCACCTCAAGTGAACCAGCAAGATCATCGATGGTCTTCTCTTCCAAATCCTTCGACTCTTCAATTACGCATACAACGTTCTCGAAATTCTCGGTCAATGACCGCAAAATCTTCTCTACAACCCTTGCATCGGTTAGGGTTTCTCCATTGCGTTTGAGTTGATTCACCACCGTTTGCATACGCGTGATGTAGTCGGATACTCCTTCCGACTCCTTCATTTTCATGGCCTCCAACTTGCCTCATAGAGTTTGAAGCCGCACTTTTTTAACACGGTCAGCGCCCTTGAAGACCTTTTGCAAACTCTCCCACGCCTCCTTCGAAGTTGTCGCACTAGCAATCTTCTCGAAACCCGACTCATCAACCGCTTGAAACAATAAATAGAGGGCGGTCTTGTCTTTCTTGCGCGTTTCTTTCAACGCCTTTAACTGATTTGCCATTAAGTCATCAGTGGCTTTCGGCTCTGTGTAGCCATTCTCGACTACTTCCCACACATCTTGTGCACCGAGCAACGCACACATCTGAATACTCCAATTGTCGTAGTTTGACCTCGTGAGTCGTGGCAACGGCATATGCCCCAGTGATGTACTCCCGGAATTCACCATAGCTCTGATACCAATTTGATACAGATATATTGCTTTTGAGGAAGAGAAATCAAGAACACAATTTTCTTTCTTGAACTTACATCATAGATTCTTCTCTCAAAAAAACCACAACTTGATAGCAGAATACATTTCTATTTTATAGACTCCTAAGACTCTTGAAATTCCTATACAACATAAATGTAGAAACAAAGTTCTAAACAGCAGCAATTCATTCGGACCTTTTGGTTACTAAAACTGTCATAACTTATTATAAGTAAATCCAAACGACTTGAAACTTGAACCATTAGAAACTAGACTCGAAAACACATCAAATAGATTCCTCACTTGCCCAGAATGATCTAGAATTGCCCCTTCAACTTCTCATTTAATAGCGCCTTAAAACCTGACTGTTTTTTTTTAGTTTATTCTTTAACAATATATGCCTGGAGAACGAGAACGTAAGCCAATGAAATGTCTCTATTCTCTTCAGCTTCTCCAATTGCCATGACCAGAAAATTGGCCAGTAGTACAAGAGTCTTCTATGATAAAGTAGAATGTAAAATATCGTTCTGGTAGAACCCAACATTTAATCAACATTCAGTAAGTCCTTTATCATAAAGTGCAAACATGTAACCATCTAACAATCTAAATCTAACCAGAGTTCAATTTACATTCCAATTACATAATACAGAAGAGCATCTGCAAAAAATTTCAACTTCTAAGAACTCAACAAACGCGGGAAACAGTTAGATTTTGAACTGCAAGGAAATGGAAACTGTTGGGCAGGATGAAGCTAGAACTGATAGAAAAGCCTTCAGTTATGCCCTCATTCAATCATAACTATGATCAATTTCGATTAGGAGAAAAAAAGGCTATAATCAAATTTCAGTGTTGTTTAAACAAATAACACAGAGAAATTAATGTTTGTGCTAATGTGTAAGGCTATACATCCAATGTTTGCACAGCTACATCTCAACTCTTGCTACGTACAATAGTAAAGGTTGGCTATTGAAATATAGTAATTGTATATTCTGTTTCCTAATATATAGTAAACAGATTTCCCAAATCTCTCATCTCCCCAATCTTCTCTCAATCTTCTTTCTTCTTCTCCAAGAATGTAATTCTTATATATAGATGTGTACACTAGAGAAATAAATGAATAAGAACAATAATTATTTTCCTCCAAATCTGTTTTCAATATGGTATCAGAGCCTAACACATTCTAGGCTACCTGAAGAAGAAGAAGAAGAGGCGTTCTTCATTCATCTTCCTCGAAAATCGAAACCCCGAAGCCCCACCGATCTCACCCATCATTGTCGTCGAAGTCGGATCTTGCTCCAGATCTGAAATCGAAGCCCAACTTTGTCAATAGATCTGAATGTCCTAACCCATCGAAATCTGCTGCATCCAGAACCACTGCCCATCACCTCTCCTCGCCTCCTGTCACCGCCGCCCATCGCCTCCTGTTGAAATTTCCCATCGTCGACCCCAATTCTCCCAATACGTCGTCGACCCTGATCCTGTCGTCGACCACGATATCATCACCATTTTCCCATCGTCATCGTCCCCCTGGCACCGTCACCACTTGCCGTCGCACCGTCAGCTTCTTCTACTATCTCTGTCATCGTCGTCCCCGTCGACTTCTTGAAGCTTCTTGATCTACTTTGCTGTTCTAGATCTACTTTGCAAACCAGTGGTAGCCGTCAACTTCTTGAAGGAGGGGATCTACTTTGCTGTTCTAGATCTACTGAGATCTGACTTTGGTTGAAGAATTTTACTGTTGGTGTTGCTATTTGTTGTTCTTCACTATGGAGTCAAGAAAGTGTACTCATTGTGACACAATCGGCCACACGAAAGATCGTTGTTATAAGATTATCGGCTATCCGGAGAACTGAGATCATAGCAGGGATATTCAGAAAAAGACTTGCAATCAACCCATTATCGCAGTTGGAGTTGCTGATCATGCTACTGCAGGTAATGATGGTAAAGTTTTTAATATTTTTGCCTCTGTTATGAATAATGCATGGATAATTGATTCGGGTGCTACCGACCATATGACTTTTGATTTTAAACAAGTCCAAAATTTTCAACCATCCACCAAATCAACTGTGTCCACTGCCAATGGTGATCCTGCCACTGTTACTGACAAGGATTCCATACCTCTCACAAACAACCTAACCTTAGATACTTTCCTAGTTATGACATCCTTGAGTTTTAATTTGTTATCTGTTGCTCAAATAACTACTGCCTTGCATTGTATTGTAGTTTTTTAGCCTTCACATTGTGTGTTTAAGGATATTCGGACTCGCAAGATGATTGGTTATGAGGTTAGACACAGGAAGCTCTATTACCTGGATTTAGAATATGAAAGTTCAAGCAAGTTGACTCAAGCTCTAACTGTGGAAGGATCTGAAGGTGAGAAGAAGAAATCAGATATTTGGCTATGGCATCGACGTCTAGGGCATGCTTCTTTTGGCTATTTGAAGAAATTATTTCCAAGTTTATTATTGAAGATGGATATTTCTGTCTTTCGGTGTGATGTGTGTGAACTCGCAAAAGGTCACCATGTCTCTTTTCCTCCAAGTCCAAGTAGAAGCTCTCTTCCATTTATGATTATTCATTCTGATGTTTGGGGTCCAACCAAAAACACTGCATTTGGAGGAGCCAAATGGTTTGTAACATTTTTTAATGACTGTACTTGTATGACCTGGATTTGTTTGACAAAGTCGAAAAGTGAAGTTAGTGGTTTGTTTCAGAAATTTCACAAGTATGTTATGATTCAGTATAAATCACAGATTCAAGTTTTTAGGAGTGATAATGGCAGAGAGTACCTGAGTTCGAATCTGCAAAAATATTTGGTGGAACACGGAATTGTTCACCAGACTACATGCTCATATACACCTCAACAGAATGTGGCTGCAGAAAGAAAAAATAGACACTTTCTCGAGGTGTTCCGTGCTTCTCTTATCCATGAAAATATGTCACTCATTTATTGGGGGGAAGCCCTGGCTTCTGCGGCATATTTAATCAACCGAGTTTCCTCTAGTATCCTAAACTTCCTCACACCATTTCAAGCATTAACTGAAGCTGTGAATGCACCAAAAGTTGTCAATTTGCCACCTCGTGTGTTTGGGTGTGCTACATTTGTTCACCTTCATCAACATGAACGTAATAAGTTAACTCCTCGAGCTGTCCGTTGTGTTTTCGTAGGATATGCACATGATAAGAAAGGATATCGGTGCTATCACCCACCAACTCAAAGGATATTTGTGACTATAGATGTTGTGTTCCATGAAGATGAGATGTATTTTTCTTCTTCTACGGCTGAACTTCAGGTGGAGTACCGAAGTAAAGTTCAGATTCTTGGGTATGATGAAGGGGTTAATGAAGTTCAGACTCTTGGGTATGATGAAGTGATTACCAGTCAGAACGAACAACTGGATACAAATAATGGCGAACACTTGAATGAAGATCTACCAAGGGAGGAAGACCCTCATGAAGAAGTGCAACCAAGAGAAGAAGACCCTCTTGAAGAATTGCAACCAGTACCGAATTTCAGTGAGAGTGAACCGTTAGAACCCTAAAACCAATCGTCATCATTGTCCGAAGCTCCTAGAAGAGAACTCCCGCACCGTACTAATAGAGGTATTCTAAAACCCACTTATGAACCTGATCCAACTAGTAACGTCAAATATCCCATGAGTAATTATGTATCCACTCACCGCTTGTCGGAATCAAATAAGTCATTTGTAAATTAATTATCTACTGTATCCATTCCTAATAGTGTATAGGAAGCCCTTACTGATCCAAGGTGGAAAACAAATATGGATGAGGAAATGAAGTTCTTGAAAAAGAATGAGACTTGGGAGATAGTCGAGCTACCAGCAGGGAAGAAGCCAGTAAGATGCAGATAGATTTATATGGTGAAGTATAAGTCTGATGGTTCAATATAGAGATACAAAGTAAGGCTGGTTGCCAAAGGATACACTCAAACGTATGGAATTGATTATGAAGATTCATTCGCACCTGTGGCAAAATTCAATACTGTTCGAGTCCTACTGTCACTTACTGGAAATCTTGACTGGCCGTTGGAGCAATTTTATGTGAAAAATGCATTTTTGCATAGGGAATTGACAGAATAGGTTTATATGGATCTTCCACCAGGGTCGAACAGACAAGTCCAACACAGCAATAAAGTATGTCGTTTGAAGAAAGCATTATATAGACCTAAGCAGTCACCAAGAGCTTGGTTTGGGAGATTTACAAAATCAATGAAGACATTCAGATACTATCAGAGTAATTCAGATCATACTCTGTTCCTAAAAGGAAAGAAGATAAAATTACTGCTCTCATTATTTATGTGGATGATATGATAGTAACTGAAGATGATTCTGAGAAAAAGAATGCATTAAAGAACTACTTGTCACAAGAATTCGAAATGAAAGATCTTGGCTCTTTGAGATACTTCCTTGGTATTGAAGTTTCTCGCTCAAGAAATGGGATATTTTTATCTAAAAGAAAGTATGCTTTTGATTTATTGAAAGAAACTGGAATGTCCGCTTGTCAACCGATTAGTACACCGTTAGAAGAAGGACTGAAACTGTGCAACGAAGCTGATCATGTACCATTTGTTAAGGAAAGATATCAGAGATTGGTTGGACGGCTGATGTATCTTGCACATGCACGGTCAGATTTGTCATATGTTTTAAGTGTGGTAAGTCATTTTATGCATGCAACTCAGGAACAATATATGGATACGGTGATGAGAATTATGAGATATATTAAGTCTGCTCCAGAAAAATATGTCTTATTTGCGAAACATGGTCACTTGAAGGTTGAGGCATATACTGATACTGATTGGGCAAGATCTATAATTGATAGTTACTCTACTTCAGGATACTTCACCTTTGTTGGAGGAAACTTAGTTACATGGAGGAGCAAGAAGCAAAATGTTGTTGCGTGCTCTAGTATATAGGCTGAGTATCGCGAAGTAACTTTAAGTATAGCGGAAGCTTTATGATTGAAACTCTTGTTGCAGGACTTAGGCTATGGTCCGAATAAATCTATGAAAGTGTATTGTGATAGTCAAGCAGCGTGTGATATTGCTGCTAACCCAGTTCAGCATGATAGGATGAAACATGTAGAGGTGGACAGATTCTTCATCAAAGAAAAAATAGATGAGAAAGTCATTGAGATATCGAAAGTGAAGTCAGAAGATCAGCTCGCAGATATCCTAACCAAGGCAGTTTCGAATCGGCTTTTCTTGAAATTTGTTGACAAGTTGGGCATGTTCAATATCTATGCACCAACTTGAGGGAGAGTGTTGAAATATAGTAATTGTATATTCTGTTTCCTAATCTATAGGAAACAGATTTTCCAAATCTCGCATCTCCTCAATCTTCTCTCATCTCCTTTCTTTTTCTTCAAGAATGTAATTCTTATATATAGATGTATTCAGTAGAGAAATAAATGAATAAGAACAATAATTATTTTCTTCCAAATATGTTTTCAATATTGGCTTGATGTTCAAATTCAGAAAGCCTTTTATTTCCTTACCAGATATTACATTCAAAAATTACATTTTGTACTAGTAGTATACGTTAGAATACAAATGTAAAATCCTGTTATCAGTTTGAACGATTGTTCATTCTCTTTGATGCCTTTAGTGATTGCATCATCAATTTAAAATGTCTCCATGTTCTTATCAGATGTTTTGTTGTTGGGATCAGCAGCCGTGTAATTTTTCCTGCCAACTCAAACTTTTTTGGGGCTCCCTTCAGCTCCTTTTCCATGTTTTGTGTTCCACTAGAGCGATGCTATCAAGCTGCACAATTCCATGAGGAAAATGAGTAGGAAGAAATTAAATTTCTAAATGCTTCAAAATAGAACAACTGCATTACCATTTCAAGGCATTTCCTAACCAGGCCTTAGCTTCAGAGATCCTCATAATGATAGTCTGCAACAGCTAAGCTCCAATTGACTCTGTCATGATTGCGCCACTCCTAACCTACATCCTACTGTATTAATTAGGTACTTAGGGTAGCATCTTAGCTTTCAGTGTAGTATAGCTTTTCACTCAAACAATGACTAGTTGTGAAGTAATAGCTAGGGACCATACATTAGACATGAATATGTACATGGGTCCCTAAGCTGTAACTCCATATTAATGCACCACCTCTCTCTCTCTCTCTCCCTCTCCCTCTCTCTCTCTCATATCCAATAAAGAGAATATCATTTCTGTACCCTTCTTCTCTTATTAACTTGTACACATTTAAAGACAAATGCGTGTATGCACGTTTCTGAAATACTCCGCCTATATATTTGTGATGTAGGAGAGATGATCGATCTTCCTACAGTTCACTCCTTTTAGACTGACCATCCCCTCATTGTAGGTATCAAAACATTTTAGTCATATGCGAGGTGTTGTGATATAATTCAGAGCATGCCATATCCATAGACTGATAGCTAGGCACCATGAGATAGATGAAAAAGAAGGACCTCCAAGGCTCCATGCCATTTAATTTGTATAATCATTAAATGCAATTAAAGCCTAGTCTGGACCACTTGGTGAGAGGAGGTGCCTTTAAGTAAGATTGTCTCCAATATTGCAGTCGTGGAAGCATAGCTATCTCAGGCATTTTGAAGATTTAAGTAATCTTCTATCGTTTCTCTTGAATTACCATGTTACATGGCGGAAGTAATCTCTGTTGGTTACCTTGTTCTCTCTAACATGTCAAAAACAATTTCACCTCTTAATCTGAAAAACTATCTAGAGGTTAGGGCCGGCCCCCACCTTGAGGCAGATGAGGCAGCCGCCCCAGATCCAGATTTTTGGAAATATTAAGAACCCCAAATTTGTATTCCCCTTATAAATATAGGCACATATTTTGTGCATAAAAAAATTTATATTATTATTAGAGGCCCCCAAAAATAATTATTTGGGCCTTTCGCCTCGGGCCCCGGGAACTTCGGACCGGACCTGCTCGAGGTGTTTCCTTCATCATCACCACTCATCTCAAGATGTTCGCAGTGATACTTCAATTTTCTCTTCTCCTCAAGAAACAACACTATCTCAACTTGGAAGATTGGAAGAAGGGAGAACTATCCTTTAACAATTTAACGATATCGGAAAGAGGAAGCTAGTACTATGCAGGGGAAATAGTGACTTAACATTGGCAAGAGTTGTTAAACTTTCAAGGAAACGTTTAAGGAGTTTCTTAATTTTTACCCCGATCTTTTTCACTAAAGATTTTGCTGCACATTTCCCTCAACTCCATTGGTAAATTCAATATACAAGCTTTACTTTGGCAAGTATGCAATGGAAGATCCACAAGTTTAGTAGACATTCCAATAATGTATGAGAGGACCATTAAATAATATATCATTTCAAATAAATTAGCTATGAATTATATTTGGAAGCAGACCCCAGAAACCTGCTTCCACGTTCCCACTTGTAATTGTAACTAATATTCTATTTGCAATAAATTGAATAAAAAGTATAGTAAACATTATGAATAGGATTAAATTTTCTGAATGTAAGACAATGTTTTACCTTTTATGGTAAAAAACAGCTTTATATGTTTTGTTTTACAAATTTCTTTTCTCGTTATATTTTACTTTTAATTAATCTCTACAATTTTAGTGAGAGAGTTTATCACTATACAAACTTCATTTATAACAAAACAAATATGTGCATTGTAATCCAAAAAACACGTGCAATGCACATGGATAACTAATATAAAATAGATCTTAGGTTCGATGCTAGACAACGCGGGAATTTAAAAAAAATAAAAAAAATATATATATATATATATATATATATATATATATATATATATATATATATATATATATATATATATATATATATATATATATATATATATATATGGGAAAAAGGGGTATGAGCAACTTGCTCATTTAGTAAATGAGCAATTGATGATATGGCAAACATATGATTGGAAAATCTTTAAAGGGTTAGTTATCCAATGTATCACATGCATGCCACATAATCAATTGCTCATTTACTAAATGAGCAAGTTGCTCATATCCCTTTTACCCTATATATATATATATATATATATATATATATATATATATATATATATATATAAAGACGTGAAGCGCACATGTAAATTACTAGTTATTTGAATTGACCAGATTCATAATTAATATGATTGAATTCTAGCTTGATATTTCTTACAACACTTATTTTTAACCCCAACAGAAGAATTGGAAGGATTTTTTTTTCTGATAAAAGATGACGCAATCATCGCTTCATTAATGAAAATTAACGAAACAGACTAATAAACATAACAAGGACAGCCCGTAGGCCACAACAACCCAAAACAGAGGATAGCTCCTCAACTCCCAAAACGAACAGAAAATACTAATACAAATACATATAAGTCAACCCCAAAGTCGTCGTAGCCCTATGTGACCGTCTCTGAAAGGGACCTAGTCCTCCTCCATCTCCAGTCGCAGTCTCTTCTTCGAACCCAAATGCCCTGTCCATGCATGAATGAAGAAGTAAATTTTATGCATCATAGCTGGAAATCTATTATTGATATTGCGGAAACAAAAATCATTTCAGCCTAGCCATAGGTTCCAAATTGTAGCTGCAACACTTGTGTCCCAATCTACCCTATCCTCCTTTCTAGCCCTATTACATCTGATATTACCCCCATACCTCCGAACTAGACCTTGGACACTCTATTACCCCGAATCTAAGACCCATAACCTCCCATGCTAGTCTCACTCTTGAATAATTAAAGAGAATATGATTCGTATTCTCTTCCTGTAAGTTACATCTATTGCAAGCCGTGTCTACAAGAATATTCCTTTTTCTCACATTGACTTTTGATAAAATGGCATCGTTAGTAGCCAGCCAAAGAAAAACTTTCACTTTTGTGGGAGAATTAATGTGCTAGATTACATCAGCGACCTCGCTTCTTTTCCCTCCATCGTTGCGCCTTTTGTATAGTGACGATACTGTAAACCCCAAACTGGGCTATAATAACCACCTTCTCTCATCTTCGACCTATGGCGTGTACCTACCTTCCATACGAATGTAATTGTTGAGTGTTTGTAGTTGATTGATACATTCTTGTTCTACTGTATCTTTGACTTCCAGTCCAAGCTTGTCATTGCGCCATACGTCCGCCACTAAGGTATCACAGTTGAGAACTGCATCTGCCGCTTCCGGAAAAAGTCCTATGAGAGTGTTATTTTCGCACCATTTATCTTTCCAGAATCTTATATTCTTTCCGTTCCCCACCCTACACACAGTGTTAGAATGGAAAATGTCTCCCACTTTGGAAACCCCTTTCCAAAGTAAAGAATTCCTACTATAAGCGCTTCTCCCCCCGTATCTGAATTTCTTTCTGGATCAGTACTTTATGAAGGACTTACACCACCAATTGTTGTGTCTATAAGCCAGCTTCCATCACCATTTACTGAGCATTGCTTTATTCATGTCTCTAAGATTGATAATTCCCAATTCTCCGAACTCTTTCCTTTTGCAAACTCTCCCCCAACTGACCAAATGAAGGCCCTTCCCTCCCTCGTTTGCTCCTTTCTAAAGAAATCTCCTTCTGCTTTTGTCAATCCTATTAATTACCCAACTTGGTAACTCATAGATGGACATAAGATATATAGGAATGCTATTAATAACTGAGTTCAGCGGGGTAATCCTTCCTCCTAATGTGAACAGATGTCCTTTCCACCCGGCTAATCTTTTCTCGATCTTTTCAATTAATGGTTGCCAATCATCCCTTGTCATAATCCCTGGTCTAATAGGAATCCCCAGAGAAATCAAGGGAAAATCTCCTCTATTGCATCCTAGAAGTTGTTGGATAGAACTAATAAGAATAGAACAACTGTCGCTCAGCGGAATAATGCAGCTCTTGTTGAGGTTGACCTTCACCCCGGCCCAGGCCTCGAAACACCTAAGGACTGTTCCCATCACGGTGATTTCATCTTTTGATGTCGAGCCGAACAATAAAGTATCGTCAGCGTATTGCAGGATGGAAATCACTTTGGTAATCCCTTTAATCTTAATACCTTGAATGACGTTTTCCTTTCTGCCGTTGGCTATCATCTATGCTAATTCGTCAGCTACAATGACGAAAAGGAAGGAAGACAGCGGATCTCCTTATCTGAGCCCTCTTTGGCATTTAATTTCCTTTCTAGACACTCCATTGGTAAGAATGAACGATTTTCCTCCTCTGACACACTTATTGATCCACATCCTCCACCTTTTCCCGAACCCTTTGAGAAGTAGGGCCTCGTCCACACAATCCCAGTCTACTGTGTCATAAGTTTTTTGAAAATCCACTTTGAATAGGAAGTCGTCCGTTTTATCTTTGTTTTCTCTGAACACGATCTCATGCGCGGAAGCTACACTGTCCATAATGTCTCTTCCTCTAATGAAGTCGCTTTGTGATTATCTGACAACAGCATTCAAATGTGGGCCTAATCTGTTAGCCAGAACCTTTGAGATGATTTTGAATGAATCGTTCAGTAGACTGATGGGCAGCAAGTCGCCTACACTGTTAACCTCGACCTGTTAGATGTTTTATTTTCCACTTAATCAAATGTAATAATTAATTTGATTAATTAATTATGTGGACATTTATGTGATCCATTTAAATGGGAAGTTACAACTAATTAAAGAAACTTCCCCATGATTTATGTGATCCTTTTAAATGGGAAGTTACAACTGATTAAAGAAACTTTCCCATGATTCTCTCCCATCATTTTTGGAAACCACCCACTATTTTTGCAATTATCATAACTACTCTATGATGGCTAGAGTAGTATAAAGATGAGAATGAAAAGGTCACCATATTCACTCTCTCATACAATTCTGATATACACCATCTAAAGTGAGAAAGGAGAGTTTGGAACCAAAATTGAGATTGACAACATCAAGAGGCTTTTGGCGAAAACGGTTTCAGGCTTTAAATGGCAATGGCTGGAGGTACGATTATCAATTTTGTTTTATCGCTTCCGCTTCCATTCATGTATATTCATATGGCGATTATAGTATACATGAAAATTTGTTTTTGTTTTGTCTTACATTTGATTTACATAAATGTGGTTTTGACTTACATTTGGTATCAGAGCCAAAAAATTATCTCTGCCTTGCTTGTTATTTCATTTCACAAAAGAAATAACTAGAATGTATCATAATAATGTATATTGAATTGACTCCTTCTTTATGCCGAGTACTTGAACATTAATTAATATAATTTATACAGTGACAAATATATGTACTGTCTGACTAACAGTACACTTCTTTGTTCGATCGTAATTCATACGCATCACTGTGTTCTATTAATTAACGCTAAAAATCAAAGTTCATATGATGCTTTCAGTTGAAAGTGACATAAAGTAGTACTGGTACATTTGAAAAATGATAAGTGTCATCATGTTGAAATGAAAGTTTTTTTTTTTTTTTTTGAAACTAATGCTAGTGGTTATTCTTTTGTTCTTGCTACCAGTATCATGTAGATAAATGAATTTGGTCAACATTATGAGGTGTACAATTAAAGCACTTTACAGAATTTGCTTCTTTTAATTGTACATGATCAAAATATTAAAGAAAATATGTCGAGTGATTTGTTAATTTTAGTAATTGGAGAGTAGCCACAGCATCTCTAGTTATTTAAAATTTCTTATGAAATCACATATGGAAACTAGACATTAATTTGTAATTAATCATATATAATATGATGAAATATGCCCACAGGAAATTTTATTATATTTGTATGATTAATTAGGATGAAATATTGAATTATGTTCCTTAATCTACCCACAGGAATTAAGGAATGAATATGGTTTAATAGTTTTATCATACAGTTATGAATCTAATTTTGAGTAGGACTTTAGCCCACAGACAGGTTTTATGTCACTAGATTCATATTTTTATTCATGATTTGCATTGGTAAAACATGATAAAGTTAAGTCTCAAATTTTTGTTTACAAGCATGTATGTATATTTCTTTGCAGCAATTTTATCCGGGAACATTTCTGATGTCAATTGTGACATTCCTGAATTAAAGGGTGATAACTATAAGGTGTGGAAAGAAAGAGTGCTTCTGCAATTGGGGTGGATGGATATCGACTATGCTATTCGGAAAGACGAACCCCCTAGTATAACTGAGACTAGCACTCCAGTTGCAGTTGATCTCTATGAAAAGTGGGAGCGATCTAATCGCTTCTCAGTTATGTTCATAAAGACCAAACTTTGTGCTAGCATTCGGGGTTCTGTCGATAAGCATACTAAGGTTAAAGATCTCCTTAAAGCCATTGATGAGCAGTTTGTAGATTCTGACAAAGTTCTTGCTAGCACCTTAATTATGAAGTTTTCATCCATGAGGCACAATGAGTTTAAGTGTGTGTATGATTATATCATGCGCATGAGGGATATTGCAGCCCAACTTAAGGATTTGGAAGTTACCATGTCTGAATCTTTCCTAGTACATTTCATTTTGTGCACTCTCCCTCCACAATATGGTCCTTTTAAGATCTCTTATAATACACATAAGGATAAATGGTCAATTAATGAACTTATGACCATGTGTGTTCAAGAGGAGGGCAGATTGAGGATGGAAGAGGGAGAAAAGGTGAACCTTACTACTGCCTCTTCTTCAAAGAAGAGAAAGGATCACATAAAGGAAAAGGAAAAGCTTTCAGCAAACCAAGGTATACAGAAGGAGTCTACGTGTTTCTTTTGTAAAAAGAAGGGACACATGAAGAAAGACTGCATGAAGTTTAAGACTTGGCTTGAGAAGAAAGGTAATTTTCTAGCGTTTGTTTATGAATTTAATATGGTTAATATTAATTATAATACATGATGGATTGACTCTGGTACTACAATCCATGTTTCGAATACTTTGCAGGGTATGACAAACCTAAGGAAACCAACGGGAAGTGAACATTACATCTATTCGGGTAGTTAGACCAGTTCACATGTGGAGGCCGTTGGGACATGCAGTTTAATTTTAAGTAGTGGTTTTAGTATGCATTTAGAAAAGACGTTTTATGTACCAGGTTTCACTAGAAACTTGATTTCAGTTTCAAGACTTGTACCTTTGGGAATTTCCTTTAGTTTTTCATATTCTGGTTTCAGTATTTTCAGAAATTCTGAAGTTATTGGATATGGTATTTTGTCTGATGGTTTATATCGTCTTTGTTTGCAAAATGATATCACTAATAGTTCTATGCATGTTAATACTGGGTTAAAAAGATGTATTATAAATGAGGACTCCTCTATTTTGTGGCACCGGAGATTGGGACATATCTCCATTGAGAGAGTTAAGAGATTGGTAAAGGATGGGGTACTTGGTACTTTAGAATTTACTGATTTCGATACTTGTGTTGGTTGCATTAAGGGAAAGCAAACTAACAAACACAAAATTGGTGTCAAAAGGAGTTCAAACCTATTAGAGATCATACATACGGATATTTGTTGTCCATACATGAACGCTAATGATCCGAAATACTTTATCACCTTCATAGATGATTATTCACGATATATGTATCTTTACTTACTTCGTTCTAAAGACGAAGCTTTGGATGTCTTTAAATTGTTTAAGGCTGAGGTAGAGAAACAATGTGATAAGCACATTAAGATTGTGAGATCAGATAGAGGTGGAGAGTACTACGGTAGATACACCGAGAACGGACAAGCA
Source organism: Hemerocallis citrina (assembly GCA_017893485.1). Taxonomy (NCBI): domain Eukaryota; kingdom Viridiplantae; phylum Streptophyta; class Magnoliopsida; order Asparagales; family Asphodelaceae; genus Hemerocallis; species Hemerocallis citrina. The sequence goes on along the minus strand of CM030366.1, from coordinate 204,924,018 downwards.
CCAGGTCTATTTGCAAGATTTCTTCAAGAGCATGGGATTGTTGCCCAATACACCATGCCTGGTTCTCCAGATCAGAATGGTGTAGTAGAAAGAAGAAATCGAACCTTAATGGACATGGTGAGAAGTATGAGGAGTAATGTTAAACTTCCATCATTTTTATGGGTAGAAGCTCTTAAGAGGGCAGTGTACATATTAAACCGGGTTCCTTCCAAGGCCGTCTCAAAGACGCCTTTTGAGCTATTCAAAGGATGGAAACCGAGTTTGCAACATGTACGCATTTGGGGATGCCCGTCTGAGGTGAGAGTGTAAAACCACAAGAGAAGAAGCTAGACCCAAGGACCATTAGTGGGTATTTCATTGGATATGCTGAAAGGTCTAAGGGTTATAGATTCTATTGTCCGTCTCATAATACCAGGATTGTGGAATCAAGAAACGCTAAATTTCTTGAGAATGACTTGATTAGTGGGAGTGATCAATTTCAGGACATTGTTCCTGAAAAGGATTATGATCAACTTCCACCACTGTTTCAAGAGACAAGTTGATTGTCATTCACGCACCTCAAGCTAAATTGCGTGTTAGACAGCCAACTATTGAGGTTCCACAAGTTGACAACAATCTAATAGATCATGATGGTAATGAGGAACAAACAGTTCATCCTGAGGATGAACAAGTTCCATTGAGGAGATCTACTAGAACAAGGAAATCAACTATTTTTGGTGACTATTTAGTGTATCTGCAAGAATCGGATTATAATATTGGAGCCGACAATGATCCTATGTCATTTTCACAAGCAATAAGTTCTACAGATTCAAACTTATGGATGAATGCCATGAAAGATGAGATGGACTCTATGGCATCTAACCGAGTTTGGGATCTTGTCGAATTGCCAAATGGTGAAAAAGCCATTGGATGCAAGTGGGTCTTTAAAATAAAGAAAGACTCGCATGGCAACATCGAGAGACATAAAGCTAGACTTGTTGCCAAAGGGTTCACTCAAAGGGAAGGAATCGATTACAACGAGACTTTCTCTCCTGTATCAAAGAAAGATTCCTTCCGAGTGGTGATGGCATTAGTAGCTCATTTTGATTTTGAGCTACACCAAATGGATGTGAAAACGGCATTTTTCAATGGTGATTTAGAGGAAGAGGTTTATATGAAACAACCTGAAGGATTCTTCTCTAAAGAGGGTGAGCATTTGGTTTGTAAGCTTAATAAATCCATATACGGGTTGAAACAGGCTTCCCGACAATGGTATGTGAAATTCCATAAAGTGATTACTTCATTTGGGTTCGAAGAAAATGTTATGGATCAATGTATATACCTTAAGGTCAGTGGGAGCAAGATTTGTTTCCTTGTGTTATATGTGGATGATATTTTGCTAGCAACCAATGATAAAGGGTTGCTATATGAGGTGAAACAATTTCTTTCAAGTAACTTTGATATGAAAGATATGGGCGAGGCATCTTATGTCATCGACATAAAGATCCATAGAGACAGATCTCGAGGAATTTTGGGTTTGTCTCAAGAGGCCTATATCAACAAGGTCTTAGAAAGATTCGGTATGAAAGATTGTTCACCAAGTGTAGCACCCATTGTGAAAGGTGATCGGTTCAGTTTGGACCAATGCCCCAGGAATGACATTGAAAGGGAACGAATGAAAAATGTTCCATATGCTTCAGCTGTTGGTAGCATTATGTATGCTCAGGTCTGTACTAGACCCGACATTTCATATGCCGTTGGAGTATTAGGAAGATATCAGAGTAACCCAGGCATCGATCACTAGAAGGCTGCGAAGAAAGTAATGAGGTACCTTAAGGGTACTAAGGATTACATGCTTATGTACAGGCGGACTAATAATCTTGAGGTGGTAGGCTACTCCGATTCTGACTTTGGTGGCTGCAATGATTCACGTAATTCCACATCAGGATATGTGTTCATGCTAGCTGACGGGTCTATATCCTGGAAGGGTGCCAAGCAGACCTTGACAGCCACTTCTACGATGGAATCTGAGTTCGTTTCTTGTTTTGAGGCTACCTCACATGGTGTATGGCTGAAAGGTTTCATGTCTGGGCTAAGAGTTGTTGACTCTATTAGCGGATCCATAAGAATGTATTGTGACAATTCAGCTGCTGTCTTTATGGCTAAGAATAATAAGAGTGGAAGTCGAAGTAAACACATCGACATAAAATATCTAGCCGTAAAGAAACGTGTGCAGGAAAAGAAAGTGATCATTGAGCACATTAACACTGAATTGATGATAGCTGATCCCTTGACTAAAGGCATGCATGTTAAAGGATTCAAGGATCATGTAATCAGGATGGGACTTAGTTCCATTATGTAGCACATTCATTGTGTTTGTCTGAAACTTTCATTTAGTTGGATTATTTCTCATTTGGAATTGTGTACGTACTTATTTTGGTTATTTTGTTGAGAAATATCATTATGTTTGACCTAGAGTAAACATATGGTCTACTCATTAAGTTAAGTGTGAGTGGTGAAAGACTAAGTATATTGTGATACATGGAAGATTAATTCTTGCTCTTAAAGAGAATTAGTCACCATGATTCGTATACGGAGTCTCTCTCGTTAAATGGATCAAGTGGGAGAATGTTAGATGTTTTATTTTCCACTTAATCAAATGTAATAATTAATTTGATTAATTAATTATGTGGACATTTATGTGATCCATTTAAATGGGAAGTTACAACTAATTAAAGAAACTTCCTCATGATTTATGTGATCCTTTTAAATGGGAAGTTACAACTGATTAAAGAAACTTCCCCATGATTCTCTCCCATCATTTTTGGAAACCACCCACTATTTTTGCAATTATCATAACTACTCTGTGATGGCTAGAGTAGTATAAAGATGAGAATGAAAAGGTCACCAAATTCACTCTCTCATACAATTCTGATATACACCATCTAAAGTGAGAAAGGAGAGTTTGGAACCAAAATTGAGATTGACAACATCAAGAGGCTTTTGGCGAAAACGGTTTCAGGCTTTAAACGGCAATGGCTGGAGGTACGATTATCGATTTCGTTTTATCACTTCCGCTTCCATTCATGTATATTCATATGGCGATTAGAGTATACATGAAAATTTGTTTTTGTTTTGTTTTACATTTGATTTACATAAATGTGGTTTTGACTTACACAACCTTCTTAGGAATTAGAACAATATTCGAGTAGTTTAGCATATCCAAGTTGTTAGATTAATATGAGTAATTAGGGTTAGGGTTTATATCTCATAGCTGCTTAAGATATTATACTCTGCTTATCAGTATTGGAATATCACAGAGCACTACCTCTAGATCAGCTTTTATATGAGATGAACTGGGTTTAGGGTACTGGGCTTTATGCCCACCCAACCCGGTCCAACAATTAAATAGATAACACGTGCAAAGCATGTGTTGCCCCATCGAACATTATACACAATAATATTCTATTATATTGAGAATATACCTATATATCCAACAATCTCCTCCTATATTCTCAATATATTAGACAATGCCCCGTTAAATCATTGGCTCACAAAAATAATATAGTTCACAGACTAAATCAATTATAACTCGAATAGTTCAAATGAGACTAAACCAAAATAATCAAATAATTCAAAGACCATATCAAAACAGAATAGTTCACGATGACTAAACCAACTAGAGAAACCTGTCATAGTTTCAAAATCAACCAAAGCAAATAAACTTCAAGAACAAAATATGAGTTTTAAGCTCATGAACACAAGAGTCTTAAACTCAATAGAAATTTTTTCAAGCAAGTGACAAATTTATTCTTTAGATAAATGAACCAAAACTATATCCTTGCAAACTGCTTTATGTTTACTCCTCTATTGAGCAGATCATTATTTTGAAATCTATGTTGATAGATTCAACTCCTCCATCTTTAGTAGCTTATTGAAAACAAGAATATCAAGAGACACATCTCTAAGAATTCTAGCAAATTTCATAAAGTATCTGGTTCTACTAAAGAACTTAGTACAATTCAACGATAGTTTAGCAAAATGTAATGCAAGCATCACAATCAAGTTTCTTTAACAAAATAAAGAACAAGAAATATTATAGTTTCTGCACAAGAACTATACTATGTTTCATATTAGAATGATAGAATAGTTAAATCAATTATGGTTAATTCTGAATCATCAAAATTGGAATGAAACATAAATCCATAAAAGAGTTATATCATCAAAATTGGAATGATATAACAACAATTCTAAACATCGGAAACACATCGATAAGTTTTCATGCTTTCTTTTGGAATAATGAGATGATTCTAAGTAAATTATGAAAATATATAACATCATCAAAACTGGAATGAAATTATATATTAACAGAATTTACATAGAACTTTTTAAATTATCTAAAGCATGTCAACTGCCAAAAATTGATGCTTCAGTTTGAACTTCTCTATGGCTCCAATTGGATTCCAAATCTCAAAACAACTTGGTTGTTAAAGCTTTTGACTTAATAGCTTTTAACACCATTTTCCCCACAGTTTTGATAATTAGATCACTTTCAAGTCTCTTAGCAAGAGCATTGACCATACTTGTCACAATTGCACTTTATCTATGAGAAAGTTCAACTAGGCTTCTTTCAGCCTTAATATACTCCTGTTACTATTATAGAGTGATTTATGAGCTACGGTGCATTATACCTTGATAGTCGCATAACAGAATTAGAGAATTTATATTAAACTTATCAAATGGATGATTAGCAATAAGTCATTCAATCCACTCAGCCTCTTCCCCTATAGAGGATAATACATAGAGATCTGATTTCTTGGATGAGAATGCAATGCTTGTTTGCCTATTAATCTCCATAATTTTTTTCTGCTCCTCCTAGAGTGAACACATATCCGCTAGTTGTCGACTTTCACTAAATTTTGAGTAGCACAAAGCAAACTCTTGAGTACCACTCAGGTATCTCATTAGCCTCTTAAGGGCACTCAAATGTGTATGGGATTATTAGTGAGTCTGCAGATCATACCTACCTCAAAGGCTATGTCTTTTTTTTAGTGCAGATCATTGTATACATGAGACTTTCAAGATGTCTCATAGTTGCACCATCATTAGGTGTTAACCTTTTTATCATAATCATAAGGTATTTCAAAACACACTTTCAATTACTATATTCTAACTTTTGAAACACATTATTGATTTATCGAGTTTGACTAAGGGTTATCCTTTGCCAACCAAAACTCACCCTTATACATAATATGTTGACCACAACACTTAGGTGTTTCATGCTAAATTTATTTGGATAGCATAATTTAACTCCATTTATAATAGAGATGTCACTTCCAATCAACAAGTATGTCAATAAAACCAAGTAAATAATAGCCATTATATTTGACACACCACAAAGTTAAAGGCACTCATCTGAATTACTTAATTCATATACTAGGCTCTTCGAGAAATTTGTCAAATTATTTATACGATAGCTATATTACATGTTTTAAAGCATACGATGATTTTACTAAATTATAAATCTTGTCCATTAAACATATTAGTTCAAGATTTTCCAGTACAAAACTGTTCATTAGAAAATATCAAGTACGAAACTTTTAAATATTTTTTATGAATGACAAAATTTTTAATAGATGTAAGGGTAAGAAGAATACTTATTGTAGCAATATGACAAACATGTGAGTAGACATCAAATAAATCTACCCCATTTTTTCAGTCAATCTGTTAGCTACTAAAGAGCATTAAAGTTGCTACTGAACAATCAAAATTAAGTTTCTTCTATAAAAACCCTACTTACTTACTATAGTTTTAGCCCCTTTCGGCAGATCAACTAAATTAAAGTATTATTGTATGACACAAAATCATCTCATTGTCTACTAAAGACTCTTGTTAGCTCATTTTTCATTCAAGTTTAAGTGTCAGTAAGACTAGTTCTTGATTCAAACTGTGAATCATTGACCGTGACAGTAGGACTGATAATTTCATAGATTTGTCTTTGATGAACACATCATCAAAAAAACTTTGCAAGTCCAGATTCTACTAACCCAAATTAGATAGATCCAAAACTGTCCATAGAACCACATTCTGCACTTTCTAAATATACACAAATATTTGTTATAGGTCCTACTTTAGGCCTTGTGGGATCATGTACTTTAACAAATGTATCATACCACATTTTCCAATTTGACAAAATTATTTGTGTTTTTATATCGTTAATCTACAAAGTGTAAGTAACTTAGAGTGTGGTAACAAATTAGAAATATGATTGATAATGTAACATCACTCATAATTACTCAAAGTCAAACTAACAGTCAATAACATAGAATTCAACATTTCACTGAGTGTTTGATTCTAACTTTATCAATACTATTTGACAATGGTAAATATAGTGCACTAGAGATTATGCCAAATGTAAATTACTCTAAAATTATTAAACATATTCACCACCTTCATCAACTCTGAACCCTTGACTTTTAGCATTTAACTAGATTTTAATTCATCAAAATAGTGAGTGCTACATCCTCCATATATGTATGACAAACATTCAATAATCATCTACATAGGTGATTAAATACTTCTAACCAATTATCGTCTTATATAGTCACAAAGCTACTGAGATCAAAAATATCAGAATATATTGACTCAAGAAGTTGTGTGCTCCTAGATACCAAACTAAATGATTTTCTAGTGATCATAATCTGAGCACAACTTTCATATTTGTCATATTTAATGGAGTGTCATTTAGCAGAGTTATGAGTTTTAACAAGAACAAACAATTTAATATACAGTTCTCAAATCCTAGTCAACTATGTTATGTTCAGGAACTATACACAATTAGAACTATTATTATTAATTGTCTCATTTGTTAAACTCAACTTATACATGTGATTGACAATATATGCACAAGAGTTAATACAAAATTACTCTATCACATTTTACAAAATTGTTTGCTTTCTCTAATGGTTCTAACAATGTCCACTTGCTCAAACACAGTAAGCAAAATTTTCTTTATTCGCTCTTCATCATCTTCGAAACACTAAACGAGATAATGACTAACATGTTATAATTCAACTTTGCATACATAGTACAATGAACGAAAAAGAACAAGACGTAACTAATGGAGTCATATCCTACATTAAGAGATGCTCTCTCCTAAGTTACAGGCATTTGTTATACATCTTATACATCAAAAGTTTTATTTGAGAAGCAAATATATAATCTCACACAAAACTGAAAACAATGGATTTGTCAAAATATCTATACACATAGTATGATAAAGTACTTAACAATCCTAAACATGCTAGTTTTCAAAGCGAGAATAACTATGATCTAAAATTCTCAATCATGTAATCAAACGCACAAAACGTTCACACATTCATCACATGAAAATACTAAGCAAGATTGAGAATATCATACCGACACTTCAAGTTAGAAGTGGTTTCCAAATTCGATGGAAAAACCTGCGTGGTGCAGACTTATTCAACCGTGATGCATATCCATCGTCTCCAACATACACAATTTGTAGGTAACATTAAAGTTTCTACATTCATCAAATTGTTATAGATTAGCCAATTAAATAAATTATTAGCACTGTTTAATTTTAGCAACAATTTAATTGGAGATCCAAACTTTATAGTCAAAACATATAGTTTAACTTATCTAAAATAAATATTTGATTTTAGCACATAGCCAAAACAACTGTTCAACTTGTATTTAATTAAACAAATGATTAATACAGTCTCGAACTTAACCACTTAGCATCATAGTAATTCTATAATTCAAAAATTGATACTTCAGTTTGAACTTTTCTATGGCTCCAATTGGATTCTAAATCTCAAAACAACTTGGATGTTAAAGCTTTTGACTTAATAGATTTTAACTCCATTTCCCCCACAGTTTTGATAATTAGATCATTTTCAAGTCTCTTAGCAAGAGCATTGACCATACTTGTCACAATTGCACTTTATCTATGAGAAAGTTCAACTAGGCTTCTTTCAGCCTTAATATACTCATCTTACTATTATAGAGTGAGTTATGAGCTACGGTGCATTATAACTTGATAGTCGCATACCAGAATTAGAGAATTTACATTAAACTTCTCAAATGGATGATTAGCAATAAGTCATTCAATCCACTCAGCCTCTTCCCCTGCAGAGAATAACACATAGAGGTCTGATTTCTTGGATGAAAACGCAACGCTTGTTTGCCTATTAATCTCCATAATTTTTTTCTGCTCCTCCTAGTGTGAACACATATCCACTAGTTGTCGACTTTCACTAAACTTTGAGTAGCACAAAGCAAACTCTTGAGTACCACCCAGGTATCTCATTAGGCTCTTAAGGGCACTCAAATGTGTATGGGATTATTAGTGAGTCTGTAGATCATACCTATCTCAAAAGCTATGTCTTTTTTTTAGTGTAGATCTTTGTATACATGAGACTTTCAACATGTCTTATAGTTGCACCATCATTAGGTGTTAACCTTTTTATCATAATCATAAGGTATTTCAAAATACACTTTCAATCACTATATCCCCATTTTTGAAACACATTATTGATTTATCGAGTTTGACTAAGGGTTATCCTTTGCCAACCAAAACTCACCCTTATACATAATATGGTGACCACAACACTTAGGTGTTTCATGCTAAATTTATTTGGATAGCACAATTTAACTTCATTTATAATAGAGATGTCACTTCCAATCAACAAGTATGTCAATAAAACCAAGTAAATAATAGCCATTATATTTGACACACCACAAAGTTAAAGGCACTGATCTGAATTACTTAATTCATATACTAGGCTCTTCAAGAAATTTGTCAAATTATTTATACGATAGCTATATTACATGTTTTAAAGCATACGATGATTTTACTAAATTGTAAATCTTGTTCATTAAATATATTAGTTCAAGACTTTCCAGTACAAACATGTTCAGTACAAAATATCAATTACAAAACTTTTAAATATCTTTTATGAATGACAAAATTTTCAATAGATGTAAGGGTAAGAAGAATACTTATTGTAGCAATATGACAAATATGTGAGTAGATATCAAATAAATCTACCCCATTTTTTCTCAGTCAATCTGTTAGCTACTAAAAAGCATTAAAGTTTCTACTGAACAATCAAAATTAAGTTTTTTCCACAAAACCCTACTTACTTACTATAGTTTTAGCCCTTTTCGGCAGATCAACTAATTTAAAGTATTATTGTATGACACAAAATCATCTCATTGTCTACTAAAGACTCTTCTTAGCTCAGTTGTCATTCAAGTTTAAGTGTCAGTAAGACTGGTTCTTGATTCAAACTGTGAATCATTGACCGTGACAGTAGGACTGATAATTTCATAAATTTGTCTTTGATGAACACATCATCAAAAAAACTTTGCAAGTCCAGATTCTACTAACCCAAATTTGATAGATTCAAAACTTTCATATTTCAATCCATTAAGATTGTTAGATTAATATGAGTAATTAGGGTTAGGGTTTATATCTCATAGCCGCTTAAGATATTATACCCTGCTTATCAGTATTGGAATATCACAGAGCACTACCTCTAGACCAGCTTTTATATGAGATGAACTGGGTTTAGGGTACTGGGCTTTATGCCCACTCAACTCGGTCCAACAATTAAACAAATAACACGTGCAAAGCATGTGTTGCCCCATAGAACTTTATACACAATAATATTCTATTATATTGAGAATATACCTATATATCCAACACAAGTCAGCGTCTCCATTGTGGAACTCCTGGAATATGCGCATCATGTCTGTTTTGATAACTTTCCAGTAAATTCTATAGAAGAACAGCGGAAAACCGTCCGGCCCTGGAGCCTTGTCCTGATCCAGACTTTTGATTGCAGCGAAAACTTCTTCCTTGCTAAATCCACCCTCTATACTGTCGCTTGCTTCCAGCCTCGTTGATTTTCTTCAATCTCGTCTTCTCCCTCCAACTAAGTTGAAATTCAAACCTCAACCAAATCATTTGTCTAAACCTCTTATTAAGAACCAAATCCAAAGAATCAAAAATTTCCACATTATATCTAAGAAAACAAAAGGATATCAGATCCCATTCATCACATCGACCTTTCCCAAAAAGGGTCACCTCATTTCCATCATTCACAATAGACTATGAGTTCCAAACCTCACAATAGACCAAATAATTACTGATTTTTGTAAAACTAACCACTGTCTTGAAACATTTAAATAAACTAGTATTATACACGTGCTGTGCACGTGGAGAAAAATTGGGGGGGAATGAAAAGGACAAAAAAGAAAATTACCTGCACGTGCATTGCACAGGTTGGATTATGGACAAAGGCCTTCTCCCATTATAATAGTAGAGATAAAGAGTATTGTTAGAGATAGACCCTCTTTTTCTCTATCTCATACCCTTCTCTCTTCTTTTCGTTTATTCCACTTTTTCCCCAGACAAATATGAGAACCAGAAAGAGAAACTTCTTCCTTGTCCATTTCCTAACTCAAAAAAGAAAAGAAAAGAAAAAGAAAAGAACCCCCCATTCCTATCCTATTGATTGTTTTTGGACTCAAATCCCGCAAATTGACTCCAAACAAATACATGTGATTATTTTATATAAAATGTATTAGGAATTCTGAAAAAGGACTTTTTTTATATATAGAAAAAAGAGGTAACCACAATTACCGCTTCATTAATAAATAATTAACGTTACAATTATTACAAATAATCTACATCTATATGTTCATAAAACGGAACAACGGAAAATAATACGTAGTTAATTAAGCCTACAACATAAACTAGTCCTTTTCCTAGCTGAATTTGTAGACGAAAGTATCTGCACCATGTTTGAATTCCATCCCTAGCAGATGGAATTCGAATTTCAATAAAATTGAAGTTCGAATTCCATCCAAAATTTCTCTCTACCCCAGAAATCTCTCCCCCCCCCTCCAAACGTCCACCTTGGCCACAACCACAGCCACATCTCAGGGTGGCATGCATCCTCCTCGCCCAATGAATCCACAAATTCTACCTCACCGCAATGTCATTTTTCGATTGCGTCAAATCCAGGTCTCAACAGTAATCATTGTTTTTAACCAACAAGCCAACGATCATGACCAACCAAAAAGGATCTTATCCTTATTTCCCATCCCTTGAATGAAAGAAAACTAAGAATGGAAGTATTCTTAAAATGGCAATTTGCGATTTCCCTATATATATTTTAACCCCTTAAATGCACTACAACCATCTGCATTAGGAAATCACATTGACAGACTTATCAGCACTGCAACTGTCTCATGTGCAGCCAAAAAATGATCGTATTTATTGAATGGAACCAATCCTACGCAAGTAATTAATGTTCTCAGGGGTAAGTAATTTCTACATATGGGTGCACATAATTTTTGGCAAGGCATGCAGCCATCTATACTTGTATTATTATTATCACAGGTTTTTTTACCTTTGTAATGCTATTCATTAGAACCTAACTCGGTCTTTCCAAATTCCAACTGCATGTAATTGTCGTCAATCTCCTTAACATTTCTTTAAAATAACATATAAAGATTTAAAAAACGAGTGCAAAATACGCCGTGAAGCTACAAAGATGCATAGTTTACTAAAAACAGATTAATTGTTACAGTGATATTCAGAGCAAAATATAAGAGAGCACAATCATTTACTGGAACAGCTTACATTTCTTTTAGGCCCTACGCTTGCATTGGACCAGCGAATTGGACCAGAATTGTTAATTAGCACCCTAACCAGTAACTACCAAGGGACAGTACACTCCTCAAACCCTGAAAGGTAAAAAAGAAAAAGGGGAAAAAAAAGAAAAGTCAATAGAAATTGATTGATCTTTGGAAGAAAACAAAATAGGTGCATGTGTGACCAATGTGATGATGAAGATGATGATGGACAATACATATCACTAATATTAAAGTTACTGTAGTAAAAATAAATATGCAGACAATCATTTATTATATATATACACAATGTCGAAAATTTTCATACCTTGCTATCTGTCGCTCTCTCGCTAACCTGTCTCTATTCATCATCTCTTTGAGCTCATTTTCTCTCTTCACACTAATAAATAACAACTCACATACATTGCACTCAACTGTACTACTAACTACATACAACGCAAGCAAGAGAAAAGGGGGGCAAGGAGCTAGCAAAGTTTCTTCTTAAAACTTGCTCTTACTTAATTTGCTTCACTTCATTGTTGTTTACTAGTACTAGTTACCAAGAATAGTAGAGTAGTAGCAGCAGATTGAGATCTAGATGGGGCGATCGCCATGTTGTGCGAAGGTTGGGCTGAAAAAGGGCCCGTGGATGCCGGAGGAGGACCAGAAGCTCCTCGCCTACATTGAGGAGCATGGCCATGGCAGTTGGCGGGCATTGCCTGCTAAAGCTGGTAACATTGACTCCCTTGCCTTTTAATACAATTTCCTCGATCGTCGTTCAAGTTGTGTCTAACATATATATATAATTCATGTGTTGATGCCAACTATGACAATATCTGAGAAATCTGAATGATTAGTGTTGATTGTCTGCATGCATAGGGCTCCAAAGGTGTGGAAAAAGCTGCAGGCTGCGGTGGACAAACTATCTGAGGCCTGACATCAAGAGAGGAAAATTTAGCATTCAAGAAGAACAGACCATCATCCAACTCCATGCTCTCCTCGGTAACAGGTGAATGAATGATAATGGAATTGCAGCTCTATTCCTTCGTATTACTAGTTAATTTCCAAGATCAATAATTGACTAATCTCCAAATCATGACTATCGATCTATAATATTTCCGAACAAGTTTCTCTCTTTCATAAAAGGAATTAATGTGACCAAAATGCATTGCATCGATTAGCTTTTGCCTAACACATTCTATTCTTAAGGGAATAAGAGCCTGTGAAATTGAGTTTGAATAATAATGCATGTGAATTTCAGTACAAATAATTAATCCTATAACATGGTTCCTTATTTTAATTGAATTAGTAGCGCCTACTACAATATATATATATCTTTGAATCACAACATCAATCCCAGATGAAGAGCTCGATCGTCGTTCATTATGATTCCAAGGAATGAAGGAATTCGGTCACAAACAATTCAAGACACATAATCGATAATTCCCTTACAACGCACGCTGCAACTCTATTAGATACTGCTTAATTTCTTTCCATACCCAGTACTCAACAACAAATCTGCATTTCCTTCCTTACAACTAAAATTCGCCAAACCGCACCTTCAGAGGGCAGGCAAGTAGATATAGATAGTGGTAACCTTGTTTTGATATAAATCATATATGAGTTGTTATAGGCCATCACTTAGATCTGATTCTCCTTAGATCCTATACAAGTAATTGCATTCGAATGTACCCTGTGTCTGCAAACTCCCCGGCCGGCCCTTGCATGCTTATGTAAGTTATAGTTAACTATCAGTAGCTACAATCTTCCTTAATTTCAGGTGGTCAGCAATAGCTACACATCTTCCAAAAAGAACTGACAATGAGATAAAGAACTATTGGAACACCCACTTGAAGAAGAGGCTAACGAAGATGGGGATTGATCCAGTAACCCACAAACCAAAGAGTGTGACCCTCGCCGCCTCCTCCTCCTCCTCTGTAGATGGCCTACAGTCCAAGAGCATTGCAAATCTCAGCCACATGGCTCAGTGGGAGAGTGCGAGGCTTGAAGCTGAAGCTCGACTAGCTAGAGAATCAAAGCTCAGGGCAAATCCTTCATCCTCCCTCCAATTGCCGCACAACCAGCTGAGTTCACTACAATTGGTACCGCCTCATAATAAGTCACCTCCATTGCCCTGCATCAATGAGATAACACCATGGCAAGAGCAAGAGCAAGGGCAAGGGCAAGGGCAAGGGATCCAAGGACAGATTGACCTGGAATCACCCTCATCCAATTCCACCTTGAGCTACTCAGAGAGCATACTGCCTGCAGTTCCCAGCATTAGGCTTCTAGATCACCATCATCATCATAGTTCAACAACACAACTGTGCCACCAAGGAAATAATGATACAGTACTGGAAAGGGATGAGGTGGAATGGAAATGCTTTGGTAAGCCAATCTGGCTCTTTGATAGTAAGAATAATCATCAAAGAGTGGATGGTTTGCCCATGCCTGCCTTCTCAACTGATCATACATCTGCAGTTTTTGGTTCAGAATCGTCATGGCTTCAGGAACCACCATCAAGCACCAGAACCGGGCCTTCTGCTAGGGATCTTGTTTTTGGATTCACAGATATGCTGTTGGACAATTCTGATGAACACAGCTCATCAGGAATCAGACTTCCAGTTCCAGCTGATTCTGACAATGCAGAGTGCGGGAGCTGCATTGAGGGGGAGGGGGAGGAGGAGGAAGAAGAAGTAGAAGAAGAAGAAGAGGATGAGGCTAAGGGAAACAACTATTGGAGCAACATACTTGACTTGGTGAACTCTCCGCCTCCCTCAACTTCACCTCCATCGGTGTTTTAAAATGAGGCTTGCTTTAATCATTCCCACATTGTTTGGATTTTTCTATCTAGTTAGTCCAGAGTCAGAAGTTGCACTGAATTACGAGTTAAGAAACACATCTTTTCGGTACAGTAGAAACGAACCAAATCTCTGTCGTCTTTCTCCATCCATTTAAAGCAGTCAGTCTTCCGAGTAACTACTTGATAAATAAAGCTATTAAGAAAATTAAATGGGGAAGGAAATAAGGAATAACGAACAGAATATTTTCATGGTTCTGATTGTTCATATGTACGTTTGCCTAGACTGACTCAAGGAAAATGTATAATTATATGATGATTAATGAATAATAATAGTTATATCGCTATTAGATGTTATGACTAGATTTACAAGATAGTTTTCCAGCATGATGACAGTTTTGCTAAGTCCCAAGTCTAGATCCAACTTGGTGCCAGCTGGGGAACTTGGAGTGATCCATCAGAATATCGGGGGCAGGATATATTATGTCACCTTGATAAATGATAATGAAGAACTAGTAATTAAGAGATGCATTTGCTAGATGTTGGCTGACAGTTAGATCTCAAAGCACTATAATTTCTTGGCATTGAACATTGTGGGATGGCCAACTCCTATACAGATCACAAGACTTAGAATTGTCATAAAGTGCGTTTAAAAACATGTAATCAATATCGTACAAGATCTCACATAGTAAAAAGTACAAAAGAATTGGTAACCAAAGCAATATCTAATCTTCAGAAATAGAGATCGATACTCGACAACAAATTTATCAAAACACAATGTGCAACAGAGGAACAAACATAAGAATTTTAGAGATTGTCTAGAGAGAGCAGTATCAATCAAAAGAAAGCCTGGTTACAAGAAATTTCAACTTCGACCCCATGGGAAGTCACGAAGCAACCGACGGTTTACTAGTCCCCCTAACCTTCAATTAGATCTCTCTCCTTACTAGGTTTTCTCAGTCCTATTAAGACCTCAACCCTTTAGTTTTGTGAGTATTTATTGTAAATCACTCTTGGGGGTTGAATAGAGTAATTGTGCGGAAATTAAAAACTTACATAAAATGCGTAAAATAAGAAGATAAAGTTAGAGAAAGCAAATAAAGCAAGCACGCAAGACACAACGATATAACGTGGTTCAACCATTGGGTCTACGTCCACACCACCTACTTGTAGCAATTCTCTGCCACAAGCGTCCCACTATACTTTAAACCCCTTGCACAGGGATTCTTGGAATTCATCCCGAGAGACATATTACACCTGCAAGAATTTTACAAATAAGACCCGCAAAACTCGCCGAAGTGGAAGATAAAAAAAACTCTCAAGATCTATAACGATCTTGAATGAATAAAACAATAAAAGCTCTCGCACTCTAATCGTTGATTGAATGATTAGTTTAAAAGAATTATAATTGCAAGGGATGAAGAATACTCAGTGAATTCGCCTCTATTTATACAACAAGGAAATGTATCTTTCCAAAAACGGAAAGATATTTCCGAAATAGTCAAAACTGTACGTGGACGGTCGACCATTCATTTTTTAACTCGAAAGTCGAGCGATAACCGGTCGACTGACTCATCTTTTCCACTGTGATGAGCGGTCGACTGTCGCAGCGGTCGACTAACATATTGTATGATCGACCGCCATCGTGCAGACTTTAACTCTTCTTTGGCGAATCTACTTTATATTATTTCCATATATTGATCAATCAATCAACAACTCTTTACATAGTATTTTCTCACAAAAACAAAACCACATAACTGATCTTTGATGGCTTTCTTGAGGATTAAGGCACATGCTATTTTATTTGATAATTGCAATCTTCTTTGATACATTCATCTTTTGTTTGATTGCCAATCTTGTTAGCCTTTTATTTTGATTTTTTTTTCTTCTGTAAATCATGTATATCCCAACTGAAATTTTTTTTTTGAGGTAAAAGGTGGGATAAGGCCACCCTATTTCATTAATAAGAAGTTAATAAAACAACCCCGGCGTACCGGGAGAAAACAACAGTATAAAACAAAAGTACGATGCAGAAAGAAAATGCAAGAAAACAAACATACACCCCCAACAAACCCTGGGGGGGGTGGGTCTAACTACTCAAACATCCAGTAACCAGAGAGTACAGTAGATAGAAACAAAACACAAGCTGGCAAAAGTACTGTCATGACTGGTGCAGCCAGTCCCTCAGTCCAGCGTCGGCCCGAACTCTACTTCCTCATCGTCAAACTCCTCTACCTGGAATACTTTGGTTATCCTTCCTCTTGCCCCCGTGGCCGCAGCTGTAGCCCAAAAAGAGATTAGATGCATGATATGAGTCAGGTTACCAGAAATACTATTACATGAAGCACGAAAATAAAAATTATTTCTGTCAAGCCATAACACCCATGTTATAGCCGCTATTGCGATGTACCACACCTCCTTCATATCATGACAAATCGTTGCAAATTTGGGGCCAATCCACAAATCCTCATATACGCAGGGGTAGTCACCCATTCCTAAGGCTCGAAGTACCTCAACCATAGTTGCTTTACTTCTAGGGCAGTGAATGAAAAGGTGATTTAGATCTTCCACCTGTGTGTCGCAGAATCCACAGTTAGTCGCCACTTGTGGTTGCCTTTTGGAAAGGATTTGCCAAGTGAGGATAGCATTATTGAGCACTAGCCATAAGAAAACTCTGATTTTAAGGGGAGTTTTTGCCTTCCACAACATTTGTGCCTAGCTGGGTCTACATCCTCGAAAGTGAATCCGATGATACAGAGATCTCACCGAGAAAGCTCCCTTACTCTCGAGTCCCCATCGCTTCTGATCTGGGCCTTGTGTGCACCTTGTGCCTGCCCGAGAGATGTGTGCTTGCATGTCAAGCAATCACTGGTGAAGATTTGGGGTGAGCGTTCCTCGGAACGCCGGTCTCCAACCTCCCCTTTTCCAACCTTCGGCCACGGACATATTCGATCGATTCGACCTCTCATACAGTGTGGGAACGTTTCCTTCAAGGTGTGGGCTCCACACCACCTATCCCACCAGAATCTGGTGGACCGGCCATTGTCGATAGTCGACGTGACTGCCGAATTGAAGGGGCCGCTAGCCTTGGCAATTTCTTTCCAGAGCCGCGAAGCTTTAGCCCCTACTCGGAATCCAAGGTTTCTCGTGTCTTTTCCCCTAAGATAAGGTTGAATGAAGTCCTGCCAACCTTCCCCACTGTTGTGGAATACCTTCCACCACCATTTTTCCAGCAGGGCAAGATTCACATCTCTGAGGTCGATGATGCCTAGCCCTCCATGCCTCTTCTTCATGCAAGCGATACTCCATTTGATGAGGTGGTAACCTCCTTTATCCGAATCTGCCCCCTTCCAAAGGAATCGCTTTCGAATCCTGTCAATCCTCTGGATCACCCATTTCGAAAGCTTGAAAAATGACATGTAGTAGATTGGCAGGTTAGACAACACTGAGTTGATGAGTACCACTCTGCCCCCGAGAGACAAAGATTTTCCTTTCCAACCAACAGTCTGTCCTCCACCCTGTCAATGATAGGCAACCAGTTTGCTTTAAATAATTTCCCTGGTCTGAGTGGTAGCCCTAGGTATTTGATGGGGAAGCCACTCGTCGTACAGTTTAAAATAGTAGCGTGTTCCCCTGCTTCATCATCGGATAGGGAGACTGGAGTCAGCGCACTCTTGTGAAAATTAATCCTCAGACCTGATCAGGCCTCAAAACAGTATAGGACCCCTTTAAAGCAGACAGTTTCTCGTCTAGACCCATTCCCAAAGAGTAGGGTGTCATCTGTGTATTGCAAGATCGTACACCCTTTAGTAGACGCGGAGCTGGCCACTGGTGTGATCCAACCTTTTTCCTGGCACTTCTCCAGCATAACTCACAACACATCCGCTACGATAGTAAACAAGAGTGGTGATAGCGGATCCCCTTGTCTGAGACCCTTCCTGCAAGGGAACGGCTGTCCCGACCTACCATTCACAGATATGGCCGTTTTGCTAGTCTGCAAGCACTGCCTGATCCAGCAGATCCATTTGTTCCCGAAACCCCTACCCCTGGGAGCTTCCAGCAAGCACTCCCAATCGACCGAGTCATAAACTTTCTCAAAGTCCAGCTTAAGCAGAAAGCTCTTAGAGTTGGTTGTATGGCAGCGGTGGATAACTTGTTCCGCCGTTGCTACACAATCTAGGATATTTCTGCCCTTAATGAAGCCCGATTGAGATTTGTTGATAGGGCTGTCCATAATATTCCCCGGGCGGATAGCTAGGACTTTTGTAATAATCTTCGCCGAGCAATTTATGAGGCTGATCGGCCTAAAATCGCCCACTTTCGACGCCTCTTCCCGTTTGGAAATCAGGACTACATCCACAAAATTAAACATACCCAATCTGAGCTTGTTGTTAAAAAAGTCATCCAGCAATGCCATATAGTCCCCTTTAATTTCTTCCCAGAAAATTTGGAAGAACATCATTGGGAAGCCGTCTGGCCCTGGCGACTTGTCTGCTCCCATTTGACTTATAGCCTTTTTAACTTCCTCCTCCGAGAACGAAGCCTCCAGGCAGGATAGCGAAGGCTAAGCCTGCCAGAGATCATTCCTGAGTGGGACCCGGAAGTCATTCTTCTTCCCCAAGAGGTCCTTGTAGTATCCTTGGAAGGTTGTGGAAATCATTTGTTCATCTTGTACTGTCCCCGAGCTTTTTTCTAAGGATAAAATAAGATTAGACCTGCGCCTTGCACTTGCGACTCGGTGGAAGAAGGTCGTGTTCGCATCTCCTTCTTTGAGCCACGAAATTCTAGATCTTTGTTGCCATTTAATTTCTTCCATCTTATAGAGATTGGCAATATTCTCACTGTTGCCGCTAAATTTGGTATGGGGGCAAACAGATAGTATTTGTGGATTTTTAGGGAAACTGAATAGTAAACCTGTATACCTATTCCGTCGGGGTATGATCGTCGCTCCCGCCGTACACCTGCAAAAAGTGTGATACACCGGGGTTGTTCTTGGCGACACACCCTCCGACGCTCAAGTCAGTAATCTAGGAAGACTATGAAAGAGCGCAAAAACTGGAGAAACATTGATTACCTCTTAATGGAGATGGATGGGGGATATTTATAGGCGTCTAAGGGGATCAAATTAGGCATGTAATTCCTGTGTATAGATAAGGAATGTAATCCCTAATTCCCAGTGAAAGGATAGATATGAATCAGGGCCGTTGATTAATATTAATCAGAAACCCTAATTCTATCCTGTCGGACCGGGTTTGCTGCGGGTTGAAACCCGCACCCAGTTTGAGGTGGATCTGTTCGCGGGTTAATGGTTCTTTAGGGAGGAGAACCAGTACCCGCTTCAGACTCGTTAGTAAGTGAAATTACCGTTTTACCCCTGGGCTTCAAGATTCATGCCCAATTTGGACGGTCCCGATTTAACCCCCATTTTTAGCCATATCATGAGCCCCCCACTCCTAAAGGCTGGGTGTGATCAGTCTTTGAGGAGTAGTTTGACTGTATTTAGTGGCTAGTGGGGCTGTATCGGAGTCCGAATGAGGGATTTTTGAATCTTGAAGTAGGTAGCAAGGTAACTTCTTCTTTTTTGAGGCCATATGATGTTCTGAAGCCGTATCGAGTTTTTATCTATTTTTTCGGGCTATTTATTTAATTTTGCGATGTGTCAACTAACCGTTCAGGGGCCTCAATAATGCATTCTAGACAACAATTGTTCGTTCAGTGGTTCAAAAATAACCCCCTGAATTTTTAATTATTTTCTAGAATTTTTAGCTAATTTTCCCGAAGCTTGACCGTTGACTCCCGCCGTTCACCTGCAAGGAAGTGCGAGACACCGGGGTTGATCCCGGCGACGCACCCTCCGACGCTCAAGTCAGTAACCAGAAATGATTATGAAAGAGCGTTTAACTAGCAAAAGATTGATTACCTCTTAATGGAGATGGGTGTGGAGTATTTATAGTCGCCGTTGGGATCAGATAAGGAATGTGATTCCTGTGATCTGATAAGGCGTAAAATCCTCGTAATCAGATTAGGAATGTAATCCCTTAATTCCCGGTGAGAGGATAGTCGCGAATCAGGCCCGTTGATTTGGTTTAATCAGAGACCCTAATTCTATCCTGTCGGACTGGATTTGTATCGGGTCGGGACCCGTACCCAGTTGAGGTGGATCCGTTCGCGGGTTATTGGATCTGTGAGAAGGAGACCCAGTACCCGCTTCGGACCCGCTAGTAGGTGAAATCACCGTTTTACCCCTGAGCTTTGAGATTCGCGTCCGATGTGAACAGTCCCGATTTAATCCTATTTTTAGCCATATCACGAGCCCCCCACTCCCGAAGACTAAGTTTGATCAGCCTTTGAGGAGTAGTTTTACTGTTCTAATGGCGTACGGGATTTTATCGGTGTTCTTAAGGGAGTTTGGAATCTTGCTCGGGGTGTAACGGTGTTATTATGAGCTTGTAAAATTCCCAAAAATATTCTCAGAATTTTCTGGATTTTTGGTGATTTTTTCCAGATTTTTCTGAATTTTTTCTCATTTTTTTGAATTTTTTATTCATTTTCCGAATTAAATAATTAATTATCAAAAATATTAATTAATTATTCTAATTTAATAATTACTTTTTCAGAATTTAAAAATAATTTTTCTGAATTAATAATTATTTTTAGAATTTTTAATTAATTTTTTTCGATTTTTTAAATATTTTTTCGAATTTTTTTAAATAATAAAAACAATTAAATAAATATATAATAATTTAAATATTACCTGGACACGTGGCGCATTTCTGACCGTCCATCATGATCAGATGAGCGCGCATCGTGAGGCAGATCACGATCTGGACACGTGGTGCATTTCTGACCGTCCATCATGATCAGATGTGCGCGCATCGTGAGGCAGATCACGATCTGGACACGTGGCACGTTCCTGAGCGTTGATCGTGCCGTGATGCGAATTTTGAGACGATCGGACGGATCGTGTGGATCGGCGGGTTTTTTCTCCATATACGAGGGTCGGTTGTTCGGCTCCTCGGATCGGCACCTCGACTCGGTCAACTCAGATCGGCTGACCTTTGATACGATGCCACGTGGCAGTGCCACGTGGCGCTTTTTTTTTTTTCCTTTTCTTTTCCTTCTTCTTTCTTTCTCCCGCTGCTTCTTCTCCTCTGTTCTTCTTCGTTTCCTTCTTCGTCACCCCTGCTTCAGCTCCGACCCTTCTTCTTCGCGTCTGCGTGCTCGAGCTCGGAGCTCGGCGTATCGGAGAGAGGAGCTCGGAGCTCGGCGTATCGGAGAGAGGAGCTCGGAGCTTCGGTTCGATGGGTTCGACGAGGAGCATGGTGGAGCTCGGCTGTCGAAGGAGGAGAGCTTGGTGCTTCGGTGCTCGACGAAGAGAAGAGGCGAGAAGGAGCTGTCGGTGCTGGTGAGGAGTTGGGTTCGGCACCATTGGAGCTCAGAGGTAAGCTCGGCAGCGGGGTTCGGCACGAATGGAGCTCTCGATGGTGGTGCTCGGAGCTCGTTCGTGGAGCTTGGAGGAGATGTTGGGACTCGATGCTTCGGCAAGTTCAATGGGGCTCTGCCAACGGAATGGAGCTTCGGTAGTTTGACTGTGGTGGCTCGACGCAGCGGAGGTCGCACAGTTCGAGCTCGGCCATGGCAGAGGAGAGCTTTGGCGATGGGAGACGAGCTCGACAGTGGACGTGGACAGGAGCTTCGACGAGTAGTGGAGCTCTGTTTTGGGGGTGAGCTCGCGAAGGGGGTGAAGGTGGAGCTCGGCCCTGCACTTCGGAGCTTGTCGAAGGAGACCTCGGCTGTCATGGGGAGCTTCGAGATGGCGTTCGGTCGTGGAGGAGGAGCTCGGCAGTGAGGTGTTCGGAGAAGGAGATGATGGGAGCTCGGAGCTCGGCACTTTGGTCAGAGCTTTGTGAGCTCGGCGTTGGAGTTTTGTAATGACGAGGCGGTGGCTCGTCGAGGAGGATGACGGAGCTTCGACGGTAAGCTTGCACAGTTGCTCGGCATGAAGCTTCGACAGGGGAGCTTCGACAGGTGAGCAGCTTTGACGAGGGGGAGCGGAAGGTGGAGCTCAAAGCTTTGTTGATGAGGTCGACGAGTGGGTTCGGCGTCGGAGGCAGGCGAAGAGCTCGCGAAGGAGAACTCGGAGTTCGACCGTAGGGGAGCTCGGCATCGTAGCTCGAAGGTGGAGCATGCGATGGTGGTGAGCTCGAAGAGGTCGCTCGAGCGATCCCATAGTGGTGGAGGTGATGATGGCGAGGTCGAGCTCGCGCGAAGTGGAGGTGGAGTTTTGAGCTCCATCGATGGCTTTGCGAGGGAGGAGAGCTCCGTCGATGGCGTTCGAGGTCGGCGAGGCTATGAAGTAGCTCGGCGATGGACTGTGGGGAGCTTGAAGCTGGGTTCTTTTTTTCTGGTTTGTTTTGGCGGGAAATTGGAAAGGAAGAAGAAGGAAGGGTTCGGGTTTGGGACCCTAATGGGTCCGACCCGACCCTTCTTTCAATTTTTTTTTCTTTTTTTTTTTTGTTCTTCTTCTTCTCCTCTGCTCTGCTTCTTACTCGGCAAATCCGAGCACGAATTTTGAGGAGCATTTTTTCCCACTTTGCTGTTCGGTAGGTCGGTAGCTCGGATTTGAGATCCGAGCTACGTTGCTCAATCTGGGCGGTTGATCACGATCATGGCGCGAATCACGAGACAAGAGGCTCAAATTTCAAGAAAATGTTATCTTGTCGTTTTGTGGAGACGTGGCGAGATCTGAGCCATTCATCATATTTTAGCACGAATTTTGAGACGATCCGATGGTGAGATGGGATCGGCCGAATTTTTCTCCATATGTGGAGGTCGGTACCTCGGCACCTCGGATCGATGGGATCGGCAGCTCTTCTGAGAAGAAAGAGGAAGGGGAGGAGAGGCATTTGGGTTCTCTCCTCTACCTTGTTCTTTCGCACAGTGGAGAAGAGGAGAAGTGGAAGCGGAGGAGAGGCATTTAGGTTCTCTCCTCTGCCTTGTTCTTTCGCACAGTGGAGAAGAGGAGAAGAGGAAGGGGAGGAGAGGCATTTGGGTTCTCTCCTCTGCCTTGTTCTTTCGCATAGTGGAGAAGTGCTGGGTCCTTTTTCGAGAGGTGAAGAGGAGCTCCACTCCTAGGGGCAGAGAAGAGGCGCTGGGAAGATCCTCGTAAGAGCCATGGGAAGACCCATTCTTTGAAGTGAGCGCAAGGAGCAACTCTAGGGGGGAGTTGTGAGCTCCGAACTCGTTGAGAAGAGGTCTGCTTTGGAGGCGAGCGGAGCGAAGAGCTCGGTTCTAGGGAAGAGCCACTTGGAGGGGGAGTGTGAGGAGGAACTCTAGGGGAGAGTTGTGCTCCGAACTCGTTTGGAAGAGGTCCGCTTTAGAGGGAGTGGAGTGATGAGCTCGGTTCTAGGGAAGAGCCACTTGGAGGGCGAGTGTGAGGAGGAACTCTAGGGAAGAGTTGTGCTCCGAACTCGTTTGGAAGAGGTCCGCTTTAGAGGGAGCGGAGTGATAAGCTCGGCTCTGGGAGAGAGCCATTTGGAGGGCGAGTGTGAGGAGGAACTCTAGGGGAGAGTTGTGCTCCAAACTCGTTTGGAAGAGGTCTGCTTTAGAGGGAGCGGAGTGATGAGCTCGGCTCTGGGAGAGAGCCATTTGTGGATAGGTCGGAGCTTGTCGAGGAGAGCTATTTGAGAGACAAGTTTGAGGAGGAACTCTAGGAGAGAGTTGTGCTCCGAACTTATAGAGAAGAGCTCCGCTTTGGAGGTGAGCGGAGTGAAGAGCTTGGCATTAGAAGAGCCATCTGGACGTCGAGTTTGAGGAGGAACTCTAGGAGAGAGTTGTGAGGAGCAACTCTTTGAGAAGAGCTCCACTTTGGAGGCGAGCGGAGTGAAGAGCTCGGCTCTGGGAGAGAGCCATCTGGACGACGAGTTTGGGGAGCAACTCTAGGAGAGAGTTCTAGCTCTGAACTTGTTGAGAAGATGTCCGCCTTGGAGGTAAGCGAAGTGAAGAGCTCGGCCCTGAGAGGAAAGAGGAAGGGGAGGAGAGGCATTCGGGTTCTCTCCTCTGCCTTGTTCTTTCGCACAGTGAAGAAGAGCAAAAGTGTTGGGTACTTTTGGTGGGAAGACTAAAGAAGGAGAAGAATGAAGGAGCTAAGAAGGGTATGGGTCGGACCGTGGGTATCGGATCCGACCCTGACCCGTTAGCCTCTTTTTCTTTCTTCCTCTTTATCTGCTTGCTTGTTCGGCGAATCCGAGCACGGATTTTGAGGCACATTTTCCGCCACTTTGCTGCTCGGTAGATCGGTAGCTCGGATTTCAGATCCGAGCTATGTGGTTCCATCTGGACGGTTGATCACGATCATGGCGCGAATCACGAGACAAGAGGCACGAGTTTCGAGAAAATGTTATCTTGTCGTTTTGTGGTGACATGGCGCGATCTGATCCGTCCATCACGCTTGAGTGCGAATTTTGAGATGATCTAACGGTGAAATCGGTTCGGCAGAATTTTTCTCCATATACGAGGGTCGGTTCCTCGTCCGCTCGGCTCGGTAACTCAGTAGTTCACCTTCTGCCCGTAGTAGCTCGGTGTAGTGGAGCTCGGAGTTCGGATGGCTCGAGCGTGAGGAGAAGCTCGGTGAGTTGATGAAGGGGATGGGTCGATGAAGCTCTGCTCCTCGGCTCGGGAGAATGGTCAGCATATGGGAGGGGTGAGGGGCTCTGAAGCTCTGCCTCTATTCTGTTTGGTTTTGGAGATTTTTGAAGAGGAGCTTCACTCCTAGGAGAAGAGGTGCTGGGAAGAGGTGCTGGGAAGACCCATTCTCTGAAGTGAGTGCAAGGAGCAACTCTAGGGGAGAGTTGTGAGCTCCGAACTCGTTGAGAAGAGGTCCGCTTCGGAAGCGAGCAGAGTGAAGAGCTCGGCATCAGAAGAGCCATTTGGGAGACAAGTTTGAGGAGGAACTCTTGGAGAGAGTTGTACTCCGAACTCGTCGAGAAGAGCTCCGCTTTGGAGACGAGCGGAGTGAAGAGCTCGGCTTTGGGAGAGCCATCTAATAGACAAGTTTGAGGAGGAACTCTAGGAGAGAGACGTGCTCCGATCTTGTTTGAGAAGATCTCCGCTTTGGAGGCGAGCGGAGTGAAGAGCTCGGCTCTAGGAGAGCCATCTGGAAGACGAGTTTGAGGAGCAACTCTAGGAGAGAGTTGTGAGCTCCAAATTCTTTGAGAAGAGCTCCGCTTTGGAGGCGAGCGGAGTGAAGAGCTCGGCTCTGGGAGAGAGCCATTTGGAAGACGAGTTTGAGGAGCAACTCTAGGAGAGAGTTGTGAGCTCCAAATTCTTTGAGAAGAGCTCCGCTTTGGAGGCGAGCAGAGTGAAGAGCTCGGCTCTGGGAGAGAGCCATTTGGAAGACGAGCGTAAGGAGGAACTCTAGGAGAGAGTTGTGCTCCGAACTCGATGAGAAGAGCTCCGCTTTGGAGGCGAGCGGAGTGAAGAGCTCAGCTCTAGGAGAGAGCCATTTGGAAGACGAGCGTAAGGAGGAACTCTAGGAGAGAGTTGTGCTCCGAATTCGATGAGTAGAGCTCCGCTTTGGAGGCGAGCGGAGTGAAGAGCTCGGCTCTAGGAGTGCCATCTGGAAGACGATTTTGAGGAGCAACTCTAGGAGAGAGTTGTGCTCCGATCTCGTCGAGAAGAGCTCCGCTTTGGAGGCGAGCGGAGTGAAGAGCTCAGTTTTTAGAAGAGCCATCTGGAAGACGAGTCTTGAAGAGCAACTCTAGGAGAGAGTTGTGAGCTCCAAATTCTTTGAGAAGAGCTCCGCTTTGGAGGCGAGCGGAGTGAAGATCTCGG
Source organism: Hemerocallis citrina (assembly GCA_017893485.1). Classification (NCBI taxonomy): domain Eukaryota; kingdom Viridiplantae; phylum Streptophyta; class Magnoliopsida; order Asparagales; family Asphodelaceae; genus Hemerocallis; species Hemerocallis citrina. The sequence goes on along the minus strand of CM030366.1, from coordinate 204,897,740 downwards.
CTCTGGGAGAGAGCCGTTTGGAAGACGAGCGTAAGGAGGAACTCTAGGAGAGAGTTGTGCTCCGAACTCGATGAGAAGAGCTCCACTTTGGAGGCGAGCAGAGTGAAGAGCTCGGCTCTGGGAGAGAGCCATTTGGAAGACGAGCGTAAGGAGGAACTCTAGGAGAGAGTTGTGCTCCGAACTCGATGAGAAGAGCTCCGCTTTGGAGGCGAGCGGAGTGAAGAGCTCGGCTCTGGGAAAGCCATCTGGAAGACGATTTTGAGGAGCAACTCTAGGAGAGAGTTGTGCTCCGATCTCGTCGAGAAGAGCTCCGCTTTGGAGGCGAGCGGAGTGAAGAGCTCAGTTTTTAGAAGAGCCATCTGGAAGACGAGTCTTGAGGAGCAACTCTACGAGAGAGTTGTGAGATCCAAATTCTTTGAGAAGAGCTCCGCTTTAGAGGCGAGCGGAGTGAAGAGCTCGGCTCTGGGAGAGAGCCATTTGGAAGACGAGTTTGAGGAGCAACTCTAGGAGAGAGTTGTGAGCTCCAAATTCTTTGAGAAGAGCTCTGCTTTGGAGGCGAGCGGAGTGAAGAGCTCGGCTCTGGGAGAGCCATCTGGAAGACGATTTTGAGGAGCAACTCTAGGATAGAGTTGTGCTCCGATCTCGTCGAGAAAAGCTCCGCTTTGGAGGCGAGCGGAGTGAAGAGCTCAGTTTTTAGAAGAGCCATCTGGAAGACGAGTCTTGAGGAGCAACTCTAGGAGAGAGTTGTGAGCTCCAAATTCTTTGAGAAGAGCTCCGCTTTGGAGGCGAGCGGAGTGAAGAGCTCGGCTCTGGGAGAGAGCCATTTGGAAGACGAGTTTGAGGAGCAACTCTAGGAGAGAGTTGTGAGCTCCAAATTCTTTGAGAAGAGCTCCGCTTTGGAGGCGAGCGGAGTGAAGAGCTCAGCTCTGGGAGAGAGCCATTTGGAAGACGAGCGTAAGGAGGCACTCTAGGAGAGAGTTTTGCTCCAAACTCGATGAGAAGAGCTCCGCTTAGGAGGCGAGCGGAGTGAAGAGCTTGGCTCTGGGAGAGAGCCATTTAGAAGACGAGCGTAAGGAGGAACTCTAGGAGAGAGTTGTGCTCCGAACTCAATGAGAAGAGCTCCGCTTTGGAGGCGAGCGGAGTGAAGAGTTCGGCTCTGGGAGAGAGCCATTTGGAAGACGAGTTTTGAGGAGGAACTCTAGGAGAGAGTTGTGCTTCGATCTCGTCGAGAAGAGCTCCGCTTTGGATGCGAGCGGAGTGAAGAGCTCGGCTCTAGGAGAGCCATCTGGAAGACGAGTTTTGAGGAAGAACTCTAGGAGAGAGTTGTGCTCTGATCTCGTCGAGAAGAGCTCCGCTTTGGAGGCGAGCGGAGTGAAGAGCTCGGCTCTAGGAGAGAGCCATTTGGAAGACGAGCGTAAGGAGGAACTCTAGGAGAGAGTTGTGCTCCGAACTCGATAAGAAGAGCTCCGCTTTGGAGGCGAGCGGAGTGAAGAGCTCAGCTCTGGGAAAGAGCCATCTGGAAAACGAGTTTTGAGGAGGAACTCTAGGAGAGAGTTGTGCTCCGATCTCGTCGAGAAGAGCTCCGCCTTGGAGGCGGGCGGAGTGAAGAGCTCGGCTCTAGGAGAGCCATCTGGACGGTTGATCACGATTGTGGTGCGAATCACGAGACAAGAGGCACGAGTTTCGAGAAAACGTTATCTTGTCGTTTTGTGGTGATGTGGCGCGATCTGATCCATCCATCACACTTGAGTGCGAATTTCGAGATGATCTAACGGTGAAATCAGCTCGGCAGAATTTTTCTCCATATGTGGAGGTCGGTACCTCGTCCACTCGCCTCGGTGACTCTGTAGTTCACCCTTTGCTCGAGCGTGAGGAGAAGCTCGAGCGTGAGGAGAAGCTCGGCGAGCTGATGAAGTGGACGGGTCGGCATGAGGAAGAGCAGGTTATTTGAAGAGGAATCGAGCCAAGTGTTGGACTCCGAACCATCGGTAGAGTTATTCAACGGTTGTAGGAGCAATTCCGAATGGCGAACCACTTCTAACCCTCTGAAGAGCAGGTTATTTGAAGAGGAATCGAGCCAAGTGTTGGACTCTGAACCATCGTTGTTAAAGGTTAGTAAGTTGCGGGAGCAGCCATGTAGAAGAAGCTGGACTCCGAACCCATCATTTAAGAGAGTCGTGACTCGGAAAGATAGAGAAGCAAGAGCAATAATTTTCAATGAAAAGATGTAAAGTTTTATTGAAATAAACTAAGTGGCTGCTCCAATAGGGCGAGCCATTATTACATGCTGTTGGCCGAGTTACAAGCATCGGCCTTATTGAAAATCAAGATCCTACTTCTACAATAAGGTGAAGACCTCTTGGGAGGAGCTGGGAGATTCCGAGTGTTGAAGCTTGGCGGGCCCTTCTGTTCATTTGTGGGCTTCCTCAGGGGGGAAACTCGACCCCCTCTTTTTGGACGAACTTGATCAGGTGCCCCCGCTGTATGAGTTCTTCAATATCCTCCTTGAGAGCCCGACAATCATCCGTGTCGTGGCCGTGGTCCCTGTGAAAGCGGCACCACTTATCCTTGTTCCTCTTCTTGCCAGGTGTATTCATTCTCGGGGGAGCGCGGAGGAGCCCTTCCTTGTCCACCTCCATAAGAACTTCTGATATATTGGCAATGAGGGGGGTGAACTTCTCAAATCGAGGAGTCGGGCGACGCTGTCCATTGCCGTCCTTCTAGGATTTTTGGGAGCCCTCTTCGCTTGTGCTCTTCCGTTTGTTCCCGGAAGATGTCTCCTCAAAGCCCAGGAGATTCTCGGCTTCTTCGGCCCGAATGTACTTCTCGCTCCTAAGAAGGAGGTCGGCGAAATTATGTGGGGGCTTCTTGGCAAGGGAGGAGCGAAGGCTAGAGTTGAGGACGTTCGATTAGAAGGCGACCGCTGCAACAGGCTGGTCAAGGGAAGCAATGGATCTCACTTCTGCAGTGAACCTCCTCACATAGTCTCTCAACTTCTCTCCCTTCTCCTGGCGGAGCTAGAGTAACGAGATGTTAGTCTTCTCCGTGCGTCTGCTACTCACAAAATGAGTGATGAAGAGGCTCTCGAATTGCTCGAAGGAGAATATGGAAGATGGGGCGAGGCGGGAGTACCACTCCCGAGCCGAACCCTTAAGAGTGGCAGGGAAGGTTTTACACAGCAAAGCATCATAAGCTTGGTGGATTAGCATGAGGGTCTTGAAGCTTTCGATGTGGTCTACGGGGTCCAACTCCCTCGAGTAAGTTTCGAACTGCGGGGGTTTGAAACCTCTTGGGATAGGAGCCTCCATGATGGTCCGGGAGAAGGGAGGTCTGCTCGGGCAGATGGTCCTTCCTCTTAACTCCTCATCCTTATCTATTCGGCCGATGCGTCTCTCCATCTCGTGGAGACGGCGGTAGAGAGCATCGTCCCTTCGACGGTAGTCAAACGAGCCACTGGACTCGTCTTCATAGGAAGGGGAGCGGGGACTACGACGACGGTAGCTCTGGGAGCGGCGAGGACTTAGAATCCGTGGAGGAGTAGGAGCCCTTTGGGCATTATTGTTGTTGGGTCGGAGGTTGAGAGCTTGCAACATCGTTGTTTGAAATTGCTGGAACTCGGCACGAGTGATGGGTGCCTCATCGTTCCTCGGATGTTGACGACCAGTAGGGGAATGGGGTCTTCCCCTATGATGCTCGGGGGACTCTCTCCGTCCTCTTCGGGTAGGGGACCTCCTGTTGTCTTGGTGGTGAGGATATCGCTCATCCGGACGTGGTTGGCAGGAGGTTCCCTCTCGGGCCCGCTTCTCATCCAGACGGCGGCAAAGATCCTCATTCTTCTGCCGATTGAGAATGGTATTGCAGAGGTCGAAAACTCGAGGATTGTGAGAGGCCATGGAATCTGAAGAGGCATTGTGTACCGAAATGCGGTCCTGATGGAGGGGTTGCTTCCGCGGGTTGGGACGCGAAGCCCCCACACCGGCATTTTGAGGACCGGCGGGACCTTTAGGGGGTTGCTGATTCTGAAGAGGAGGCTGATCTTGTTGAAGAGGGTCTTTCGCTTGGAGAGGAAGTTGTCCCTGCTGCTGAGCGGGTTGGATGGGGACTACCTCTTGCTGATCAACGGGATTGGGTCCACGGTTGGACCCTCTAGATCTTACTTTCCTAGGAGGCATGGCTGGAGGAGATCTGACCAACGGGAAGAGGAGGGGTTGCTATTCGTATGGTTTCCCACTGACGGCGCCAATCTGTTACCGCTAAATCTGGTGTGGGGGTAAACAGATAGAATTTGTGAGTTCTTGGAAAACCTGAATAGCAAACCTAACCTGTTCCACTGGAGCTTGACCGTTGACTCCCACCGTTCACCTGCAAGGAAGTGCGAGACACCGGGGTTGATCCCGGCGACGCACCCTCCGACGTTCAAGTCAGTAACCAGAAATGATTATGAAAGAGCATTTAACTAGCAAAAGATTGATTACCTCTTAATGGAGATGGGTGTGGGGTATTTATAGTCACCGTTGGGATCAGATAAGGAATGTGATTCCTGTGATCTGATAAGGCGTAAAATCCTCGTAATCAGATTAGGAATGTAATCCCTTAATTCCCGGTGAGAGGATAGTCGCGAATCAGGCCCGTTGATTTGGTTTAATCAGAGACCCTAATTCTATCCTGTCGGACTGGGTTTGTATCGGGTCGGGACCCGTACCCAGTTGAGGTGGATCCGTTCGCGGGTTATTGGATCTGTGAGAAAGAGACCCAGTACCCGCTTCGGACCCGCTAGTAGGTGAAATCACCGTTTTACCCCTGAGCTTTGAGATTCGCGTCCGATGTGAACGGTCCCGATTTAATCCTATTTTTAGCCATATCACTCACGGAGCTCCAGAAATCTATTTCTTTCCTCCTATGACAGGTCTCTCGCTTCCTCCACTCTTTCAAGTTCAGCAATTCCTTCCAACAAGAAATCTTTTGCGCACCAGATGGTAAAGAACCTAGATCGATTCCATTTACGAAGCCGCTTTCTTAATCTGCGAATTTTTTCACACCATCGGCCCGCAGCATCTGTGCCAGTCACTGGGAGCGCCCAGTTTTCCATCACCAGGTGGTGAAACCCCTGAATTTCCAGCCAGGCCTTCTCAAATCGGAATTTTCTATATCTTTTGGCTCCCTGAAGCCCAATGTCAAGAAGGATAGGAGTATGATCTGACGTTGGTCTAGGGATCGACCTAGTAGTTGCGAAGGGGAACTTAGCCTCCCAATCCATCGATACGAGAATCCTGTCCAATTTTGCCATAATCAGAGTCGACTGCATGTTAGACCACGTAAATAGCCTATCATTAATAGGGATATCTATCAACTCAAGATCTGTTATCACCCTATTGAACTCTGCTCTGTGCCTGTCGCTGGAACCTCTACCCTTGTGTTCGAACGCAAATCGGGTAATGTTGAAGTCCCCCCCGACAATCCAGACCCCCGGCCAACGGAGACGAATATTGACCAGTTCTTGCCAAAAGGCGTCACGCTCTGAAGCCACGTTCGGCCCATAAACAACTGTGATAGTCTGCATATACTTATCAGATCGTCGTTCCAGTCGTGTAGTCAGGGAGAATGTACCATTATAGACCTCTGAACAAGTGAGCAGGTCCGAGTTGAAGCCAATGGCAATTCCTCCTGAGGCTCCCGCGGATGGGCGTAAAACCCATTCCTTGATTCTGTTCCCTCCTATTCTCTTGAGTTTGGTCCCATGAATAAGTTTGGTCTCCTGATGCCCAACCACTTTCGCCTTGGACTTCGTGATAACATCTCTAACCATCTCTCTTTTACCTTTATTCCCCAGACCCCGGACATTCCAGAATAGCGTATTCATTGGGGAACCATATCCGAGATGATAGTGTGTGAGGGGCTCGGGCGGTTTTCGCCCTAAGAGATCGTTATCCCCCTAGAGTTGGATCCTAGTTCCTTATGAACACTAGATTTAGCTCTCTCAGTTTCCCAACCCCTCATTTTGTTAAGAAGAAACGCGTTGCATTCTTTATCACAAACTTCCAAACCACAGGTCACAGCTAATAGAAAAACTTCCGAGTCTGACATGAAATTTAAAATATTAGCAAGAAAAATTTTTGTACCTCCATTGACGTGTTTAGCCGCTTTGGCAGCCATAGATCTCTCTAGAAAGTCATCCAAGGACTCTGCATGAGCCCTCTTAGGTGAGCGGTGAACTCTGCACCCAACTGTCCTCTGAGACGACCCTGCGCTTCCTCTGGGAGCTGACTCTGGTAGTGTGGATAATACCATATCTGGCGAATGCCCCCTTTGTGTATCTGCTTCCTCTGGGAGCTCCCTCTGGGTGTTAGCAATGAACTCATGTTCTTCTGACTCCCCATCTGTGTATGAGAATTCTTCATCTAGATTGAGTCGCCCTTCTAGGTCTTCCTCACAATCTGTGAGTTGAATTTCCCGTTGAAGAGCCCAGCTGAAAATATTAGTCTTCATAATACGTTTTGTGCACAACAAATTTAGGGTCAACATTATAGTTCCCACATAACCCTAATACATTTAAAACACACCATTGATGACAAAACGAAGACCATGAAAACCAAAAACCAAAAAAAACAAAAAACAAAAAACAAAAAAAAATTTAAAAAATCCCTAGTTAGTTCAGACAACCACGGCAGGCACCAGAAATTTTGAGTAGTTTTTGAAGATTGTGTGTGCGCACCCGGTCAACCAGCTAATGAGTATGTTTTGGCCCGAAGTAAGTCACACTACAAACAGTCTCCCCCTTGGCTTTCTAGAATTTTTTTCCCAAAATGACCTACTTTCTGAAAGTTTTTCCCAAACAGACCTAATTTTTTAAAAATTCCCAAACTGACCTACTCGTTGTCTCAAAAAGCGAGTTTGGTTAAAATCTCATCGCTTTTTGAGACAACGAGTGTGAGGTTTGGATTTTTTTATTTCTCCCTGACCAAGGCTCGCTGTCTCAAAAGGCGAGTGGGTTTTTCTCAAACTCGTTTTTTGAGACACCGAGTATCGTTTGGAGGTTTTTAATACCACAGACTCGTTTTTTCCTCTCCTTATCTCCATTTTTACTCTTTCTTATCTCCATTCTTGACTATGTTCGAATTGACACTTTATTTGAATTATTTCAAAATGCTACCATTAACAACGACCTATTAGATGATGATGAAGAAGAGGAAGAAACAGACGATGAAGTTGATGAGAGTGTAGAAAATGATGATGGGGATGAAGATGATGAATATCCAAATGTAAACACAAATAAGAGTATGGTTAATGATGAGAGCTACTGATAGCTATGTCAATGTTAACGCTCATGTTATCGAGGAGATGACACAAGGTGCTAGAGTACATCAAGTTCTCAGAAAGCGACTGTTGAGTTGAGAAATTTCCAGAGGCCAGTTAGGTTCCGGAAATCTTTCAGCTCCAAACTCGCTTTCTGAGAAAGTGATGAAGATTAAACCAGACTCGCTTTCTCAGTCTGCTGAGAAATACCATATACAGACTTTAAACTCGCTTTCTCAGAAAGCGAGGAGGTTAATACCAGACTCGCTTTCTGCAAAAACAAGTTTAGGCAAAAAAAATTTCAATCGAAACTAAAACTGCAGTCTGCCCTGTATACAACAACTCGACTGCACTTCACCAATTCACCAATTCACGAAACTAAAACTGTAGTCTGCCCTGTATACAACAACTCGACTGCACTTCACCAATTCACCAACTCGACTGCAGTTTGTAAAAATTTTGGCACTGTTTGGTTGGAGGGGAATGGAGGAGAGGGGAGGGGAGGGTTTTTTTAAAACTTTTCTTGTTTGGTTCATTTTTAAGGAGGGGAGAGGAGGGAAATGAAGGGGTGCAAAACCCCTCTTGAGCCAATTTTGGCTCCCCTCCAATATTAGGGGGATTCGGAGGGAAGAGAAAGTAGGTCTAATTTTTTAATGTGATTGGACTAAATTGCCCTTTTAAATCTAAATCCTAATAATAAAAAACCTAACTATCTCCCGACTGTCTCTCTCCCGCTTTCTCTTTCTCCTCTCTCTTTCTCCCTCTCTTGCTACAATGTCGTGGAGCAGACTACTTCGTTATGATCTCAAGAGCACTTAAAACCTGATGAGTCAATCTATACCTCTTTGGGATAGACTTAGACAAATTCATTTACCCATTTTATCAAATACGGGCTCATTTTTTATTGCTTGATTGAGTTGTTAGGTTTTCTTTTATTTTATATTCTTGTATTTTTTTTTTCCTTTTCTAATATTCAATACAAAAAGGTGGTGATTTCTTTTCTGGATTTCAAAATGTATTCTGTATTGACAAGACACTTGCTAATGTGATTTCATTTTATGTAGACTGTACGTAGTCTGTATACAATCTGCCTTTTACCTTTCAACATACTCGGAATCATCATTTACTCATTTAGTTAATCCCTTAGTTACATGTTTTGGAATGTGTAACTACTTAGCTGTTGCTTGTTTTCCTAATATGGAAGAGTAATATTCTTTTGTGCAGGCCAGAAATAAAACTATCTCAATGCCATTTAGTGTTGAGAGCATAGAGGATTTCGTGGAACAACTGGAGTCAGGAGACTTGAAACTCCGAGTGAGAGTGCTTGAGGTATTTCTAAATAGTCTATAGAGACTATAGATACATACATAGCAATTATGGTTTTTCTTAAATGATATCCGAAATTGAAACCTAGAAAAAGCGTAATTTTATTAGTTCAAATTGAAATGTAAACATATATACAAAAACTTCATGGGAAGAGTTCCTACTTGTAGTTTAGCAAATGTAGAAGGGTATAAAAGTAATTTTATTATAAAATCCCTTTCCTCCCCTTGTGAACCAAACAAGAAGATAATTATTTTCCCTCCCCTCCCCTCCTTTGAACCAAACAGTGTCTTCACTAAAATCCCTCCCCTCCCCTCCCCTCCCCTCCTTTGACCTAAACAGACCCTAAATATCTACGAGATGTTTTAGTAAAAGGCTCACTTCCTTGTGTTTCCCTACTTCTTGTTTAGAGCATTCTCACTCATTAACACCCTACAACTAAATTGGCTAATTAACGAAATGAGCTCCAGAGATTATTCTCACAAAGCCGCCTTTTCCACGCTATTTTCCTAAACGTAAAACATGGTTGTAAAGCAAGAAACCTGTTTTCTCTATCCTCCTCTAATTTCTGTAATTACTATTAGTGTTACCATGTGCAAATTGCACAACCTAAAATAGTTTTGAGAGACTCGTAAATTTATATAGAAGTCCAAAAAAATATGAGAGAATTGGGATAAACTCATAAATATCATTCATACCGTAATTGTTGAAATCTTCATTATCATCCTCATATAAGTAGATAGTTTAGAGAATCATTGTCAAATCATAATGTTATACAATTGAATATTACTAAAGCTGTTGGGGGGGGGGGGGGGATGAGGGTGAGTTTGAGAAGAGCCATGAAATTTTGTGAGATTGGGAAAGTGAGATGAGAAGAGACTTTGTTTGAGGGATTAGTTTTTTTTAATATATATATATATATATATATATATAATAAAAATCATGCGTAGTGTTCGTACGTGTTAGTTAAATAGGATTTCCTAGTTTTACTTTCCTTTCTCTATTTCGAAAAAATAGGGAGTGAGTAGATTCTCTCCCCTATTAGTACTAGATATAGATATAATTGTAGTGAAATCCCTCTTTTGCTTGAAGATCCAGACACACTGGAACCGACTCATAGACTCATAGTGCACACTATTTGTCCTTCAAATATAGAAATATAGTAATATCAACTGAAAGGGAGATGAATCAATTGTACACATTCTGTATACTAGTCCCTTTCTCCCTTCTTTATAATGCACACTATTTGTCCTTCAAATATAGTAATATCAACTGAAAGGGAGATGAATCAATTGTACACATTCTGTATACTAGTCCTTTTCTCCCTTCTTTATAATGCACACTATTTGTCCTTCAAATATAGTAATATCAACTGAAAGGGAGATGAATCAATTGTACACATTCTGTATACTAGTCCTTTTCTCCCTTCTTTATAATGCACACTATTTGTCCTTCAAATATAGTAATATCAACTGAAAGGGAGATAGAATCAATTGTGCTCATTCTGTATACTAATCCTTTTCTCTTCTTTAAAGAGAATTTGATTTTGGTGCCCTGTATATTCGATTTTTCATTTTTAGGGTATGTAATAATCAGGAGAAGTCTCCATTTACTGCATATCTATATAATAAAACACAAAGAAAGCTATCAAGTGGCTCTCCTTCAATTCCCAAAAAATCAAAGGTCCAGATCTAACTCCACAAAACATATTTTTCCCTCTCAAAAGTTCCCCCAAAACTCAAATTCAAATCAACCACCCAAAACAACTCCTATATTTATTTAATTTTCTCTCTCTCTCTCTCTCTCTCTCTCTCTCTCTCCCTCTCCCTCTCCTTTTCAAAAAATTAAGAAAATAGAAAAATTAAAAATTTTTAAAAAATTAAAAACTAAGAAACTAAAAAAAAAAAAAAAAAAATTTGAAAACTTTAAAAAAAAATTCAAAAAAATCAAAAAAATCATATAATATGTTTTTTGCTGGACCCCCAAAAGTTTCTCATATAATATGTTTGCTACTTCAATTAATTTACTGGACCTCCAAAACTATTTTATATGATCAAACAAGGTGCACCGTTTCGAAGAGGTACCGTAGGCACGTGTCAACAGGCAAACCTAGTCTATATAATAAAACACAAAAAAAGCTATCAAGTGGCTCTCCTTCAATCCCCACAAAATCAAAGGCCCAGATCTAACCTCACAAAACATATTTTCCCTCCAAAATTTTCTCCCCAAAACTCAAATTCAAATTCTCCCCCCAAAACAACTCAATTATTTATTTAATTCTCTCTCTCTCTCTCTCTCTCTCTCTCTCTCTCTCTCTCTCTCTCTCTCTATCTATATATATATATATAGAAACACAACTAATTAATGTTATATTATTCAAACTTCAGCTGCATAATTGTTGATTCACTGTTTACAAGATTTTTCATATGTTGTATCATTCTGAAGACGTGTCGTAGGCACGTGGCCACAGGCAAATCTAGTATATAAACAAATAATCATATGACTAGTAAACATGTGCGATGCACATCTTGATAATTTTTTTTTTAAAATAAAAACTCTGACGTAGTGAGGATTCAAACCTGAAATCTCCTTCATATTAGTTATGTACGTGCGTCACACCCATTGATAGATTTACAAATAACACTAAGACCTTCTCCCATTATAATATTAAAGATTAGAAATTGATGTGAGATTAATTGATTGATTGATGATTGATTGATTAATTTTGAATATTTTAATTTTAAATTAGGGTTTGAAATTTAAATTATATGTGGGAGAATGTGTTTGATGTTGAAGTTTGAATTTTAATTTTGGATTTTGAAATTCAAAAGTCAAATTTGATTTGGAGTGTGGAGGGAGAGAGTTCAATGTTATTTGAATTTGAATATAGTTTTTAAAATTCAAATTATTAATAAGGGAGTTTGGAGAGATTTTCTTGGGGTAAGTTGAATTTCGAATTAGATTTTAATTTGAAATCCAATTTACATGGTTGGAGTGGTCAGCGAGTGCAAACGTCACATTTGATAGGCGCGGTATTCGTTTATGGAGAAATTCGTCAGCAACACCGGTCTGTCGGTTGAGAACAACGTCTACTGTTGAGAGCTCGATTTGATGCAATCGGAGGATGGCATCGTGGTGGGGTTGGTTTGGCAGATACATGACGACAATGTCGTTGTGTGAAGAGATAGCTTGCCAGCAAGAGATGGTGGTTGTGGTTGTTGACAGAGTGGACGTTGGCGAGAAGGTGGAGGAAATTTCTAGGATGGAGATTTATTTAGATGAATTGTGAATTTCAAGTCAGATTTTTTGAATTCAAATTACATCTGGGAGGTTGGGCGGGAGAACATGGTGCATATGCCTCGTCTACAAGTTTAGCTAGCGGAGAGACTAGTTAGGGATGTAGGCTTAGCTGTGTAATTGTTCTCTACCGTTCTGTTTTAGGAATATATGGATGTTTATTAGCTGTACTATTTCTTTCGTTAATTATTGATTAATGAAGCGGTGGCGATGTCATATTTTTTTTCAAAAAAATATATATTAGAGATTAGAGATATATTAAAAACTTTATTTCTAATATGGGTCTAGCTGAATTCAATGGTTGTGGGCTAAGCCTGGTGTTTGTTAAATGTCCCTTTCCTCTACTTTCACTCGGTCGCTCCTGGTCCACCTCCAACAGAAGAAAAGAAAAAAAGAAGAAAAAAAAACACCAAAATCAAAGTGTTGAAATATTCAAAAGATAAGACATGTCAAAGGTAAGGAGGGTTGTTTCAGTAAACAATCTTCTGCGTAGATGTTCTACTTAGATCGGTGACTTCTATCACTTGGCATTTCAAGACAAATTTTTTTTTTTTTTTTTTTTTTTTGGCAGTTTGAAAGGTAATGAGCATAATTCACATTGTGCGAATAACCCAGCCTAGCTACTTTTGCAGCCGCAGCACTAACTTGACTGTTAAAAGAGTCATTAAATTCCACCACCTCTTTGGAATGCTCGAAAAGGGAAGGCATCTTGATTTTTTCACTAAACAGATCAGAAGGACGACAATTTCTCCTAATGCTAGATAGCAAGATATTCATCACTTTAATATGAACATCTTTAATGTTGAACATCTTTAATATGAATACTATTATGAGAAGAACAAGCATATCAACATAATAAGTAAATAATTGTAACATCCGTAGTTTTGAAAGTGTGTAATATATATATACATATATATATATTAGTAGTTTACACGTGCGATGCACGTTTTAATAAATACAGTTTTTTAAAATAAAAATTTAGACGTAGTCTTGATTTGAACATAGGATCTCCTTTATAATAGTTATGCACGTGCTTGATTTGAACATAGGACCTCCTTTATAATAGTTATGCACGTGCGTTGCACGGGTTGGTAGAATGACAAAATATTTACAAATGGCACTAAGGCTTTCTCCCATTATAATATTAGAGATTAGAGATATATATATATATGTTGAAAAGGTAAATAAGTTGACTGTTTATAAAGTAAAAATGCATAGATGGTATGATTTGGTAATTATGGTGTTTGGTGGGGGCCCACCTAATGGAGAAAGAAGGACATCATTTAAAAAAGGTGGTGTTGTGCTTTCTTTGAAGGTGACGTCACCTAGTGTGGCGTGGCCAAGCAACGTGGGGGCCCACCGTTGTATTCTCACAACAGGTGAGAGAAAAAGAGGTAAGTGTGTATGAAGTTTGTCCCGTATCAGGACTTTAACAAGAAAATAATATAATATAAATAATATAGTCAATGATCAAAAGTCACATAATCGGTTAAACACCTTTTGAGAGGCAGTCTGCGGTGAGCAGTTGTACTACATAGTACTTAATTTGTATTCTAAATTGTATAAATTGTCTGAGCTAGGGGCAGGGGCGTTACAAATGGTATCAGAGCCGACTTTCAACACCGAGTGTGGGTAAGAGTGGGCGAGATGTATGCCTGAGATGGAGCTAGCAGATGTACGGATATGCCTGAGAGGGAGCGATGTGGCGGCCTGAAATAATGGACCACCCGCAGAATCGAGGTACGGTGCAGCGAGCAGAATCAGGGTACTCCACTCCACATCGGCTAGAAAGGAGATCCTGCACTAGATTGTGCATACCCGTGCTTAGCGAGGACGCTGATTTCTGAAGGAAGGGGGGTGTAACACCCCGTAGTTTTCAAAGTGTGTAATATATATATGTTGAAAAGGTAAATAAGTTGGCTGTTTATAAAGTAAAAATGCATGGAGGGCATGATTTGGTAATTATCTTGAATGTGATGGTGTTTGGTGGGGGCCCACGTAATGGAGAAAGAAGGACAGCATTTAAAAAAAGGTGCTGTTGTGCATTCTTTGAAGGTGACGTCACCTAGTGTGACGTGGCCAAGCAACGTGGGGGCCCACTGTTGTATTCTCATGGCAGGTGAGAGAGAAAGAGGTAAGTGTGTATGAAGTTTGTCCCATATCGGGACTTAACAAGAAAATAATATAATATAAATAATATAGCCATTGATCAAGAGTCACCTAATCGGTTAACCACCTTTTGAGAGTCAGCCTGTGGTGGGTAGTTGTACTACATAGTATCTAATTTGTATTCGAAATGGTGAGTCTAACCTACTTGCTAAGTTACGGAATTTTTTGATTTCATTTGTGGGAATTTTTTCCGTATATCAAACAACAACAACAATTATACTTTGATATTTTTAGTGACTTTTCACTATAAACCCGTACAAAGAACATCCAAAAAATATAAAATTTTGCGAGTATGTCGAACTCACCAAACACAAGCCAAAGCAACTTGTGGAATCGAGTTTTGACTCACGGTTTGCATGATACGACAATGTGTTGCTTTTCACTCACTTTCTTTGAGTGAAAGCGATACATTGACTTATCTTGCAAACCGTGATTCGAAACTCGCTTCTACAAGTGAGTGAAAGCGATACATTGACTTATCTTGCAAACCGTGATTCGAAAATCGCTTCTACAAGTTGTGTTGGCTTGTGTGTGCTGAGTTCGAAAAACTCGCAAAATTTTGTATTTTTTGGATATTGTTTGTGCAGTTTTGTCCCGTATATCAAACAACAACAAATATATTTTGATATTTTTTGAGTGAGTTTTCACTAGAAAACCGCACAAATAACATCCAAAAATTACAAAATTTTGTGAGTAGGTCGGAATCACCACACACAAGCAAACACAACTTGTAGAAGTGAGTTTCGACTCACGGTTTGCATGATACGACAATGTGTCACTTTTGACTCAATTTCATGACTGAAAGTGATATATTGCCATATCTTACAAACAGTGAGTCCAAACTCGCTTCTACAAGTTGCGTTGGCTTATGTGTGGCGAGTACGACCTACTTGCAAAGTTTCGGAATTTTTGGATGTTATTTGTGCAATTTTATCACGTATTTTTTTATAACTATTGATATGGATAAAAATGGGGTTAAATCGGAACCATCCAAAACGGGCGTGAATCTCAAAGTCCCAGGGGCAAGATGGTAATCTCGCCTAAAGATGGGTTCGAATTGGGAATCAGGTCCTTCCTTTTGGACCCATTAGCCCGTTAACGGATCTGACCTGTTGAGAGCGGATCTCAACCCATTAGGGACCAGTCCAACAGAATCGGAACAAATCCTGGCTCCCCCCTGATCTGGAGGAGGTGGTTATAACCACCCGTATCCTACTGCACCGGGAAGTAGGGATCTTCTCTGATCCTGAAAGAGATCTCCATGGGTGACTATAAAACCCTCCTGATCTCCTACTGTAGAAGTTGAACACACTTTGCACACTTGAGCTTTTTACCTCTCTTTTTTCTGTGTATTGACTTGATCGTCGGAGGGTTCGTCGCTGGGATCCATCCCGGTGTCTCGAACGTTTGTGCAGGTCGCAAGGGAGCATAAAGGAGCCAGCCAGTTTCCAAGGAAGAAGAAGGGGTAGATCTTTGTGAGTTCCTCAAGAACATACAAATCTCATCTGCTGTCCCCACACCCGAATTCAGCGGCAACAGATTGGCGCCATCTGTGGGAACTTCACTCAACAAACAATCTCCTCTTCCTCCTTTAGCCCACTCCTAGCCATGCCTCCCAAAAAGAGACCCACGAACTCCAACCGAAGGATGACTTCTCTCACCCTCCTCCCCCTCCTCCTGCGCAGGGAGATCTCCCTACTCCTAACCAGTCGACCCAACAGCTCGATCCTCGGGCTCCGCCGTCTATCCAGCAGCCTTCGGGACCCCATACTATAGTGGGGGAACCCTCCCGACGAAGTCGTCACAAACAACCTGTCCATCAGGTTCAGGTCTCCATCCATAATGCCGACACCGAGTCTATGGCGCCCTATACTCCCCCCACTCCAAAGGACCTGCGGAATGTGATCAACAATCGGCAGACCGAGCACGGACCCGATCTCCGTACTCACCTGGAGGAGAGGCGGGCCCAAGGGTCCTCGCCACGAGCAGGCGAGGGACCGTTCACCAACCCGATCAAACTGAGGGAGGTCCAACTCCCCCCATAGGCGCAGAGAGTTGCCCCATCGTCGCCCAAGACGGAGCCATTCCCCGGCGGGTCGCCAGGCGCCGCGGGACCATCACGAGCAGAAGGTCCCCGTCATAAGGGCGGAATTCCAGCAATTTTAGGAGGCGGTCCTCAGGGCTCTCGCTGCCCCTAACAATGCCTGTAGGTCCCCCAGTTCTCGACCGGCTCCTTGCCATCCTCGCCAATCCTGCAGTCCTCGACCGGCTCCTAGCCATCCCCGCCGATCCCGTAGTCCTCGGCCGGCTCCTCACCATCCTCGCCGATCCAGACGTCCAAGGCAGGCTACGAGCCATCGCCGCCCCTCTCCCGATCATCATCGCCGCTCTCACAGTCCGAGACCTACCCCAGGTCACCCACGTCTCTCGGTCAGTCCACCTCCTACTCTGAGCTATCACCAGCGCCGCCCCAGTCCTCCTCATCATGAGAGCGAGTCTCGGGGCTCGGCCAGACAGGACCAGAGGGAGGACTCGGTCTACCGCCGTCTCCATGAGATGGAGAGGCGCCTCGGCCAGCTAGACCAAGGTGAGGGGCGACTGGCAAGGGACCTTCGTCCGAGCAGGCACCCATTCTCCCGTGCCATTATGGAGGCTCAAGTTCCTGACAACTTTAAGCCTCCCCACTTCGAGACCTATAACTGGGAGACGGACCACGCAGATCACATTGAGAGTTTCAAAACTCTCATGATGATCTACCATGCTTCCGACTCCCTCCTCTACAAGACCTTCCCGGTCACACTCAAGAGACCAGCTCGAGAATGGTACTCGCGCCTGGCGCCGGCATCCATTTTCTCCTTCGATCAGTTCGAAGCTCTTTTCCTCACGCATTTTGTGAGCAGTCGGCGCGCCAAGAATACAAGCAACACCCTATTGTTCCTCAGTCAAAAGAAGGGTGAACTACTGAGGGATTAACGGTTTACGGCCGAGGCTAGGTCCATTGCTTCTTTGGAACCCTCGGTCGCCACCTTCGCCTTCCAGTCCAACGTCCTCAATGCTGACCTCAGGGCGTCTCTCGCCAAGAAGCCCCCTCGGAACTTCTCGGAGCTCCTGCTTTGGAGCGAGAAGTACATCCGAGTAAAAGAAACCATCCGCCGCCCTACCTTCGAGGCCTCCTCTTCCGGGAACAAGCGGAAGAGTACAGAAGAAGAAGGAGCTAAGAAGCTCCAGAAGGACAACGGGGGTCAGCGGTGTCCACCTCCTCGGTTCGAGAAATTCACTCCGCTTACCGCGAGTGTATCTGTCATCCTCATAGAGATAAGGAACGAGGGCCTCCTACCGCCTCCCCCAAGGATGAACACCCCGGCAAAGAAGAGAGACCGGAGTAAGTGGTGTCGTTTCCATCGGGACCACGGGCACGATACTGATGAATGTCGGGCCTTGAAGGATGAAATTGAGGCCCTCATCCAGTGAGAGCAACTCAATTGATTCGTGAAGAGGGACCGAGCTGATCCGCCCCCGCCGTCTTGGGGGGCTAACAGGCAAAACGAGCAGCGCACGGAGACTCCGGAGGCCGAGATGGAGGGCATCTTGCACTTGATTCACGGAGGCCCAATGGGGGGAGATTCCAACTCCACCCAAAAAGCCTTCGTAAGGGAGGTCAACTCCGTAGAGAACCATCCTCCTCCAAAGGGCCTCGGGGTCCCAGTGACGTTCTCCGACAAGGACCTAGAGGGCATCCGTACGCCTCACTGCGATGCTCTCGTTATCAATCTTGGCGTGGCGAACTTCGAAGTTCGTCGCATCTTAGTCGATAACGACAGCTCCGTTAACATACTCTTCTTGGAAGCCTTCAAAGGCCTCCCGCTGTCCAGAGACCGGCTCAAGCTCGCGGGCTACACCCTCCACGGGTTCACAGGGGTCCTAGTTACAGTCGAGGGAATTATAACCCTCGATGTAACGGCTGGAAAGGCCCCGACAACTCGTACGGAGCAAATGGACTTCATGGTGGTCGACATCAAGGCCACCTACAATGTTATCCTGGGTAGACCAGGCTTGGCCGCGCTTGAGGCCATCCCTTCAGCCTACCATATGAAGATGAAGTTACCCACTCCCTCAGGAGTGGGAATAGTGAGGGGAAGCCAAGAGGCAGCGTGGAAGTGATACATGACCTCGGTGGGGGGTCCAGTTCTCTCGTTGGAAGCGCTCGAAGGAAGCGCTCGAACTTCCTCAGGAAGGAGGCCAAACCATCTCCGAGCCTGTCGACGAGTTGGAGGAAGTGGCCTTCTCCGGGGAGGACACCACTAAGACGTTCTGTGTCAGAAAAACTCTCTCCCCCTCCCTAAAACAAGACATCTCCCGCTGTATACGGGAGAATCGTGACCTCTTCGCATGGACTACAGCAGACATGCCCGGGAACTCGGAAGAGCTCTCGATGCACCATCTGAGCGTCACCCCTGGGATCAAACCTGTCCAGCAGAAGAGGTGAAAGTTTGCCCCCGAGAGGCAACTGGCGATCATGGAGGAGGTTGAGAAACTCCTCAACGACCGCTTTATTCAGGAGATTAACTACCCTGAGTGGCTCTCCAACGTGGTAATGGTCAAGAAGGCCAATGGAAGTTGGCGGATATGCATTGACTTCACGGATCTCAACAAGGCATGCCCGAAGGACCCCTTTCCTCTTCCATGCATCGATGCCCTCATCGACGCGACCTCCGGGCACGAGCTGCTCAGTTTTATGGATGCCTTCTCGGGATACAACCAAATCAGGATGTTCCCACCGGACATCCCGAAGACCTCATTCGTGATGGACCAAGGTCTCTACTGCTATCGCGTTATGCCCTTCGGGTTGAAAATTGCGGGGGCTACCACCAACGCCTGGTGAACAAGGTCTTCCGAGACCATATTCGCCGAAACATGGAGGTCTACATCGACGACATGTTGGTCAAGAGCACTCGAGGGCAGGAGCATACCCTCGACCTTTAAGAAGCCTTCGAGGTGCTCAGGAGACATAATATAAGAATAAACCCAAACAAGTGTGCGTTCGGCATCTCATCGGGCAAATTCCTCGGGCTTATGGTCAGCCAAAGAGGCATAAAGGCCAACCCCGAGAAAATCCAAGCAATTCTCAAAATGGCTCCCCTCTCCAATGTCAAAGAGGTGCAGAGGCTCACTGGGCGCCTCGCGGCCATCGGGAGATTTCTCTCCAAGTCCGGGGAGAAGTGCCTCCCCTTCGTCAAAGCCCTCAGGGGGGCTAAAGGCTTTGAGTGGGGGCCACAGCAGCAAGAGTCCTTTGATAGGCTCAAAGAATACTTATCTAACCCCCCTCTTCTGAGTAAGCCAACACCCGGAGAAGCCCTTTACCTCTACCTCGCATCCTCGGACCAAACGCTCAGTGCGGTCCTCGTGAGGGAAGAGGATAAGGCACAAAAGCCCATTTACTACGTGAGTAAGGTGCTCTGCGACACCGAACTCCGTTATTCGAAGCTGGAAAAGATGGCACTCGCCTTGGTCATAGCGTCCCGTACGTTTTGCCCCTACTTCCAATCTCACTCGGTGGTCGTCCTTACTGGCCAACCGTTGAAGTAGGTTCTTCACAAGCTGAAAACGTCCGGGCGGCTCATGAAATGGTCTATCGAGCTAAGTCAGCACGATATCAGCTACCAACCCCGGATGGCTATAAAAGTCCAAGCTCTGGTCGAGTTCATCGTAGAAAATACCATCCCTGACTCATGCGAGTCGCTGGCCGACCCCTCCGTCTGGACCATCTATGTGGACGGGTCCTCCTGCACCGATGGAAGTGGGGCCGGAGTCATCCTGACCGGCCCAGACGCCTTCGTCCTTCAGTATTCCCTTTGCCTCAACTTCCCGGCGTCGAACAATGAGGCGGAGTATGAAGCCCTAATTGCGGAACTGTGCTTGGCTCGCAGAGCAGGTGCCGAACAGGTAAGGGTCTTCAACGACTCCCAGTTAGTGGTCAATCAAGTAACCGGGGAGTACGAGGCGAGAGATGACCGAATGGCCGGATACTTAGCAAAAGTAAGGGAGCTTCTCACTCTCTTCAGAGATGTTCAACTCCAGCGGGTTCTCCGAGAGGAAAACGTGCAAGCGGATGCCCTCTCTAAGCTTGCCTCCTCGTCCCTCCAAGGTTTGGAGTGAACTGTCCTAATAGAAGTTCTTCTCGAACCTAGTATCGACGGAGATGGCTCGAAGCCAATGGAAGCCTACCCCCTGACACTTGGGAAAAACTGGATGAAGCCCCTGCTCGAGTATCTCAGAGACGGTGTCCTCCCCGAAGACCCAAAAGAAGTAAGGAGGATCAGGACACGGGCAGAGCGGTACACACTCCTAGACGGGGTCATGTACAAATGCTCCTACACCCAAGTCGATGGGAGGCCCTATCTAAGGTGTCTCTCTCCGGAAGAGGTGCTTTATGTCTTAAAGGAAGCCCACGATGGTCTATGTGGCGCTCACTTGGGGGCAAGATCACTTGCCCGGAAGCTTTTGAACTACGGATACTTTTAGCCTACA
This sequence comes from Hemerocallis citrina, assembly GCA_017893485.1. Classification (NCBI taxonomy): domain Eukaryota; kingdom Viridiplantae; phylum Streptophyta; class Magnoliopsida; order Asparagales; family Asphodelaceae; genus Hemerocallis; species Hemerocallis citrina. The sequence continues at coordinate 204,877,130 of CM030366.1, read as the reverse complement.
CTATTAAGAGACTCTGAGGAGTATGTCCGCCAGTGCGACTCCTGCCAAAAGTTTGCCCCAATCCGTCACCTGCCTCAAGAAAAACTTGCCTCCCTGGCAAGTCCAATTCCCTTCGCAATGTGGGGGATGGATTTGCTCGGACCTTTCCCTCCAGCACCAGGCCAGCTAAAATTCTTGGTGGTAGCAATAGACTACTTTTCCAAATGGATAGAAGCCGAGCCTCTCTCAATGATCACCGTGAACAGGATTAGAAGTTTATCTGGAAGAACATTGTCTGTTGGTTCGGGGTACCTCGCATCCTCGTAACCGACAACGGGACCCAATTTACGGGAGCTGCTTTCCACAACTTATGCACTGATCAGGGGATTCAACAGCGCTTCTCTTCAGTAGTGCACCCCCAGTCTAACAGCCAGGAGGAGAACGCGAACCGTCAAATCCTTTCAGGTCTGAAGAAGAGGCTCGACAAGTGCACTAAAGGGCTATGGGTCGAACAACTCCCCAATGTGCTCTGGTGCTATCGCACCACGAAAGAACTCCGACGGGCGAATCGCCTTTCAACCTCACATACGGATCAGAAGCTCTTATCCCTTTGGAGGTGGGCCTACCTTCACCTCGTCTCATAGCTTATAATGAGGCGCAGAACGCGAACCAGCTTCGCAACTGCCTGGACCTATCGACGAGATCCACGAGAGAGCCACAATCTGCCAAGAGGTCTACCGTCGTAGGATCACTCAAACCTACAACAAGAGGGTACGGCCGACCAACATAAAGGAAGGGGACTTAGTACTAAGAAAGTTGTCAATTTCGGATCCAAGCAAGAGCGACAAGTTGGCACCCAACTAGGAAGGACCATACAAGGTCTCCAGAGTTATACGGCCGGGCGCGTATCAACTTGAAGACCCGGGGGGCAGGAAGATGCCAAGGACTTGAAACACCGAGCATTTGATGAAGTACTGAGAGGGTATCTAAATGCCGCTTCAAACTACTTCCCAGGATTGCAAAAATCTTACTTGTATCTTCCTTTTTATCGAAATGTAAAAGGTGGTCTGCAACTTCGAAGCGGCCACCCAGTCGTTTTCAATAAAAGAGAAATTTCCCCTTGCAACTTATCTATCTTTCGAGTAAATTCTTTACTTTGGGCAGTCCAACTCTACTCCCAATTTTTTTTAAATGACGAAGTTCGAAGTCCAACACTTGGCTCGACTCCGCTTCTACTACTCGTTCATAGGCGAGTAAGAAGTGGTCCGCCATTCGGAATTGCCCCCACAACCGTTGACTCTATCTTAAACGACGAAGTTCGGAGTCCAACACTTGGCTCGACTCTGCTTCTACTACTCGCTCATAAGCGAGTAAGAAGTGGTTCGCCATTCGGAATTGCTCCTACAACCGTTGGCTATATCTTAAACGACGTAGTTCGGAGTCCATCACTTGGCTCGACTCCACTTTCACTACTCGTTTATAAGCGAGTAAGAAGTGGTTCGCCATTCGGAATTGCTCCTACAACCGTCGACAACCATAGATGTTAACAAAACACACAAGTACAAAAGAGAAAACAAGTTTCATTTCTATAAAGCCTGAGGAACAACTCAGATTATAAGACAAACTTCTCGTACTTATGACGAGATACAAGACTTGGACAAAACTTGGAGAACAAAAATGCAGACAACTCTCTCAACGCCTCTACGGGGCAGGGATGTTCCGGTTTAAAGACACCCGAGGACGGCGGCGCCTAACCTCGGAGCTCGTCCCTAGACCGGCAAACTGAGACGCATCTTCAGCACTGCCCCTGATGGTGGCCCCAACGGACGCGCCACTCGACGAAGCAGCCATCCCACTTTGTGCATCACCAGGGCTTCGTCGAACAACGGGCAAACGAGTCACAAGCTCGTAAAAGGAAATTCCTCTCTCACTCTCTTCACGAGTACATGACGTGCTTCTGACATTGACCCGTTCAGGTTAGGGTTTGAGGCGAGCGACCTCCACCTCGAGATCGACGATTCGTTCCTTCAGAGAGTCATCCTTCACAGCTATCTTTAAGTGAGGAAGCCGAGCGGAGCCCGCAGCACCAGGACTGTCGGCAATAATTCGACGGAGATGAGTAACCTCGATGCTCTTGTCGACCGTAACCCTTTTCAACTCGTCAACCTCCGCCATCAACTGGCTCATCGCTGCTGTTAGTCCTCCTCTCCCCGCCAAAAGCTCGTCTTTTGCTATCTTCAAGTCATAAATCTCAGCTAACAGTTCATCTCTCTCCGCCGTGACATCGAATAATGCCTTCCGAAGTGACTCCACCTCCCCTTCGGGAGGGGCTTCTCGAGCTCATTTCTTTAGCTGCTTCAACTCGGAGATGCGCTTTGCCAGCGATAGCTTGAGATGTTCTAGCTCTAACTCGCTCTCGAGAAACCACTATCGACTGCGAGAAAGGGCCAACTTCGTCGCTCCTAAGTCAGCTCGAAGACGAGAGGCCTCAGCCGCTTCAGTGTTCGGAGATGCCTCGACCAGAGGCAACCCCGTGAGTTAAAAAGCAAGAGCACAACAATGCTGAGTTCGAGCAATACTTAGCTAGATTTCAAAGCAAGTTGTTCTTAACACTTAGCTAGATTTTAAAGCAAGTTGTTCTTAATACTTAGCTAGATTTCAAAGCGAGTTGTTCTTAACACTTAGCTAGATTTCAAAGCAGGTCGTTCTCAACACTTAGAAGAATTTCAAAAGCCAATCACTATAAACATGGGCCAAAATTTCAAAAGTTCTTCTTTTCATTAAAGTCCAAAAAGTACAAAAGAAAGCGGTGGCCAGTCTGCTATTAGGCGTTGATACAAAAAGACCCTGGATTAAAAAAACTACTGCTAAAACACAAGAGAAACTCTAAGGGAGTTGAGTGTCCACCTCGGCGGATGGAGCCACGAGCGCTAAGGCCCCTTCGCCTCCCTCAGCTCCCCCTGTCGCCGGTGCCATAGCTAATGGCGTCTTAGTCACTACGTCTTCGTCGCCGCCGACCTCCACTTCTCCTTCGGCGACCGTCTTCTCCTCGTCGGGGAACAAGAAGTATCCCGAGCAGTCGAAGTCGAGGATATGCTCGCCGACATCATTCAGCGCCTTGGCGTAGGCCTTGCGCATGTTCTGCTCGAGGTAGCCGATCGCCTCCTTCTCCACCACTGCCTTGGCCTCCGTCACCGTCGTGAACATCGCGAACGCGGCCTTCTCACACTTGGTTGCCCACTGCCGAGCCATCTCCTCGTTTTCCGCGACGGCAGAGTCCTTCGCCTTCGCCAATGCCTCCTCCAACAGCCGCATCTCGGTTGCTTGTGTTTCGATCTTGAGGGCGGCCGCCTCCAGCTCCTTCTTGGCCTTCGAACGCTCCAACCTCTTCCGATCTTGAAGAGCCATCAGCTCTTTCTCCTGCTCTGCCACTCGCGTCAGCAAGTGGCTAAAATGAAAGATTGCCTACAAACAAAAAAAAGCAGCGGTTAAAAAGTAGAACAAAAAAAAGGGACAGAGGTCGAGCGAGAAGTCAAGACTTACCGTCATCTGCGCTTTGGTGATCTCCAACGCCGAGTCGCCCACGGTCCCATGCTCCATCGCCGCCTTGTCTTTGGGCATAGCGACACTACGGACGGCATCCATGCAACTCGTCGAGTCGCCGAGAAAACCATCGTGCCTAAGGACCTGCCAATCCGGCACGAAAAGCTTCTTTAGTTGGTCGGTCAGAATCTCCTCGGCCGCCGCCGTGCGAGGCGGGGCTGAGAAGGCAAGGGTGGCCGAACAGTCGAGCTCCTTCGCCGGCGGAGCAACGGAAGAAGAAGCGGCCTCCAAGTCAACAATGGGGGCGGTGGCGCTCTCAACTCGAGCCGCCTTCGAAGTGGTTGGGTGAGCTACGGCATGCTTCCTCTTCTTCTCCTCAATGTGCTTGCCGATCAGCGCCGATCGCCTATTCATGATATCGTCGAAGTCCATGGCGGCAAATCCTGCGAACAAAAAAGATAGAAGAAAAGAGAGATTAGAATCTTGTCACATTCTATCGAGAAAAAAAAAGGAGACTCGTGCTAGGGTCCATAGGGCTAAGGCCTCCCCTAAAGAGGCTCTCCTCAGTAATCTCCTTCCAGTGCAAGGTCGATCGATCCAAGAGGATGCCAACCATCTTGTCCTCCTCCGGACTTAGACACGGGTCCGTCTTCGCCCTCTTCGGCACGTCCTCTCTCCATACCGTGGGGATGTCCCACGGCTTTTTACGCCGAACGAGGAAGTACTTGTCCCTCCAACACTTCACGGAGTCGGGGTTGTCGACCAGCTTCACGCCCTTCCGAGCAGTGAGGTAGAAACGGTACTCCGTCCTCGTCTTCTGATGGATCTTATACAAACGGCGAAGTACGTCCATGTTCGGCTCGATCCCGACCGCCTGGCAGTGGAGGACGAATCCCGTGACATGCCTCCAAATGTTCGGCATCAGTTGAATAGGGCAGACCCCATACCACTGCAGCACTCCCCTGACGAAAGGGTGCAGTGGAAGACGAAGCCCGGTGTAGAAAGTGTCGTAAGGGAAAATGCAAGTGTCGGAGGGGAGAGAAGAGCAAGATCGGACACCTGGCCCCGGGACGATGAGTTCGAACTCTGGAGGGATCATGAAGCACATCCGAACCATTCGCAGATCAGATTCCTTCAGGATGCTGACGATTTCGTTCGCCTCCGTGCGCTCCCTCGGATTGTTCTCCTCGTAAAACTGAGCCATACCATGCTCCGTTCACCTCAAATCCTCTGAACTATACTGCCTGGTCCCCCAAGAGTGGATACGGAGATCGAATGTTGGCCGAACGCCCCCATCCGCCGATCCCTCTCTACAATCGTCTCCACCACTATCGAAGAAAGAGCCGCTTCGCCACCTCCGCCTTCGTCGCCAACACCTTCTCCTACTTCCGGAGAGAACAAAACGATCGTGGCCTTCCCTTTGTCGACCGAAGGAGGAGTCGACTGGGGAGGTACTTTGAACTCACTCGAGGAGGAGGCCTCTTCACCGAACGATACCCTAGACATCCCTTTAAATTAAAATAAGTTACCTAGATGTGACAACCACGGTCGGAATGCTCGTCGGAGATCGGGAAGGACGTCGGAAGCTCTGTGAAGAGAGAAAAACTCCGGTGAAGAAAAATGAGAAAGTGAAGTAAGAGTGAAAGGGGGTGGAGACTTCTAGGAAAACTTGATGGGCTTGGGCCGCACAACTTGATCGGCCCAACAAGCGCGGAAGTCTAAGTGGTCAAGTATACGAAACGACAGAAAGCACGCCGTTTCTCTCGCCAAACTGAACAGGACGTTCGCCAGGCTCGCCGTCAAATCCGAGCAGACGTGTTTCCGAGCTAAAAACACCAAGAAATGCGTTGACCAGTCAACGCTCTTTGAGCTCGCCGTTTCACTTGCCAAGCTCGACAGGACGTTCGCCAGGCTCGCCGTCAAATCCGAGCAGATGTGTTTCCGAGCTGAAAATACCAAGAAATGCGTTGACCAGTCAATGCTCTTTGAGCTCGCCGTTTTGCTTGCCAAGCTCGACAGGACGTTCGCCAGGCTCGCCGTCAAATCCGAGCAGATGTGTTTCCGAGCTGAAAATACCAAGAAATGCGTTGACTAGTCAACGCTCTTTGAGCTCACCGTTTTGCTCGCCAAGCTCAACAGGACGTTCGCCAGGCTCGCCGTCAAATCCGTGCAGACGTGTTTCCAAGCTGAAAACACCAAGAAATGCATTGACTAGTCAACGCTCTTTGAGCTCGCCGTTTCGCTCGCCAAGCTCGACAGGACGTTCGCCATGTTTGCCGTCAAATTCGAGCAGACGCATTTCCAAGCTGAAACCACCAAAAAATGCGTTGACCAGTCAATGCTCTTTGAGCTCGCTGCTTCGCTCGCCACGTTCGACAAGGCGCTCGCCATGTTTGCCGTCAAATCCGAGCAGACGCATTTCCGAGTTGAAAACACCAAAAAATGCATTGACCAGTCAACGCTCTTTGAGCTCGCTGCTTCGCTCGCCACGTTCGACAGGGCGCTCGTCGTGTTCACCGTCAAATCCGAGCAGACGCGTTTCTGAGCTGAAAACACCAAAAATATTGTTGACCAGTCAATGCATATTCACCGTTCGCCAAACTCCTCATAACGGTCGCCGCGTTCGACAAGCCGTTCGATGCGTTCGCCTAACCGTGCGCCCAGATCGCGAGAACCCCTTCTTTCTCCTGGCCGTCCGATCGCCCAGAAATCCTCTCCGGTGTATGATCAACGGCTCAGATTTGGCCACGTCATAAATACAGTGATTAATTCCTTTTTCTATTTTATTAATTCGGATTATTTATTTAAAAATTACAAAAAATGATTAAAAATTTTGGAGAATTAATTAAAATTTTTGAAAAATAATTATAAATTCAGGGGAGCATTTTTGAGTCCCGGGTTAAATAATTATTGTCCAGAGCGATTAATTAAGGCTCCCGGAAAGTGAATCGTTACTTTGCAAAATCAAGTAAATGTTTCGAACGAATGATATAAATTGGGAAACAAATCACCAGGGATCCGGAGCAACCTAGAGGCCACTTTGAGCATGCTGCCAGCTTAGGAAAAATCCATCACCCCTCAGACGAGATTAGAGCACCCGTTGAAAACTCCGATAAAGCCCTATACGCCATTGAAACAACAGAACTACTCCCACAATGCTGTAATACACAGTCTTTGGGAGTGGGGGCTCATGATATGGCTAAAAATGGGCTTAAATCGGAACCATCCAAAATGGGCGCGAATCTCAAAGTCCCAGGGGCAAGATGGTAATCTCGCCTAAAGATGGGTCCGAATTGGGAATCGGGTCCTTCCTCCTGGACCCGTTAGCATGTTAACGGATTTGACCAGTTGAGAGCAGATCTCAACCCGTTAGGGGTCAGTCCAACAGAATCAGAACAAATCCTGGCTCCCCTCTGATCTGGAGGAGGTGGTTATAACCACCTGTATCCTACCGCACCGGGAAGTAGGGATCTTCTCTGATCCTGAAAGAGATCCCCATGGGCGACTATAAAATTCTCCTGATCTCCCACTGTAGAAGGTGATCACACTTTGCACACTTGAGATTTTTACCTGCTCTTTTTTCTGTGTCTTGACTTGATCGTCGGAGGGTTCATCGCTGGGATCCATCCCGGTGTCTCGAACGTTTGTACAGGTCGTAAGGGAGCACAAAGGAGCCAGCCAGTTTCCAAGGAAGAAGAAAGGTAGATCTTTGTGAGTTCCTCAAGAACCTACAAATCTCATCTGCTGCCCCCACACCCGAATTCAGCGGCAACAACTATATATATGCAAATAGTGTGATTGTCTCTATAAGATCAGTGTATTGATAATTTTATATTATTCTTTATGTTAGATATGGACAGTGGTGAAGGATATTCTGCTGTCGGAAACAATTTTATGTGTGCACAACAAAGTGGTGAATGCATGCTGCAAATTGAAGAGCATCTCAAACCAAAGGTAGGTATGACGTTTCATACCTTAGATGAAGCTGAAAACTTTTATTCGTCATATGCTAAATGTGGGAGTTTCACAATGTGTAAGGGTGGGAATAAATACAAGGGAAGTCAGGTTGTGGATAAATCCTTTTTGTGTAATAAAGAAAGGACTTTACCGAGTCAACCTAGTGAAGGTAGACGGGGGACTACTTCTAGAACCGGTTGGAAAGCTATCGTTCGTGTAAAACTGAACGAAGAAAGTAATAAATGGGTGTTTTACTCATTTCATGAACCGAACAATCACGTATTTACTTCTCCCGGTAGAAGACATCTTTTGTCCCGAAACCGTTCGGTGTCGAATACCGATAGAAGAATAATGGATCAAATGACCCAAGCTAATATCCCTACTTGCAAAAAAATACTCTTCTTTGAAAGTGCAAGTGGTGGTCACGATAAAATAGGATTCACCGAAAAAGATGCTAGAAATCTACTTAGAGACTCTCGCGTAGCGATGAAAATGACACAATGGAAAATTTCTCATTGATTTTTTTGGATCGAAAAAAAATGACTGATCCTTCATTTTTTATGATTTTCGAGTATATCCCGAAGGCCGGTTGTCTCATTGTATTTGGGTGGATGATACTTCTATGATGAATATGAAGAATTTGGAGATGCACTTTGCCTTGATGCCACATACAACACAAACCGATATGGAATGTTATTTGTTCCATTTGTCAGAATCAATCATCATTGGCAATCAACGTTCTTAGGAGGTGGGTTCATTCCAAATGAGAAGGTCTCTTCTTTTGCGTGATTCTTTGAAAAATGGCTAGGAGTAATGAATCGTGCTTCATCCGACATCGTGACGGACCAGGATCGTATCGTAGTAATTTTTGTATCGATTGGATAATACATTAGAACTTATTTAATCATAATTTTTGTACGTTTGAAATATCGTAGTAATTTTAGCTCAAATTTATTTTTAAAAACCATTTTAGTTTCAAAAAAAATGTTCCTTACGTTCAATATGATCTTAATAGATGTGTTCATCTCATACATTAGAGATGTCATCACATTTACAATTTAAATTATAAATAACTTGGTTCACTCTATGACTACACTTTAGTATCAAAAAACCGAAACACAGTTAAAAAATAATTTTAAGACTTTTTTTTGGATAAAATAAAGGGGGGGGGGGGGATTCATAACATGCAAGTCAAAGTCAGATAGCACTATTGGTTTCTGGACATAAACTGAAGTCGTTGTTGTCAGCAACGGCCTAGGGTCACCTAAGTTGTCGTATCAAACACCGGCCTAAGTTTAAAATAAAAAAAAATGAAGCACTATTCATTTGTTTGTTTGTTTTTTTTTTTTTCCAATCTTTTTTTCTAAATAACCAAAATTTGAAGAGCGTGAATAAAATACATATTAGGGTTAGGGTTAAACATTAAAGAAAACATATGCAAGTGATTTTAGATAGGGATATCTTACTGGTTAAGGTCAAGGGTATGGTCAGAGGGTTAGGTTTAGGGTTAGTGCAAAGGGGTTCAGTTAAACTTAATAGGGATGTACTCTCTCTCTCATATTTTGAATGTCCCCAAAATAATATGTTCCAAAATATTTCAAATTTTTATGTTATATATAAATATAATGTAATGTTCAAAAAATATTTAAAGTTTTCCATATATATGTAAATACCATTCAATTCTTAATAAAACTGCTTCTGACGTTCTGGTTGATCCCAATAGATGTGTTCCTCCCATCATCTCATTCTAACAAGAAAATTAAAAAATTAAAAAATTAATAATTTAAAATAACATTACAATGGAGGGTAGGGTTACTATAAAAACAATCAACTATGTTAAGCCAAAAATTCAAATTTTGCCAAAATTACCAAAGAAATTAATAAAATTAGAAGTCACAGTGCAAGGTAACTTGCTTTTCCTATCATTATTTTAAACTAGTATTATACACGTTCCTTGCACGTGGGAAATTTTTTTATTGAGGGGGGGTGAAAAGAGAAAAAAAAATTAAGTGATTTGCACGTGGGGGAATTTTTTTTTGGTGGGGGGGAATGAAAAGGGCAAAAAAAAAAATTACCAACACGTGCGTTGCACGGGTTGGGTTAAGGACTAAGGCCTTCTCCCATTATAGTAGTAGAGATGTAGTCGTTGTCTCCAACAATGGCCTAACTTATACTAAGTCGTTGTCTCTAACAACGGCTTAGTTCAAGCATGGGAACAAATGACTATGCTGCAAGTCAGAGAGCAATACAAATTTTACAAATGCTTCCATTTTAACTGTAGTCGTTGTCTCTAACAACGGCATGAGTTATACTAAATCGCTGCCTCTAACAACGGCTTTAGTTCAAGCAAGGGAATTCACAAATGACTATGCTGCAAGTCAGAGAGCAAGCAAAATTTTACAAATGTTTCCATTTTAACTGTAGTCGCTGTCTCCAACAACGGCCTAAGTTATACTAAGTCGTTGTCTCTAACAACAGCTTTAGTTCAAGTAAGGGAATTCACAAATACAATCATCAACAGCAACAATAGCTACTACATTTTCAAACTACATTCATGATTTTTCAAACTTCACAATCCCATTGCCAGATTTCAAACATTCAACTCATTCAAACGTCATATACATGTCTCAAATCCACATAAAAACTAACAACAATGACAATATAATTAACAACAAAAAGAGCCATAATTTCCAAACTTAACTCACAACAATAACAATATACTTTAACAATAACATTAACATCAACATTAATAATAATACAAACAAAGTTCAACATACAACACAAATCACAAAAAACACTCAACCTAACCCAGAGTGTAGTGTTGTGGCTTTCGCCTCTTCCGGATCGGTTGTCGCCGAGTACGCCCAACTTAGGTTAATTGTAAAGAGTCGGTCTCTTTTTCTTGCTCCTCTTGGTCTTAATCTTCCTTTTCTTCTTATTCTTCTTCTTCTTCTTCTTCGTGTTCTTCTTGAATTTCTTCATGATGCTCTTCTTCTCTCCTCGAAGGTTGGTGTTGCCGAGATGGCCAAGTACTCATGCTTTTATGCCGTTGTGAACTTAATGTCTTATCTAAATAACGGGTGAGTAGTTCGTCATATCCTACCTCTTCTAGTGAGCCCCAGCATGAAGTAAGCATTTTCCGAGCGAAAGCTTTCATCTCCTCGGCGATGCTTAGGGAGGGCTGGCGGCGACGGGTTGTTGAGGACAAGGAAGAAGGTGGTTATGTAGGAGCAGGATCCTCATCTTCGTGTTTGATGAACAGATAAAAGGCTTTCTTTCTATTAGAAGATTGTGCACAAGAAATTTCTCTTAGATGAGAGCAAAGATTCTTTGACAAAGGAGAAAATATTGAAGGAGATGAAAGGGAAACAAATCCTGGTATAGTTTGTTTACTTAGTTACTTATTTGGTAGAATGAAACTTATATCTAGCACATTCGAAGGATCAAAGGTGATTGTGGTGATGACACCTTAGGCATGTATTTGGATCAGATTTGGATTCGACATCTAGCTTATTTTAGATTTTTACTTGGCTGTGAAGTTTCACTTCGCTACATATCTGTATACATATGAAGAAGCCTACTTAGCCCACTTTTATTAATGAGATAAATGAAAGACATAAAAAGAGAGACTGAGGGGGAGAGAATTAGACATACACATTAATTTCTATAATTAGACATACACATTAATTTCTATAAATACTTGATATTATGTGTATAGATCATCTATTATTATTGTTACTGTTTTGGATGGTGTAACTAGGTGTCGTATAAAGCTAATGCTATGTCGTAAGTTTGGCGGGGGCTACCTCTAGAATATGCGGAGGCCACCTCTAGAATACAATATCCTAAGAAAGTAAAGATTTGTGATTTACTGGCATCGTATAATTTAAAATATTATTGTTGTATTTGTATATACTTGTCCGATCCACTACTGAAGTAAGGTCGAACTCACTGGGCGCGTGGTTTGCCTACCCTTCCATAATTCATATTTTTTACATATATAAAAGTGATGAATTTGCAGAATTGTAAGTGATCGAGAGACCGAGAGGTGGTTATTTTGAGAAGCTTGATCGTATTAAAAGTAATATTTATTTTGGACAATTTTGTAAACTGAAATTTATTATGTATTTGCTTCCGTTGTACCGAATGTTGATGATAAAAATGTGCTTGATTTTAGTTGCTCTATATTATATTTGATGGAAAAGTTACTAACGGTCTGAGCTCAGATCCCGTATTTTAATTATGGACATGGGGCATGACACTAGGTCGGGCATCGATTTGCTAGAACTAAACGAGACATGAGAGAGGCATGATACATTGCAATATCTGCAACGATGTGGGTGTTCTGGATAGACCGTAACAACTTTTACTTTCATGCGGTGAGTAATAGTATTTTTAGCAGCTTAACTAAGATTATGCACTTCATTTTTTTTGGTCGTTAGGCAGAGACAGTTGCTGTATGTGCCCGAGGTCGCATTGTAACCCCTGTTTCCTGTATTTGTACTTTTTGCTGTATTTCATTTTTCTGTACTCTTTTATCAATCCAAGATCTGTACTTTGTCCCAGCTCTAATAAAAATCATTTCTTTTGTTTCGGCTCAATTTTATGCCAATATTTATTTCAATTACATCGTTCTTATCAGCTCTGATTTGTTGTTCTTCATGGAGAGTTGACTGTTTTACCTCATCTAATTCTTTTTCCTTATTATAATGAAATTTGACTCAATCTCCTTTTGGATCCTACTCAAACCCGCTATCCAATAACCCAATACCCATTAACCCTATACTATTTAAACCTAACCTAATTAACCCTAACCCTAAACCTACTGTTCAGCCCTAATCACCAGCCGCCTACCATTACCCTCGTCTCCAACTTCCTCCGTCTCTCCACCTTCGTCGACTACCGACCCATCACCTCCATTGGAACTCACCTTCGCCATTACCCAGCTCCTCACCCTTCGCCATCGACCTCATCCTCGCCCTACCCCTCATCGAACCCATCCGCATTCTCGTCGCAAGCACCTCGACTACCCAACACCGTCCTTCGTCATATTCCTCTACCTCGCAACTGAGCCGCAACCACCAGCACCCTGGCGTCGCCCCATCGTTGCACTCGCGACGACCACCATCCAATCGCCTCGCAATTGCCAAACCACCCAAAGAACCCACCTCCTTCGTTTCCTTCTTCCTCTGGGTTCTCGTCGAACCCATCGCCAGTCGACAACACCTCCCCCGGCAGCATCCCGTTGCCTCCCTCTTCTCACCGTCGTGCCCCTGCGCTCCACCAACTTCCGCTCGACCCCTGCTCCATGTACACTCGCCAACCTCCTCTATTTTACCCACCGAAATAGACCTTCGCTAGCTCCGCCTCCCTGGTCGCTGTCGTCGCTCCTCGACTGCAGCCGTCGCAAGCATCGCCGCCCTTACCGTGGGTCACCACAGTCGCAGTCGCCAGCCATCGCCTTGGTCGTCATCCCCTCTCCCGCCAACTCTCCCTTTCTCTGTCGCTGTGAAGAAGAAGGAAGGAGAACAAGGGTTGTATTGAAGTCTAGCCATTTGCTTTGATCATCAAGATCGTCACCATCAGTTCGCTCCTGGGCCATCCGGTCTCATCAAGATCGTGATCATCAATCAGATCTGATCTGAGCCATCGATCTTCATTGATCTTGATCGTCATCAAGATCCGTGCCGGGATTCTTTCCTGTTATTCCTCCATCAGATTCATCGTCTACACCCCAAGGCAAGTATTTTCTTGTACATTTCATTTTCTAGTACAAGCTTTTCCTTGAAAATACTGCAAGTAGATTGTAAATGTGACTCCTCTTTGTTTATCGTTGATGATCTCATGTTTCGCCTTATCTATTACATGACCTAAGAGTCACAACCCTTTGTTGATACACTTGTTCACAACTAGTACAATTATGATACATTTCATGCAAAAAGTGTCTTATTTGGTTTCTGTCCTGTCTTGGCTTGTTGTTTTGACCTCGATTAAATCAGAATCTGAACTTGAATCATGAATATGAAACTTAGCCCCATATGTCTAGTTTACCAACCTTCGACGGAATTGAATTCTGAGTTACGGTTTAGGAGATATCGTAGTTTTACTGCTGCTGTGTCTGTATTCGCAGATTCATAAAAACTGCTGCACCACTTTGGTTTACAATTATTTTAACTATGCTACCAGAAAGTAAATGACTTAAAATTTAGCATTCTGATACTGGAAACCCTAAAGAACATTCCCTAATTTTCTCATAATTAATTAATGAAGTTTCAACACTATTTCATATGTATAAACTTAGTTTTACAAATTCTGCTGAACACAAATGCTGTATAGTTTGCTGTTTTGAGATATGTTGCCACAACTTTTATGTACCTTAATTATATGTATTGGAACCAGGCAGGAGTCTAGTTTCTAGGACTTCTGACGGATCCATATTTTCTATCTTGTAGCAACGGAAATCGTAGTTTTGGTGCAGCAACGTCATGCTGTTCAGAATTGCAATTCTCGTAGTTCTTGATAATCTTAATTTGTATTGACCCTCGAATATGCCTTCTAATTATCTTAAAATTGTTCCATGTTCTTGATTATGTTTACTTGACCTGTTTAGCACACTTTCATGCTTGCTTGATGATAATAATAAATAACAAGCCGAGGTTTAAGGGAACGACCATAGTAGTGGACAATATAAGTAACTGTACTCGGAAGGGAGTCCGTGTTTCCCAGTACTTGGTTCATGAACTTGTTGTATCTTGGTTCAGGAACTTTTTGTGCATTCATGAACCCACGGTTGGTTCTTGAACTTGTTAGTGTATTCACGAACATGGTTCGTGAATTTGTTACATTATTTCGTATTCATGAACCATGTTTGCTTGATACTTGATACCTGAGTACACCACCCCATAAAATCCACCACTAGGCCTAAACATAACTGATTGTATGTAGCAACCATGTAGTAAAAGTATGGATGCATGAAGTGCTACCTAGATAGAATTAAACATTAGACTTAAGATTAACTAGTCACTTGTACAAACTTGATATCCTACTTGAGACTTGTTACTTGAGACTTGTTAGTTGTTACTTGATACTTGTACGTGATACTTGTTACTTGATGCTTGATACCATTACATGTTCACTCGCCACTTGTTCTACTACTAGTACTTGTTACCCAATCTTGTCACTTGAGTTGTCTTTCTTGCTAGCTAGTTTCTTGAATCCCACTACTTGTTGCATCCCTATTATATTATGTTATACATTCTTGATTCCAAATCTTGTTCCATATTTCTTGCACTTGTTTTCATACCCTTGCTTGTACTAAGGGCATTTGTCTTGTTTTCTCTATTTTTCCTTTTTATATTTATATATACAGACTTTGGAGACAAATTGCCTGCTGGAATTGGTGAGCAGACGTTCTAGGCTTCGCTTGGAGAAAAGACTTGCTTTAAATATTTTTTTTTGAGTTATTTATTTTTTTTTCTACTTGAATCTTGTAACGGGCTTATAGTCCTGAGTTTTATCTTTTGATCCAGATTTAAAAACTATTTGGGATATTATTATTTTGTTTCAATTGTTTCTGTTGATTAATAAATTATTCATGCATGCGTGGTTGTGTATATCTTGTTATACTTCTTGTTATGATGCTGAGTCGATCCTACAGCTTATGAATGATGAAAATCATTCGCTGGGCTTCGTCACGCGCTCGTATTCCGTATTTTTGGGAAGCGGGGCGTGACACGCATAGATGAGTCCTTTCTGAGTAGGAATGATATTGATGAAATTGAGTTCGGCCCTACCATGGCTTAGACCTATCCCCTAGGAATGTTGGGGGTTATTACTCTTCGTTCTTTGTTGTTTTCTCTATTTTAGTTGCATAATCCCACCCTCCAAGAAATATTGGAGATTTATATTTTATTTATGTATTCTTATATTCCACATTTCTTTTTTTTATTTTATAATAGGATGGAATCTTAAGGGATCCCAGCCAACAAAAATATTATAAAGACTAGAATAAGTAATAACATCCGGCAAAAAGCACAAACTGGTGCAAAAGAAGCATTAAGCTTCAAAACAAAAGGCAACCAGTAGGCTTAGAGTAAATAAGAGTATTAGAAACCAAAATAAAGACCATTACAGACAACAACTTAGGGATCCAGCACCACAACAGGGCTCCCTTCATGATTCACACCACATTCATAGGCAGATTGAAAAGAAGACGCCAACAGAATTCCAGTAATATATTCCCGATCATGGGGAGACATAGAAGAAATGGTGTCCGAAGTAGATGAAATATGATCAACTTCCAAATGGTCTTTCCAGCAAAAGACGCATCAGAATCAGCAATAAGGATATCACCAAACACAGGCCCATCCATTGAGGTAAAAACTGAAGGTAAGACAGGATCAGCAACAGGAGAGTCAGCTACTTCAAAAATGTCCACAAACACGTTTTCAGCAGGTGCATTGTTAATATGAGCATCATCATGACTAGCCATAATAGCGGGCTGAACAGCAGCCAGATTAGCAGTAGCAGATACCCCAGACTGAGAGGAAGAACCACCTGTCACTAAAAAATCATGAACAATGTTTTGAATTGAAAACTTAATAGGATTAAAATCAACAAGATGCTTTTTATAAAGGGAAAGGATTTCCGACCAAAAAGAACTAAAGTATAAAATGGAGTTTAGAATAGAAATAATATCTGAGCATTTTTTGGTGAAAATCCTATTATTCCTTTCTTTCCAAATAACCCTAATAATGGCCATCATGAGAATGTCCCAAAGTAAACTAGGCTTGATTCTTTTTTTCCTCTAGATGCTCCACCAAGATTTAATAGAGGAAGGATACCCTTTAATATTCCAAGCACTCTTTAAAATAATCCAAGCATTTCTCACAAAAGGGCATTTAATGAAAAGATGAAAAGCATTTTCAGTTCCATGAGAACAAAGAACACATTTTTGGCCCAAGGCTAAATTCCTTTTTATTAAGATTGTCAATAGTAAGTAACTTATTATTGATAGCAAGCCAAACCAGGATCCTTACTTTTAAAGGAGTAATATTCTGTCAGATAATTTTATAGAAAGGACAAAAAACACCACCATAATTAAGAAATTTGTAAAAGGATTTAACAATATAGGAGCCAAAAGAAGACAAACTCCATTTATAATTATTTCTAATAGACCAATCATAGTTGCTGATAAGATGAATAAGTTCTTCAAAATCATGGGATTGGGAAGTAGAAAGAGACCTTCTAAAAGTGATGTTCCATACTTTACGATAAATATTAGAATGATAAGAGAGAAGACAGTCGCATTGGGTTTAGAAGCAATTTTAAAAAGAGAAGGAAAAGCAGAGGCAAGAGAGCAATTCCCAATCCAAATATCAGTCCAAAATCTGACAGTTTTACCATCCCCACATTTTTTTTGTATACCACATTTAAAAGCTTCAGCAGTTTTCCAAATACCTTTCCAGAAAGAAGAAGAAATAGAAGGGGGTTTACCATTGAAATCCCAGATGTTTCTACGTCTGAAATATTTGTGCTTGATGATTCTTATCCATGTAAGGTTCTCAATATTGATACTCTTCCATAGCCATTTGCCTAGAAGAGCCAGGTTATGATTGCGTAAATTAATAATACCTAACCCCTTTCATTTTTATCCATACAAACTCTCTTCTAACTCATCAAGCATTTACCAGAATCTGAAGAAGAAGATTCAGGCCAAAAGAATTTGCCTCTAATACAATCAATTTTCTTAATAACCCAAACAGGGATATAAAAATAAGAAAGAAGATATAGAGGAATGCAAGAAAGAACAAAGTTGATAAGAGTCAATCTACCACCCTTAAATATAAATCTACCAGCCCAAGAATTGAGTCTTTTCTCAATTTTTTCAATGATAAGAAACCAATCAGATTTGTGAAGGCTACCAATTCTAAGAGGAATACCCAGATAAGTAAGATGAAGTTACCTTTAGGGCAATTGAAAAAAGCTGAAACTTCCAACTGTCTAAAAGAATCACCACCAAGCCAAATAGTGGAAGATTTTGATAAATTGATCTTCATACCAGAGATACTTTCAAAACAGTAAAGTAACAACTTAAGATTTATTAATTTAACACCATTACAACAAGAGAATAAAATGGTATCATCAGCATATTGTAAGTTAAGAATCCCTTTAAATGAAGGAAGGCTACCTAGACCTTCAATAAGGTCATTATCCCAGGCTAAAGTTAACATTCTATTAAAAATATCAGCAATGAGAACAAAAAGAAGAGGGGAAATAAGATCACCTTGACGCAGGCCATGTTTATAAGTGAATTTCTTTCCCTCAACAT
Organism: Hemerocallis citrina; assembly: GCA_017893485.1. Taxonomy (NCBI): domain Eukaryota; kingdom Viridiplantae; phylum Streptophyta; class Magnoliopsida; order Asparagales; family Asphodelaceae; genus Hemerocallis; species Hemerocallis citrina. The sequence continues at coordinate 204,859,321 of CM030366.1, read as the reverse complement.
TATTAACAATGACAGAAGAAATGCCAGAAGAAATACTAGATAGGATCCAATTAATCTAAGTATCATCAAAACCTCTAGCTTTTAACACAAGAGAAAGAACTTTCCAATTAACTCTATCATAAGTTTTTTCAAAATCAAGCTTTTAATAAAATACCTTTTTTTTCAAGGTGAACTGAATGAATAACTTCTTGAGCAGCAGCCATATTGTCTAAAATAAATTTATTTTTGATGAAACCTAATTGAGTAATATTAACCAGATTGCCAATCACAGAGGCCAGTCTATTGGCAACGACTTTCATAATAATTTTAAAAATAACATTGAGAAGACTAATAGGTCTAAATTGATGAACTTCATTGGCCCCAGGAACTTTAGGAATGAGAATGATATAAGCATAGTTAATCCTACTAAAATCAAGGGATTTATTAAAAAGTTCCTCAAAAATACCCATAATGTCTTCCTTCAAATCATTCCAGAAATATTTGTAGAAGAAAGTAGGGATACCATCAGGGCCAGGGGCAGAGTCCAGAGGGAGTTCATTGATAGCCTTAAAAACCTCTTCTTCAGAGAAAGGAAGTTCCAGGGAAGAAAGGTCATGATTAGTGTCACGCCCCGCTTCCCAAAAAGAATACGGAATATAGATACGTGACTAAGCCCAGCGAATGATTTTCATCATCCATAAGCTGTTCAAGAATCTTTACAACATCTCACAAAATAATCAGAGTCGAAAGCAAAAGTATCAATCAATATGCACATATGAACCAAAATACCAACAAGAATACTTGAAATAAAATATATAAATCTCAAATAGTCATGATCTGAATAAGTCAAAAACCTGGGTCACATCGCCCAAGTACAAAATAAATATCCAAGTAGTAGATACAATTATCCATGATTAATAGGAAAATAAATAATTGTAGCAAGAGCTCCAGCAACTAATATCTCATATCACCTATTCCATCTGACAGCTGATCTCCAAAATCTGCAATTTAATAAATTGCAGGAAAGAGAAAAAGAGAAAATAAGGTACCCGTCAATTGCAAGTTACGGGCCGCTTGTAATACGGGATACAAGTACATGGGGAACTAACTAACAACATGGAAATATATATGATAACAAAGTAGAATAATAGCATGGCAAGGTGATCAAGTGTAAATGGCATGAATCAAGTATCAAGTAAATAAGTATCATGTAAATAAACATCAAGTGTCAAGTATCATGTAATCGGATATCAAGTGTCATGTATCAAGTCTCATGTATCATGTAGTCAGGTGTCAAGCAAGCATGTATCATGTTCAAGTATCATGTTCAACTATCATGTATCAAGTCTTATAGTGATTACTATCTAGGTAGCACTTCATGCACCCCATATTATAACACATGGTTGCTACAACAAAAAGTTTCGCTTTAGATTTCATAAGGGGACCATACAGGGCAGTGTACTCAGGTATTCACAGAATCACAGAACTTGGTCGGTAAACTTGATCGGTAACTTGATCAGTAACTTGATCGGTAAACTTGATCGGTAACTTGATTGGTAACAGAATATTAACTGATCAGTAAACTTGATCGGTAACATGTCATACAGGAAACACAAGTCTCCTTCTGAGTACACGTTTCTGCACTATCCACTACTAGATCTTTTCCGTTAAAACCTCAGCTTGATTATATATTATTATTCTTAAACAGGCAGGTATAAGCATGAAACAGTGTCAAACTAACATAGTATAATCAGTATCAGGTCTAGGGTAACAAATAAGCACGCATAGATGATAGACAGTCACATAAATGAGCAAAACAGTGTATGTTCATAGTCAGGACAGCATAACAGTACATTACTAAAACAGTGATTCCCGTTACTACAGAAATCCAAATCTGAATCCATCGAAACTTATAGAAAATAGACTCCCAAACGAATCCAGTGAGTACATATAAGTCACATAGTGTTTCACAAAATCATAACTCAAAGCAGGGTTGAATCCAGAAAACACGTTCAGCTAGAAATCAAGAAATCGTATTCAAAGTCAGAAAAACAGCATCAAAATACCTCAAATAAATTCAGGAACAATCTGGGGTATTCCCCTATTTGTGTAGTATCGAAATATAAAGTTTCATAATTTTCCAGTGAAATTAGATCATTCATCAAAAATCAGAAAATATCAAGAAACGATAGTTTGGTAAATCTGGAATTCCCAACACAGCTGTACGAAAACTGTAATATCTCGCAAACCGTGAAACGAAATCCCAATCCGCCAAAAGGATATGGAAATAGAAAAAATAATCTAACTTTCATATTTCACAAATATTTTTCATACAGTCAAAGAAATCAGGATGAAAATACGACTCTTTACAGAACAGCGAGTAAAATACAGCAAATACAGTCTTTATAAATAAGCATGAAACGGCATATAAAAATCATCAATAAAATCCACAAAAATTCTGGGTAATCCCTAGATAGATATATAAACGCAGACCAAAATTTCAGATCAAAATAATATGTTTAACACTAGTATCAAAATAATTTAGTCATCAAAATCCTAAAGAAACGAAATCTGGAAATGAAATACACCTCTGTAGTAAAACAGTCATATCTCACACATACGAAAACGAAATCGAGCAAGGTCAGAGGGGTTGGAAAGAAGACGAATTTCTCTAAAACTCATGTTTTATACTGAAGTTAAGATTCTGACCTTAATATGGTCTAAATTACTGATCAAGACAGATCATCGACAAAACACAGAATTTCCTCGAAAACCAAAATCAACATAGATTCAACGAAACTTGATCCAAACATAACCAAATATGAAATCGAGTATACCAAGTGTCCAAACATCATGACATAGGATAATTAACAAATCTAAAATAAGTCTGTCACATGGGTCTCAACAAATACCCAAATTCTCATAAAATCCCGCATACATGATCAAATCAAGAACGGGCAAAACCTAAGTTGTTTCATGTCAAATTTTGTGTCGTGAGTCAACTATGGTCAAATCGAACTATAGAAACAAACTCATCAATCATACATCACATACGAGTTTTCTCTAGAACCCAACTACACTACAAGCGATATTTTTTGACTTGTATCATACAAAGGAATTTGAGCACAAGTTACTTGCTTGAGAGACGACGACAGAACGAAGCAAGCACAAGAATAACGAGAATGGATCCCGGGCATGAACACAACGAACGACTACGAGTCCACAAACCAAAACGAGCAACCGAACTCAACTACGAACCCGCGAACTCAAAACGAGCACACGAACTCAATAAGCGAACAACCCATGAACACCAAAACACACGAACCAATCACACAATCCACGAACCCAAGAACAAGTCATACGAACCCAACGAACACAACACTCGCACCACCACGAACCAACCAATGAACAAGGACGGAAGAACCCAAGGAACAACTCGAACCCAAACACACAACGCACCACAACGGCAAGAGTGGGGACAGTGATGGTAAGGGGAACCGAGCGACGTTGAGGCACACATCAGCGAGAGTGGGTACCGCTGTAGTTGTTGCCAATGCCGAAGCTGCGTCGAAGGGGAGCCGGCCTGTCGCTGAGGAGTCGTGACGGAGGCAAGGGTTGTCGACTGGGTGCACTGCAGGATGGGGAGCACAGGGCATCGGGGAGGAGCCGCGGCTGTCGCCGGAGGACACAGCACACTATTGCTGTGCTGTGGTGCATCGACGCAGGGAGGCACGACAGGGCGCAGCTCTGATGTCGGGGCTGAGCATTGCTGGGGGGTCGGGGTGTTGGAGCAAGAGACGGGGAGAGGAGAGTGGAGGAGTGGAGCGACGGCATAGGGAAGCTGCACCGCGATTGCTGCTGACTGTGAGGAGGCGCAGGGGAACGAGGAGGAGCGGGAGGTGGATGAAGGGTGCAGAGAAGGGATGAGCGGCTTGGGAGGCCAGGGGGGTCGCCGAGCAGGTGGGGAAGGCTCGGAGGTCGGTGGAGCGGAGGAAGGGGCCGAGGAGATGAACAGGTTGTATGGGTTTGGAAGATGAAACGATAGGGGAAGGCGGCTGGTGGAAAATTTTGCCGTACTGCCCCATTTTTTGAAAATATTTAGCGCTCTGCCCCACTTCCCAAAACAATTAGCAATATGCCCTTGTTTAGGACACGTCAGCAAGAAACGTTATTGGAAAAAACAGCATAGGTTATTTCGATGTCGTTCTTCCCAATAACGGTATCTATTTTACTTTTTTTGTCATGACGTTATTTGGAATAACAGCATCAGTATATTTCTCTTACAAGTGTGAATCTTCTAACTTTAAAAAGTTCTAAGTGTGAAAAAAACTTATAAATAATGTCGTTATCCTGAATAACGGCATTCGAATAACTGATGCCGGAACTTTTGCCGTTGTTTGGAAACAGAGAGAATGAATAAAAAGTTAAAAAAAAAAAATTATAACTGATGCCGTTATTCCAAATAACGGCATCAGTTATAATTTTTTTTTTTAACTTATTCGTCAGAAAGGATAAATAATAAATTACTTTTTTATATAAAAAAATTATAACTGATGCCGTTATTCCAAATAACGGCATCAGTATTGAGAATGCCGTTATTTGAAATAACGGCATCCGTTATAAGGTTTTCACACTTGCAATTTTTTCTCTAAGTGGAAACTACAAGCTGTCGAAAAACAAAACAACCTACGCCGTTATTCCAAATAACGGCATGACACTTTTTTTTTTCAAACAGATGCCGTTATTGAAAAGAACGACATCGAAATAACCTATGTCGTTTTTTCCAATAACATTTCTTGCTGATGTGTCCTAAATAAGGGCATATCACTAATTGTTTTGGGAAGTGGGGCAGAGCGCTAAATATTTTCAAAAAGTGGGGTAGTACGACAAAATTTTCGTGGCTGGTGCATGTGGGGTGGGTGGGGGGGGGGGGGGGTAATGGGTTCAGTTTAAATAGATGGAGTGGATCAGGGTTTGCTGAAGGGGTAGCGGGTATGGGTAAACGGGTGGGGGAGGGGGGGTAATGGGTTCAGTTTAAATAGATGGAGTGGATCAGGGTTTGCTGAAGGGGTAGCGGGTATGGGTAAACGGGTGGGGGAGGGGGGGTAATGGGTTCAGTTTAAATAGATGGAGTGGATCAGGGTTTGCTGTAGGGTTAGGTTGTTAACAGGTTTGGGTAGGGCTAAGTGGGTTTGAATGGGTATTTGGGTTATAGGGTTGAATAAATGGGTAATTGGGTTATAGGGTTGAATAAATGGGTAATTGGGTATTTAAATAGGTAAACGGGTTTGGGTTTATTTAAAATGGGTGGAGGGTTTTTAATAATGGGTTTTGGGTAAAAATAAATAAATAAATAAGTAAATAAAATAAATAAACAAAATAACAAATAAAAATATAAAATTTGGATTTTATAGAAATATTAATAATAATAATAAAAACAATAACAACAACAATGATAATAATAACAGTATTAAAAATAATAATACTGACAATAATAATAATAAGAAAGTGATAAAAACAACAATAGTACTAATAATAACAGTAGTAGTAATAATAATAGAGATCAAAGTAATAATACAAAAAATAAGGTTTGTATTACAATATAAAATTCATAGAAAATAGTTACAATAAAATTATTGATCAAAAATAGATTTTAATAGAAGATCCAACAATATATTTTGACAAAAGAGTTTGAAAGCGGGAAAACTAATGTACAAAAATTTGAAATACCAAAAATACACAAAAAATACATTTTTGGGAAAACAAGGGTTACAATTAGAATCAGAAGGATATAAAGTATCGCAATTGACATTAAGAGAAGTATGACCTGAATGACCCATTAAATTTTTGAAGAAATTGAAAAATTCAGCATGGATCAAAGAAATATCTGAAACATCTCCATCAGAAGTGAGAATAGAATAGATAGAATTACATCTTCTCCTATGAGAAGCGTAATTGTGGAAAATTTTAGTATTACCATTACCAAGAGAGAGCCATTTAATTCTAGCTCTTTGGAACCACTTAATCTTTTCCATATGCAAAATTTGCAAATATTCTTTTTGAAGGTCAATTCTTTTAGATCGAAGGGACAAAGGTAAGGGCATAGATTCTTCCAAACAGTAAATATAGGAAATCTCATCTTTCACCAAATTATTCTTAGAAATTAGATCACCAAATTTATCCTTTCTCCAGGATTTACAATTAGATTTGATGTTTTTGAGAATAGAAAGAAAATTGCAAAGCCCAAGAGAGGAATCATTACAGGAGAAAATGCAATGAGAGATCATAATAGAAAAGGGGAGGGGAGGGGGGGGGGGGGTTCTTCTAACCCAAATTTTTCAAATTTAAAATTAAGAAATTTAGAAGAAGCGGAATTAGTGGATAACATAATAGGGAAATGATCAGAAATAATATTCGAGCAAGCTTTAACACAAGAAAAAGGAAAAGAATTGTTCCAATCTTGTGAAACCAAAAATCTATCCAATTTGGCAAAGCTTGGAGAAATCCTTTTATTAGACCAAGTAAATCTCTTACCACTGATAGGGTAATCAATAAGATGTAAATATCTGATAATAGAATTAAAGTGATCAGAATTAGTACTATTAAAAGTGTGCCCACTTTTTTCAGAAAGAAATCTAATAGAATTAAAATCACCACAAAAAATGGTCCAGCGTGACATAATATTATTCCAGTAAATGAATTCTTTCCGAAATTCCTTTTTAAACTCATTCACGCAAGGACCATAAACAGAAATAAAGAGAAGGTTATAATTAAAATCCAAACAATTAAGCTGAATAGTAAGAAAGAATTTTCTTTTAATAACATTCAAATATTTAAACATATTATCTTTGAAGCCTATAAGCGTACCACCAGAAGCACCAATAGAATCAAGATATACCCATTCAGTAATAATCAAGCCACCTAAGGCTCTAAAAAAAAGAAGGAGAAGGAGAAGGAGAAAAAGTTTTGGATTCTTGAATAGCAATAATGTCACAATGGGCAGAATTGATAATGTCAAAAATCGCTATTTTTTTTATCATTATCCCCTAAGCCTTTGATGTTCCAAGAAAGAATATTCATTTAAAACAAAAAGAATTCCCTCTAGATTTTTCCAGATTAACTAAATTGATGAACTCATCATTCGAAAAAGCTTCCTGACCAATCAAATTAGCAAAATTATTTAATTCCGAAGAACTAATGCTATCAAAGTGACATTTAAAAATTGAGCCAATTTGAGTACCTTCAGGAGAAGTCGAAGACTGAAATTGAGGGGTAGGGATCTCAAGATTTCTGATTTTAGCAATAAGAGCTGCTTTCTCCATGATAGGTTGATCCGCATCACCTCTGTTACCAACACGCAGGCTTCTTCTAAGCGGCATAGTCGATTTCCCTTTATGACACCTCTTTCTAGAATAAATAGCAGGGGTAGAACTATCTCCTTCTTCCAAATTGTGAAGAATCGAAAAGGAATTATAAGAATTAGGATGAAACGGAATGGCATCATCAGAGTTAGGAAAACAAATAGAAAAAGGTTGCGGTGAATCAATCAGAGAGTCAGAAAGCTTATCATCGGTACTAGGAATCTCAAGGGGAGCGAAAGTCATAATGGGGTTGAAAGGAGAGGGAAACCGACCTAGATCCTGAAAAGGAATAATTTTTTTGGACAAAGTATCAGAGGATAAGTTCACTAAAAGATCCTTGGAAAAAGAAACAGGGGAAAGAAATGTAGGTAAGCTTCTAGGGATAGATTGAATAGAGGATAACTATTTGCAAGAATACTGAAAATCATCATCAACAGCCAAACAAGAACACAAATCTCTCCAAGAAACATCAAGAGGTAAGTTGTTCCTAAGCAGAAGAAGCTTCCTAAGAAATATTTTTTTGAGATCTAGAGAGACAAAAGAAGGAAAGAGAGCATCACTCGATGTTGGAAGGATTTCCTTAGAGGGGGAAGATTCAAGATTCAAGACCAAAACAGTAGAAACAGAATGAGATATCATCTCACTATCTTTAGGACCAGATTAAGTAATAGCAACCCATTGCAGGTTAGAGCCTTTGCCCTTTTCTTGACCAGAGGAAGTCTCATTTTTCTTAATGAAGCCAGAGTTATGAGGATTAGCAAAAGGAACTGAATTAGACACATCAGGCGTCCCCCAACTCTCCCATCCTACATTCTGATGAGAAGCCTGAATAGGAGCAGCAGGCAAGGGATCAATTGAGGGAAGGATAGGCAAATCAGGATAGGAAACTGAAATTGTAAAAGCCCTCGAGCCCACCCAAAGAGTGTATTCCTTGATCAGACCAAGAGAATGACATCTCAGGAAGTCAGCCACGATTTCAAGATGACCATTACTCATCCTATTTTTTGGGGAAAAACCAAAAAAATCCCCGATACATTTAGAAATCAAACTGAAGGAAGAGAAGGAGTCACAATAAGGGGGAACAGCAAGCAGATAAGATACACTTAGTTTTAACAAGCCCCAAAGATCTCTTACTAACACCAAATTCAGGCCAATTTTTGACTCTAAAAATAGCTTTACCAAAACGAAGTTCCTGACCTCTAAGATTGTAACTCCTTGTTCCAGTTGCACGTATTTTATTACGTGAATTTTTGTACTTCAATTTTCAGATCAGTTTTATTTTTCTCTTTGGACTCTTTATCTAAAGCCAGAATATTTTTCTGATCAATTCTATAATTTTGTGATTTTTCGATCGGAGTTTAAATACAAATTTTGAACCCCGATTAATCCTAATCCTAATACTAATCCTAATCCTAATCCTAATCCTAATCCTAATCCTGCCTAATCCTACGCCTAACTTCTCATTTTTCTCCTACAATCTAACTTCTACTGACTTCTCCTCCTTGGTCTTAGTTTCCAACCTAATCCCCACTAACCCCTCTCATTTTTCCACACTCCTATCCCTTCGTAGATTTTTCTACACCCCTCCTATCCCTTCCTTTCTATATACACACACACACACACACATGCAGAACCTCCCACCTCATTCCCTTCTTCTCTTCCTCTGCCTTCTTCACCCCCTCTGCCTTCTTCACACCCGAGAGCTCAAGCAACACCCAAGCTCCACTTTACCTTCCACCTTCGAACCAACGACTCCGCTTCTACGATCCCGTGAATCTCAAAAAATAACCCGACGCCGTGCCACCTTGTTGTTGTCGTCGCTCACCGTTGCTACCGTTGCTCGCTATCTACCGTCTTTCCGCCATTCTTACCGCCGTTGTGCCGCCGTCCATTGCCGACGTCGCTTGTTCTTTTCGTGGTTAACACCACCACCGAAATTGTCACGTATAAGGCAAGTACCTTGTACACTATTTTTGTTCTCGTACAAGTATTTTCCTTAGACTCGTGGCAAGTAGTCTAGTTATCATTATGTTTTATTGTCAAACTCCATTCTAGTCACTTGTTCCATGCTATATCAACTCAAGAGTGAACCGTTAACACATTTCGAATCGTGTTATCGAATATCGAATATTCAACCTTACTATCTCTAAAATTTCTTGACCTTGCACTAAGAAGTCGACCATGTTTTAGATACTGGATTGAAGATTTTCTACGTGAAAATGGTAGCCCATCAAGTCCCGAATCCAGAACATCTTACGGTTTCTCAATCGGATGTATAGATTGTGAGATATCGCGATTTTAGTACTGACATATCATGAATTTCTGAACCTGCACGGGATTACGAACGGTATCTTGTACTGAGAATTTGACCATGTTCCCGACACTGGATTGAAAAACTTTATACATGAAAATAGTAGCCCTTCGAGTCTAGATATCCGAAACATCCTATAGTTTCTCAATCCAATGTATAGATTGTGAGATATCGCAGTTTTAGTATTGTGACTCCGAATTTCCAGAATGCGCGCGAAACATCGAAACCAGCGAAGAATGAATTGGTACGCATAGCTACTGTCTTTAGAATGTATCGTGTGAATATGCGTTGGAAGCGAAAGAGAGTCTAGTTTCTAGAATGTCTGACGGAATCGGATTTTCTTTTCTGTAACAACGGAAAAGTGAATTTGAATGCAGATATGTCAAGTTGTCTGAAAATTCATCTATACATTTTTTCATATAAACCCGTTATTTTTTCATATTTAATGAACTGAATGTATTATTGTTCTTGTAATAATAACTTGCATAGATATAATAGGTTGATAGAATGTATTTTATATCACTTGATAATTCTATAATAATTACTCTCGATACATGTACTCGTTTTACGTCTCATGTCCATGATTACTGCCCCTGATATTTTCCTTGACTAAACTATTTGATTACACCGTTCCACTAGTCGTACCAACTGCATGTTCATAATTAATTATAAAAGAATAACAAGTCGGGGTTATAAGGGTACGGCTTAGTAATGGACAATATAGGGGAGTATACTCGGAAGGGGGCCCGTGTTTCCTGAAATAGTGATTCTTGATTCTTGATTCTTGATTCTTGATTACACAATTCTTGATTACATAATTCTCGATTATATGATTCATGATTATATGTCTTGATACTATCACTGGAAGATCCGAGTGCATAATCCTATAGAATTCACTACTTAAGTCTAAACGTCACATGATTGATATGCGCCGAACTTGTGGTCTGGGACACAAGATTGCGTGCATTAGATAAGTTAATAAAACAGATAAACTTGAGATTTCCACTAAGCATGATTCTTGATTACAAGATTCTTGATTATATGATTCTTGATTACATGACTCTTGATTACAAGACTCTTGATTACATGATTCTTGATTACATGACTCTTGATTACATGACTCTCGATCCTTGATTACATGATTATCGATTAACTGAGCCTAGGTTATCAATTGCTTTTATCTCGAAGTCTAGAATACGCTAGTTACAGTTATTACTTACATGATCATATTGTCCTAGTTCCTTGCTTACTTCCATATTGTATTTGTACTTCTACTTCTTGTTTCTTCCATGTTATATCTTGTTATATTACTCCTTTTTCTGCTTGTTACTACTTGCTGCCCGAAACTTGCTCTAACGGGAACTTTTCTATTTTTCTTTGAGTTAATAATTATACAGGTACTGATGGACCCGACGAGCAGACTCTCTAGATGATCGTTGCTGCTTTGTTACTACTTCATGTTGTTTTTCTTTCAGTCGCTATTTTATCTAGTTGTTATAACGAACTGCTTATCATATTATTTTAATTATGGCACCTTGTATTCCCGGACATTTTGACCCGATGTTGATGTATATCTGGATGATGGTTATTTTATTTTCAGCTCATGTGATCATTATATTTGTCTGCGTAAATGTGTTATAAATATCTTGTTGAGCTTATAATTGTACAGCTTATGGATGATGTATATCATTTGCTGGACCTCAGTTGCGTGCCTGTATTTTCGTATAGTGGGAAGCGGGGCGTGACAGGTTTTTAATGGTATCAGAGCCTAGGCTCGAACCATGCTAAGCTCAACAATATACACACCACGTGGATCACATGAATGTTAATAACCAACTTACCAACTGGAGATTTACCCCATTCGAATATGAATTTCAGACTATGGTTCACGGAGGCTCTTCGACTTCTACACCTAGGGATTAACTATCGGAGATCGTCGCCATTATCCAGGAGATGCAACGAATGATGGAGTTATAGCAAGAGCAAAATGAACTGGTGAGAGTTAATCTGGATAGGGTACAGGATGTCGCAAACTCCATTCAATGGGACTTGTTTGTGCACCAGAATAAGAGTTACACTGCCATGCTCGATACCCAGGAGCAGATCCGTAGAGGGTGGACTGCCGTTCAGGAGGCATTACAACTCCTTACTGTCGCACAGTCTACAGGCGGACCGATACGGAGGCCAGTACAGACCCCGACTACTAGAGCAACACCTTACTCATCGGCGACTCCGAAGAAGGACCAGAAGTGCTATTATTGCCGTCGAGTTGGACACATACGCAAGAACTGCTGGAAAGCCAACAACCTGTGTCTTGCATGCGGAACGAATGATCACAAGGTTCGAGATTGCCCGAAGAGAAGAGTGTCACACCAATAGGAGGATCAAATTCCAGTGGAGGACATACTGGAGAGTGTAATCAGGCTCATAACTTGATTACAGAGGAGGCAGAGACCACCAAAGAAATAGTTGCTGGTATATTTTGATCTAGTCATACTTCAGTTCCTGCGTCGCTTGTTACCTTCTGTACATTGCATTCATTCTCATCGATCAATCTATTATTGAGTACCATACTAGTTATTTCTTTCTATCCCTATTTTTCTTGAATCTTCTGTTCGAAGAGAGTAGGAATTTTGTTGGTTTAAATGGCAAACAAATTGGAAACTGGAATACCAATAAGAAGACTCTTTACTATTTTCTAAAACTAGGTATTACTATACCTTACAAATATACACTCTATTCTTTTCTTCTTTTCTGCTTGTTTCTTGTTCTTATCTTGCTAAAAAAAAATTCTTCTTCCTAAACCTCTCATTTATAGGAATGAGAGATGAGTAACTGACAAATTATTCATTCCCGTTTCTCCTATTTTTCTTTGCTCATTCCCGTTTCTCCTATTTTTCTTTGCGGCACCAATCTTGCCACAATTTTTCAACATTGTTTGGTGGGTGGGGCCCACTTTACCAAATAAGTTTGACAACCAACATCTTTGTGTTACCAATCTCTTAATTCTGTTCAATTCATCGATTGCTATCACGTGATATCAGCATCTAGAAACATCACCATCAGAGTGGCGCAGTAAAAACATAGCAGAGTCCCTTATTGATTTATGGAATGAATTTCAAAGCAAACTTCATCGTCATCAACAACTCAAGATTTAATGTTATATTTGGAATGGATAGGGGCCGAAGTGCAAATACTGATCATAGGCCGGTTATAGGGGGCGGTGCATTAATAAAGAAAAGACACGAAGAAGAAGAAATAAAAAGAAGAGAAAGAGAGAGAGAGAGAGGTCAAAGAAAGAAGAAAGAAAAAGAGAAAGAAAGAGGAAGAAGAAAGAGAGAGAAGTCGGAGAAGGAAGAAGAAAGAAAGAGAAGTTGGAGAAGAAAGAAAAAGAGAGAGAAGTCGGGGAAGAAAGGGAAGAAGAGAAAGAAGAAGGCAACTCGGGAGTAAACTTCGGAGAAGAGAAAGAGTGAGAATCCAGTAGCAAAGGCGGGAGCAAGAAAGAAAGAGAAAGAGTAGGAGCTCAGATTTTCTTGGCAAATGGAAAGAAGAGATCAAGAATCGGTAGCGGGGATGAAGAGAAAATCGGTGGAAGAAGAAAGTGAAGCAGGGAAGAAGATGAAGCTTTATTCATCTTCATCGAGATTTGGTAGGATTTGTGTATTTTGTGGCAGTAGCTCTGGCAAAAGAGCTAGCTACTAAGAAGCCGCGATCGAGCTCGGCAAGGAGCTTGTAGAAAGGAATATCGATCTCGTCTATGGTGGTGGGAGCATAGGATTAATGGGCCTAGTTTCCGACGTTGTTCGTGCTGGTGGCCGACACGTTTTGGGAGTGATTCCCAAGTTGCTGATGCCGAAAGAGATTATTGGGAGAACTGTGGGAGATGTTAGAGTTGTCTCTAACATGCACGAGAGAAAGGCTGAAATGGCTCGCGCTGCTGATGCTTTCATAGCCTTGCCCGGAGGTTATGGAACACTTGAGGAATTGTTCGAGGTGATCACTTGGGCTCAACTGGGGATCCACAGCAAACCGATAGGTCTTTTAAATGTTGATGGATATTACGAATCACTTCTGTCCTTCGTAGATTCAGCTATGGCTAAGGAGTTTATATCCAGTAAGGCCAGACGCATCTTGATTTCAGCTCCATCGCCTAAGGAGTTACTAAAAAAGTTGGAGGAGTATGCGCCAGAACGAGATGAGCTTGTGATTCAGCTAAACTGGGATGTTAGCGATGTCGGTGGTTCAGATTCAGAGCCTAGACATTAAATTGTTGAGTCCTCCAGTTAAGGATGCACAATTTGTCTTTAGTCGTTTTCATGTCTTTGTACTCCTTGTTTCTTTTATCTTCTGTTGTACTCTTTATTGAAGTGTATTGCATTTACTTCTTAAGCTATCCTATATCTCGCTTATGTAAATTTCGAGGATGAAATTTTTTGTAAGGTGGCTAGGATTGTAACTCCCTGTTCCAGTTGCACGTATTTTATTACGTGAATTTTTGTACTTCAATTATCAGATCAATTTTATTTTTCTCTTTGGACTCTTTATCTAAAGCCAGAATATTTTTCTGATCAATTCTATAATTTTGTGATTTTTCGATCGGAGTTTAAATACAAATTTTAAACCCCGATTAATCCTAATCCTAATACTAATCCTAATCCTAATCTTAATCCTAATCCTAATCCTGCCTAATTCTACGCCTAACTTCTCATTTTTCTCCTACAACCTAACTTCTACTGACTTCTCCTCCTTGGTCTTAGTTTCCAACCTAATCCCCACTAACCCCTCTAATTTTTCCACACTCCTATCCCTTCATTGATTTTTCTACATCCCTCCTATCCCTTCCTTTCTATATCTACACACACACACATGCAGAACCTCCCACCTCATTCCCTTATTCTCTTCCTCTGACTTCTTCACACCCTCTGCCTTCTTCACACCCGAGAGCTCAAGCAACACCCAAGCTCCACTTTACCTTCCACCTTTGAGCCAACGACTCCGCTTTTACGATCCCGTGAACCCCGAAAAACAACCCGACGCCGCGCCACCTTGTTGTTTTCGTCGCTCACCGTTGCTACCGTTGCTCACTAGCTACCGTCTTGCTGCTATTCTTACCGCCGTTGTGCCGCCGTCCGTTGCCGACGCCGCTTCTTCTTTCCGTGGTTAACACCACCACCGAAATCGTCACGTTATAAGGCAAGTACCTTGTACACTATTTTTGTTCTCGTACAAGCATTTTCCTTGGACTCGTGGCAAGTAGTCTAGTTATCATCATGTTTTATTGTCAAACTCCATTCTAGTCACTTGTTCCATGCTATATCAACTCAAGAGTGAACCGTTAACACATTTCGAATCATGTTATCGAATATCGAATATTCAACCTTACTATCTCTAAAATTTCTAGACCTTACACTAAGAAGTCGACCATGTTCCCGATACTGGATTGAAGATTTTCTATGTGAAAATCGTAGCCCATCAAGTCCCGAATCCAGAACATCTTACTGTTTCTCAATCGGATGTATAGATTGTGAGATATCGCGATTTTAGTACTGACATATCATGAATTTCTGAACCTGCACGGGATTACGAGCGGTATCTTGTACTGAGAATTTGACCATGTTCCCGACACTGGATTGAAAAACTTTCTACATGAAAATCGTAGCCCTTCGAGTCTAGATATCCGAAACATCCTATAGTTTCTCAATCCGATGTATAGATTGTGAGATATCGCAGTTTTAGTATTGTGACTCCGAATTTCCAGAATGCGCGCGAAACATCGAAACCAGCGAAGAATGAATTGGTACGCATAGCTACTGTCTTTAGAATGTATCGTGTGAATATGCGTTGGAACCGAAAAAGAGTCTACTTTCTAGAATGTCTAACAGAATCGGATTTTCTTTTCTGTAACAACGGAAAAGTGAATTTGAATGCAGATATGTTAAGTTGTCTGAAAATTCATCTATACATTTTTTCATATAAACCCGTTATTTTTTCATATTTAATGAACTGGATGTATTATTGTTCTTGTAATAATAACTTGCATAGATATAATAGGTTCATAGAATGTATTTTATATTACTTGATAATTCTATAATAATTACTCTCGATACATGTACTCGTTTTACGTCTCATGTCCATGATTACTGCCCTTGATATTTTCCTTGACTAAACTATTTGATTACACCGTTCCACTAGTCGTACCAACTGCATGTTCATAATTAATTATAAAAGAATAACAAGCCGGGGTTATAAGGGTATGACTTAGTAATGGACAATATAGGGGAGTATAGATGGAAGAGGGCCCGTGTTTCCCGAAATAGTGATTCTTGATTCTTAATTCTTGATTACACAATTCTTGATTACATAATTCTCGATTATATGATTCATGATTATATGTCTTGATACTATCACTAGAAGACCCGAGTGCATAATCCTATAGAATTCACTACTTAAGTCTAAACGTCACATGATTGATATGCGCCGAACTTGTGGTATGGGACACAAGATTGTGTGCATCAGATAAGTTAATAAAACAGATAAATTTGAGATTTCCACTAAGCAAGATTCTTGATTACAAGATTCTTGATTATGTGATTCTTGATTACATGACTCTTGATTACATGAGTCATGATTACATGACTCTTGATTACATGACTCTCGATCCTTGATTACATGATTATCGATTAACTGAGCCTAGGTTATCAATTGCTTTTATCTTGAAGTCTAGAATACGCTAGTTACAGTTATTACTTACATGATCATATTGTCTCAGTTCCTTGCTTACTTCCATATTGTATTTGTACTTCTACTTCTTGTTTCTTCCATGTTATATCTTGTTATATTACCCCTTTTTCTGCTTGTTGCTACTTGCTGCCCGAAACTTGCTCTAACGGGAACTTTTCTATTTTTCTTTGAGTTAATAATTATACAGGTACTGATGGACCCGACGAGCAGACTCTCTAGATGATCGTTGCTACTTTGTTACTACTTCATGTTGTTTTTCTTTCAGTCGCTATTTTATCTAGTTGTTATAACGAACTGCTTATCATATTATTTTAATTATGGCACCTTGTATTCCCGGACATTTTGACCCGATGTTGATGTATTATCTGGATGATGGTTATTTTATTTTCAGCTCATGTGATCATTATATTTGTCTGCGTAAATGTGTTATAAATATCTTGTTGAGCTTATAATTGTACAGCTTATGGATGATGTATATCATTCGCTGGACCTCAGTTGCGTGCCTGTATTTCCGTATAGTGGGAAGCGGGGCATGACAAAGATTCTCGAGACATTGAATGTTAGGGCATTTGCAAATAAAATCACCATTAGGTAACATCCAGAGACCCCAATTCCATCATGGGACTTGAAACCTAGAGTCAAGAAAGTTGACCAAATCCATAGTAGTAAGAGACCCAGAAATCGCAGAGATAACCCCTTCAGTGTTCAAAGATAAACACCCATCCTTAATTTCTTGAGAAAAATCACAGTATATTTCAATTTTGGATTTCGAAAAGGAAGTCGCAGATGGGTTACCTGAAGACTGAAGAGGAGAAAAAACAGACTTAGATTGGAGAGGGATAGAGGAGGGAGCAAGATTAGAATAGAGGGAAAGGGGGATGAGAACCCAAGACTCCTAAAGAATCACTCAGAGAGTTACTAACAGTACGATTCTCCAAGGAACTAGCAACCACTGCAGCAGTTTCAGAAACTCTATTTTCCAAATTAGCAAGAGCCACGGAATCTTGAGAAGCCTGACCACCTTTTTGTTTAGAAACACCAAGAACAAACGAAGATCTACCACCTCTCCCACAAAAAGAACCACCTCTATTCTGAAAACGCCAACTACCACCAAATCTCCCTCCACTCCTACCACCACTCCTGCCACCACCTCCAAAATTTTTCGATGGACACACATTCTGATGATGCCCTTTACCACCACAAATCCGACAAACCAGCATGTTACGGCAATCCTTCTTAAAAGGACCTTTAGAAAAACACTGAAAATAGATGAGTTTGGGATCAGAAAGAGAGTAGACACAAGGGGAAGAGAAGCGAGAAAAGCTTTCGGACAGTGAAAAGGGTTTTCTGGAACCCTCTCCGCTTTTAAACCAACCGGCTAATTTGTAAAAAAACCAATCTCAAGGTTTTTCTAGAGAACTTCCACCCAGTTTTTGGGGGTGTTTTTGCAAAAGGTTTCACCAAAATCGAAGCAGCACTGACAGATTTAGAAGTCGAACGGCCAGGAGGAGGGGGGGAGGGGAGGGAAAGGTGTCAGAAAGCGAAGAATCTCGAGACTGAGCATATGATGGGGTTTATGGGGAAGAGGGGAGATCTGGGGAAGCGGAGAAGACGAAGGGAGAGCGGGGGATTCAAGAAGAGGAATCATCTCGCCAATAAAGCCTTACAAACCATGAAAATGTATCTATGCTAGGATTATTTTTATATAGCATAAATGCATTATGATGATATTATTTTGCAGCTGATGATGCGCCACTGGAGACAAATGATTCTCAAAAAACAAGTTCACCACCTATTGTAAAGACTAAAAGGCTTTTTGTAATTCCATGTTTTCTTTCAATATTAAAAAAATAAGCCGAGCAAAAATAATTGATTCACCCCATATTTAACTCTGAGCATCTGTAGTCGTTTGCTAAATATGCATAATATGCATATTTAGCTCAAAATGACGCTGCAGTCGTTGGCCAAATATGCATATTATGCATATTTGGCTACAGTAAATTGCCATAAATGAGAAGAGATTTGAAATTTATTCATATAGTAGGTTTGCCCGTTGACACGTGCCTACGGCATGTCTTCGGAACGATGCACCTTGTTTGATCATAAAAAATAATTTTGGAGGTCCAGCAAATTAATTGAAGTAGCAAACATAGAGCAAAAAACATATTATATGTTTTTTTTGATTTTTTTGAATTATTTTAAAAGTTTTTAAAATTTTAAATTGTTAAATTTTTTAATTTTTTAATATTTTTAAATTTTTTTAAAAAATTATTTCTTAATTTTTTTAATAGAAGAGGGAGGGAGAGAGAGAGAAAAAAAAATTAAATAAATATAGGAGTTGTTTTGGGTGGGAGATTTGAATTTGAGTTTTGGAGGGATCTTTTGGGGGGAAAATATGTTTTGTAAGATTAGATCTGAACCTTTGATTTTTTGGGGGGATTGAAGGACAACCACTTGATAGTTTTCTTTGTGTTTTATTATATAGATGAGAGACGGCACTTCAAGTGCCGTCCCAACAAAAAAAATTAATATTTTTATTGTTGGATGACACTTGAAGTGCCGTCGCTTGAAAAAAAAAAAAAATTTTCCAATTAAAAAATCCCAAAAAGATTAAATCCCTCGGACGGCACTTCGAGTGCCGTCTCTTGCCTTCCCATTATGTTGGACGGCACTTCATGTGCAGTCGCTCGCTCCAATTAAAAATTTTTTTCTCGCTCCGACAGAGCTTTGAGTGCCGTCCAACAAATTTTACGTGTTTTTTATTTTTTTTTTCTCCGACGGCACATGAAGTTCCGCTTATTATTTTAATATAAAAAGCTAAAAAATAGCTTTTGACGACTGCAGCAAAATTTCAATTACTATTTTCATTTATGCATATATGCATAATTTATCCCTCAACGACTACAGATGCTCTTAGAGCTATGCAAACTGACGAATGGGGGTTAGTTGCCAAAAGGAAATTCATCAGGTGTGCCAAACTGTCAAAGTTTGATACTCGGCATCAATCTACCAAAGACATATTACGGGTTGTTTAGTGGAATTTATCCATTTCTCATACCAAAATTTCACTTTTATGAGGTTGTAAATGTATAAGTAAAAAGTCAAAGGCCAACAAAATATCCTGGTCAAACAAGGGACTATAAACTTTTTGTTATAAAATAATGTAAACAATCAACAAAGGAAATAAAGACAAGAGGGAAGAAGATTATTCTCATTCATAATATTTTCATCTTCTTACAAATGATTCACCCAATGGCCTATTTATAGGCTTACAAAGAATATAAAGAGACAATTACATAATTATTACATATGAATAAATATGAATGAATGCAATGTGGTGGTGGAGAATATGGAAAGAGTGGGGGGAAGTTCAATAGACAATTCACACTTAATTTATTTATAACACTCCACCTTGAATGTCTATTGAATGTAAATAAGAATATGCCTCGTTAAAACCTTACTAGGTAAAACCCAAATGGGAAAACCCCTAGTGAAGGAAAAAGAGTACATAATCTTTAACAATGATATGCAATGAAGATGCTACCTCGTTAAAAACCTTACCAAGAAAACCCAGTGGGACAAAACTTGGTGAAGGGAAAAAGAGTGCAGCACATGTCATCTCTCCCCCTGACGAGATCATCCGATTAGGACTTTCAAAAGTCATATCTCGAATCTCGATCAATTCTACCATCCTTTTCAAACGTTGAGGTGATAGAGTCATAGCGAGCAATCTTCTGGATTGTCGCTTGATTCTATTTGGTTAATGATAAATCATTTTGATCACTTCTTGATCAATTGAGGATGACACGTTCTCCAAATATATTAAGAAGTTAAACCGATCAAACAAACACATCTATGCCTTGCCTCGCATGGAGCCAATATCTCTTGATTGATATCTGGCTTTATAATGATAAATACTCAGTCCAATGACTTCGAGTTGGTGAGGACTTCATCTTACTAGTAAACCAACTTTCAAATGTTTAATTTGAAAAACCTGAAAACAAAAATGATGACAAAACAAGAAATTTGCTTATCCAAGGTCTTTTCGTCTTAAGATATTTCTTTAAACATTGCACGGCTGGTACAACTCTCCAGGAGTTCCAACAGACTTTGACCTTGAATACTTAATAAATATATGTGAGCTTATATGACCATTATTATGGTCCCCTTTATCGAAAACTCACTAAGATGGTTATATCACATTTGTTCCGATTGTTTTAATCCATACAAAGCTTTGTTTAACTTAACTGAGTAAATTTTCCCGGGAATTATCATTATGTGCTTCTGGTACTTTTAAATCCTTCAGGGATTTTCATATATATATATATATATATATATATATATATATATATATATATATATATCATGGTCTAACGAACCATACAAATAGGCCGTGACCACATCAATGAGGCGCATTTCAAGTCTTTCATGCACTGCCAGACATATCAAATATCGAAATGTTATTGCATCCACCACAGGAGAATATGTCTTTTCATAATCAACACCAGGTATCTGGGTAAAATATTGTGCGACAAGTCGTGCTTTATATCTAGTAACATTATTTCTTTTTTGTACAAAATACCCATTTATAGCTTACTGGTTTGATCTCTTTTGGTGCTCGAACTACAGGTCCAAAGACTCCTCATTTTTCAAACGAGTCTAATTCAGACTTAATTGCCTCTTTCCATTTTGGCCAATCATTTCTATTTCTACACTCTTCCACAGAGGTAGGTTCATGATCCTCGTTTTCATTTATGATATCGCGCGCTATATTATATACAAAAATATTGTCGACAATTATATTATTCCGGTCCCATCTTATTCCCATAATGACATAGTTAATCGAGATCTCTTCATTTTCATTAATTTCAGGTACCTGATTCTCTTCATTATTAACTATGTCAATGGTCTCTTCTGGAAAGACATCCTCGATTTGACAATCATGGTTATTTGCTCCTTTTCTTTTTCGAGGATGTTTATCTTTGGAACCAAGTGGTCTACCACGCTTCAGGCGTGCCTTAGACTCACTAGCAATTATAGGTTGTCCTTCAGGGACATCAATTTTGACAGGAGCATTTACAACTGGAATATGAGATTTTGTTACTCTTTTGTGGTCAGTAAATGCGTCTGGCAGTTGATTTGCAATACCTTACAAATGAATTATCCTTTGAATTTCTAATTCACTTTCTTTGTTCGAGGATCTAAACTTTTCGATGATAATTCATTCCATGAAATCTCTTTTTCCAACTGTTTATTATCTCCCCTTAATGTTGGGAATAGTGATTCATTAAAGTGACAATCTGCAAACCTAGCAGTAAACAAATCTCCAGTCGTCGCTTCAATATACTTGATTATAGATGGAGATTCATACCCAACACATATTTCCGTCCTCCTTTGAGGTCCCTTTTTTGTGCGTTGTGGTGGATTAATTGGGACATATACCGCACATCCGAAAATTCGTAAATGGGAAATATTTGGTTCCTGACCATGAACCAATTGTAAGGGAGAATTATCATTATAACTGGTTGGCCGGATGCGTATAAGTTGTGCTGCATGTAAAACAGCATGTCCCCAGGCCCAAACGGAGAGATTAGATTTCATAATCATAGCTCTCACAATTCAATGTATTCGTATTTGAAAAATCTTCTGGTTTTTCAATGGACTGCCACATGAATTCTCAATTATTTTCGCATCAGTAATGAATCGGGATGGTCTAACCGGTCATGCCAAACCTTAACCATCTTTGTAAACTTATGGTTTACAATATCAGTAAATTTCGGGCTTACTGTGATATGATTCAATCATTCTTATATATGTATAATACAGTCCAGATCACAAAGTGGAGTAAACTTTGCAACACACACCTTTTGATTGTCATACTTAAGGTAACGCATATACCTTGTTTATTCGTAGTCTTATATTTGAACAAATTTATCGGGACTTTAGAGAAAATTGTGTATTTCGAATTCTGGATTTTGTGCCTTCAGGCATCATGAAATTAGCTCTTCAGGAGTTAATGAAATTTAACTCTTCAAGATTTCTAATTTCACACAACTATTTAAATTTATATAATATTGGTATGTGCTTCATCATATCTCAAATGAGAGAATATGTATTATAGAGTGTGTCGTAATAATGTCTTCAAGACATTTGTCCCAACTTGAATATTGAATTTATACATATAAAAAAAAATAAACAAACTTGTAAAGCAATATATCAAGCATATATGATAATATTAAACTTAAATAAACAGAATATTATCATAACTCATAACAGACATGAAAAAAAAAAAAAAACTTATAAATAAAGTAACTTGAAATGATAAATCATTTTGATCACTTCTGGTGATCATGATTTTTATCTTCAGGATAGTGTATTTATCACTTCTGGTGATTATCACTTCCATATTCAGAATGGACAGAGAAATCTTCCACCTTTAAGTGTATCATAATATTGAGGTTATGACCATCAGTTAATTCTTTCCTTTATTCTTTAATAATTCTTGATATAGATCAACAAAATACATTACCGTACTACAGGTACGCGACCAATGGTCTTGCATCATAAAATATGATTAGTCCAACTCATAAATCAGAGGGTAAGATGAGATCTCCCCAGATGGGAGAGAGTTGGGAAAAGAAATTAGGAATAGAGGGGGACCAGAAATTTTACCAAACATATATATATACACATCTTCTAAGTCATATGGTTAATACCAACAGCCTCAAATGTGAGATGACAGGCATATCATCAGCCTTTGATATTTGAGTGCAAAATGCAATGCAGGAATTGAATATCAAGATCTAGCTTTTTTTTTTTTTTCTTTCTTTCTTTCATTGAATGAAGAAGAGTACAAGCACCAATGTCATACATTGCATCTCTTCAAAAATTAAAAAAAATAACCGCTACACACTTGTGCCCAAAAGATAGGTACAGTAAGTCCAACCAAATAACAAAAGAAAGCAAAAACAATATTATATCTGTTTTAGTTGGATAACGTTTTCTAAAAAGGAATAAAAGTGGAGAGCTTATAAGTTCTTTAAACAAGGGGCAGGAGTTCATGAATTTGAATCTGTATAATAAAAAAAAATTACACTGAGTGCTGATGAACACATTATTATTCACATTTAGAAGCAATAATCTTAATGTAAATGCACATTTAAAAGCTCTATATGTGATATTTAACTCTTATTTTCTCTTTTCCATAGGAAACAGTCTATAACAGCAAAACAAAGCAAATCCAGGATTGTAAGGATGAAACACAGGAAACTGAAGAGATCAGTCGACTGATCATGCCTACAGGCGACTGGACAGAGGGAATCAAGTTTACACAACAGTCGACTGGGCTGATGAGTCATGAAACTACTGAAGTCTCGACACAGTCGACTTATATTCAAAGCCAGTCGACTGATCGACGGCAGAGTCAAAAGATAAGATATTCGAAGATTCATCCAAATCTAATTTCAAATCTATTGGAATCCAGATTTTATGCGAATAACAAATCAAATCTAGAGACTGGGGATTTCCAAGAGCACGTGGTGAACAGATAAGGAAGGAAAGAAGAAAAGAGAAAGAAATAAATCACCAAATCAAATAAGGACTTTCCTGAAAAAGTGCAAAACCCTAATTCACAGCCGTGTTCTATAAATATGAGAAAAGAAGCATTATTCATCATCTCTTGATCCATCACCACCAACAACCACATCAAGACTTCAAACCAGAGCATCATTCTATAAACATCAAAGAAGGAGAAAAGAGATCCAGTACTCGAAGGCAGTCGACTGTGTGACAGCCAGTCGACCTTATTGTCGGACTTCATTAGTTTATTTTCTCCATCTCTATTCTTTTATGTTGATCATGTATTTGAACTTGTTAAGCAATAAAAGTATTATTATGTGAAACTAATTTCATAGTTGGGTAGATTGAAACCATAGTTATGTAATGCTATGTTCTTCTGAATCCTTCTATTTTACTTATTGATTGAATCTAATTGAATTGATATAGATTTATAACAGTCAAACTGGTTCAAAAGTTATAAGAGCAGTCGACTGAAGGTGACAGCCAGTCGACTGCCATACAAAATCTGATATTATCAAGTTTGTGAGTTAGAAATCTGAATCTGTTATATGAGCATATTGAGACGACCCGTATCTCATGCCCATAACTTGTAACAAGGGAATCTTTAGGGGTTCTTGGTTCAATCAACTTAAGGGATCTAGATCTGATACCAATTTCTAAAACTTTGAGTGTTTGTTCGTTTCCACTGTTCTTATGTTTTCTTTAAGTGCAACTTAGTAGATACCATGCTAAACACTTAGGGAAATAAACGAATTAGAGTAGATACCATGCCTAATTCTTAGCTTAGGGAAACATTACTTTAAGGAGTAGATACCATGCCCTTAAAGAGAACAAACATGAGTAATTAGAAGTGAGTTTAGAAGGTAACTGAGCATTACTGACTATTGGTGGAGATCAACAGCCCAACTATTCAAGAGATATTTGTGATTCAACACTTCTTACTTTAGTTTAATCTTTTTATTTCTTTTAGACTTTCAAAACAACTCTTTATGATTTTTATTCTTTTTATTGATTAGTAAGTTAAAGTCTACAATCTCTGTGGGATCGACCCTTGCTATTGCTACGCTTTGTCAAACGATTCGTGCACTTGCGAGGTTTTTATAATTTGTGTCTAGTTTTAGTCTATTTATTTAGGGAACTAGATTTCAACAACAAGTTTTTGGCGCCGTTGCCGGGGATTGTTTAGTATTTTAACTTACAAATCAGTAAAATCTTTTTCTTTTTATTTTATTTCTTCTTCTCCTTTTATAACATTTTTCTTTCAGGTTACATTCTGCACAGGCAGACCAGTCGACTGTCCCAAGGATCAGTCGACTGTCCAGAGGATTTTTCCAAAGAGCAACAATGGGTGAAAATTTTTTAAACCGAGTACCAATGCAAGACAAATTCATTCCTAAGAATATTGAGAACCCTTCTTGCATAGCTTTTCAACCCAAAGTCACAGGGAATATGCATCTATCACCTCAATTACTCAGCATGGTGCCCCACTTCTTTGGTAGAACAGACGAAGATCCGCATCTACATTTACAAGACTTATTTGATCTTTGCAGGACACAAAGCATCCAAGGGCTTACCTCTGAACAAATCAGGTTAATCTTGTTTCCTTTTTCTCTAAAACTTAATGCTAAGTTATGGTATAATTCTTTGGAACCAGGATCAATTAATTCATGGGAGCAATTGGCAACAAAATTCTTGAAAGAGTTCTTTCCAGCCCAGAAAACCAGACAACTAAAAAGGGAGATTCTACTTTTCCAACGAAAAGATGGCGATTTGTTTTTCGAGGCGTGGAAGGATTTCAAAAACAAGCTTTTCAAGTGTCCTTTGCACAACATACCTAAGGATGATCAGGTACAATCATTTTATGAGGGTTTAAATTACACTAACAAAGCAATTGTTGATTCAGCATGCAATGGAATGTTGATGAGGAAGAGTGCTGAGGAGGCCATAGAGCTATTTGAAGAACTCAGCGAGAACTCACAACAATTCTCAACAAGGAGGAACATCTCAAGAAAACAGGGAGTACACGAAATTTCTCATAATAATAACATGCAATTAGAAATGGAAACCATAAACAAAAAGATTGATATGCTTGTGAATTCCACTTTGGGTGGCGTAAAAAACCAACCAAAAGAAATGTGTGCAAATTGTTTTCAATCTAACCATACAACTAATTCATGTCCCATGTTTTCTTTCGCAGATCAGGAGCACACAAACTACGAAGAACAGGGAATGTACCCGCCCCAGAACAATTTTTTTTCAAACACGTATGACCCAGGGTGGCAAAACCATCAAGGCAATCAATTCGCACCAGGGCATACGCAGCAGTTCCAAGGTGGGAATGAGTATGATAAGCCAGCACAAGAACAGACGAAGTTGGATTTCGAATCCACCATTCTTCAATTACTCCAACAGCAACAGCAAACAAACAATCAACAAGGACAGGCCATTCAAAAATTAGAATTTCAAATTGGTCAAATTGCTCAGGAGATAAGTGAAAGAAAGGCAGGAGAATTCCCATCACAAACCATACCCAACCCTAGAGGACAAGAACAGCTCCAATCAAGGACAACACTAGAGGAAGAGATTGAATTTACAATGTTTGATGCACCACACGTTGATCATGAGTGTTATAATATTGATGTGGTTCAGGAAAGTTGTGACCAAACATTTCAGGAACATAGTGTTGATCCATTACCAGCAACAATTGCACACCCTCCACTACTATCGCAAGCTGAAATGGAATACGATGACTGGATGATTGCAGAGACAGTACATCACCTTGAAACTCCACAGTCATATACAGGTAAGCTTGCACCTACAGTCGAGAGTTTTGTATCTGATACAATGTGTGTTTTTGCAAACAAGTCGACTGCTGGCCAGGATAAGTCGACTGGTGTTCCGAATAAGTCGACTGCTACCAGACAACCAGATGAGGAGCTGAAGCCAATACATGAATATATGGGGGACCATCAGACATTACCTGTGACAGTTGCTACAAATTTCAGAATGAATGAAGAAGCAAGGCTTCAGGGAGTCTTGCAAAATCACAACGGTGCATTAAGATGGACCATTGCTGATAAACTGATGTCAAGATGGTACGGTCCATAAATTGTTACAAAAGGTTTTTCCCCACATGGAGCGATTCAAACGTTCAAGGAGAATGGGCAGAGGGGGAAGCCTTCTAAAAGGATGAGTTTTGAGCCGCAAGCCATTCAATACATTGCACAAACTCATCCAGTCTAGCTGAAGACACGAAACACAGCGCTTATTGGGAGGCAACCCAATTTTTCAGGGGAGTATTTACACTTTCCCTTTATTTTCTTTCAGTTATTCATTAGTATTTTTCTTTGAGTTATTATTTATTTTTCTCTCCTTACTAGATGTGACACATGCCTATTTATTTATTTTAAATTTTTGTGCGAACATTGAGGACAATGTTCCATCTAAGTTTGGGGGTATTAGAGGTATTTAGTTATATGGAGTCTTTTGATTTTTTTTTTAGATAAACAATTTCTTATAAAGTAAGAAGAAGGATACTTATTTACTTTAGGATTGTTGAGTTTCATAAAATCCCTACAAGATTATATGAGTCATGCAACTATGCATAATAAACAAATGTGATGCTTTTTCTGGTGATCATTCCCTTTAGATCTAGTCCTAAATTGAGTTTAAGTAAATAGAGTGATAAAAAATATATATAAATATATATATTCAAATAAAGTCAATCTACTCCAATGTTTTGAGTGCTTAGTAACTAGGGGTATTCATCACCAATGTTTACCTTTACGTCAAACGGCAACTTGAAATATGAGTATGCAAAGCACTTTAAAATTTGTGACTTGCTGAGTAACCGGGTGGATTCATCACAAATGTTTTGCATTCGCGTCAAAAGGCAAGTGACAACTTTAGAGAAGCGACTTAAAAAAAAAAAAAAAAAAAAAAAAAAAAAAAAAAAAAAAAAAAAAACACTCTAGTTTGCTACTCGGTTTGTAGTAGAGAAAAGGGGATAATCACAGATTGAGTAATTACATACTATAACTATAATTAATTGCATGACAAGTGTAGTTGAGTTTGGAGTTATGAATAAACAATTGCACTAAAGAAAGTGGGTATGTTTAATTTTACTTTATCTGAAATTGTTTATACTTTTCTATGTTGATGTCCACATAATAAGAACTCTTGGTGGTTAAGGCTGTCATTATTATTTTTCCCCTTGTTCATAATTTCAGTTTGCTTGAGGACAAGCAAAAATCTAAGTTTGGGGGTATTTAATGAACACATTATTATTCACATTTAGAAGCAATAATCTTAATGTAAATGCACATTTAAAAGCTCTATATGTGATATTTAACTCTTATTTTCTCTTTTCCATAGGAAACAGTCTATAACAGCAAAACAAAGCAAATCCAGGATTGTAAGGATGAAACACAGGAAACTGAAGAGATCAGTCGACTGATCATACCTACAGGCGACTGGACAGAGGGAATCAAGTTTACACAACAGTCGACTGGGCTGATGAGTCATGAAACTACTGAAGTCTCGACACAGTCGACTTATATTCAAAGCCAGTCGACTGATCGACGGCAGAGTCAAAAGATAAGATATTCGAAGATTCATCCAAATCTAATTTCAAATCTATTGGAATCCAGATTTTATGCGAATAACAAATCAAATCTAGAGACTGGGGATTTCCAAGAGCACGTGGTGAACAGATAATGAAGGAAAGAAGAAAAGAGAAAGAAATAAATCACCAAATCAAATAAGAAGGACTTTCCTGAAAAAGTGCAAAACCCTAATTCACAGCCGTGTTCTATAAATATGAGAAAAGAAGCATTATTCATCATCTCTTGATCCATCACCACCAACAACCACATCAAGACTTCAAACCAGAGCATCATTCTATAAACATCAAAGAAGGAGAAAAGAGATCCAGTACTCGAAGGCAGTCGACTGTGTGACAGCCAGTCGACCTTATTGCCGGACTTCATTAGTTTATTTTCTCCATCTCTATTCTTTTATGTTGATCATGTATTTGAACTTGTTAAGCAATAAAAGTATTATTATGTGGAACTAATTTCATAGTTGGGTAGATTGAAACCGTAGTTATGTAATGCTATGTTCTTCTGAATCCTTCTATTTTACTTATTGATTGAATCTAATTGAATTGATATAGATTTATAACAGTCAAACTTGTTCAGAAGTTATAAGAGCAGTCGACTGAAGGTGATAGCCAGTCGACTGCCATACAAAATCTGATATTATCAAGTTTGTGAGTTAGAAATCTGAATCTGTTATATGAGCATATTGAGACGACCCGTATCTCGTGCCCATAACTTGTAACAAGGGAATCTTTAGGGGTTCTTGGTTCAATCAACTTAAGGGATCTAGATCTGATACCAATTTCTAGAACTTTGAGTGTTTGTTCGTTTCCACTGTTCTTATGTTTTCTTTAAATGCAACTTAGTAGATATCATGCTAAACACTTAGGGAAAGAAACGAATTAGAGTAGATACCATGCCTAATTCTTAGCTTAGGGAAACATTACTTTAAGGAGTAGATACCATGCCCTTAAAGAGAACAAACATGAGTAATTAGAAGTGAGTTTAGAAGGTAACTGAGCATTACTGACTATTGGTGGAGATCAACAGCCCAACTATTCAAGAGATATTTGTGATTCAACACTTCTTACTTTAGTTTAATCTTTTTATTTCTTTTAGACTTTCAAAACAACTCTTTATGATTTTTATTCTTTTTATTGATTAGTAAGTTAAAGTCTACAATCTCTGTGGGATCGACCCTTGCTATTGCTACGCTTTGTCAAACGATTCGTGCACTTGCGAGGTTTTTATAATTTGTGTCTAGTTTTAGTCTATTTATTTAGGGAACTAGATTTCAACAACAAGTGCAAAAGCCTTGAACAAGGAACCTACCACACAATTAAGATGGTAAAACCAAGAAAGATCTGAAGCCATTATAACAAAGTGATGGAAACAGACTACTATAAGGGCTAAACAGTACCCCCATGGCTAAAATCACCAGAACAATTATATAGCATCACATTCACTTCGGGGAATGGAGCATGTTTAGATCTACAGTTATAGTTAGTCACAGTTATGCATATTTAGATCTACAGGATCGTCATCAATTTATACTCATTGTATTGTTATTATACAAACAATATTTTCTTCATTTCGAGAGATCTTCGGGATCTTTAATTTTGATATATCAAATTCTCACATAATTCTTTTTGCTAGATGAACATTATTTTATTTAAATTTCGAGAGATCTTCGGAATCTTTAATTTTGATATATCAAATTCTCACATAATTCTTTTTGCTAGATGAACAATATTTTATTTAAATTTCAAGAGATCTTCAGGATCATTGATTTGATACAATCATCTTTCACTCATTCAGGGAGATTGTGACAAAAGAAAATTATAGCTTTCGCATGATCTCATTTCGATGCTTCTTTGAATCCATCAATTGTCTCTTTGAGACTTTCGGTATTCAAATGAATTTCAACATCCAAAATTCATGACAAGTAATTCTTGTTGGTTATAATCAAGAGCTTTGAAAAATAAGAACATAATAAAATTATATGCATAATTAGAAATAAAAAAAAACGAGACCAAAATATAACATTTCTGATACACAAGATCCATAAAAAATGGCGAGTGTAGAGCATACTAAGTTATATTGATCTTAAGGAAATGATCAAAAGTAAAAAAAAAATAATAAGATGAACTCGAGATTTAACATACTTACATATATAAAAAAAGACGAGATCAAAATGTAACTTTTCTGATACACAAGATCCATAAAAAAATGGCGAGTGTAGAGCATACTAAGTTATATTGATCTTAAGGAAATGATCAAAAGTAAAAAATAATAAGATGAACTCGAGATTAACATACTTACATATATAAGGCCAAACATTTTTCCTTTTCTTCAGATGAACTTGAGAGTCGAAAGGTAGAGACTGGTGCTGATAACGTGTTATAAAATAATGTAAACAATCAACAAAGGAAATAGAGACAAGAGGGAAGAAGATTATTCTCATTCATAATATTTTCATCTTCTTACAAATGATTCACCCAATGGCCTATTTATAGGCTTACAAAGAATATAAAGAGACAATTACATAATTATTACATATGAATAAATATGAATGAATGCAATCTGGTGGTGGAGAATGTGGAAAGAGTGGGGGGAAGTTCAATAGACAATTCACACTTAATTTATTTATAACACTTTTCCCTTATTCTAAGAATTTTTTGCTGTGCTAAGGCACATTTTGAAAATATTTACGTTTAAGGGTCACTTACCAAACTTTTAGTGCTCGTAGGCTATTTTGTGCCATGTTAGCAGTGGCTACTATTCTCATTAGTGATCTCTTCATTTTAAAAGTTGATAATGGGAATAACGACCTATGTTTTAAAATATTTGAAACTTTTTGTTTGTTGTCGCTATTCCCACTAGCGACCTCAGTATATATGAGGTCGCTAATGAGATTAGCGACCTTTAATAAATTGTATTTTAACACTTAACAAAATTGAGAGAGTTTTTGCTTTCTGAAAAAATAACAATCAATTTATTTTTGAAACTAAAGTCGCTATTCAGAATTGATGTCTTAGTTGTACTAAGGTAGCTATTCGGAATAGAGGTCTTTATTGTACTGAGGTCGCTATTCCGAATAAAGGCCTTAGTTGTATGACTATCTTTACAAATTTTATAAACAACAAGGAGATTGAGTTTCCTACTGAGGCCGCTATTGCGAATAATGACCGAAGTATACTAAGAATCGCGACATCAATTTTAATTTTTTTCCCCAAAAGAGCAAAAACTCTCTAGAATCACTAAGTGTTTCAATATATTTATTTGAGGTAGCGACCTCATATATATTAAGGTCGCTAGTGAGAATAACGATAAAAAACAAAAAATTCTAAATATTTTAAAATATAGGTCTCTATTTTCATTAGCGACTTTCAAAATAAAGAGGCCGGTTAATAAAAATAATGACCGCTTCTGACGTGGCACAAAATAATCCATGAGCGCTAATAGTTTCCAAACTGTCTCATAATCACAAATATTTTCAAAAAGTGGCCTATTACGGCAAAAAATTATAGTTCTAAAAGGCTAGCCACAGTTTCGATCAATGCTCATTCCTCTCATTCCGAAGGCGAAACCCAAACCCTAGGTAACTAAGATAAGCCCCTCTTCATCTTCTTCTCTTTCCTCAGATTAGATCAGATCATATTTAATTCGCTAAACCTAAGAGTCCTGAATCGTGTTGAGCAAATGAAGCCAATAATTGATGGTGTGTTGTTTTCGTGGTTTTGTTTGAGAAGTAGCAGCAAAATTCGATTTGGATTGTGAACAGTGAGGGATATGGGGAAAAACTCAAAGGCGAAAGAGGGTAAAGGTAAAGGGAAGGCTGGCGGCGGCGGCGGCGGCGGCGAAGAGACTGCATCCAAGGGTAAAGGGAAGAGCGGAAAGTCAGCCGATGGTCTCGGCACCTGCACCTATGTCAAAGGTCTATTTCTGCTCGAACCACATATAAGAAGATCGATCAGTATTTTTTATTCAAAAAAAGTTTATTGTTTGCATAATGAATAAGTTAGCATTCAACAGTAGACAAGCATAATTTTATTTTATAAATTTATTTATTATAGCAATGTCAATGCAGGCATTCTTCTTTAGATATATGGTTTGAGCATCTATTTGGCTGCGATATTAAGTTAATTTTTTATGATTTGTGGTGATCCACATACATATCTCCACACAACCACATTTGACTTAATTACCTTTGGAAGAATCAAATAATTTGCCCTTGTTGCAGATCCACTTTGTTCTTGTTGATCTACCTGGTAAGAGTCTCTTCAAACCAAAAGAAGTGATGATAATTTTTGTCTCCAATCCATCAGAAAGTCATGTTATTTTGATCTATAATTCAGTGCTATGTTTCTTTTTTAAGGAAAATTTAGAGGATATCTCTAATCAGTAATCACTAATCTCTAATATTATTATGGGAGAGTTGGGGTTGTCATTTGTAGACAAATAAACTCATGCATTGTCCGTGCATAACTAATATAAAGGAGGTCTCAGGCACAGGCCTTGAGCCAGACTACGCTGAAGTTTTTACTTTTAAAAATATATATTTATTAAGACGTGCATCATATGTGTAAATTACTAGTGATGATAACTGAAACAAATTGGTTTTCAGTTAGGTTTTATGCACAAATAATTAGATCAGCATTAAAGAGGTCATGTGGTCTTTTAAACAGCACATCGTTGGAACTGAATCTGAAGCAATATATGAAAATAGTAACCAAGTCTGACTCTATAGGGAGGTTCATAATATTCCCTAATACTGATACATGTATGGTATAATGCATCATATTTGTCCTAATATAGGACGTTAAAACTTAAGTCCAATGAAATTGTGTAATCTCGCCTAGTATTGGCAAACACCAATTGATATGCTGATACAGATTTGTATCGGCCGAGTATGGGATTATACTAACCATCCAATAAGTATGTTATGTCTAGGTTGTCTAGGTTCCAATTTTTTTCTCCCAAATGCCCTGTTTGGCCCATGGATTTTGAGGTGGAAGGTAGGGAAAAGTGGAGGAAGTGACCCTAGTTTACATTTGCGTTTCTCCCGCTTACCTCACTTTCCACTTCAAAACCTATGTGCCAAACAGGGCTAAAGGGAAACTAATTGTATCTGTCTTAAAGCAGAATCAATATAGAAATCATTGTAAAAGAGAAGCAACATGAAGAAATGCTAAGTAGTACTGAGGGTGCATGTCTATAAACATGAGAAGTTATTTTACAAGATAAATACTAGTAGTCTAAAATGCTGAACAGTCTGTGTACTGCATATCCTGTTCAACATTTCTATTTAGGGTCAAAGAAGACAATGTTTTTGAAAGGAGAAGGAAGGTACAATGCAATCCATGAATAATCACCCTCTGAATCAACATGACTTGTGGAGGTGATGGGCGATGTTGGTGGCAGTTGAGGTGGAGTGATGTGATGCAGTCTAGGTGAAATGGCGATAGTGGTTGTGGAGGAAATGTCATTGTGGTTTGGTGGTATGGAGATAATGGTGGCAATGGCAGTAGATGAAATTGGGATGGTTGTGGAGGAAGGATAGATGCCTGTCAATGGATTGATGGGATTTACATTACATACGAGGGCATAAACACGTGGGAATTTTTGCTGCATTGTTAGATGAAGGCTATTGAGGTGTACATATTATTGAAAACCAAAATTTTAAGATAGTCACTATCACAAAAAAAAACACGCGCACACACCCCCAAGGTACTTGGTTCTGTGTGAGACCTTTGTTTTTTATTTTTGTTATTTGTGTGTGTGTGTGTGTGTGTGTGTAAATTGGCCTTTCATTTTTTAATTTTTTGTATGATAGATCTAAGAGACTAAGATAGTTGCTATGTGGAATATGGAACAACTATTTGTTGACAACATTTTGAAAATAAATTTCTGCCAGTTGCTTCTTTTTTATCATCAATATAAAATTTATTATATTGAGATTAACAAAGACAAACTCATTGCTGACAATCAGTATGTCCATAATATTTCCCTACTACTCCAGATACTTGCCAGCTCTAACTTTCTATACCATCTTATTTTGCTTTGTTAATTGTTATTTTAACTTGTTCAATGTTTTAACAAATTTGCAGGGTCCGTATTTAATACTTAGGATATAACAATTGTAATAATTGAATTTACTCTTACTTTCCATTACTTAAGTCATAGCTTCCTCTCATCTAATCTCTAGTTTCCCTCTCCATCGTCTTAGTGAACTTGTAATTCATCACATCCATTATGTAAAGTTCTCAAGTACTTGTATGTTCTAGTTTTATGCATCATTCTTTTGTGCACTATATCTTCTAGGAAGACTTATTCATTGATCGTCTTCCCCAGTCCTTGAAGCATACTTCTATTTCCTGAATTAACTCTTAAATTCCACAGCGACTATTTACTTAATTTATTTCATACTCTGGTCTCTGGGTAGTAGTTTTAATTTTCATATTTAGTTATTCAGCTCGTTCAATTTTAGATAACACAGAACTTTAAATATTAAATTCACGGATATGTGACTTTTTCCTCATTAAAATTCTAAATCCTTAAACTTCAGCTATTTATGATATATTTGTTTTCTTTTACTTTGTTCCCACACATCTATTGTATTGCGGGTCAGGGCATTGTCCAAGTATTACGTACTTTCTTTGCAAGCATGGTCCTTTTTTCATCCATAAAAAATGAAAATTAATTCATCCAATTCGTGATTAATTCCCTCTAAAAAGTATCACATGTCTAGTTATTTTCTCGTCTATATGATCTGATCTGAGGTCCTTCAACATTTCTATCAAACATCTAAACTTTTAAGTAATCAGAATGTTACATGAAGTCTTAAATATTGGGAGCTCCATAGTTTTACTTTGTAATTATCTGAACCATTATCTTTTGTCACAGCAAGGCACATATTATGCGAGAAGCAAGGGAAAATTAATGAGGCATATAAGAAACTGCAAGATGGTTGGTTAAGCAATGGAGACAAGGTTCCTCCTGCTGAATTTGCGAAGGTGGGTTAAATTGTTACTAAATGCTCATTCCTTTTTATGACTATATACTCTTGCTAACTTTATGTGCTGTATTTTGTTGTAGAGTCCACATTTTGTTTTTTCCTAATGTTCAATCAAGTTCTATATTTTTATCTCCTATTTAACGATTGAACATTTGCATTGAGGTTTAAGTATTGATATTTAATAATCAATAGTACCATAGAGTTTACAGATTGATGCAAGAACTACCAACTTAGCTGTTGTAGGATCTTCTCAAGCTATTGCATACATCTATTTAATTGGTTCAAAACTATAAACCACACTTCAAGATTAATATCCCTGATCATATCACACCATGACAGTTTAGTGCTTATTTGG
The DNA here is from genome assembly GCA_017893485.1 of Hemerocallis citrina. NCBI lineage: Eukaryota > Viridiplantae > Streptophyta > Magnoliopsida > Asparagales > Asphodelaceae > Hemerocallis > Hemerocallis citrina. Next base: position 204,823,380 of record CM030366.1, on the reverse strand, counting down.
TTTCTGGTAATAACTTTATCAACTTCATGGAAATAGGATTGCAATTAGCATCGCTAGCCACTAGGTTTAGAAAAATGGTGCTCCCATATGTGCATCTCATTTTACTATTATAAATAAAACTTTTGACACTAGTATTTAAATTATGTTTGGTGGTTTTACTAATCAACCCTGTAGTGTTTCAACTAAGGTTTAAGGTTTTGGCCCATACGAATTGGCATTGGGAGTTTTGGACCAGTTTTGATAGGCTGTGCTACAAAACCTCAGAAACAAAAATCAGTTTTTCAGGGTTTCGGTTTTGGTTGAAACTCCCAAGTATCGGGACAATTTTGGCCGAAACACCACGAAACTTTCCAACACGTTTGTTTGCAGCGCCAGAATTTTAAAAAGAACCAGTGTATATGAGTCTAAAAGAATAATAAAAACAGATCTAAAGAAAAAAAATAATAAACAACTCAAGAATAATTATAAACTTAAAAAGATTATAAAGAAAACATTTGTGAAAAGAAAAGGAAAAAAGGAGAGAAGAAAACGGAATATTGAGCGCAGGAAGGAGAGGCAGGCGTTGTCAGTTGAACGAGCGGGAGAAAGGGAGAAAAGAGAGAATGCAGATTTTAGGGAGAAGGGCTGTCCCCTCATCTTTTGTTGAGGGGCTGCTAAGCTTTAGAAGTTAGGTCTGGGAGTTGTATGGGTGGCTAGAGTTGGGCTCAACTGTTAGGTCCAATTTACTAAAATTAGGTTATGGTTAGGCTCAGGCTGTTCGGTCTGGTTCAATAGGTTAGGGAGTTGTAATATGGAGCTTGAATTACATGTTCAGTTATAACTTGGTTTAATTTTCTAACAGGTTAATAGGTTATGATCTGGTTCTACTCACACTCTGTATATATACATATAAATTGATGAAACGACCTAAACTGATACTCGGGAAGGAACTGAACAAAACTAATGAATCTACCGAAACAGAAACCGAATTCTCAAACCTTGGTTTCAACATGAATTGGAAGTGGACAATTAAAAAGAATTCAAACAATTTAACCAAGACCGCTCTTTCATATTGGTGTACATTAAGTGTAAGGATTTTTTTAGATGGGTTGAAGAAGTTGGTTAAACCTGATGCATGCTATTAAATTTACTATTATCCCCTACCTGATCGCAAATTAAATTTTGTAAAATCTTCTTTGCATATTGATTTCAAGCTTAAAATACATAGTCTTTGTGGAATTCTTTTAATTTTCATTTATTTTGTTTCAACCATCTCAGATAGCTGCCGAGTACTCAGAATGTCCATCAGGAAAGAAAGGTGGAGATCTTGGGTGGTTTCCTAGGGGAAAGATGGCTGGGCCATTTCAGGATGTTGCTTTTAGCACGCCAGTAGGTTTAACCAGTCCCCCTTTCAAATCAACGTAAGTTACGAGTTTCAACCCCTTCCAAATCTAATGTGTGCTTTAGTGATTACATGGAATACGTGCAATGAACTTCATTGCAAATAAACATCGTCAACTGGTAGTGGGGATATCTGAAATCCAGAACCCATTAACATTTGTAGATTGCTCTTTCCAAACAGATTCATGGCACAATGGCACAAGTGAAAATATTTATTCATGCGTTCTACTTTGATTGGACTAACACTTGGGACTGTTTATCGACAATGATACAGGCATGGTTACCATATCATCCTGAGCGAAGGGAGGAAGAACTGACTGCAAGTCTCCTATGATCTCAGTAGTCTTGATTGATAACAAGCACAGAGGGGCAGTGCAGGTGGTCAAGAATTTGAACTATAAAGTTTTAGGAAGCCTATAACTTTACAAAGTATATGCTTTACTTGTCATTTGAGTTATTGCTGTGAAGTTGATTTGATACCGTGAGCTATAAGAGTTTGGCTGCTTGTTTGTGGATAAGTTTGCTTACTTAATTGTTATTACATTGATAATGTTACACAACTTGCAAGTTATAATTGAATTCTGTGCTGCCTGTAATGTAGTGCATGTACGATAGCCTTGGTTCGTTTGCCCGTTTAGGTCAGGAGGTCCAGATTTTTTGTGCAAGCCTAAACACAATGTCAAAATGACAAGTATATGTATCTCTTGAAACCTTGTCCAAACACCTTTTTCGTGTTGAAGTTATATGGTTAGTTTTCCATTAACCTAGTTACTGTATTTGAAAGGCCCCCAACGAAGAAGAAACATTGGGCTATTTGATTGTCTTTTCAGATGACTAAGTTCATCAGATTTGGTTGCGTCTGTTGTTTTCCCATCAGCGACGAGGCCAACTCACTTCTGTTGCTTCCACAATTAAATCATAAATACCTGAGTTTCCATGTACTGTAAAAGTTACTCCTCTTGTTGTAGTTATTGTTCAACCAATCCAAATCCATTGTCGGGTGGAGTGAGCGTAGCTTGTGTAATATGAACTTTCTCATAGTGTGGAAAGTTACGTTCAAAAACTCTATATATTTGTATATTAACAACAATGATGTAAAAAAATACAGAGTACATAACACACTCTATTATCAAAAAATGTATCAAGCAACTAACTATTGACAATTATTTGCATGCTTGCATACGTCATAAAATCCTTTATTATTTCAATCCATGGAAGTTTAAAGTTGACCTCATAAGATGCACATGAAGCTAACCTACATATGTAATACATGTGTGTGTGTGTTTTTTCTTAGAAAAAGTTAGAATTAAATATATGCCTTCTATTAAAATAATGATAAATGTTGTTTCAGATAATGTGCACCTCTATAAAAATCAAATCGGACTTCCTATTTCATAAACTTTATCGTTTTTTATTTATTGCAATAATCATGTGTTACAATCGAACTAAATCAACTTCAATTATTCTCTCAGAGCATCCACAGTCGTTGGCTAAATATTCATTTTATGCAATTTTTTTAGTCAACTAACTTCTGCCATCGTTGACTATTTATGTATATTTTGACCTTTTCGCTACAGAAGATTGCTATATATGAGAGGTGATTTGAGAAAATGGATATTATACAGGACGGATCGCTGTAGTCCGTCCCAAATAAAAAATTATTTTTTTATTTTATCGGACGGATCTTCGAAGTCCGTCCCAAATATATATATATATATATATATATATATATATACACACACACACACACACACACACACACACACACACACACATAGGGAAAGCTTCGGTTGAGCACTACTCTAGTGCTCACCGCGTGAACAATAGGCCTTCGGGCGTTCATATCGAAAATTCAAACCGTTCACATTGAACTACACATCTAAATTAGTCTAAATATGTCAAATCAAATCATTTGAAATTCATTTACCCATCTATTGAAGTGTTACAAAATTGTATGGCTGAAAATCTTTGTTTTTATAGTCACATGATGGATGGGCAAATGAATTTCAAATGATTTGATTTGACATATTTAGACTAATTTAGATGTGTAGATCAATGTGAACGGTTCGGATTTTCGATATGAACGCCCGAAGGCCTAGTGTTCACGCGGTGAGCACTAGAGTAGTGCTCAACCGAAGCTTTCCCTATATATATATATATATATATATATATATATATATATATAGAGTCCCCTTCGGTTGCACACTACTTTTGGTGAGCACTCCGTGAGCACTCACGAACTAGAGACCCTATGAAAAATCCGAACCGCTCATATTGTTTTATATGCCTTAGATAGCCTAACAATAAAAAATCAAGTAATTTGAAGTTCATTTGCCCATCCATCAAAGTTGTTAGAATTTTCAGCCATACAATTTTGTGATGATGTAAATCATGGGCAAATGAACTTCAAATTATTTGATTTTTTATTATTAGGCTATCTAAGGCATATAGAACGATATGAGCGGTTCGGATTTTTCATAGAGTCTCTAGTTTGTGAGTGCTCACGGAGTGCTCACCAAAGTAGTGTGCAACCGAAGATTTCTCTCTCTCTCTCTCTCTATATATATATATATATGGGACGGAACTCTGAGATCCATCCCAATTAAGAAAAAAAAATTTAATAGAGTATTGCCTTTGGACGGAGGGCTGCAATCCGTGTTGAAATGTAGTAAGTACTAATATGTATATTCTGTTTCCTAATCTATAGGAAACAGATTCCCCAAATCTCTCACCCCTCAATCTTCTCTCAATCTCCTTTCTTCTCCTCCAAGATTGTAATCCTTATATATAGATGTACTAGGTATGCCCGTGGCACGTGTCTACGGCACGTATTCGGAACTGCATGTAAATTTAATTAGAGTTATTTGATTGGATGAACTGCATATAAATTTATGCATATAATTTTTTCTGTCATGGTGGATTTATAAATTTAGTTCTCACATCTCTTGACAAAAATCTAATTTAAGGCAATATTGAGATATTTAAGGCAATAAAGATAAGTCGATATTGAGATATTTAAGGCAATAAAGATAAATTCCTAAAAAAATTAAAACATTTTAACGAATAATTGTTAAAGAGGTACAAAAAAACTGAATGTAAACAAATACACCCACCTTTCTAATACAATCAACTACTCTTTACAGGCGTCCTCTGAAATTATATTGCTTCCTAATAGTTTTCTAATACGAAGTCTTTAAATTGTTTCCTACGGCACGTTATCGCAAAGAATGATTAATTAATTAAATTGTTTAGTAAATATTTCGACAGTTTTATTTAAAATTTTACAGGCAGGATTGTAGTAAAAATTTCGATAGAATCTCTCATGAAATATTATTCCTTTGAGAGCAATTCCTTATGGAATTCTGCTCAAAATTAAAAAATTAACATCATAGACAGTCAAATTGAATCCTCCCCAGCCCAATCCAAGCCACATTACACAGACATCATATATATTAGGCTTTGGGAAAAAAACTTCATATGAATAAAGATATAAAATAAAAGACCAAGATATAGTTTGGAATCATAAAAGATTTTAGGAAATTTTCTAAAAATTTCGACAGAACCTCCCTTAAAATATTAGCCATTTTACAGGAATTCCTTATGGAATTCTGCTCACAATTAAAAATGTAACATCACAGTCAAGAAATATAAATCCTCCCCAGGCCAATCCAAGAAACATCACACAGACATCATATATATAGGGCTCTGGGAAGAAAAAATCTTCATATGACTAAGATACAAAATAAAAACCAAGATATCGTTTAAAAACATAATAGATATTAGAAAATTTAGTAAAAATTTTGACAGAACCTCCCCTAAAATATTAGCCCTTTTACAGGAATTCCTTACGGAATTCTGCTAACAATTAAAAATATGACATCACAGGCAATAAATATTAATCCTCCCCAGGCGAAACCAAGCAACATCACACAGGCATCATATATATAAGGCTCTGGGGGAAAAAATTAAAATATAATGCAAGATACAAAATAAAAACCACAAATTCGTTTGAAAATGTAATGAATTTTTTGAAAAACCTTCGAAAAAACCTTTAAAAACCCAAACACAAAACCCAATACTCCACAAAATTGCAGGTACGGGTATTAACATAACTATATTATATCATCATTATATACAGTTACTTACATCATCTCCCAAAATGCTAAATATTACAACTATTACAACTATTATATCCTCCACCATACTAAACACCAACCAACCGAATGAAAAAAAAAAATTACATGGTTGTAGGAGAACACAATGGTTGAAGTCTTCAAAAATAGGACAAAACAGTGAGCCTAAAAAAACCATTAGAATTTTGAATCAAATAGTAAGAGTTTACAATAAACAATTAAAACAATAGTAATAGTTTTGAAACCATTACCTTTCAAATAGAACAATGCCTTCAACCAAACATGTTCCTCATCACCCTACAAAAAATTAAACTGTAAATATGTACATAACGGTTTTGAGTGTGGACAACAATCTGGGAAAAAAAGAAGAAGCATTAAATTAGCAGCAATTAACGGTTAACATAGGGTGTAGTTGTAGTAAATATAAATTTACCTTATTGCAACCCCAATTCATCAATGTAGTTGCATTTATAAATTTGAGGTCCATGTCAGCTGCATCCCAGTTCTATTAAAGTTCAAAAGTAAAACAACAATGAAAATAAGTTTTGGTAAGGTAAGTCTATCATATATAATTGGTTTTTTTATTTTGTCATCTTGTTTCATTAAAGAAAAAATAATAAGTTAATAGACAACCCTCTTTCTATTTTTTTCTTCTTATATATGGTGTCAATATTTCATTACTGATAAGTTAATTGATTTGAACTGTTTGTTGGCTCATTATTGATTTAATGTTTGCCATTAAATAATAGAAAGGGTGATACTTGTTTTTGCTAGAATAATTGTTTGTTATTGCAACTCCAATTGCTATATAGTTGAAAATTTAGCATCGTCTTGTTGAAAAATAAAGAGAGATTCAGTATATATATGCTTGTGTTTAAGATAACCATAGTTATATTTAATATCCATCTCTATGAAATAAGTAAAGAAGTTAATCTGTTACAGATTGAAACATATATGTTATAACTCAACTTTAAAAAGTCACTTATGAGTAGTGTAACTGTGAAGTGTGAATTGAAAAAAAGATGATCACACTAAAGGCTTGATAGTGTAACTGTGAAGTGTGAATTGATAAATAGATGATCACACTAAAGACCTGATAAGATACTAATTGTCATTCATATTTTAAGAATTTGTTTAATAACTACTATTGTGTATACTTTTCTTTTAAGATCATTGTTATACATCATCTCCCAAAATAATTAGTGTTAAGATCATTGTTGCCATGCATACTTAAATATATAGTTAATAAGATTATCTGTAGTTATCCTTACAAATGCAAAGGAAATTTAGACACTGTATACTTGAAAGGATGTGCTGAGAGTATGGTAGTGGTAGCTCATGCACAGTTTGGTAGATGCAATTCTTAATTCTATTTAGAGAAAATTTAATAGTTTGTGGATCATCCATAATACTATTTAATAGTTATAATAAATATTGGTGACTTGAGTTTATGGAGATCACATAACTGAATAAAAAGTTTTATTCAAGTAAGGTTCATTAGTTAGAGTATGAAAAATTTTTATTGAAAGATAATCAAAGTCATAAATTTGTAACTTGTATTTTAATCAAAAGTACATGTATTTTCTGAAATAACTATAAAAGAACTTCAGGATAAATAATGTTTGTTGTTGAGCTCAAACAATCTTCTGGTAGGAGTAGAAAAATACGTTCAAAACTTGTACACCTAGAGAGTGCAACATAGAGTTGTCCGTGACTGAAAACTGGTGAGCGTAAATCTATCCCCACAATATCAACAGATTGGCCTTGTGCTTTATTTTTTGTTACAGCATACGCTAATCGAACTGGAAATTGGCGTCTTGTCATTGCAAAAGGTAGATCCGAAGACGAAGGTTTAGGGGTTAGAGATATTCTTGGAATGAAGACCAAATTTCCTGCTTTATCGCCAGTTAAAATCATAGCCTCAATTACACGCGACGACTGAGCACACCGAACTACAATTAACCGGGTGCCATTACACATACCATCCTTTGGTGCAACATTCCACAACAATATGATTGGGCACCCCACTTTCAGCTCGAGTTTAAATGGTGGTAGCCCGGGAGGATCTAAAGAGTTCAAAAACTCGTTAGGGTATCGATTGGTGATGTTTCGATCAACTCCATCCTCCTCAGACATTTTATCGGCAGCAAGAAATGTAAATTTTGGCTCCAGATGAAGATTTAATGCAACAGCATTAATGAAATTGACATTATCATTTCTCACTGATAGAATTGTCCGCTCTGTGAGATATTTGGGAGTGATAGTGCCGATAACGTTTAGTTGCGGGTAAACGGTAGATAAAAGTTCATCCAATGTGTGACACCTCCGAATTGTTGAAGGAAGTTGTACGGTCTCATCGGGTTTGGAGCCAATCTATATAATAAAGAAGACTTATTTGTCAGTAAGAGTTAAAAGGAGAGATTTGCTTAGTTATTACAAAAAACATGTAAGAAGACAACCTCGTTTAGAAAATTGGCAAATGAAACATTTCTGATATCGGATGAATCTAGATGCATGTTCACGTTCAAAGTTAAGACTTGTACGACATTCCAAAGTAAAGATTTTCTTAGCGATGCACCAACAATTTGTTCTCGAACCCCCTTCGGTACTACTGGTAGGATTTGTCGAAAATCCCCACCGAGCACCACAGTGATACCACCAAATGGATTTTTATTATCACGTATATCTTGAAGTGTACGGTCAACAGCTTCTACACAAAACCTATACTGCATAGGGACCTCATCCCAAATGATTAGCTTTGCTTCCCTGAAAAAATCTGCCTGAGGTGATTGCTTAGTGAACCCACAAAAGGAATTATCCAACACATCAAGTGGGATGGAAAATATTGAGTGTGCAGTTCTACCTCCTACCAGTAACAATGATGCAATGCTAGAAGAAGCAACAGTTACAACAATGAAACCATCTCGACGGCATTTTGTTGCTAGTGTATTGTATAAAAAGGTTTTTCCCGTACCGGCCCCTCCATTCAAGAAGAATGTAGTTCCCTTGCCGCCCATAACTGATGTAATTATTGCAGTATATGCAGATAACTGTGCATCATTAAGTGAATTTATACTTGCTTGTATATTAGCTTGTAGGGCTTCAACTTGCAGTACTCTACGTTCCCAAATAAACTTGTTGCCAACAACCGTACTCCAATTTTGCATAGGATGGGACATGGGTCGGAAGTTATCTAAGCTCTTGCCTGATTCTTGAAGCATTTGGTTTAAAAGATATAGACCATAATCTAGGACTTGGGCTTGGGTAGGATTGGGAATGAAAAATAATGTATGCAGTTTGTGTTCAAGATCATCACATATATGCACTGAGAATTGGTTCCATAAGGTAAGTGGTTCCAATGGAGAGCATTCTGTAAGAATGACACTAAATAACCTTCTAAGTTGGTAGCCGGTGCTCATAATTGCAGCTTCTTGGAGACATTGTACCCATTCGCCATCATCTTCCAACAGTCCTCTGGCAACACATGCTAATTTGAAAGTAGCATACTCAACATTGTCGACTGTACGTAAGCACTAAAATGATCGTGGTCCCTTCACAACTGTTAGTAGCAAACGCAAATAAAAGCGCTCACCCGAATTTGGACTTGCAAAGTACATTCTGCCGATTGCGTACCCCTTCTTTCTCGGCGTCCACATCTTCGAAGACTTATTCCAAATAAAATGTTACGGGAACTGTTGGTAGGTGAATGTGCATGCAGCTAAATTGGATGAGCAACATGCAAAAAAACCGGTAAGAGTTGTCATTTCTAGTTCGGCTCTAGATACGACGTCGTCAATCTTATCAGCCGAATTATAAACAACACGATGCATTCCAGGCAAATGCAGTGCCAAGCGTACAACCGCTGGCACCTCTTCATGTAAAGAGTGTCCAAAAATTTGCCAAGCAGCTTCTGAAGGGCCAATATACCATGCGTCGAGATATTGCTTGATCTCATCTACTCCTCCCAACACAATTATTGCGTGGTCGTTTCCTTTGAAAATATATTTGTGGATATATTTAACACATCTCACCCCAGCACAAACTTCAATATTAATATGACAATTAAACATTTTAGAAAGGTAAGCATTATGGGGCACAACATCTCTATTATCAACCTGCTGCCCCCTCACAGTATAAAAATGTTTAGTATCACGACGACGGTAGATTGGATAGCCATCTTGATCCATAGTTGTTGCCTCAGAGAACTCTCTAGGATACCTCTTTTGACATTTTCCATTTTCCAAGCACGATACTTGAGAATTTCGTCCACCACACGGGCCATGCACCATACAATTTTTGACAGTTTCAAAGAGTAGGGGATCCGCTATCGGATCTGGAAATTCAGCAGAAACTACTTCATCTACTTGTTGGCATGTACGAATTTTGTCTGGGTTTGCAAGAAAGAAAAGAGCGTGCATATGAGGTAGCCCGCGTTTCTAAAACTCAATGGTAAAGACATACGCAACTTTCTGACCAAATACTTTTGCTTTTTCTATCCCCTTCATCAAAGCATTTTTCTTCAACTCAAAAACGCGAGAAACTAAATCAGGACGATCAGTGGCTTTTTGATGTGGCAATAGAGCTGCAGTTATTTCTGGCCATTTGGGATTTGCAGTTACGGTAAGAAAAATATCTGGGTGTTGGTAGTGGCGCGTAATAGTCATTGAATCTTGAAAGATTTCAAACATATGTCTTGGACTACCAATGAATGAAGATGGCAAAATGATTCGTTGTCCGACCTGATCAAGTCCTAACCCATCTGCAGCGATGTCGGTAAGGCCTTGGTAAAGTTCAGCTCAAAGTTTTCCCTGATTAAGCTTATGATATGTCAGTCGATTCTGCTCAGTGGCTGCCCAAGCATTTATAATAAATTCTTGCAAAAGTTTTCCTGCTCTCAGAATAGTTGAATACTCTGTATTGCGTTAAAATAAACGATAACTATAGAATTGCATTTGAGTTAGTCTAGCAGTCAAAGGTCTTCCATTGATGACATCCAACTATTTCAAATCTGGTTCCCATCCCAACTCACCATAAGGGAATAGCAAGACATAATGCAAGGGCAAATATGCTGGATGACACTCGTTAATTTGCATTAACTCGTTGTTTCCCCCCAAATGTAGTATGATATCTCTCATACCACTAATTTCAGTTCCATCACCAGGTATAATCACTGCAATCTCATCAGTAGTTGGAAGATTATACCTATGCCGGTCATTTGCTGAATTGTAGTGTACCCGCAGGTAAGTTGTGATCTGAAGAACTTGTCTGGTTTAAAATTGTATAAGCTTGACGGAACTTATATGCAAATTCATTGAACTCCAAACAATCCTGAATAATATTGAGAACATCAGTTCTCAAATGAGGATTTTGCGATGTACGAAAACCTATAGCAGAAACTGGATCGTAAATGTAGAGTTGTGCATAAACAGCAGCTTGACCTGGCTGTGGTATTAATGACCCCGTTCGGTGGCGCAGCTCTCCATGTATGGTGAATGAGGTAGGCCCTCGACCATGGATGACTCTTTCGTCCATTCTAACACCCAAACTCGTAAAAGCATTTGCTGCATTGTATTCTCGAGTATAAGTTCGAAATGAAGTCGATTGTACACTATCACCATCATATAAATCTTGAAGTGGTGGGAGTGGAGTAATGAGCAAAGGTAGCTTCACTTTTCCTTGTGAACAATATTTTTCGAAATAATTATTTCTGGCAGATGAGACCGATAATTTTTCATCATTCCAATGTAATGCTGAACAATAAGAGCAGGTTACATTCATCATGCCGAGAAAGTGTCGTTCGGAATTTAACCTATCAGCTACGATGGCCATGTAAGTTAACAGTTGTATATATTTTAACCTATTTCGATTTGGACATAGCAGTTCAATATTGTCTTTTACGTTGGGCCAATTGACGCGTGGTGCACCCTTCAAGTATCTCTACTTGTGAATCAATCATATGGCTGAACATGGAGAACAACTAACTAAAGACATTCTGAAAAAGTTAAGATTAAAAAAGCAAACATTATTTACCTATCAGCGTCAAAAATTTGAGAGGTTCTTTGCAGGCCAATATTTGGCAGTACTGAAGTAGTTTGTCCATCATACGTATGTTTCTGTGGTACATTAGAAGGAACAGTTGTTCGAGGTAAACATTCGTCAGTTGCGTCTAATACTCATGTAGAGCACATTTTAAGTTTCTCTCATTCTCGCCGTCTACGTTGGGCCAACGTAGCTTTCGATATAACATGAATATTATGAGCCTAAATTTGTGAAAATGAATTTTATAAATGACTATTTAAGAGGAGAACCACTTACTTATTTGAGAATGTATTAAATTTGATTATTACATCGATAATAAATAAAAGAAGCAATGTGAGAAAAGATAAAGAAAAAGCAATGTAAATAAAGCAAGATAAAGAAGCAAAATAAGCATGTACCGCACTGGACATTTCATTTTCTTTTCCCTTTCCTTTGCCAGAATAACTTGTTTCCTTTCTCTACATTGGGTGGTCAAAAAGTAAGAATTAATAAAAAATCAATAATGAGCAAAAGACCAACCAAGTAATAAGGGGTGAAGCTTACCGTGCGAAGAGATATTAGATTAAGCTCGCGTTCATCTCGAATGGTAACCCCGACATTTTTTTGTCAAAGGAATTGCACCTGCAATAGAAAAATATCAATTTTGAATGTAAGTGGATAATTAATTAATGTGCTAAGAATACAATGAAAAGCTTCACTTACTGTTTTTTCCAAGTCAACATCAACCTGTAAGGTATTAAAGTAAACATTAAAATGTGAAGAACTTATTGTTATATCAAGAGTTGTAGATTTTTTTTAAAAAAAAGAAGATACTTACATGGCCATATATAGTGATGTCATCCATTGCTGTTCTGTAATTGGAGCAATTGATCTGTATATAAAGGAGGGGAAATATATGATGATTAACTTTGACGTTCTAATTATTTTATGCATTTTTTTAGTCAACGAACTTCTGCCGTTGTTGGCTATTTATGTATATTTTGACCTTTTCGCTACAAAAGATAGCTATATATGAGAGGCGATTTGAGAAAATGGATATTATACAGGACGGATCGCTGCAGTCCGTCCCAAATAAAAAAAATTATTATTTTATTTTATCGGACGGATCTCTGAAGTTCGTCCCAAATATATATATATGGGATGGAACTCTGAGATCCGTAGAAAAAAAATTTAATAGAGTATTGCCTTTGGACGGATGGCTGCAATCCGTGTTGAAATGTAGTAAGTACTAATATGTATATTCTGTTTCCTAATCTATAGGAAATAGATTCCCCAAATCTCTCACCCCTCAATCTTCTCTCAATCTCCTTTCTTCTCCTCCAAGATTGTAATCCTTATATATAGATGTATACTGTAAAGAATAAAAAACAAAAGAAGAATAATAAAGATTTTCTCCAAATCTGTTTTCAACATGGCATCAGAGCCTAACAAGATCTAAGCTAGTTGAAGAAGAAGAAGAGACGGAGGCGATCGGATCTGATGCCTCCATCCCGATCCGATCTCGACCAAACCCCGATCCCTGAACCTCCTCGTCGACCCGAGCCTCGTCTCTCCCCGTCTGACCTTTCCCGCCCAAAAGTCCATCACCTTCTTCTCCGACCAATCTCCGACACCACCTCCAGCAATCAAACCCCGTCGCCATCCCCCTTCGCCCCGTCCTCTTCTCTCGACCAGGATGTCGCTCACCCTTGCACCACCATCTGCCACACCCCAACGCCAGTTCGAAATCCTGTCTGCTACTCTTCCCGATCGACGCAGCCCCCTGAGCGCCGCCACCCCTCTGTTCCACTCGATGCCGCTACCACCCAGTCGTCACGTCTCGTCGTGCCGCCGCCTACGACGCCGGCCACCGCCGTCAATCCGCTCTCTTTTGTCTCTCTCCGTCGCTGTTAAGAAGAATATAGGGGATCCGTTGGTTTGTGTGTTTGTTGTTCTAAGAAGTGATCTTGTGTTTGGTGTTTTGATCCACTGTGGAGTTACTGTTTGGGTGTTGGGTTGTTGCTGTTTTGTTGTTTGTTGAAGACTTGGAGCTGTTCTTAGCCAAGTTGTGTCGCTTGCTGTTGGTTGTTGAAGATCAGATCCATTGTTTTTTCCTTGTGCCGCTACCATGGGACAAACTGATGGAGCTGAGAAGAGAATTGGACTTGCCTCTACATTAGCTACAGCTGCAGGTAATGATGGTAAGGTATTTAATATTTCTGTCTCTGTTATGAATAATGCATGGATAATTGATTCGGGTGCTACCGATCATATGATTTTTGATTCTAGACAAGTTAAAAATTTTCAACCATTCACCAAATCAACTGTGTCCACTGCCAATGGTGACCCTTCCACTGTTACTAGCGAGGGTACCATACCTCTAACAAACAACCTAACCTTAAATACTGCCCTAATTGTGCCATTCTTGAATTTTAACCTATTATCTGTTGCTCAAATTACTACCTCCTTACATTGTATTGTAGTTTTTTGGCCTTCACATTGTGTGTTTAAGGATATTCGGACTCGCAAGACGATTGGTTATGGGGTTAAACACGGGAAGCTCTATTACCTGGATTTAGAATCTGAAAGTTCAAGCAAGTTGACTCAAGCTCTAAGTGTGGAAGGATCCGAAGATGAGAAGAAGAAATCAGATATTTGGCTATAGCATCGACGTCTAGGGCATGCTTCTTTTGGTTATTTGAAGAAATTATTTCCAAGTTTATTTTCGAAGTTGGATATTTCTACCTTTCGGTGTGATGTATGTAAACTCGCAAAAGGTCACCGTGTCTCTTTTTCCCCAAATCCAAGTAGAAGCTATCTTCCATTTATGATTATTCATTCTGATGTTTGGGGTCCATCCAAAACCAATACATTCGGAGGAGCCAAATGGTTTGTGACATTTATTGATGACTATACTCGTATGACCTGGATTTGTTTGATGAAGTCGAAAAGTGAAGTTAATGGCTTGTTTCAGAAATTTCACAAGCATGTTATGATTCAGTATAAATCACATATTCAAGTTCTTAGGAGTGATAATGGCGGAAAGTACCTGAGTTCGAATCTGCAACAATATTTGGAGGAACACGACATTATTCACCAGACTACATGCTCATATACACCTCAATAGGATGGGGTTGCAGAAAGAAAAAATAGACACTTGCTCGAGGTGGTCCGTGCTTCTCTTATCCATGGAAACATGCCACTCATTTATTGGGGGGAAGCTGTTGCTTCTGCTGCATACTTAATCAACTGAGTTCCCTCTAGTATCCTAAACTTCCTCACACCATTTCAAGCGTTAATTGAAGCTGTGAATGCACCAAAATTCGTCAACTTGCCACCTCGTGTGTTTGGGTGTGTTGCATTTGTTCATCTTCATCAACATGAACGCAATAAGTTAACTCCTCGAGCTGTCCGCTGTATTTTCGTGGGATATGCTCAAAATAAGAAAAGGTATCGGTGCTATCACCTACTAACTCAAAGGATGTTTGTGACTATGGATGTTGTGTTCCATGAAGATGAAATGTATTTTTCTTCTTCTACGACTGAACTTCAGGGAGAGTACCGAAGTGAAGTTCAGACTCTTGGGTATGATGAAGTAATTACCAGCCAGAACGAACAACTGGATACAAATAATGGCGAACACTTGAATGAAGACTTAGCAAGGAAGGAAGACCCTCATGACGAAGTGCAACGAAGGGAAGAAGACCCTCTTGAAGAATTGCAACCAGTACCAAATTTCAGTGAAAGTGAACCGTCAGAACCCCAAAACCAATCGTCATCGTTGTCCGAAGCTCCTAGAAGAGAACTCCCGCATCGTACTAATAGCGGTATTCCAAAACCCACTTATGAACCTGATCCCACTAGTAACGTCAAATATCCCATGAGTAATTATGTATCCACTCACCGCTTGTCGGAATCAAATAAGTCATTTGTAAATCAATTATCTACTGTATCTATTCCTAACAGTGTGCAGAAAGCCCTTACTGATCCAAGATGGAAAGCAGCTATGGATGAGGAGATGAAGTCCTTGAAAAAGAATGAGATTTGGGAGATAGTCTAGCTGCCAGCAGGGAAGAAGCCAGTAGGATGCAAATGGACTTATACGGTGAAATATAAGTCTGATGGTTCAATAGAGCGATACAAAGCTGGTTGCCAAAGGATACACTCAAATGTATGAAATTGATTATGAAGATACATTCACACCTATGGCAAAATTCAATACTGTTTGAGTTCTACTATCACTTGCTGTAAATCTTGACTGGCCGTTGGAGCAATTTGATGTGAAGAATGCATTTTTGCATGGGGAATTGACATAGGAGGTTTATATGAATCTTTTGCCAGGGTCGAACAGACCATTCCAATACAGTAATAAAGTGTGTCAATTGAGGAACGCGTTATATGGTCTCAAACAGTCACCAAGAGCTTGGTTTGGGAGATTTACAAAATCAATGAAGACATTCAGATATTGTCAGAGTAATTTAGATCATACCTTATCCCTGAAAAGGAAAGAAGGTAAGATTGTTGCTCTCATTATATATGTGGATGACATGATAGTAACTGGGAATGATTATAAGGAGAGAATGACATTGAAGAGCTACTTGTCACAAGAGTTCGAAATGAAGGATCTTAGCTCTTTGAGATATTTTCTTGGTATTGAAGTATCTCGCTTGAGAAATAGTATATTTCTGTCTCAAAGAAAGTATGCTCTCGATTTATTGAAGGAAACTGGAATGTCTGCTTGTCAGCCGATTGGTACACCATTACAAGAAAGACTGAAACTTTGCAACGAACCTGATCATGTGCCTTGTGATAAGGAAAGATACCAGAGATTGATTGGATGACCGATGTATCTTGCGCATACACGACCAGATTTATCATATGCTTTAAGTGTGGTAAGTCAGTTTATGCATGCACCTCAGGAACATCACATGGATATAGTGATGAGAATTCTGAGATATATTAAGTTTGCTCCAGGAAAAAGGATCCTATTTGCGAAATATGGTCACTTGAAGGTTGAGACATATACTGATGCTGATTGGGCAAGATCTATAATTGATAGTCGCTCCACTTCAAGATACTTCAACTTTGTTGGAGGAAATATAGTTACATGGAGAAGCAAGAAGCAGAATGTTGTTACACGCTCTAGTGCAGAGGCTGAGTATCGCGGAGTAGCTCTATGTATAGCAGAAGCTTTATGGCTGAAACTCTTGTTGCAGGACTTAGGCTGTGGTCCGAATTAACATATGAAGGTGTATTGCGACAGTCAAGCAACATGTGAAATTGCCGCCAATTCAGTTCAACATGATAGGACGAAACATGTAGAGGTGGATAGATTCTTCATCAAGGAGAAATTAGATGAGAAAGTCATTGAGATATCTAAAGTGAAGTCAGAAGATCAACTCGCAGATATCCTGACCAAGGCAGTTTCGAGTCGGCTCTTCTTGAAATTTGTTGACAAGTTTGGCATATTCAATATCTATGCACCAACTTGAGGGGGAGTGTTGAAATGTACTAAGTACTAATATGTATATTTTGTTTCTTAATCTATAGGAAACAGATTCCACAAATCTCTCACCCCTCAATCTTCTCTCAATCTCCTTTTTTCTCCTCTAAGATTGTAATCCTTATATATAGATGTATACTGTAAAGAATAAAAAACAAGAGAAGAATAATAAAGATTTTCCCCAAATCAACAATCCGTCCCTTTTTTTTTTTTTTAAATCAGGCTTGGACGGATCTTAGAGATCCGTCCCACCCCTTTTTTTTTGTTTTTTTCTGTTTTTAATTATTAAAATTATTATAATAATCAAATTAATTATTTAAAAAATGCCTCGATTTTTTTTTAAAAGCTGGACGGAAGTTAGAGTTTCGTTCAATCAATTTTCATTTTTTTTGCTATATTATAGCATTTTATTACTGCAACAAACATCACCTTGCTATATCTAGAAAATGCATTTTATTATTTTTTTAGATTTCAAACTGTGGATGCTCTAGAGTAGCCAAATCCACCGCTGCATAAAAGTTCTCATAATAAACAAAAATAATAATTGTATTTGCAATTTGCATATAATTATCAATTTTCTAATAACAACACTTTTAAATCACTTTTCAAAACCACATACACTACACGTGTCAAAATAATATAGTCAAGTCCGCCACCAATCCAAGACCCAAGCTGCCAAGCACAAGCCGCAAAAAAGGCAAACCTCAAGCGGCGGAGGTTGGCGGCGGCCGGCTCAGACGCCCAACAAACAAACCCCAATCGATGTCCATCAGCACCACCATCTCTGCCTCATTCGTGGGTCCCACCCACCTCTTCCTCCCCCAAACCCGCGCCTCCATTCCTCGCACCAACAACCTTCTCCACCTTCATCCCCATCCTCTCAATTTCACATGTTTATCAACTAAAAGACCCCTCCTTCATTCACTTCCTTGATTTCACCGACAACAATAACGGCAACAACTGAAACTGAAACTGCACCAAAATCACCTGTCCTGTAATCCTCAAAAACATCCCTCATGGGGGTACAATGATAAGAAGCACATGAGTCTATACACCAATCATCTTGCAAAATATTAAATCAAGCAGATAAACACAATTCATCTAGACGGAGTTCAATACTTACCACATTGGCTACCTGTGTCCTTGCTTGTGCTTTCTTATACTCCTCGCATTGGTCTCTCATGTGTCCTGGCTTCTTGCAGTACCAACACTCACCTTTGCGATAACCTATTCTTGACTTGGACCTGTGATTCCTGCTCTGCGACCTCCCTCTGTTGTTACTTCTACCACGGTTATCAACTGACAACACGGTATTGCTAAGATATGACATTGAAGTCTCTCCATATCTTTTTCTCCTTGCATCCTCATTCATAATGCAGCTTATAACATTCTTTAGGGTTTTCGTATCAGTCATGGTGCTAGTAATAGTCTGCTCTACTGTGCCGTAACTATCGGGAAGACTGGATAGCAACAACAACGATTGTGTCCTCTCCTCAAACTTTAAACCCAACGATTCCATCTGATTGTAAACCATACAGAAATTGTTGATGTGCTCAGCAACCAAACCCCTTTTTGACAACTTCAAGTTAACCAACTTCTTTAGGTGTAAGATCTGATTCGCTGCATTCGGCTTCTCAAACATGTCTGTCAATATCTCCATTGCCTCCTTTGCGGTTCTTACCTTCTCAATGTGAAATAGCGCCATCCTGCTCAGCGACAACTGAATCTGCCCAAGCGCTTTCTGATCCAATCTATTCCAGGCTGCCAACGCAATCGGATCGACCTCCGCCCCTTCTGGCTTCACACCAAACAACGGATCATCTAGATCCTTCTGTCGGAGAAACGCAATCATTTGGATCTTCTACATTGTAAAATCCATTCCATCGAACTCCTTGACTCTACTCTTATCTCCCATCTCAATCAAAACTACCAACCTGTAGCTCTGATACCACTTTGTTGAATTCTAACTGCGGAATAAACTCAACAATGACGACGAGAGGCAAGAACTATAGAATAAAAACAAGAGAAGAAAGAACAAGCAAAAGCAACACACAAGAACACACAAGATTATTATCGAGGTTCACTCAAAACAATGGCTACTTCCCCGTACAGAGGCACTCCTACGATTTCCACTAGAAATATGAAGATTAGGTTTACAAATCTCTCAAGAACTCACCAACAAGGTGCAGAGTTTCTCTCTATCTCCCTCTCTATTGATGACGGCTGGTAGATCTCTATTTTCTTTTCTCTTTCTTATTTCTTAACCCTAAAATCGTACACAATACAATATATATAAGATTCTACAACTTTCCATCTCAGCCGCTCATCAATCAGCGTCGGGGCGGTCGACCCCAACATCATGACGGTCGACCGGTCTTCTCCTTCGACTGCACGAGTTCCAACAGAGAGCAGGTCGGTTGACTGCGCGGTCGACCGGTCACTTCTTCAAGACTGCAGGTTGAGCCAGAGAGCGGGACGGTCGACTACGCGGTCGACCGGTCATAGGTCGGGGGGTGCGGTCGACCGCAACTCTGCTGTAGCCACTTGCTCCCACTTCGACTCTCCTTCTCCACTATCTTCTTCAACCTCATTATCGTGTATTGGATCCACAAATCCCAACAAAGGGGACTGGTACTGTGTGACTGTGGTGACCAAGAGAATGTTTGGGGTAGGGTGTTTCATGGGTGAGCCCAATTTTTGTGCTTACAACTGCAATTGTAACTACAACTACGTAGGGCTGCAAACGAATCGAGCTATTCGCAAGCTATTAGGCTCGAGCTCGGTCAAAGCTCAGCTCGAACCGGGCTCGAGCTCAAAACTGAGCTCGTTTCGTAAACGAGCCGAGCTTGAGCTTGGATTTTTTTTTTTTAGGCTAAGTGCGCGAGCTATTCGGCTCGAGCTCAAAACTGAGCTCGTTTCGTAAACGAGCCGAGCTCGAGCCTAAAGGTATTCGGCTCGGTTCGGCTCGATTGCAGCCCTACAACTACGTACTAAGAATGATGAGGGGTAGGGGAGCCGAGGTTTATGGTGATGGATGCTCAATTGCCGGAGTTGGAGGTGGTACTACTGTTGTGGTCTTTTTCTTGGGAGTGTGAGACCAACAATAATGTGAGTTCTTAGTTTTGAGGAAACCGTGATAATCATCTCCTTCGTTCCAGACCCGGATGGATATCGGACTAGTGGGACGATCGATGGCCATTCCACACACCTGCAAAATAAAACCTGAAACGCCGGAAGTGTTCCCGGTGACAGACCCTCCGATGCTTAAGTTAGAAAGCAGCTATTTTGTGGTAGGATTATGTGGAGAAGGAATTGTCACATGATTGTTCACGATTCGTGCCAGAACCAACGGTGGAGATCACTCAAAATTTTTGCCATGTCAACTACAGGTTTCATGGGTTGTGTGTCTATCCGTCCTTTTTTTTTTTTAATGCTCACTCCCGTAGGGTATCCTTCGTGGCAGCACCACCTCCAACTCCAACGACTAAGCATTTATGGGCTGTTTGTGAGTGAGGCTGATATACACTCTCAGCACCGTGATACAAGTGATAGTACTTTTGAACTGATTAAACTACAAAGTCCATATTATATCCTGTATCAGTAAGATTGATACAAGATGCACCACAATTAAAACATTGTATAAAATAGTCAATTAAATTAAAAACTAGAATTCAAAGTTTGAGGCTTCAGTCTGTACGGAAATAGTTCATCTGAATTAATTGAACACCATCAAGAAAATATCAG
Organism: Hemerocallis citrina; assembly: GCA_017893485.1. Taxonomy (NCBI): domain Eukaryota; kingdom Viridiplantae; phylum Streptophyta; class Magnoliopsida; order Asparagales; family Asphodelaceae; genus Hemerocallis; species Hemerocallis citrina. The sequence goes on along the minus strand of CM030366.1, from coordinate 204,802,602 downwards.
AACCAAAATCATATTATCATCCCTGCTAAAGAAAGTGTGCCCAAGCTTAGAGAAGGTAAAGTAATAAAGATTCTTGTTTATTCACTCCTCTTGTTCTGTCAATTGTATCAATGACTCAGTATTTAATCGCACTGAAACTACATCATATTGTAGTTAGAATAGAATGCAACAAACATTAGGAAAGGTTGAAACGTAAAAATTTCGCATACCTTTTGCAATTTTTTTACTCATAGTTGATCACAGCGAGTTGCGTGCAGCCAGTTTGAATTGCAATTTGCAGCTACTATGCATAACACTGCAGAATATTCACACTGCTATGATACCAATGCTGCCTATCGTTTAATTTTCAGAACAGAAAAACATAATCACGCAGTAGTAAGAATTGCAGCCTATACTCTTAAATAGACGAATTTTTCTAGCCAGAACATGAACGAAATAACAGTTCTCTAATTGCAAGAGACCTGTGATTTCAAGCCACAATGGCTTCATACTATAATGAAGGGTCATACTATAATCTAAGAGGCAAAAGTTGTGAGGCACACCACAACTGTCAACAAAGACCATGAAAGCTCAAGTTCACCAGCTTCTCCCTTTCCAGATAGCCATCTCACAAGATTAATCAATAACCATAGAGAAGCCAAAGATTTCATTATCTTATATGGTCATACATACAAGTCACACATAGACACTGAAGAGTATCCAGTTTATTTCCTTACAGTAACTATAGTTTCTGTAACATGAAGCCAGATACTATGATACCCAACATATATCCATTCGAGCCACTTCTACTTCGCCATTGGAGCTGCCTTGGGGGCTGCCACCTGCATCATCGTCACCATCACTTATTAGTCATTGACTAGCAAACACATAATATAGCGGGAAAAAAAAGGTAAATTTTGGGTTTGTTGTGAAAGGAAAGGACCTTCTTTGGCTCCTGCGGCTTCTGAACCACCTTCTTTGGAGCTGGTTTGGCTCCTGCAGGCTGAATCTTAGCTGGCCCCATTGCTGCAGGGGAGGAACCTTGAGGTTTTACAGATTTCGAGGAGGCCATTGATTTTCTTGAAACTTACTATTATGTGTTATCAACCGATATCTTCAGAATATGCAACTGCAACACTGTTAATTTATACTCTAACAGCAATAATAGTTTCTTTCTTAAAGAATAAAACATATAGAGTGGGAAAAGAACATTAACCAAGTTGGTCGGTAGTGGAGAAAGCAGACAGCGATACAGAACAAACCCATACGGTCCATAAGTAACGATTAGTAGCTATTGTTCTTTTGCAAAGTAAGATTCTTCGCTAGTGAAAAAGGTACCAATAAGTGTGCAAGTAACAGCCCTATCTCTATATTCTTGAAAGAAAAAAAAAGGAAAATAAACAAAACAAGAAGATACATGGGATGAGGAAAAGGTGTAAAAGCTTTCATGATTCATGTGACTCGGTCCAAGGCCTCGGAAATGCCCCTGATGGGCCAGAGAAAATGCTACCTCTCTTCATGGGTGATAGCTCATCATGAATTGTCTCAGAAACGACTTTCACATAAGGGATCCCGGTTGCAATCTGTCTCTCCTTGTAGCGGGCCCAAGTAACCAGGTACAGGCCAGAGATGATTAAAAGGCCTCCAATAATGCTGCCAAAAAGAAATAATATAAGCGAGCAAGCACAAGCTAGCATATACGAGAAGCCTTGTCATAAAGTGTGTAGGAAATATCATGCACAACAATTTCTCTAAGCTGTATTAATAATGCATAGCATGTGAAATGCGTGAGACAACAAAAATAATACAGACAAAACCTATTTGTTGTAGCAAACCAAACTGTAAATAGGGGTAAAGTTATGAAACCCCCAAACATTTCCCCTGAAAATTAAGAAACCCCATAATTTCATATTTTAATAAGAAACCCCCCATCAAATCCCCCCCCCCCCTCCCTCCTCTGCAAATGAAGTTGCATCTTTTATATCCCAATCCTACATATTTTTCCATTACTCCATAGTCATAACTTTTAAACCTATGTTATTCACTTAATTCCATGCTTTTATATAATTTTAAAGTTACACCTAAGGAATTCTCTTTCATCTTCGTCAACAAATGAGGGGTAAATTGATCAGTAGGGGGTTTCTTAATTAACATTTGATATTACTTAAGGCACTTGTTTATTGATGGTTGTTGAGGAACACCCAATTATGCTGTTTGTTTCATAAGATATTTGAATGTTTTCTTTTATTTTATATATACTAGTATTTAACACGTGCAATGCACGTTTTGATCAATATATAGTTTTTTAAAGTAATATAATATAGCAAGTGTTAATAAATATATATATATATTTTTTTAAAGTAATATAACGAGTATAATGGGAGAGTTTGAGTTGTACGTGCAATGCACGTAAATTGGTAGATTTAAATAAAGTGTATAATGGGAGAGTTAGAGTTGCACGTGCAATGGACGTAAGGTGGTAGATTCACAAATGACACTAAGGCCTTCTCCCATTATAATATTAGATAAATATATATATATATATAGATTGCAGTTCTTTTGAACTCTATCCATTCTACCAAAAATAAATAAATATTTCATATTGGGAGATTTCATAATTATCAGGGGAAAGATTAAGGGATTTCATAACGTTACCCCAACAGAATAATAGCAACTTATTTTATTTGATTCAACAACATAGTCTGTGTGAGCAAGCATAAGAGTAAAGTAATAGGTAACGTTTTAGGACCAACTCCCAAAGAGATTTTTAAGAGTTGTGGTAATCCTTTTCGCGCCACCTTGGCAAGTATGAACAATTAAAATATTTGATTTAATTTGTTGACATCTTATACTGACAGATGAAATGGATTATCCCTTTTTACCGCACAGTACATGATAGAAATTTAACAATGGGGTCTTCAGATCCATCTTGATCTACAACAATTGGAAAGATTGAAACCAAATTTTAACTGCTCCTGAAGCTTTATTTCCATAATGTTCAGTCTAAATAATAAGCAAATATCTTGAGGTATATGCCTTTTTGCAATCATCCAAATGCAATGATAGTTTTATATGTGCCCAAATAAAATTATCATGGTGGATAATGAAAATGATAAGAGTCAGATGTCGTGTTGACAGTACCCAAGCATAACTCTCTACGTACTGCACATTAAAGTATGTGTAGTGCATCAGACGATGAAACTTTTCTCTTGAATTGAGTAAACAACTAATAGTTCCTCTGATTAAAATCAGTAAGTAAAGCAAATGTTCACAGTCTCTATCCCCAGAAGAAAAAAAAGCAAAAACAGACGAAAAAAGTAACACATTATGAGAGATGTTTTTGCCTAACCTTCCAAGATAAATCGGGCTTCCGAGGAAAATTCTTGACAGAAATGCAGAAACTACAGGTTGTAGTGGACTGTAAAGAGCCACCAGAGCAGGCCCTAGAATCTTATTCGACCAGGTCAAAAGCCAATAGTTGAGAGCTGATGCAATAATCCCCTGAAAAAATCAAGTGATGAAATAGTAACCGTTCTGATGCAGAAATGTTGCACGAGATACCTATAAATCTACAAGCTGACTAGTAATTCCACAGAAAGGTGTCTTACTAGACTAGCAGCAAAGACATCAAAGCTAGTGTGTACATAAATTTTTCTCATAAGTGCCTTTCGGTCAAAATAACAATGTGATTACATCTGTGACAACAATCCATCTTTTTGGCTTGCTTTACATCTCAGCCTCATAGAGGAAACTGTTCTACTCCAGCAATTTTTTTATCTCTCCACTTAACCTGAGCTCTTTCCCAGTCACCAGGGGATTTGCTGCTTGTTTCAGCAGTCTGCATGCCTTTGCAACTTGATGGCACTGTCTTATTAGACATTTGAGTTGTTCAACTCATAGAAATGTGTAGCCTAGTTGACAAATTGTCAATAGTTAAGTGCAACCTCATTGACTGAGGTTCCATCCATAAAGTCCCAATTCATTTTGAAGGGGAGAAGCTCCAAGTTATAACATTATTTGAAATTCATAAAGAATTCTTGCATGGTGGTGAACTCGGTATGTTGTAACATTGATCAAATTAAGTAGAGGTGATCATGGATAAACTTCAAAATCAATATCAACATGAAAGCAACAAACCCAATTGGAACCTTTTTAAAGGAGGTAAGAGTTTACAATTTGCACTCACATAGTATGATGGGCTCCATACGCAAACAAACGTCACTAATAATGATAAGCATATCAGATTCAGTTTCCACCTAATTGATACCTTTAAGTTTTGCTCGTCTTTTTTGTGTTTTTCAACTTGATATCGGTTAAGTTAAATACGCCAATTAAAGAGGGTCCCTAGATTTGTTTAACAAGACAAGAACACTTATTGATATAATGGAAAATCCAGTAGCTTGGATCCTAAGTTGAATTAGATGAATATTCTGCAGTGAAACAAACCAGCAATTCCATGCAAAGATGGTACACTACATCACTGACAATCACTGCAAAAATCAGTACGTTATGAGGCTAACATCACATGGAGATGAAGAGTTGAGATAAAACCAGTAGGAGAGTGAGAGAAATCGGCGGAAGGATGTGGATAGGTGATCAAATATTGATGACTAATAATAGTAGTGGGGGAGAGGGTCAAGTCCCTGAATATGCAGTCACATCTTGTCTTCCAATTGCACCAATCAATATTGAGATAGGAGCACTACAGTGGTGACCATGACTGTTCTTGACATCAAGCCAAGTGTTGAACAGTTGTGCAAGGATAGTGAGTGAAGAGGCATAATATGTACTTCAGCCTTGTTCAGCAGAATCAGCCCTATTTCTATTAGATAGTGCAATAATGGGACTAATTCAGTTCTTGCTTTTGAATGCAATCTGGCAAATTAGCAAAATATTGTTAAGGATCCAGGGGTTTATATGATGACAGTAAAACATACATGCATTCCTGCCCAAACTGTACGTGTTGTTGGAGCAACCGTATCCACAGGTTTGTTGGTGCATGCACACATAACAAGTCAAGGTACACATCACCTCAATGTGATGCCCCAAGGGAACACCAAGCTACATGTTACCAAAATGAACTAGGAAACTCCCTCTATCAAGATAGATGTATATCGAAAAGGCAAGGTATTGGACAAAGACACATGGACACGAACAAGCCAACAAGACACACTGAAATAGTAAAAAATATCAAAAAACTATGTTGCAGTAATTAAAATCATGTTAGATAATGTACGTCCAGCTTGTGTCGGACAAGTGTGTGACATGAACTGACTTCTAACTGTAGGTGGCTATATGTTCCGGTTCACCTAATGAATCGCTAGAACTGGGCCACTTCATCCCAGTCCTATTTGATTCAATCAACTGATTCTTCATACCGTGCCCAAAAAAAAACGTCATAGGAAAAACAATTTACTAGTTGACTAATGCTATGAAAATGTCATCCATGGTCTCCTGGCATGAGAAAAGCACCATTGGCAATGTCATTACCAAGGCTTAGTGAGAGCTTGTCAATACTCTCCGACAACAAAGTCGCCTATCGCCACCATATTTGCCTGCTTATGTGGTGATGTGCAATTGTGCACAGTACATTAGTAAACAATTAAAATCTTGCTTTATCAGCATAGAGGGAATTGAATGAGTAAATTGAGTTTCTATATCTATTCAACAGTAGTTCATCCCTAGAATATTCACCAAAGCTAATCTGCTCTGGAAAACTCTAAGATGACATCCAAGTAATTCTTCCAAAACCGAGTCGTATTGGCTTGACTAGGATCAGATTTCAATGATCCAGTCCGAGAAAATCACGCAAAATTCGGGTTTCAGTAAGTAAAGGTTGGATCCGCAGATATGAGAAATAAAATCGGAAGGGTTGGACGATACAGGCCAATACAGCTGAAATCCTCCAAAACTCTATTAAGTTGAGAAGTAGAATGTGTTGAAAACGATAAAAAACACACAAATTGGAGAGAGAGAAAATCATCAAACTAACCATATGCTTGCAAAATGACAAATTTCTGCATCAAAATTACTCTATTGAATTTATTTACCCCAAGTTCCTTTGAGAAAAAGAAAATTTTTTGGTTGGAAAGCAACAAAGAGGAATGTACTTTTGGATGCAAAAGGGTGGTGGCTAGGGTTTAGACGGTGGAGTTAAAGGAAGAAGAAGGATGTGTAATCTCAACCGTCTATTTAAAAGAACTAAATGATTCGCCACCATTGGATGGAAATCCCACACAGTTAAAGGAAACAGGGTTCGAATATTGGAACGTCGTTTTCTTTTTATAATAACAATCTCCTACAAAAGTCAAAAGAAATCAAATTGCTTAGCTAATACAATCAGGCATAATAGGCTATAGGTATTGTGTAGAAGTTTCATTTAACAGGTAGAGGATTCGAATCTTGATGAGTTAATTTTATTTCTTTTTTTTATGAAATAAATTCAACATGTAAGAGCATCCACACTCGTTTCACATTTTGCCAAAAATCCCAAATTTTGGCAAATGAGGTGTTGCAGTCGTTTCACATTTTGCCAAATTTTGAGAAATGGTGAACAGTAATAGCTTCTCATATTTGAGAACTGGTTTGGCAATTGCAATTTTTAAATTTTTTAAATGGATCGGACGAAACATGATGTTTGAAGAAAAAAATTCAAAATTTTTAATTAAAAAAAAAGAGAACGGAACAACATGTTTTGTCCCTCCATTTTTTGTTCTTTGTAATTTTTTATCAAAGTCCAAATCCCTCCAATTATTTTATAAAAATCCAAGTCCAAGTCCCTCCAAGTTCATCAAAATTTCATCGAAATGCAAGTCCGTCCAAATATTTTTTTAAAAAAATTGGTCGGACGGAACATCTTGTTCCGTTTGTCCTTTTTTTTCTATTCAATTGCCAAATTTTGGCAAACGACAAGTTCAGACAAATCATTTTTTTGTCAATTCTCATTTTGCCATTTTGCCAAATTTGAGAAAAACGAGTTTGGATGCTCTAAGGTAGCCAAGTCTCGTCTAATAAGTCTTAGATTCTATTATGAAAGAGGGAATTCTACTGTGTGTTGCAGAAAAAAGTATTAAGGGTATGTACTATGTACAAATGTGTTTTAATTTTTCTCAATATTTAGGCAGCCAAGTCTCATCTAATAGGGTCTTAGATTCTATTATGAAAGAGGTAATTTTACTATGTATTCCAGAAAAAAGTATTACAGAAAAAAGTAATAAGGGTAATAGGGTATGTACTATATGCACAAAATTTGATCTATTTCTTAACTTTAAAAAAAAAAATCATTTCAACATGTCATGTAGGCAGCCAAATTTCGTCAAACAGGTCTTAGATTCTATTATGAAAGAGGTAATTCTGCTATGTATTGCAGATACAAGTATTACAGAAAGACGTATTAAGGGTATGTACTATGTACCAATGTGCTTTATTATGAACAAAAGGAAGATTGTTCACATACAAAACAGCAAAAAAGATGAAATAGTTTTAAATAAGTTTTTTATCATTTCAAAATAGTGGATACCAGAAAACCCGAGACAACGAGACGGGACTACCGATTCTTCCAATTTTCTGGCTGATGACTGATGAGATCGAGATCATCGTCCTGGCCGAGAGCCAATACCGAGTCTTGATACCATGGCATGAACACTTCTATTTGGAAGTTGTGTCATGTCACGCATGCGTAGACATGAGCCACCTATTTTAATTTAGTGTTTCAGAATCATCTGTGGAATCTCATACCATGTCTATGTCGTGTTATTTGTCTGTCCTATAAATGCCTCCACCGTACAGAGTTATAGTTACCAGATTATGCAAATAAAAATGAGATTGTTGACATCAATCATATACTATGATACGATACAAGTATCCTAAAAATATATATATTTAAAAAATGCAATCCGAAAAGTAAATTGATAGTAAATGACAAGGAATCTGAAAAACAGCACCCACAAGTAGATCAGGAATATCAAGAAGCCTTTTTCTACAAATACAAAGGAGTATGAGTCACTACACGAATAAGTTAGTTCACTTCTTAACAGGAATGCCACTTTAACAGAACAATTATCCAATGACTCTGAACGAGGCTGTCTATGTGAAGAGTGTTTCTTACGTATTAGCTACGAATTCACTTGCGTATAAACCACTTTCCCCTCTTCAATTTACATATCAACTCTTTTTGTTTCTTCTAACATTACTTGTTTGGTTGTTTACTTTACACAGCTTACTGGCACACAGCAACTAGTATAGAAATGACAGTTCAAACACCAAACCAGTGTGTTATGGGAACCGCTATCCAACCTATTTAATTATCAGAGATAATGAAACCATAATGAAGAAAAAAAAACTTCTAAAGAAAAAAATAAATTATTGTGAAAAACTTACGGCATATAAAATTGCAATAATCTCAGATTGCGTCATAGTCCAATCTGCATAATTAGTTGTTGCAAAGAATCCTGAGATTGCCATCAACAGTGCTCCAAAAAAGTATGAATATGCAGTCAAAGATAAGCTGGCAGGATATTTTGCCAAGACTGGAGCCTGAAATAATTAGCGCGTAATGTGATGAACTGTAAAGCACAAGCACCATTCCATAAGACCATGCACAAGACATTGGAATATGGGCAACCAAGAAACACGAACAGAAAATGACTGCGGCGGAGATAATGATGTTGAGGTAGATCAGTTAGCAAGGATATGGTAGGTTTAAATCATTAAAGATGAGATTGCCCTTAACAAAGCCGAATGGAGTAAAAGGTATCATGTGGCTAATCCCAAAGTTTTGAAACAGAGGATTCGTTGTTGTTGGGGCGGTCCAGTTCAATGTTACCATGTTCGCGTTTTGGTTTGTGGCACGGGTACAGGATCGCGGTACGCGGTACGCTACCTTGACTGTACATGGTACGATGGAGGGGGTAGAATGAGTCGGGAGACCCATGAGGATCATTTACGTTTTATGTGTGTAGAGAGAGAGCAGACAGGAAATTAATACATAAAATTATTGGTTACCTGCATTTTTAAATATAGGAGTGATAATGAATTGACAAGATTTGAAAGGTAGTTTACATGTTAACAAATAAAGGTGTTCATTTTGAAGAAATAGGGAAAACCTTATGCGGATCACTAGTTTAAGAGAGAACCAGATTGCGAATCCTCGCAAGATCCGGATCGTGGTTCAGAGGGGGATGGAAAAACCTGGTAGTAATGGTCCAGTCATATTCTCTGTATAGGATACTAAGGCAAAACAACAATTAACAAACAAACAAAACTGACAACCCTCACAATTAAATCACCTACATAATCTAAGGTATACAGATATCTAAAAGTATAATTATTGTTGGGAAACTAGCACCATTTTTGTCCACTAATATATGAAGTTGCAGAATACAATGACCTACAGAAAAGGAACAAGAAAACCAAAAGGAAAAGAAGGAAAAGAATACAAAGCAATAACATGTGAATAAGTATTCTATTTCTGATAAGCAGATTATGAGAAAACCTCAACAAAAGTTTGAGGAAAGGATGGAAGTCTTTTTACAATGGACCCAAAAATTTTAAGATGGCCTATTAGTCTCTGGAACAGCCATAACCATACACAGAACATCCCATAACAGAAATCATAGGTACTAACAACTAACTATTTTAAGATGGAGTTGGACTGCAGATAATCCCCTCAACTAGGTTCTAGTTAGTACTTTTAGCATCCAATACTCTAGGTTAATTGCCAATGACCCTCTTCAACAATGTTCCTAATAGCATGCATAACCCTGAAAAGAAGTGAAAGGCCAAGTATCATGTCTCAGTAAGGAGTTAAAGATTTATGCCTGAACTAGTAATTATTATGCAGACCCTCCCCCTTTATGAACTCGATAATAGTTAGGGCCTTATTCATCCTAATTCAAATACTCACTCGGACAAAAAACAGTGGAACCTACCCAACCAATACTATGATATTCACCGATAACCAATGCCAACTATCTAAGATAGTACAAGGTAGCGCTATTGTTTACGACCTGAAGAGATACCTTATAGTAATGAATGAGCCCCCTGAATTAATCATTTGATTAAAGTGTAATGCAGCTCCAAATAATCAGGATTGAACAAAATACCTGAAGAGCAAGATAAGTAGCCATGCATGAACAGTTTCCAATTAAGCATAATACACCAATGTGCCACTGTTCCAGACCTATTCCCATCAAACTAGAAACTAACCATCCTGCTGGCTCAGGCTGAGATTTAGCACTTATCTCACTGTGAGCTACTAGGTCATACTCGCTGTTCCCAAATATAGCTGGACCCCTATAGAAGACCATAAACATGGCACCCAAAACACAAACAAAAGTGCCTGCAACCTTTGTTCGGCCTTCCTTTGTAAGCAAATTCACAGTTTCAGTGCTGTAAGCATTAAAAGTTTTGATGAGTCGAGGGGAGATTAGAAGATAGCATAAGTTGCAATACACTGAATGGAACAAAGAAGCAATTCACCCCATTATTGCAGCCAAAATAAACGTGAAGACTGGAATTGAAGGCTGAATCGCGGCAGCATAGGTTGGATTTGTGTAGCTAAGACCGATAAGAAACAAAAGCTGATTGCCAAATATCCTAGCCAACCAAGAAAAATATAATCATTTTGACTGGTGAAGATATAATGAATTCTAATCAAATGAAAGGAAACAGATGACACAGGTGAAACGACTAAGGGACATCTTACCCAGTTAATCCGAGAACAAAGAATGAAGCAACAAGGCGACGATTTAGCGGAACTCGGATCTTTCTGCAAAATGAAACGAAGTGAATTTAATGTTAAAAGCTTTGGAAAAATAAAGAAGAAAGCTTGGCAACAGATTCAATAATAATGGACCCAAGAACTAGTCATGTAAGTAGCATTGATCTCCACAAATACAAGATATAGTTAAATTTAAAATAATACTTCTTAAAAAATCAATACAATTGACACAAGAACTAGTCATGTAAGCACCCAATATGATTCAGAGGATCTGCATTTGATTATCTAATCTAGCTTTCAACGTAGCATGCATGTGAAAATAGTATACAGTTATGCAAGCAGCAAAAACATGTAACTAAATGAAAGAATTTAGCAACATTTATTGTTTCTTGGACAAAATCAAACTTCATACACCATCGTTCATCTATAATCAAATAATTAAAAATGAAACCACCAAGCAATAGCAGTGCAATGGCAACGGCAGCAAGGCTTCTCACTCTTGAAGCATAATTGATTGGGATGCAGAAATCCCTTTTCGCCTCCCAAGTTGAGGAGCGATGAGCGAAGAGCGAATGAAAAATATTAAAAAAAATGTAACCTCCACCAAAAGAAGCACATACACTTGTTTTTGGAAGTTGTGTCGTGTATACCTGTGAGTCACTGTCATACTGAATCTGAATCATGTTCATGTTCGTGCTTCCTAGCCAAGGCCAGCCCCCACCTTAAGGCCGGTAAGGTGGCCGCCTCAGGCCCCCAATTTTTTTGTACTTTTAAGTGCCCCAAATTTGTATTTCCGTTATAAATATAGACACGTATTTTACGCTTAAAAAAATTATACTGTAATTAGGGGCCCCCAAAATAAATTATTTGGGCATTTCGCCTTGGCCCCCGAGAACTCAGGGCCGGCCCTGTTCCTAGCCTCCAGCAGCACGAACAAGTTTCGGCGACTTGTTCCTTTATTTACGACTAAAGTTGACCATGAAAAATCAAAAACCCTACTAACCCATAGTTGGCTGAACAAATTCCTATAACTTAAAGAAAATCCTATCAATAAATCAGTCTACCCGATCAACCAGAAAAAGACGTGCATATTAGAATACAAAAATCCAATTAGCAGATTAATTTCTTAAACAATTTTCATTCCCTTTCATCGAGAATAAAGTCTATAGCAGGGTTTGACTTTCGTATAATCCGAAATGACAATTCTGATCATTAATGTATTCTACGAGGAATAATCAGTGTGAATCATCATCATCATCATCATCATCATCGGCGAAGAGAAAGGATGATGATACCTGTCATGGAAGTAGGCGAAGGGAGCGAGGATCGAGAGGGCAAGAAGATCGCGAAAGACGCAGAAGACGACCTGATTCATGCCCACGTTGAGAGCGAGCTTGGCGATGACGTGATAGCCGGCGCTGATAACCTGGACCACCGCCATCACGGCGTGCGCTTTGCCCACGTCTCCTCCGCCTCCGACGCCGTTGCTCATCGACATCATCATCGTCGCATCCGCCTAGAAATGGTTGATCGGAGTTCTGGTGATGGTGAGATCTCGACGGAGTTGGTTGGTGTGCGATTTGGTGATGGATGGATTGCTTGAAGTTGAGAGTGAGAGGGAAAATGGGAGAGTGCGAGGGTTCGGGGGAGGGGTCAAGGGGATTGGGTGATGAGGGTTCGGTGAGTCATCGTTTTTTAGTTTGGTTTTGGTGCTGTTCGTTTTTGCCCAGTTTTAAAGTTTGCTTTTACGTAGGAGCCTGCACATAATTTACACAAAATAATAAAATTATTTTTGAAAATGTTATCTAATAATATAAATATAATATTGTATAATATTGCGTGTTTGATTAAGGGTTATGATTGCAGCTTAAAATTTGAACACAAAAAAAATGAGGGTGCCTCCAACATATATATCTTTTTTTAAAGAAAAAAAGATATAGAAAATCGTTGGATCAAAAATGGTCTTAGCATAATATATTGTATAGATTTACTAGTGTACCCATGTACAATAATGCTATACATAGTTTTGAAGATGATAAAATAACGTTTAAAAAAATTGCTACAATTACTATCAGATACACAGATATTGTAAACTACCATAATTATTAGTGTTTTTCATACTTCAACATATAAAAATTATTATTATCATAAAAACAAACAAACAAATTTGATCACAAAATTAGATAATATTGTTTTTGCTAAAAGAAAATGATATATCTGGAAATATATGAACAATAAAATTTTTCATATACAAATTTTTTTTAGCATGTATTAATCAATCCAATAGCATCACCTAGTCTTATTGAAGAGTTGACACACTCAAAGTCCAAGAAATGATCATAACTAAGCACTAAGATTCTCATTGTCATAGTTGAATCATGAAACCCAAACAATGTATTTGAAATATTTCAAGAAAAATAAAAATGCAGAGAAATCAGAAGAACAACATTCAGATGATGCATACAAAGAAAAAAAAAAACTTTCATTTCATCGTCTACCTATTATATTTTCACCCAGTTCATAATGATTAATGTGTAGTTGTTTCCAACGGTTTAAACTATACTGCAAAATTTAAGGAAAAGAAGATATTGAATTCATTAAAAAGCTTTTTATTTTAAGAAACTAGTAATCTGCACGTGCGATGCACATACTAATTAATTTTTTTATATAGAAAATAATAAGACATAATCTGGCCTCGAACATGACACCTCGTTTTACTTACCACATACTATTTACAAATTACCCCTAGTGGCACAAACTTTTATTTTCTATGAGTGACACTTTTGTAAATAATTATGTCGTAAATAAATTTAAATTTTGAGGGTATTATAGCAACTAACAACAATTAAGTAAATGAATAGTTAGTATAACTCTCACTTAAAAATAAATGGTTGAGATTAGATGGTTGAATGTCGACAAATTACAGGTTGTCTACAAATGACAATCCCAACTCTCCCATTATAATATTCGAGATTATAGATTAGAGATTAGAGATATATCATGCATCCAGTACAAGCTTCATCACCTCCATTGAAGTGCCAACCATAATATGCAGAAGAACACTACAGATCAGGATAAACAACATTTGCAAAATTAGAAATGATAAATAGGGTATGCAGTTTGCATATAATGACTAAAGGTATTTAACTAATTGTTATCGTTGTGGACCATGAAATTTATAGTCCTCAATGTCAGTAGTCTTACCGATACAATAGAGATATCAATCTGTGAATTCACAATAAGTAAAATGTATAAACGTAGATTTACCAATCGATATAAAAAGAAATTCAACAAAGTAATGAAGGGAAACAAACTAATAGAGGATCATATTGCAAGCACTTCAGCTCTTCGAAAATCATCTTCGAAGCAATCACCCAAATTAATCATAATGCAAGCAAACAAAAATAAAAAAAGAGTTAATGAATTAGCATATAAAATCCAAAAAACTTCAAAGTAGTCACCCCCAAATGCTACTGTAACTAAACAGAAATTACAAAAAGAAGTTAACAAATAAACAAGATCTAAAACTATGATGTTAAAAAAGAAAATAATAATGTTGGAAAACCTTAATAATTAAGAAAGAGTTGAGTTGTGAGGACAATACTTTCGTTTTTAGAAGGAGCAAGAGAGAGGGTCATGGATTAGAGAGAGAGAGGGAGAGAGAATTGGAGGAGGTGGTTTTAAAGAGGATGGGAGAGAAAGATAGTGCTAGATAATAGATCCTGAAATCAAGGGGAGGCAATTTAGTTGGTTATTTTCTTTTAAGTTGATTTCTCAATCTAAATTCAAATTTCAAAATCATAATTTAAGTGAGAACCCCTACTTTTTCTCAAGTTTAATCGTTTCAAAATGAAAAAAAGTGCGAGGATGTAAACCTTTTTGCTTAATGTATAACTAGTGTTACAGTGTGCAATTGCACAGACTAAAATATCCAACACAATTATTTGCAATCAAAGATTGTCCATCGATTCATACTGCAAGTAATTATGTTTTTACGAAAAATATAATGATTTTTGAAAGTTTTAAAAAAAGTAAAAGTATCACTATTTACCAATTCCCAGGTAGACCAAGATTGCTGGTAGATGTAATAGATCAAGAATGACACATATCCAAGCAAAAAACCTGCAAAATCTCCCTAAATATATATATAATAAAACACAAAGAAAGCTATCAAGTGGCTCTCATTCAATAGGGTTGAAATCAACGGGCCAGATCTGACCTCACAAAACATATTTTTCCGCCCAAAAGTTTCCCCCCCCCTCCAAAACTCAAATTCAAATCCCAAAACAACTTATTTATTTATTTATTTATTTATTTCTATCCAACACAATTATTTGCAATCAAAGATTGTCCATCGATTCATACTGCAAGTAATTATGTTTTAACGAAAAATATAATAATTCTTGAAAGTTTAAAAAAAAGTAAAAGTATCACTATTTACCAATTCCCAGGTAGACCAAGATTGCTGGTAGATGTAATATGTGAGACCCCGTATTTCTAGAGAGTATATATATATACTAGTACATGGAATAGTATATATATAGTATATATACTAAGTAGAAAGAAAGAAAAAAGAAAAAAGAATGGAAGAAGGTGACGTGTAAGGAAAAAGAAGGAAAAAGAATGAGAAGGTATTAATTGGTGGACTATAGAAGATCCTATGGGGCTAGATATGGAATTAAATGAATGAATGAATGAAGGAATGTGTGTGTGTGGTGTGTTGACCGGTTGACCTTGGGAAACATACTCCCATATCGGTGGTAAGAAGGAAGAAATATGAGTATATATTAGGAAGCCAAGGATGAAAGGTTACCTTCCGTCCGGACACCCTTTTGAGGCAGCCTGTGGTGGGCGTGGTTAGAATTTAGTTAATTGTGTGCATACAAGTTGAGTGCGGAGCGTTACAGATGGTATCAGAGCCAATTTTCGACATTGAATGTAGGACTTGTATATAGGAACTTGTATATAGGAGGTGCATAAAACCCTGTGTGGGCAGCGATATGTGTATGAGATGCGTAAGACCCTGTAGCAATTAGACCTTGGGAAACATACTCTCATATCGGTGGCAAAAAGGAGGAAATATGAGTATAGGACACCCTTTTGAGGCAGTCTGTGGTGGCTAGAATTTAGTTAATTGTGTGCGTACAAGTTGACTGTGGGGGCGTTACATAATAGATCAAGAATGACACATTTCCAAGCAAAAAACCTGCAAAATCTCCCTAAATATATATATAATAAAACACAAAGAAAGCTATCAAGTGGCTCTCATTCAATAGGGTTGAAATCAACGGGCCAGATCTGACCTCACAAAACATATTTTTCCGCCCAAAAGTCTCCCCCCCCCAAATTCAAATCCCAAAACAACTCATTTATTTATTTATTTATTTCTCTCTCTCTCTCTCTCTCTCTCACACACACACACATTCTCTTTTTATTTACTCAGAAATTTATATTCTCAGATTTCAGGTTTGTAAATTTTTAGATTTTTTGTACATTTTTTTATTGCTCATGTTACATTCAAAATAGCAAATATCTTATCAACAGTTAAATTTCATCAACAGTTCTACAAAGTTGGATTTTACACCCCCGTTTATAATTATTTTTCAACATATACTAATGGAAACATGGACTTTTATACTATTCAAACTTGAGCTACATAATTGTTGTTTTACTATTTACAAGAATTTCATATGCTGTATCGTTCCAAAGGCGTGCCGTAGGAACGTGCCCACGGGCAAGCCTAGTATATAGATAAAAGTAAACAGTAAGAACTAAAAATGATAATATGATTAGTTAAAAATAATTGAAATATATATATATATATATATATATATATATATATATATATATATATATATATATATAAAATGAGCAACTACAGTTTGTTGTGTACCCTCTAAAGAAGACTTTGTTTGGTGTGATTTCTCTCGAAAGCCCTAATCATGGCTTCATGTTCTACAACAAAAGAAAACAATTGCAAATTAGTTATATAGTTAGCTTAATATATAGCTTAAAAATAATTGGAAAAAAATTTGAACAACTATAGTTTGTTGTGTACCCTCCAAAGAAGACTTTGTTCGGCATGATTTCTCTCAAAAGCCCTAACCATTGCTTCCTATTCTGCAACAAAATTAAACAATTGGGGTTAAAGTTAGTGTTAGGGTTTAGAGAAAGGGGGAGATTGCAAATACCTTGGGTGTAAGGCGAGACACAAAGAGATAATGAATCATAGAAGGCAGCAGCGACGGGGTGCGGCAGAGGGGTGGAGGGAGACAGGGTGCGTCGGCGAGATGGAGGGTGGCACAGAGAGTATCGTGGAGGAGGCGGCCGCGTGTGAGGCAACTCGGAGGCTGCTCGATGGGGCGAGGGTTTCGGAGGTGGCTCGGGGCGAGGGTTTCTAAGGATTTGAATTTTGAAAGCAGGTCAGTGGGTGTGGGGGGGGATTGGGGTTTTGTTTTTAAATTTTACTTCAGAAAAAGTGTGCAATGCACGTGTTAGTTTCCTTACTTTAGCTCTCATTTATCTATTTCAAAATAGAAAAATGAGAGATGAATAGACCTATTAGTATAATATATAGTTATAATCCTACATTCCTATAAATCACATATTCAAGAGATAGCTGCACTTGTCGAAATCATATTAAAAAAAGTAACATATGATAAAACTTGAGCCATCTTCCATCTAAACCTTCGCAACCACTATCAAAATGTCAATATACGTAGTCCTAATCAATGTTGAATACATCAACTATGCATAGTATAGCAATCTAGATTTAATCAATCAAGTAATTTAAAATCAATCACAAACAAAATGTGAAATATTTACCTCAAGAAGAGCCATAATCGCCAACTTAAATCGTCTCCTGACCTGCAACCTCCTTACAATTCCTCTCCAAAAACTCCCTCATCGAGTTCGAATTCCTCCCCGTCACATTGGCCTTCCACGCCGAGAATGTCCCTGATGACTGGTACAGTGTCGGCACTCCCGTGTACGGATCATACCCCCCTGCCCTCAATCAACATCGACAGCCCAAATTGCCTCACCCTTCCGTTCTGCGTGTACTTCTGCTGCAACCTCGCAAGATACCTCATAATATACTCGGCTGTCACCGGATCCTCGATAGTTAACTTGTGCGACTGGCACTCGATCCTCGCCCTATTGATGAGCACACGCGCGACGGCCTTGAGCCCGGTGCAAGCTAGCACAATGTGGTTGTCAAGGTTGATAATTTTTCGAATAGATCTAAAATAGATCGAGATTGCGGTTATTAAGATGATCGAAACTGTCACGTCCTGCTTCCTAAAAGAGAATACGAAATACAGATACATGACAAAAGCTCAAGGAATGATTTTCATTATCCATAAGCTGTTCAGGAATCTTTACAATATATCACAATATAATCAGAGTCGGAAGCCAGAAAAGTTAACCACATGCACATATGAACCAATTACCAACAATAATACTTGAAACCAAATATATATCTCTCAAATAGTCATGATCTGAATAAGTCAAAATCCCGGGTCATACTGCCCAACCACAAAGAATACAAGTAACATATACAATATTCACAATGAGCAACAGAAAGTAAATGAAGATAGCAAAAGCTCCAGCCAACTAGAACTTTAGATCACATACTCCATCGGGCAGCTGACCATCCTGATCTGCAATTAGTGAATTTGCAGGAGAAGGAAAAAAGAAAACAAGTACCCGTCAATTGCAAGTTACGGTCCACTTATAATGTAGGATACAAGTACATGGAAAAACTAAACAAATCTAAATAATAGCAGAAACAGACCTAGCATGATATTGCAAAATCAACTAGCATGGTATACTAACATGTGTCAAGTGTCAAAAGTCAAATAGCATGCAGACAGATATACAGATAGTGTCAAATAATAGTGTCAAATAATAATATCAGACAGATAACAAGTAATCAGATGATCAGATAATAAATAGCCAGATACAAATAACAGATTCAGATTCAGATTTCAATTTACAGATACAGATGTCATGTTCTTATAAGTCTTGTATATTACTAACTAGGTAGCACTTCATGCATCCATCCTTTTACTACATGATTGCTACAGTCAATGCAATTTTATTTTAGAATTCATAGTAGACCATAGATGTCAGTATACTCGGGGACAAGTAATCCAAATCATATACCAAATTCCAAATTAACCAAATCATATACCAAATTCCAAATAATCCAAATCATATACCAAATTCCAAATAATCCAAATTATATACCAAATTTCAAATATGGAAAACACGGGCCCCCTTCCAAGTACACGTTTCTGAATTATCCACTATTAGATCTTTCCCTTAAATCCCGGCTTGGTTATTTATTATTATAATCATGCATGCATGTATGTGTCACAAAACAAAGTAAGGATACCAGGGCATAAACATATATCAGGTTCAGGGTACAAGATAAACAAGTACAGGTACAAGATAACACATAACAGGGTAAAATAACTAGTTTTCTAATTGAGGACAGCAAGACAGTGTTGTACTAAAACAGTGATTCCCGCTACTACAAACATCCAAATTTGGATCTGTCGAAGGATATGGAAAATAGACTTCTTCACGAATCCAGAGAGTATAAATAAGTCATATAGTAATTCACAACATCATAACTCAAAACAGGTTTGAATTCAGAAAAACATGTTCAGACAGAAATCAGTAAAACAAATTCTCAGTCAGGAAAACTGCATGAAAACTCAATAAATAAATCCACGAAAAATCTGGGGTATTCCCCAAGAAAAGAAAAGAAAGAAGCAACAGCCACAGCAGCAGCATTAAATTAAATATCAGAAGCAACAACCACAGCAACAACACTCAAATATCAGAAGCAACCAGCAGCAGCTGATCAATATATGGTATCATGAGTAACTTGGGTGCCAATTAGTCATTGTCCCTAGGCAAAAATGGTTTCAATAGTTCAACATCAACACCAAATATGAGAAGCAGCTGAGCCAAAAGCCTAAGATGAAGTATATGATTAGTTCACTTATGCCTACAATCAAGATAATTCCTAACCCATATTATGGATCATCAATATTGTATGATTACAATCCACAATCAAGAACAAGCAACAAAGTATTAGAAAAATAAACAAACAAGACTACTATCTGTGACTCATCATTGCCTACTAAGAATCCAAAATAATTTGTAAAAACTTAAACAATATTGCATGATAAAATTGCAAATCAGAATCAAACACTTCCCTCTCATATCATAATGTCAAATGGCATACACTACTTCAATAACCCAACTCCACTCCTAAAATTCAAATAGGATTTCGATATTAGAAGCAGATGAGTAATCGACATCGGTGCTCACAACAAAAAGAGGAGAGATTGAGGATGTACGAGGAATCGAAGATTGAAGATGAAAGATATACAGTACTTAGGGTATCGATTTCCGATTTCGAAATTTTCGGATTGAGGGGTTAGGGTTTAGAAAGGGGAGGAAGGTAGAAAGGAGGGAAAATCTTCACAGATCGAGTGAAGAAGAATGAAGTGAAGGTATTTTCGTCATTTCATAGGTATCTTAATGGGTCTAAACCCATTAAGTGGAATATACCCAGATTATTCCACTAACTTAACAGAGAGATAGACGGAAGGGGGCTGCAGGTCCAAATAATCAGACTTTGGGTACTTTTGGGGTATTAGAAAAACTTTGTGTGTTTAGGGTATTAGTAGTAACTTCAGGTACCAATAGGTCATTGTCCCAAAAAATAAATATCACCAAGCTAAAAGCTGTAGATTTTTTTTTAATATATATCATTTTACAAAACTACTTACAAAAAAGATGACAATTGCCAAATAATTTGCACTTGGGAACTCAACAACTAGATTTGTCGTTCCCAACGGTGAGTTTAGTTATTTTGTGCTCGCCGTTGGGAACGGCGGGCCTAGTTTTTTTTTTTTTTTTTGAAGCAACTCGATGTTGTGAACGACGAGTTTAGTTGAAAATTATCAAACAAGACTTCTTGTTGTGAACGACGAAGTTCTTTATATTAGACTCGCCGTTGGGAACTGCAAGTTTAGTTCAAAATTATCAAACAAGACTCGTCGTTGTTGAAAAATAATCTATGTGGGCTCACATATGTAACTAAATGTATAATTGCTATTCTAAAGTCTAACCCAAATTAAAGTGATCTAATCAAGATTAAGTAATGGGTTAAAAGCATATAATTTAAAGTGTGATATAACACGTGTAGAGACCGTAAAGTAAATTTCTTATTTTGTGATGGGCAAAATTGAAAATCAATAATTATCAATTAGGGTTATAGTCCCCTATATATACGCATCTTCTTATTCCATCTGTCATCCCATCAACAGAAGAAAAGAGAAAGACGATCTTACATAGAAGTGTGTATCATATAGGAAGATTCAAACCCTCTCCGCAATCTCCATCAATGGCTTCAGGTTAGTGCTTCCGCTTTTAATGTTCTTTTTCTTTTTGATTTAGCAGAGATCTATAGTTTCATGATTTAGGATTTTATATTAAAGCACTTTTGCAACATGATTAAGATCTAGATTCATATAAACTTGTTTTAGGTTATTATTAATGTTTTATGCATGTTCATAAGTGTATATAAAATTTCAACAATTGGTACAAGAGCCATCTTTGCTGAATTAATTGAAGAAATTTAGCGTTTCTTGTTTAAAGAAATTTAGGGTTTCTTGTTTAAGAAATTTAGGGTTTCTTTTGATTTTTCTTTTACGGTATTTGTCTTCTAAAGATTCAGATTCAATAATTAAATTAATTGAACATGGATTAGTAAAGGCTAATTGATTTGTTAATCCTTTGGAGCCATTAAATTTCCATCGTTCTGTTGCATTTTCTGGATTGAATAGTGTAGTAATCTATATGATTTATTTTGGTCGTCAATGGCTTCAGATCCATGTTAAGATCATATTTCAGATTTTAAAAATAAAATAAAATAAAAAATAAAAATAAAAAAAAACCGTATGACCTGTAATGATTTAAAATATGGTTTTGAGTTTTGTTAAAGATTTATAAAGATTCATAAAAGGATTTATTCAGATATGGGTTCAGATTGCCCCAGGGTAATTTTAAGGGGTGATTGTATCAAGATCCATTCTCATCTAATTGTCACCATCAAAGTTTAATTGAGCATTTTTTTTAACCTAATGCACATTTCATAGCCTTGTCCCTTCCATTCTGGATTTTGAATTTTTGGCAGTTAAGGTCTTGTTAACAGACCGTGTTTCATCTGTAGAATAGCATGAAAAGTAGTTAAACTAGGAGACAGTTAAAACTGGATTAATAACAAACCTTAGTCAACTGGGCAAGGTAAATCATCAAGACTTAAAAAGCATGCAAGGTAAATCATCAATTGAGGATGAATAAGTGATTAGGACGCTTTAGTTTCGCACTGGGCCTGGGTTTAGTTTGCAATTGAGTGGCCTGCCCGTTCCAAGTTGTGCAGTGTGATACACGTGGGTTGGGCGAAGGCCTAGCACATGTTGTCTTATAACGTGGGGGTGTTTGAGGTGGAGCCCGCCCATTGTGAGGTATATGGAGAAATGTTGCCACGTGTGCAGTAGGCCCCGGGTCTGGCTTTTCTTTTGTGTTTATAGACATTTTGTTAATATACTATTTTGTTAATAAATTTGGGATATTTTGGATTTCGAATCTGGGATATTAGAATTTCTGATAATATTCTGTTCAATTCTATCATTTTGATATTATCAAAACAGTAGATAGATATGGTTCAGTTATGGTTTTGTTATTATGTCAGATAAATATACATCACATTTTCTGTTGTAGTTTTGTCATCACTTTAAATTGATATTATCTATCTAAAATAATGTAAAATTGTAAAGTTAAGGTTAAGAAATTTTTTTGGGAAACAATTAAATTCAAATTTTGGTTTTGGTTTTGGTTTTTTTCTTATGAATGTCTAATATTTTGAATAGTTTAATTGAAACAAAATGTTGCCAAAGTGATCTCTTTTGTGTAGATTAATTTATTTAAAATATCAAAATCGTTGTGTGTTTGTAATTCATGCATTTATTAACTGACCCAAAGGTAAGTTGATATTTGGTCGAATTTCATACACATCTGTGGTAATAAATATGTGACAATTATAAGGTATTCCATGTGAATAATAAGTCAGTCCAAAGAATGACTTATTATTTGACAGGATTTATTGTCAATATTTGATTACTACAACAAAAGTACCACTTACAGTTAATGTTACTATCCAAAGACTTGATATTAACGTTGTGTCCGGTATCTTGAGATGGGATTAACCATTATTTGAATTTATTGTTTTATATGGATTCTCATGTGAGCTTATTTTGTTTATTTTTTGTTCTATATTCAGATAATGTATCTTCTGCTGCCTCAATAAATGCTAACATCAATTCTATTTCCATTCTTAATGGGATAGATTTTAAGGAATGGAAAGGGACCCTACTGATAACTCTTGGCTGTATGGAATTAGACCATGCATTAAGGGAAGAACAACCTCCATATTTCATTGCAGAAAGCACTCCTGATGATAAAAGGGTATTTGAGATATGGGATCGTTCAAATCGCATGAGTCTAATGATTATGAAACACAGCATTCCAGAAGCCTTTAGGGGCACAGAATCCGATGGAATTACTAAGACCAAAGATTTCCTCGATCAAATTAAGAAACGTTTTGCTAAAAACGATAAGGTTGAAATGACTACACTTCTAACTTCTTTGATGTCTATGAAGTATAAGGATTGAGGAAATGTAAGGGAGTACATTATGGAAATGTATCATGTTGTTTCAAGACTTAAGACACTCAAGCTTGAATTTCCTGAGGACTTGCTTGTGCTTATGGTTTTGGTATCACTTCCTGCACAGTTTAATCAATTCAAGATCAGTTACAACTGTCAAAAGAAAAAATGGACTCTAAATGAGCTCATTTCTCACTGTATGCAAGAAGAAGAAAGGTTAAAACAAGATAAGACTGAAAGTGCTCATTTAGCCAAAGCCTCTAAGGATAAGGGCAAGAAGAGGAAATCTGAGGATGAAAAAGCTAAGGATCCAGCTCAAAAGAAACAACATAAGGATACAGAGAGTTGTTTCTTTTGTAACAAGTCTGGACATATGAAGAAGAAATGTATTAAATATCATGCATGGCGTGCAAAGAAAGGTATGTTTCTTACTTTAGTCTGTTTTGAAGTTAATTTATCTTCAGTACCTAGAAACACTTGGTGGATAGATTCTGGTACTACTACTCACATAAGTATTTTTATGCAGGGTTGCCTGAGCTGCCGGAAGCCAAATAATGGTGAAAGACACATCTTCGTGGGCGATAATCGGTAGAAGTGGATGCAGTTTGGCATTTTGGGTTGTTATTAGGAACTGATTTCTTATTTGAATTTGAAAGACACTTTTGTTATTCCGTCTTTTAGACGAAATTTAATTTATGTTTTTTTGTTGGACAAATTTGGTTATTATTGTTCATTTGGAAACAATCAGTTTAGTTTGTCTTTAAATTCGAATGTTGTTGGAACTGGTTATTTGAATGCTTATGACAACCTTTATTTGTTTGAAACAATTGCATCCTATAATGAAACCTTGCATGTAGAGTTACGTGGTACTAAACATAAATTAAATAAAGAAAATTCGGCATCATTATGGCATAAGTGCTTAGGTCATATCTCAAAAGGTAGAGTTGAGCGTCTTGTGTCTGATGACATTTTGGAATCCCAGGACTTCACAAACTTTAATGTCTATGTAGACTGCATAAAGGAAAAAACAGATCAAAACTAAAAGATTATGTGCCAAAATTCTTAATGTTAGGTGTTATGAAAACATTTGTTATTTACTTCGAGAAAGCTCAGTCATGGTCTCCACAATCCAGAATATGTTCTTATAGTGTTGCATTCTCTGTTCCAAAGTTTAGTTCCAGTCTAGAGTTAAATATAGCATTCTGGTCATATTTTCTCGAATCAAATAGGGGTAGTATTAATCAGATATTTATGAAATGACCAATGATTTTAAATGAAGAAATAAGTATTCAAACCAGTTTATTATATTCTAGCTTAAGAATATGGTTTGCAAATTGACAAAATTCATCTATGGACTCAAGCAAGCTCCTCATCAATGGTACCACAAATTTCATCAAGTAATTATCTCATTTGGTTTTGAGATGATTGTGTGTATCACAAGTTCAGTGGGAGTAAGCATATATTCCTAGTTCAATATGTCGATGACATATTGCTTGCCACTAATGATATAGATTTATTGCATGAAACTGAAAGGTCTCTAGTCCAAGCATTTTGAGATGAAGGATCTTGGGGATGCCTCTTTTGTATTAGGAATTCAGATACACCGAGATCGTTCTCGAGGTATTCTAAGATTATCACAAAAGGGATACATCGATAAAATACTCAAAAGGTTTGGCATGCAAGATTGTAGACCACGGGATACCCTGTTGCTAAAGGAGACAAATTTAGTCTCAATTAATGTCCTAAAAGTTATCTTGAAATTCAGGAAATACAAAAGATCCCCTATACATCAGCTATTGGGAGTCTAATGTGTGCTCAAGTATGTACGTGTCCGGATATTGCGTACATTGTTGAGATGTTGGGCATGTATTTAAGAAAACCTGGTATGGACCATTGGATAGCATCTAAGAGGGTCATGAGGTATCTTCAGAGAACAAAAGACTACATGCTCACATATAGGAAATCAGATCATTTGGAGGTCGTAAGGTATTCTGATTTTGATTTCACTAGGGTGCCAATATAGCAAAAGTCTACATCAGGCTATATTTACCTGTTAACTGGAGGAGCTATATCCTGGAAAAGTACCAAACAGACACTTATAGCTTCTTCCACTATGGCAGCAAAGTATGTAGCATGCTATGAGGCATAGAATCATAGAATATGGCTGCAGAATTTTGTCACTCGACTGTGCATTTTGGAGAATATAGAAAGACCACTTAAGTTATTTTGTGACAATAAGTCAGCAGTGATGTATTCCAACAACAACAGGAGTTCGAAAAAGTCGAAACATATTGACATAAAGTTCTTAGTTGTGAAAGAAAGAGTGCAAAGTGGACAGATATCCATAGAGCACATTGGGACAAACTCCATAATAGCGGATCCGCTCACAAAGGGATTACCACCCAAGGTCTTTTATGAGCATACTGCTCATATGGGTGTTGTATTATTTGAGGATATCATGATTTAGTGGGAGTTTGTATTTCATTTGCATTATGTTTGTGTGAGATATTTATACATTTGGTTATTTTCTGATCAGAAATAAAGAATTCAGTTTCCTCACTCATTTGTCATGTTTGGTTCCGACCTCACTTAAGTTTTAAAGATGACCAGTTGGAAATAGGTATGTGTATAGATCACATTACATGAAATATCTATCCTACACATTCACACTTGATCTATGTCATTTGATTATGTTGATATATGTGACCATTGATGAATTTAGTTACGATAAATGTAACGAAAATTGCTTTGATCCTATATTTACATGATTAATGGACGAGATTGTTTGGCTATGCTTTTGGTTATAATAGCAAAAATTTTGAGCTCATAAAGTATGTACATTTATAAGGAGTAACATATGTGGCCCAAGTGAGAGATTGTTGAAAAATAATCTATGTGGGCTCACATATGTAACTAAATGTATAATTGCTATTCTAAAGTCTAACCCAAATTAAAGTGATCTAATCAAGATTAAGTAATGGGTTAAAAGCATATAATTTAAAGTGTGATATAACACGTGTAGAGACCGTAAAGTAAATTTCTTATTTTGTGATGGGCAAAATTGGAAATCAATAATTATCAATTAGGGTTATGGTCCCCTATATATACGCATTTAATTCTTATTCCATCTGTCATCCCATCAACAGAAAAATAGAGAAAGACGATCTATCATAGAAGTGCGTATCATATAGGAAGATTCAAACCCTCTCCGCAATCTCCATCAATAGCTTCAGGTTAGTGCTTATGCTTTTAATGTTCTTCTTCTTTTGATTTAGCAAATATCTATAGTTTCATGTTTAGCATTTTATATTAAAGCACTTTTGCAACATGATTAAGATCTAGATTCATATAAACTTGTTTAAGGTTGTTATTAATGTTTTATGGATGTTCATAAGTGTATATAAAATTCCAACAGTCGTTTCCAATGCGAGGTTTTTTATACTAGACTCGATGTTGAGAATGACGATAATATATGAAACTTCACAGAAAGTGAAACTCTCTACATGACTTAGTAAATTTTCGGGAAAAAAAACTAGGTACAAAATATTTTTGAACAAAACACGCCGTTCCTAACATCGACTATAGAATAAATATTCTCGCTGTTGGAAACGACGAGTTTTCTTTGAAAATTTTGAACTAAATTTGCATTGGTAACGACACTCGCCGTGTCCCCAATGATAAGCACGAAATAACTAAGCTCGCCGTTGGGAACGGCAAGTCTAGTTGTTGAGTCTCTAAGCACAAATAATTTGACAACTGTCTTTTTTATGCAAATAGTTTTCAAAAATGCCATACAATAAATAAATAAAATAAAAAAAATCAACGCTGTGGGCCGTAAATAAACCTTTCTCGGCCCATCCTCTTCGCTCAAGCGTGTCACCAACTCGCTTTCCCCTTTCCACTTTCTCCATCTTCACCAATCTTCTCTTTGTTTGCCGATCAAGCTCACAAGACAGGAGGCGGAATGGCGATGACGCACTCAAAATCCAATATTTTCTCTACACTCGCCCATCCTCGGCACCACAGGTACGTCATCCGCCGAATCTTTTCCAGGATTCCGTTTAACTGATCGATTGCTATTTTTCTGAATCTCGATCCCGATCTAATGTCTGTCGCGTTGCAGAGCGAATTCCATGTTCCTCGCCGCGCGTACCACATCGATCTCGGTGCTCGAGAAAAGGCGGTCGGTTCTTTTTCCCCCCCTTTTCCATTTGCTTTGTTAAGTTAGGGTTTATGCTCCCTAATCTATTGTAGCTGTTAAATCGGATTAGCTTGTTGGATCTTATGAAAATTTGTTTTAAAGTAGTTTTCGTGATGTAGATTATATCCAAACTTGTGGTTTTTTAATTATATACATTGTGAAGTGAGAGAGATGCCTTGGGGTACTCAGGTCTCTAGAACAGGAGGAAAAGCAGTTAATTATGGCATGCAAACATTGATATTGTTCACATAATTTATATAAAATAAACAAGAAGTCATTATGCAAGATGCATGAGCAAATCATTTTTGAACCTTGTGAATTTTTTGTCACCGGACGTTTTAGGACATTAAGATTAGTTTGAAGGATGTGGATCTTGAATTCAAATAAGACATATTAGTGCGCCATTGGAGGAGGTTGCCTCCTTTTGTGCTATTAAAATACAGTCTTCACAGCTCAAATTATTGGTCCACGACGTCGAATTAAGATCCGTATTGTTTAAGATTTGTGATTAAAATGACAAAGATTCCACATGTTTCTCCATGCATGAAGTCGTTGCGATTTTGGCAGTAGAACAAATTAGACAACTAGATGCCTGACAAAAACATGTCTATGGTAACATCCTGATTTTTCATCATCTTATGCTAGTAACATGTAGAACGCTTTGGACTAAATGAATCATGCATTTGGAGTAAGCGATTGTGTTTTTAGCTCACCATAGGAGGAAACTTCCTCCTGTGGCATTTTTTTGATTGACCACACATTCACGCTCACACACATACACACTCCACTCTTGGGGGAGGATATTGTGTTTTTAGCTCACCATTTGTACCTCCCATTTTCTCTTTTTGGTTCACAAACACACACACACATATGACATAGAGCAGTTAAATATGTAAATAATTAAATAAACTATTCTCTTGATTACAAATTTGTTTTTATGAGTCATCTTGGATTCTTCTTTTTCATTTCTTTATTATATTGCAAAAAATTATTAAGTCTACAACAGAGATATATAAATTGTGAAATAATAAAATAATCTCTTGATTGCAAATTAGTTTACATATGAGTCATCTCAGATTATTCTCATTATGATTTTTTTATTACACTGCAAAATAAATTAATAATTATCTAGATTACAAATGAGTCATTTCAGATTGTTTTCTTTACTCATCTTTTAAAATTCGTATGTATATTTTTTATTATAAAAAAATCATTAATTGGAATTTCAACTGGACTGATTGTTAAAAAGGTGGTGAATGATATGAAGCATTGATCAGAAAAATATCCTGAATGCCTATACAAGGTTTTCACCATCTTGTTAACAGCTCTAGCTGGAATAATAAATAATTAGGACTTAGGATTGTATTTCAAATTTTCAATCAAGATAGAAGATGCATTACCATGATGGTGTTACATATCAATTCCCAACATGGCCCCAATTATTTTCATATGTTCTAGACCAATGTCCGTTTACTTATAGTGCTCTTTGATAGGATAAAAGATGAAGTACAGGCTACTCTTTGTGCTTGACTGAAATTTCTAAAATAGTTGTTTGCCCATCTTCTCTAGCAGTTAAACTAAAAGCTGCATTTCAGTTCGGTTTATTTGTTTAACTAGAACACTTTTTCATGGGGTCTGGACACTAAAAAAAAATGCAGTTGTCACCTTTCACTAGCCTTTGTGCTTTCTCGGACCTTTTCTATAAAGCAAGGTTTATTCAATATATGGACTTTAGTTTCATCTCTCTGCTGGAATTTAATGGTTGATCATTTTTCTTCTCAACATTCTCTAGTCATGTATTTTTACTTTATCGACATGATTATGTTAATGTGGTATTTGCTCTTTTTTCATAATCCAGGTTTTATGATGTATTTCTAAATTTCTCTTTTGTCTTTTTAGAGTTCTCACCCTTTTATTTTTTGAGAATATATAATAAAACAAATAATTCAAAAACGAAAATCTCCTTCATTGTAGTTTTTGCATTAAACTATGTTTGATATTGCTGGTATTGCTTTTGGATAGACTAAAAAGAACTTTTCAGACTTAAAAGTCTTTCGAAGTTTGGTTCACTAAGTACATATGTGTTGGGGCCAAAGCACCTTGGCGAAGTTGGTAATTCCCTCTATATTCTTGATTCTTTTAGCTTTTGAAAATATGGCTCTTTGGCCCTTCAAAAAAAAAGTGTCAAAACACTTTTCCCAGCTCTTTACTGAAAGAATAAACAAAAGCCTCAGCCTCAGTCTCACACACAGGGAAATAAGGTGTCTTTTTGTGGTTGGATTTTGTGGGGGGGGGTTAGTATTCTGTAACATGTTAGGATTTCTGAACCAGAAGATAAGGGCAATTTATCAAATTTTTTGGCTGTCAAGTACTTTTTATGTTAAGATTTCCAACATTTCAACGCTGAGTTTCTGAGACTTCAGAGTTTTTTTGCCGCTCTTTTTATCTAAATGGTAAACTTGTGCTGAACACGAGAATGAGGTTTTACAGAGGCTGCTAGTTATGTATTCAACAACCCACGTCACATGCATTTATAGTAAAAGTCGCCAACAACATGTGATTGTTATGGCAGGAAATTTCTTGAATTCATGATTCTCATGTCTTATTTCTCGTAATGGTTATTGAAGTTCATATTGAGCCATACATACTGCAATTCGTATTATACTTCCATCATTGATTATATTTCTTTGCCTACAGCTTTTGGAAGAAGATTCGGCATTGAAGAAGTTTAAATCATACAAGAATACTGTGAAGAGAGTGTCCAAAATTGGTGGTGCCCTTACAACTCTTGTAGCCATCGGGTACGTTGCTAAAGTTAGCTTATATTTTGTTTTATCTTTCATGCAAGCTTTAACTTTGTTGCATTCCTAATATCCTTGCTTGATGTGAAAGAATAGTGTTATGGATTTTATGGACAACGCATTCCATGGGATATATATTGTTTTTTTGTGTGTGGATTGCATCTTAGTGTACTCTTCTACAAAACAAGAATGGATAGGCCCAAGTCCTCTCATGTTTCATGGTTCCGGACAAAATTCTATCAAAAATGACAATGGCCTTTAAAACAACAGCTATCCCTTTATTTCTTAGCCTTTAGATCGACTACATGAATTCTTCTCCTCTATTTGGCTCTGTTAGGGGCCATGACCATCATTCAGTTAATCTCTAGCATATCTCTTTTAGTTGCTATGTACAGTCAGGCATACTCCTGCTTCTTTGACTACAATCCTAAACCCCTTAACTGGCACACAGATCTTGGCTATCGATCTATATTTGTATAGGAATAGGTGGATAAATGAACACAGACGTGCATATGCCCCTAAACAAAGAACATAATGTGTACTGTTTTCAACTATTTTGGCCTTGAGATCCTTTTGTATTGTTGAATGTGTTTTTTATTATTTAAAAGATGACTGAATAATGTTAGTTTCCTTCCTCATCTTTGTTTCTATAATAAACATATCTTCAAAATTGATTTTTACTATCTGTTTAATAATTCCACTGACATGGCAAATTGGCAATGCAGCAAATGTAACTAGGATAACTATTTTACCTACATTCTTTGTCAACTTTGTTTTGCACTTCTTCTGGATTGTTTTTCTTGTTTTGTGTGAGTGTTGGTATTTTGTTTATTGTTCTATAAAATACTTTTAGAGTAAAGAACTAGAGATTTTCATTCATGTACAAAGCCTTTACTGAATATCATGTACATGCCCCACTTCTCTGCTTTATAATAAAATACTAGTCGTCTTTCTTTCTCTTTTATTTAGAATCTGTTACAATCTCATGCTTTGTTTCATTATTCCCAGTTATTCACATAATATATTTGCCTTTCTTGATCGTTTCAGCCTGCACCTACGAGCTCATCACAGTTGCAGCTATGAAGAAGATCTAGAGGCAAAATTGACAGAAATTAGACCGATGTTTAATAAAAAAATGTGTGAGCATATTTTGTACCCTTTCAAACAAGCTTCCTCCAATTCTCTTTCCTAGAAGGCCTTCGTCATTCTGATGTAGAAAGAAAGTTGCAGCTTTTTGTTATTTGGGTATTTACCAGCAAAACTAATTTTTAACAACTATAATAAGGACCATATTGGCAATCACAAATTTTCAGTTTGTGGAGATTTTGCTTTCCAGTTATTGTGAATCTTGGTAAAAGTTCAGTGGTGAATAATTTTATTGTTGCAGATTATGACTTGGATAATTCTCATCTGGTGGTATTTTCTCCATTGTAGCAGACATATGACTGTTAACTTCTTTAGTCTGCTGCATGAATGTGTTTCTCCTCTTTCATTTGGCTTATGCTAACAAGTAAATCTTCCCAGCTTTATTTGCAGCATGAACGCATACATGAGAATATATTGTCAAGTAAAATCAGTGAACATGATCGTAAAAGTATCAAGTATGTGAAACTGTATGGAGTTTGGTTGCGCAAACATTTTTTCGCAGCTGCCTACGGGGCTTCACCCTGACTCTTGAATTTTTTGGTGCAGGTTAACATGTATGAAGAAGAGTTTTCCTTTGGTTAGTTTTCAATGACGCAATTTTAACTGGAGAGAACCTGGTAAAAAGACAACCACATATCGCTACTAATTGCGGATTTTGCAATTGTCACTTGGAATCTAAGATTCATCTGTTCTTAGAGTGCCACAGGAGTAAGGCTGTTTTGTGTGAGGTCTTTATGGCTCTGGGTTCATCAACTTATCCTCAGGTCTATAAAGACCTTTGGATAGGGCCCATTAGGGGTGGGCATCGGTCGGTATCCGACCTAATATGGACCATCCACCACCGATCCAAAGAAGATCGGTTTTTTAATTTTCTCATCCGCAACCAATCCGAACCTTAATTGGATCGGTTTCCATCCAAGCCGATTAAGCTTGGTTTGGATTGGATTGGATGGTCGGTTTGGCGTGCTACTTTTCACCTTCAACATCATTCATAATTTTGTTGAAATTTAAAAGATCAACTTCAATCAAACTTAAGAAACAACCTGCTATTTGTTATTCAGAAATGAATTTAAAAAGAAGATTCATAAAACCACAAGTTGTTAATGAATTTTGCACTAATCGTTTGAGATGATGACATTTAAATGAGTGAGATAAACTGATTTTTCACTTGCATACTTCTGTAATCTTAGTTTATTATCATAAAAGAAACATCAATAACCATAGCTAATTGAATTTCAGGTGCAATAAAAAAAGATTTAGAAAATAATTTCTGCTTGACTTGATTAAAGTAATTACTAAATGTTACATCAACTTTATGATTCTATTAAGCTGGGTCACACTGTAAATCAAGCATTTCTCAACAACATAACACATAGAATTATGGAGAACCAAAACATAGGTAGAACAACTGCTCGGTTTGTATTAAAAAATTTAAAAAGACTGTTTGTATCTCAAGAAAAATGAGAAATGACTATTTGTATATTCAAGAAATTAAAGGTAGAACATATTTTTTATAGAGGTGTGGTCGGTTCAGTTTCATCGGTTATTTGAAAGCCTCATCCAACAACCGAACCGGTCCAATTGGTTATTGAAGATCAAGAACCGATCCAATCCAAACCCCCAGTTGGTTCGGTTAAAAACCGGTCGGTTAGGGTTGGATTGGTTCGGTTAAATTTATTTTCTAAAGAGCCTCTTACGACATAATTATTTACTGTAAATCTCTTATATAAATAACATTTCCGTAAATAATTATGTCGTAAATAAATTTAATATTTGAGGATAATTAATTATTTAGAAATGAATGGTTTATAAAACTCTCACTAAAAAATGTGTGGTTGAGATTAAATTAATTTAGTTGATTTGACTACAAATTACATAACTCTAATTCTCGAGTTATAGTAGCTGAGATAACTAACTTATGTGCATGGAAGCAGGGTTAGACAAGTACGCTTATTTATAAGTGGAGTTAGTGATTTGCTAACTTTAGTCATGACACCTCTGTTTACATTTAAAAAGTTAACTCAACTCTATTAACTTTCGGTGTTTTTTGCAGGCTAACTGAAATTAACTCTATTATAATGGAGTTGCAATAATCACAGTTATCTGAAAATTTTGCCGAAATGCCATTTTTTTTTAAAATAATTAGCGACCTACCCTAGTTTCGAAAACATTTAGCGTTTTGTCCTTGTTTGTGACACGTCAGCAACAAACGTTATTGGGAAAAACGGCATCAGCTATTTGTATGCCGTTATTCTCAATAACGGCATCTTCATTTGAAAAAATTTCCTTGCCGTTATTCCCAATAACGGCATTGCTTATTTTTAGTATAGATCTCTAATGTATCAATATTGACTCGAGATTGAAAAGCAAAAAAGAAATGAACTGATGCCGTTATTCTGGAGAACGGCATCGTTTATACTGATGCCGTTTTTCAGAATAACGGCATCAGTTCTTTTCTTTTTGCACAACTCCCTATAATCGAAAACCCCTTCAAAACCCCTTTTCTTCCCCTTCTGATTCGTAAAACGCATCTCCCTCACATCACCCCTTTTACCCACAAACCCTAGATCTCATAATCAAAAAATTTCAACCATTTGAGTCCTATAAAATTCCATACATCCTACCTCCTCACTCCCACTCTCATTTTCAGTCTTCCTCAACAACGAAATTTTTGCCGGTGGTTTTTTTGGTATAATTTGAAAGGTATTATCATATTAACCTTATGTTTGATTTTTATTTCAATGTTTTGTTTATTTTGAGTAGTGAATGACTTGAATATGTTTTAATTTTTATGCATAGGTATGGAATTTGATATCTCTATTTGGTTATATTATGGGGGTGAAGTAATTAAGGATCCAAAAATTGGATATTCTTATAGTGATATTGATCCGGTAATTATTTGGGCTACCCCCAATTTTGGTTACTCAGAATTAATAGATAAGATATATGAAGTAACCAATTGGGACAGAAGTGAAATGAGTCTGAAATTGAGAGCCCGTTATTCTGCTGGTAAAGGGGATGGGCAGTACTTCATGTTGGTACCCATAGACAGTGACAGTTCTCTGAGGTCTGTCTTGCTTAGGACACTTCATCCAAGTTGTAGTTGGAATATAGTTGAGTTATATATTGATCAAACGAGGCTTCCAAATACTACAAGAGTTGTTATCGAAGGTCCAAGGCCAACTAGGATTTTGAGACCATCTGAAGAGTCACACGCAAGGATTTCAAATACTGTTGGAGATACTAACACATCTCCAACAGTACCTGTTTCCTCCGAATACGAGCAGGTACATCCGACCCCATTGCCACAAAATTTTTTGGTAGCTGGCATTGCTTTGGAAGACTTTGACAATGCCGTTGTAAATAACGACTTGGTAGAAGAGGAAGAAGATGAGGTACGCGGTCTCGAGGATGATGATGAGGAGATCGCCCTTGAAGCTCCAGTTGTTGATGCCAATGTTCATGTGCCGGTTAACAATGCCTGCGTGTTGCCAAGTCAGGACACAAGTCCAGCTATGCGTGGATCGCAATCAAGCGAATGGATGTCCCGTGCCACCGTACATGAACATGGCCAGTCTTCCATTGGGTCTTCCAACTTGGATGAACTCTTCATTGGTCAAAGATTTCCATCCAAAGATGCTCTACAACATCAAGTAAAGATGTATGCCGTGAAGAACCACAGGGAATTCGTGACGGTAAAATCAGATCGTTGTCTGTACCATGTGAAATGTAAATACGCGCCCATCAACCATTCAGCCGAGCAGATTGCAGAAAATCCATCACTTCAAAATGTAGTTGGTTGTCCATGGCGCTTGCGTGCAATTGTTCCCAAAGGTCGTGATTATTTTGTGGTGAAACAACTTGAAGGTGTACACACATGTGTGAATCCTACATTGACTCAGGATCACAGCAAAATTGACTCGACGGTCGTATCGATGCTGATAATAGATACTCTGAAGGAACAACTCTCAATAACACCAAGAGCCATAATTGGGCAGGTGAAGGGTAGGCTCCAATACACAATATCATATTGGAAAGCTTGGAAGGCAAAACATAAAGCAATTGAGAAACTATATGGTTCTTTTGAAACAGCGTACACTAAATTACCATACCTACTCAATGCAATTCAAGCTTCAAATCCGGGTACGGCTGTACAGTGGGCGAAGACCACGACTGGGCCGGGTATAGAAACATTTAAGGGTGTTTTTTGGTCATTCGGTCCTTCGATCGAAGGATTCAAATCATGTAGACCAGTTATAAGTGTAGACGGTACTCACTTGTACGGAAAATACAAAGGCTGTTTGTTGATTGCGGTTTCACCAGACGCAAACGGGAGGTTGTTTCCGTTTGCCTTTGCACTTGTTGAAGGTGAAAGTATAGAAACGTGGACATGGTTCATGAACTGTATTCTGTGGTATGTGACAGATCGTGAAGGTTTTTGCGTCATTTCGGACCGACATGCCGGTATTTTATCAGCAATGGAAAATGAGTTTGGCACGTGGAGGGAACCATTTGCATATCATCGGTATTGTATGCGGCATTTTGCTAGCAATTTTCATAAAAAATTTGGTTCGAAATTTTTGATGAATAAATTAAAGGTAATTGCTTGTCAAAATCAGTGGAAAAAAGTACGAGGAAAAGATGGCACAACTTGAAGCTAGCAATGTTGATGCGGCTAATTGGGTTAAGGAAAAAGCAATTGAAAAGTGGGCACTTACTGCTGATGGTGGGCGTAGATATGGTATTATGACAACAAATCTGTCCGAAGTTTTCAACTCGGTTCTAAAAGGTGTTCGTAGCTTACCTGTCACCGCAATTGTAGAACAGATATTTTTCCGTCTCAACATGTATTTCACCGACCGCCGTGAGGCCGCGCAGACACTTATCGCTGAAGG
The DNA here is from genome assembly GCA_017893485.1 of Hemerocallis citrina. Lineage (NCBI taxonomy): Eukaryota > Viridiplantae > Streptophyta > Magnoliopsida > Asparagales > Asphodelaceae > Hemerocallis > Hemerocallis citrina. Next base: position 204,766,111 of record CM030366.1, on the reverse strand, counting down.
TAAACTATGGGCACCCCGGATTCAGGATCTTATTGATGTCCGGCGTGAAAAATCCAATTTACATGAGGCCATAATGTTCAATAATCGCGATGGTGTCTTTGGGGTGAAAACGGGCATTAGAATGGACGGTGGATATCAAAAGGGTGGGCATTGGCATACGGTGGACCTAGAAGGCCGAACTTGTACATGTGGGAAATTTCAATTGTTCCACGTTCCATGCTCTCATGTGTTAGCGGCATGTGCTTCCCGGACGCTTGATTATCAACCGTACATAGATCCTTTCTACTCTACAGATTCGTTAGCAAAAACATGGGCACCATCTTTCAATTCTATCCCAGACGAATCTTATTGGCCAACCCAAAGCACACCGGTACTAATAGTTGATCCTAGTCTTCGTCGGGTCAAGGGGAGGCCTAAGAGTACTCGTATCCGCAATGACATGGACGCTCGAGAAGGTGAGAGTAGTGGAAAAGTATGTTCAAAATGTGGTGTGAGCGGACATAATAGACGCAGTTGTAAGAATGTACAAAGTGTGGGGACTTCACAATCTACCCGCACTTGAATATTTTCCTAGTTATTAGATGTTAGTTAAATGTTTTCCTTTGTAAGTGTTAGTACGATATTTTAAAGTTGTTTCTGAATGTTGAGTAATTTACGTTTAAATTATTTGGAATGAGATCTGTGGTTTTAATCAATGGTGGACATAGTTAAATTTGTTGTTTATAATAAAACAGGACAAAACATGCATAGAAACATGCACAACTGTTCATTTAACAGATGCCGTTATTAAGAATAACGGCATCTTTGATCTATGCCGTTACTCTCAAAGACGACTGTGGAGACAGAAAGTTTGGCAGAATACTCAAATGTTGAGATTTTGAGTATAACTGATGCCGTTCTTGAGAATAACGGCATAGTTAAAAGATGTCGTTATTGAGAATAACAACATCTTTGATCTATGCCGTTACTCTCAAAGACGACTGTGGAGACAGGAATTTGGCAGGATACTCAAATTCAGTTATTGTTGAGTATAACTGATGCCGTTCTTGAGAATAACGGCATAGTTAAAAGATGCCGTTATTGAGAATAACGACATCTTTGATCTATGCCGTTACTCTCAAAGACGACTGTGGAGACAGGAATTTGGCAGAATACTCAAATTCAGTTATTTTTTAGTATAACTGATGCCGTTCTTGAGAATAACGGCATAGTTAAAAGATGTCGTTATTGAGAATAACGACATCTTTGATCTATGCCGTTACTCTCAAAGACGACTGTGGAGATAGGAATTTGGCAGCAAACTACAAATTTTCTAATATTCCATATATGAAGTTGCCGTTATTCGCAATAACGTTACAGGATTAATATGCCGTTATTGCGAATAACGGCATAGCTTTGTTCTTTTTTTTTTACTTAACAGACATACACAGGATCAAACTTCAATCAACTCAATTCAACTCAATTTACTCAACTCAATTCACAGATTAAAATTCATTTAACTCAATTTTACTCAACTCAATTTTATTCAACTCAATTCACAGATACATCAACTTCATTCACAATTTACTCAACTGAATTCACAGATACATCTAATTTCAACTCAATTCAACTCAACCAACTGCAAAATAACCAACTTCACAAACATATACATGCTCAAACCTTCACATACATGTAGAGATTCAAAATAACTTTGCTCAAACCAACTTTCAAAACCACTTCAAAACAACTTCAGAGAAGTATCATATCCAGATTAAACAAAATATGCACATATAACTCACAGACCTACACAGATTAAACAACTCACTATATGCACATATAACTTCAACACTTCAAAATATGATACTTCCAAACTTCTGCAAAACTTCAAAATATGATACTTCCAAACTTCAAAATTAAACATACGATACTGCAAAACAACTCACCATATGATACATCAAAACTTCAAAATATAATACTTCCAAACTTCTGCATATTCAACTCACTATATGCACATATAACTTCAAAACTTCATTGAAGATACTTCAAAATCAAGAAAGTGCACATACTTCCTCATTGAAAGAAAACCTGCACAAAACATGCATAACATGCACAGACTTCAAAATCTGCACAAACCTGCACAAAACATGATACTTCCACCTGCACAAATTCTGCACAAACATGCACATAACATGATACTTCCAAACTTCTTCATTGAACATAAACCTGCACAAAACATGCACAGACTTCAAAATCAAGAAAGTGCACATACTTCAAATTCATCCATGGTTGACATACTTCAAAATGCAATTGTAATACAAAATAAAGTGTAATACTAAAGAAAGTGTTGTATTACAAAAAAAACCATTAAAACATAAATATTGCTTCCAATTAACTCGGTGTGAAGTGTTGGGGTGCTCTTCTCCTTCGAACCGGGACTTTCCGCCTACGTTCCCGTTGCTCTTGCGTTGGGGGTCCACTTGGACCAGCTCCTTCTTCTTCGTCATCTCCTCCTTCTTCAATCTCCGGATTTGCCAATCCGCTTTGCGGTGGAGGGTCACGAACGGACTTGGATCTTCGATGACGTGATGGATTTCCCAATTCCAATGCTTGTTGTGGTGGAGGTGTAGCTTGGCTAGCGGTAGGCCGTTCTTGTTGGCGTTGCCCTTCGGTTGACCGCACTAGTTCATTGAAACGAGGACCATCTCCAACCTCTTCAAGAGAGGTACGACAATTGCATAGGAGGTCTCGTGCCAATTCTTTGCATGCCTTATTGGCATTGCTCTTCAAGACATTCGCACATTTTCTAGCCATATCCCATGTGCTTTCGATCTATAATAGTAAACCATATATGTTGTAAGTAAAGATGCATAAGTAAAATTAATCGAAATAATTGAAATTCAACAAACAAACTAATTTACCATTATACGGTATGATGAAGCTTTCGGTTGATACATCGGTTGTGATGATGAAAATGCCGGTGGTGGTTCAACCTGGGGCGCGGGTATCGGTTGTTGGATACCCGCTAGAAAATCCATTTTTGGCGCGATATACAGTCTAGTTATGCGACGGTACCAGGCCATATAAGCTGTATGCATTGATCCGTCATACGGACGTTCAATACCCTCAACTACCAACTCATACCTCCGCTCATTCCATGCTCCTACATAAGCGCGGTGGTGATCGGCCCAATCCATGTTCGGTAAACGATCTTGGCCCATGATGTTGTGTAGTCTACGATCGTATAATGAGTTCACGGGGACGGATTGTTGTGCATTGAATTGGCGAAGAACATGGCCGGGGTAATAAAACTCCACAACTGAGAAGTTCACTAGTGGAGCTAGGGTCAACCACAACTGTGCATTGGCAGTGCAAATCGGTGGTAGACGTTGCAGCCGATCATCTGTGTACGGGGTCCAATTGACGAGCTCTTCCCTCAACTGATCTAGTTCATCCCTATAATAGGTTAGGACACCACGTGGGTTATCCCTCCACGTACGCTTCCCCGCCCAGTAGGCACCGAGAGGAGCTCTCATCACGGGATTATCCTGGAGTACTCTCCAACTCTCTGATAGTACCGTGACACGGGATCGGCCGAGGTGTATTCTTTCCCAACACCATATTTGAAAGATGGACATCGGCCCGGTCATTTGAATCGACCCCATCGAACAGTTGCAGAGTGCACGGTAAAGGGAGGCTAGAGTCGCACTTCCCCAACTATACTGGCTGGCTGTCTGCAGGTCAGCTATCAGTGGAAGGTACATGAGGTGGACTACGTCACCTGAAGAGTTAGGGAATATAATCCCTCCAATCATCGACAGTAGGTATGCGCGCGTATAGTTCTGGATTTCGATGTCCGTCGGCACTTCTGCCATTCGATTAGTGAAACTATCGTCTGGGAAATGAACGTCTAATGGATTCCCCAACCCATATGCCGTGGTCCTCTTCAGGCACCGTCAAGCCCAAATAATCTCGCACCAGTGCAACCTTGTTAAACATCAAATTGCCGGTGACGGCCACCCCATCAATTGGAAGACGCGAAATCACCTCTACATCTTGTAGGGTGACCGTCATCTCACCGCACGGTAAGTGAAAGGTGTGTGTCTCCGGCCTCCATCGCTCTACAAGTGCGGTAAGTAGGGCGTGATCACACTTTATTTTGGCTAGCTTTGACATCCCGCTAAATCCACTGCTAACCAAATAATTTTCCATAGCAATACAACGGGTGATCACAGGCATGATCTTGTGCATCCTGAAACTCATCTTCTCTACATCCCTGGTCCAAATGGCCTGGGATCTGTGGTCTTCTTGCAGAAACAGAACTGTAGGATCTAATGGACCCGGATGTCCCCGTGGTCCAAATGAAGCAGTAGAAGAAGCACCAACACCATGCGAAGAAGATGGTTGTGCAGGATCCATTGGCCTGTACACATTAACAAACACTAATCAACAACATTTTCAGTAGAAAAATTTTCAAAATAAAGTACTTCAATATTTAAGAATTTGTGCTTCTCAAAAATTCAACATTTAGTAAACCCTACTTCACTAACAATACTTCCAAAATTACTACTTCAATAACCCTAATCTACAATACTTGTACTATACTACATAATAAAACAGTCAAAATCAACTATACAAAATACAAATTAGGGTTTTTGGTTACTTACAAAGATTTCGGATTCGGAATGATAAGGAACTCTGAATGAAGGATTGAAGAGTATACTCCCAAATAGAAGTCAATTACACACCGAAGATCTTGTGGATTTTTTTTTAGAGCGTTTAGGGTTTTCGGTGTGGAAACTCTGAAGGAACGAATCGAAGTGAAGAGGGGAAGAAGGAGGGGTTTTCGATTATAGGGAATTGTGCAAAAAGAAAAGAACTGATGTCGTTATTCTGAAAAACGGCATTAGTATAAACGATGCCGTTCTTCAGAATAACGGCATCAGTTCTTTTCTTTTTTGCTTTCCAATCTCGAGTCAATGTTGATACATTAGAGATCTATACTAAAAATAAGCAATGCCGTTATTGGGAATAACGGCACAGAAATTTTTTCAAATGAAGATGCCGTTATTGGGAATAACGGCATACAAATAGCTGATGCCGTTTTTCCCAATAACGTTTGTTGTTGACGTGCCACAGACAAGGGCAAATCGCTAAATGTTTTCGAAACTAGGGTAGGTCGCTAATTATTTTCAAAAATGAGGGCATTTCGGCAAAATTTTCATTTTTTTTGGGGTCCTTTTCATTCCCCTCCCCATTTTCCACACGTGCGAAAAAAACACGTGCAGCGCACGTGTTGGTCGGTTTTTTTTTTTGTCTTTGTCCTTCTTCCTCCACGTGCATCGCACGTGCATGATACTAGTAATATTATAATGAGAGAAGACCTTAGTGTCAATCTATCAATACGTTCAATGGACGTACATAATTGATATAAAGAAGGTCTCAGGTTCAAGTTCACACTATGCCAGAGTTTTTACTTTTAAAAAAAACAAATTTATTAAAACGTGCATAGCACGTGTAAATTACTAGTCTGTATAATAAAACACAAGACAATTTGGGAAAAAAAATATCTAGTGGTTCCCCTTCAGTTGAAACAAAATCAACGGTTCAAATTCATCCTTCCAAAACATATTTTCCCCCCAAAAAGTTTCCCCCCCAAAACTAAAAAAACTCATTACTTTATTATTATTTCTATCATCTCCACTTTTCATATTTCTCTCTCTCTCTCTATTTACTTAAAAATTTAGATTTGTAAATTTTCAGATTTTTTATGGCTTTTTTATTACTCATGTTACAGTGAAAATAGCAAATATATCCTCAACAGTTAAATTTAAACATTTTCCACCATCAAAATTCGAAGAAGTTGGATTTACACCCTGATTTATAATTATTTTTCAACATATACTAATGGAAACATGTTCTTTTATTTACAACTAATTATTGTCATACTGTTCAAACTTGAGTTGCATAATTGTTGTTTTACTGTTTACAAGGCTTTTCATATGCTGTATCGTTCTGAAAATGTGTCGTAGACAATGCCCACGGGCAAATCTAGTCTATATAATAAATGACAAGGCAATTTGAAACTAAGTTATCAAGCGACTCTCCTTCGATTGAAACAAAATTAATGGCTCACATTCACCCTCCCAAAACACATTTTCCCTCCAAAAGTCCCCCCCCCCCCCAAAAAAAAAAAATTTTCTCTTGACTTTATTATTATTATCTCTCTCTCCTCTCTTCACTTTTTCAAATTTCTCTCTGTCTCTCTTTCTTTCTCACTCTCTACCCAGAAGTTTTTAGATTTTCAGATTTAAGGTTTGTAAATTTCCAGATTTTTTCAAAAATCTTTTGCTTCTTTTGATTGTTCATGTAGAAAATTTTTCTGAGTTCCTTGATCGATTTTAAATGCGATGGAAGATTTAAATGTATATATATATCTCTGTGCCTAGAAATTTAGATTTTCATATTTCAGGTTTGTAAATTTTCAGATTTTTCAAAATTTTTATACTTCTTTATTGCTCATGTAGAAAATTTTACTGAATTTCCTGATTGATTTCAAATGCAATGGAAGATAAATGGATATTCACTTGCATAAATTTCAACATCTAAAGTTACACCGAAAGTAGCAAATATCTTCTCAAAAGTGAAATGTCATCATTTTGCATCTTCAAAGTTTTAAGAAGTAGGATTTTACACCCCCATTTATAATTATTCAACATGGACTTTTATTTACAACTAATTGTTGTCGTACTATTCACACTTGAGCTACACAAACTCCATGATAAAAGTTTCAGATTCATACATCCGAAATGTTGAAAAGTAAATGTATCAATTATTGTACATGAACATTAGTATAGTGTACATCTCAGAAAGTATATTAACATCTGATAGTAGAATACACTGAGAACGCCAAAGTTAATTGTCAAATATTTTTCTTTCTTTATATACAAAGCAAAATTTTCATCAAAACTAAACAACACAATCTGTCTGGCTTCTCATGTAAGTTTTTTTTTATATGACATCTACATCTCTTTCATATTAGATCAAATAATTATTTCTTTTATATTTCTGTCATTATAATACTTACTTTCATATGCGGCATAGTTTTTACGATGTGCCGTAGGCACGTGTCCACGAGCAAACCTATTAAGATAACAAATCATCATGCAACTTCTAACAACTATGAGCAATTAATTGACCATTGCTAATTAAAAAGTTGGGTGAAAATTATGTTATGCATTTTTAATTAAGAAACTTTCTATCGTTTTTTTTTTCTTCACAAAATTCCCTCACCCATTAACTTTCATTTCCTTTTGTTAATTCTAAATTGAGAAATGATGAATATGCCATTTTCCTTTTTAAGAATCCTCATAATTTTTTGTTGGTTAAATTGAAGTATTGGTCATTTTAAAAAAATCACACTCAACTTTTTTTAATTAAAAAACCTCCCTCAATTATGTTTTGAACACATATTTTTATTAAAAAACCTCACTTACCCAAAACTTGAAAGCATAGTTGATGGAGGTTTAAAAAAAAAAAAAATTGAGTGCAGTTTTTTTAAATTGGGTAATACTTGAGTGAGGTTATTTTAATATTCAGCCTTTTTTGTATTTTTAGCTAAGAAATTACATATCTACTATTTTAATAGTAGAGTTTGTTATCAAACAAATTCTATTTGTCACCAAACAAACCCGTGCATCGCACGTGCAACTTCAATTTATCACAAAACAAACCCTTGTATTGCACATTCAACTAACTCTCCAATTATGTTATTTACTTTAAAAAATAAACTCGTGCCTCGCACCTGCAGCTCCAATTTGTCACAAAACAAATCCGATCATCGCACTGGCAACTCCAACTCTCCCATTATATTCTTTACTTTTAAAAAAAAAAAATTTAAAATGTGCATTGCACAGACAACTCCAACTTACGTGTATAGCACATACAACACCAATTATTACTTATGTGTATCGTACGGGCAACTCCAAGTCTCCCATTATATATATACTAGTATTATACACGTGCTGTGCACGTGGAAAAAATTGGAGGAATGAAAAGGGCAAAAAAAAATCTACCAGCACGTGCGTTGCACGGGTTGGGTTAAGGACAATTTACACTAAGGTCTTCTCCCATTATAGTTGTAGATATATATATATATATATATATATATATATATATATATATATATATATATATATGAGCTCCCTCTGCGGACTGCGGCTGCCATTAACAGCACTAATAATTTGCACATGTGATGCACGTCTTATAAATATATATATTTCAAAGTGTGTATATATAGAGGTAGATGGTTTCTTAATTAAAAACACAAATACCCTCAGGTTTATTAATAAAAAAAACAAATTTATTAAAACGTGCATAGCACGTGTAAATTACTAGTCTGTATAATAAAACACAAGACAATTTGGGAAAAAAAAATATCTAGTGGTTCCCCTTCAGTTGAAACAAAATCAACGGTTCAAATTCATCCTTCCAAAACATATTTTTTCCCCCAAAAAGTTTTCCCCCCAAAACTAAAAAAACTCATTACTTTATTACTACTTCTATCATCTCCACTTTTCATATTTCTCTCTCTCTCTCTATTTACTTAAAAATTTAGATTTGTAAATTTTCAGATTTTTTATGGCTTTTTTATTACTCATGTTACTGTGAAAATAGCAAATATATCCTCAACAGTTAAATTTAAACATTTTCCACCATCAAAATTCGAAGAAGTTGGATTTACACCCTGATTTATAATTATTTTTCAACATATACTAATGGAAACATGTTCTTTTATTTACAACTAATTATTGTCATACTGTTCAAACTTGAGTTGCATAATTGTTGTTTTACTGTTTACAAGGCTTTTCATATGCTGTATCGTTCTGAAAATGTGTCGTAGACAATGCCCACGGGCAAATCTAGTCTATATAATAAATGACAAGGCAATTTGAAACTAAGTTATCAAGCGACTCTCCTTCGATTGAAACAAAATTAATGGCTCACATTCACCCTCCCAAAACACATTTTCCCTCCAAAAGTCCCCCCCCCCCCCCAAAAAAAAAAAAAATTCTCTTGACTTTATTATTATTATCTCTCTCTCCTCTCTTCACTTTTTCAAATTTCTCTCTGTCTCTCTTTCTTTCTCACTCTCTACCCAGAAGTTTTTAGATTTTCAGATTTAAGGTTTGTAAATTTCCAGATTTTTTCAAAAATCTTTTGCTTCTTTTGATTGTTCATGTAGAAAATTTTTCTGAGTTCCTTGATCGATTTTAAATGCGATGGAAGATTTAAATGTATATATATATCTCTGTGCCTAGAAATTTAGATTTTCATATTTCAGGTTTGTAAATTTTCATATTTTTCAAAATTTTTATACTTCTTTATTGCTCATGTAGAAAATTTTACTGAATTTCCTGATAGATTTCAAATGCAATGGAAGATAAATGGATATTCACTTGCATAAATTTCAACATCTAAAGTTACACCGAAAGTAGCAAATATCTTCTCAAAAGTGAAATGTCATCATTTTGCATCTTCAAAGTTTTAAGAAGTAGGATTTTACGCCCCCATTTATAATTATTCAACATGGACTTTTATTTACAACTAATTGTTGTCGTACTATTCACACTTGAGCTACACAAACTCCATGATAAAAGTTTCAGATTCATACATCCGAAATGTTGAAAAGTAAATGTATCAATTATTGTACATGAACATTAGTATAGTGTACATCTCAGAAAGTATTTTAACATCTGATAGTAGAATACACTGAGAACGCCAAAGTTAATTGTCAAATATTTTTCTTTCTTTATATACAAAGCAAATTTTTCATCAAAACTAAACAACACAATCTGTCTGGCTTCTCATGTATGTTTTTTTTGTATGACATCTACATCTCTTTCATATTAGATCAAATAATTATTTCTTTTATATTTCTGTCATTATAATACTTACTTTCATATGCGGCATAGTTTTTACGATGTGCCGTAGGCACGTGTCCACAAGCAAACCTATTAAGATAACTAATCATCATGCAACTTCTAACAACTATGAGCAATTAATTGACCATTGCTAATTAAAAAGTTGGGTGAAAATTATGTTATGCATTTTTAATTAAGAAACTTTCTATCGTTTTTTTTTTCTTCACAAATTCCCTCACCCATTAACTTTCATTTCCTTTTGTTAATTCTAAATTGAGAAATGATGAATATGCCATTTTCCTTTTTAAGAATCCTCATAATTTTTTGTTGGTTAAATTGAAGTATTGGTCATTTTAAAAAAATCACACTCAACTTTTTTTAATTAAAAAACCTCCCTCAATTATGTTTTGAACACATATTTTTATTAAAAAACCTCACTTACCCAAAACTTGAAAGCATAGTTGATGGAGGTTTAAAAAAAAAAAAAATTGAGTGCAGTTTTTTTAAATTGGGTAATACTTGAGTGAGGTTATTTTAATATTCAGCCTTTTTTGTATTTTTAGCTAAGAAATTACATATCTACTATTTTAATAGTAAAGTTTGTTATCAAACAAATTCTATTTGTCACCAAACAAACCCGTGCATCGCACGTGCAACTTCAATTTATCACAAAACAAACCCTTGTATTGCACATTCAACTAACTCTCCAATTATGTTATTTACTTTAAAAAATAAACTCGTGCCTCGCACCTGCAGCTCCAATTTGTCACAAAACAAATCCGATCATCGCACTGGCAACTCCAACTCTCACATTATATTCTTTACTTTTTAAAAAAAAAAATTTAAAATGTGCATTGCACAGACAACTCCAACTTACGTGTATAGCACATACAACACCAATTATCACTTATGTGTATCGTACGGGCAACTCCAAGTCTCCCATTATATATATACTAGTATTATACACGTGTTGTGCACGTGGAAAAAATTGGAGGAATGAAAAGGGCAAAAAAAAAATCTACCAGCACGTGCGTTGCACGGGTTGGGTTAAGGACAATTTACACTAAGGTCTTCTCCCATTATATATATATATATATATATATATATATATATATATATATATATATATATATATATATATATATATATATATGAGCTCCCTCTGCGGACTGCGGCTGCCATTAACAGCACTAATAATTTGCACGTGTGATGCACGTCTTATAAATATATATATTTCAAAATGTGTATATATAGAGGTAGATGGTTTCTTAATTAAAAACGCAAATACCCTCAGGTTTATTAATAAAAAAAACAAATTTATTAAAACGTGCATAGCACGTGTAAATTACTAGTCTGTATAATAAAACACAAGACAATTTGGAAAAAAAAATATCTAGTGGTTCCCCTTCAGTTGAAACAAAATCAACGGTTCAAATTCATCCTTCCAAAACATATTTTTTCCCCCAAAAAGTTTCGCCACCAAAACTAAAAAAACTCATTACTTTATTACTATTTCTATCATCTCCACTTTTCATATTTCTCTCTCTCTCTCTATTTACTTAAAAATTTAGATTTGTAAATTTTCAGATTTTTTATGGCTTTTTTATTACTCATGTTACTGTGAAAATAGCAAATATATCCTCAACAGTTAAATTTAAACATTTTCCACCATCAAAATTCGAAGAAGTTGGATTTACACCCTGATTTATAATTATTTTTCAACATATACTAATGGAAACATGTTCTTTTATTTACAACTAATTATTGTCATACTGTTCAAACTTGAGTTGCATAATTGTTGTTTTACTGTTTACAAGGCTTTTCATATGCTGTATCGTTCTGAAAATGTGTCGTAGACAATGCCCACGGGCAAATCTAGTCTATATAATAAATGACAAGGCAATTTGAAACTAAGTTATCAAGCGACTCTCCTTCGATTGAAACAAAATTAATGGCTCACATTCACCCTCCCAAAACACATTTTCCCTCCAAAAGTCCCCCCCCCCCCCCAAAAAAAAATTTTCTCTTGACTTTATTATTATTATCTCTCTCTCCTCTCTTCACTTTTTCAAATTTCTCTCTGTCTCTCTTTCTTTCTCACTCTCTACCCAGAAGTTTTTAGATTTTCAGATTTAAGGTTTGTAAATTTCCAGATTTTTTCAAAAATCTTTTGCTTCTTTTGATTGTTCATGTAGAAAATTTTTCTGAGTTCCTTGATCGATTTTAAATGCGATGGAAGATTTAAATGTATATATATATCTCTGTGCCTAGAAATTTAGATTTTCATATTTCAAGGTTTGTAAATTTTCAGATTTTTCAAAATTTTTATACTTCTTTATTGCTCATGTAGAAAATTTTACTGAATTTCCTGATTGATTTCAAATGCAATGGAAGATAAATGGATATTCACTTGCATAAATTTCAACATCTAAAGTTACACCGAAAGTAGCAAATATCTTCTCAAAAGTGAAATGTCATCATTTTGCATCTTCAAAGTTTTAAGAAGTAGGATTTTACACCCCCATTTATAATTATTCAACATGGACTTTTATTTACAACTAATTGTTGTCGTACTATTCACACTTGAGCTACACAAACTCCATGATAAAAGTTTCAGATTCATACATCCGAAATGTTGAAAAGTAAATGTATCAATTATTGTACATGAACATTAGTATAGTGTACATCTCAGAAAGTATATTAACATCTGATAGTAGAATACACTGAGAACGCCAAAGTTAATTGTCAAATATTTTTCTTTCTTTATATACAAAGCAAATTTTTCATCAAAACTAAACAACACAATCTGTCTGGCTTCTCATGTATGTTTTTTTTGTATGACATCTACATCTCTTTCATATTAGATCAAATAATTATTTCTTTTATATTTCTGTCATTATAATACTTACTTTCATATGCGGCATAGTTTTTACGATGTGCCGTAGGCACGTGTCCACGAGCAAACCTATCAAGATAACAAATCATCATGCAACTTCTAACAACTATGAGCAATTAATTGACCATTGCTAATTAAAAACTTGGGCGAAAATTATGTTATGCATTTTTAATTAAGAAACTTTCTATCGTTTTTTTTTTCTTCACAAAATTCCCTCACCCATTAACTTTCATTTCCTCTTGTTAATTCTAAATTGAGAAATGATGAATATGCCATTTTCCTTTTTAAGAATCCTCATAATTTTTTGTTGGTTAAATTGAAGTATTGGTCATTTTAAAAAAATCACACTCAACTTTTTTTAATTAAAAAACCTCCCTCAATTATGTTTTGAACACATATTTTTATTAAAAAACCTCACTTACCCAAAACTTGAAAGCATAGTTGATGGAGGTTTAAAAAAAAAAAAATTGAGTGCAGTTTTTTTAAATTGACTAATACTTGAGTGAGGTTATTTTAATATTCAGCCTTTTTTGTATTTTTAGCTAAGAAATTACATATCTACTATTTTAATAGTAGAGTTTGTTATCAAACAAATTCTATTTGTCACCAAACAAACCCGTGCATCGCACGTGCAACTTCAATTTATCACAAAACAAACCCTTGTATTGCACATTCAACTAACTCTCCAATTATGTTATTTACTTTAAAAAATAAACTCGTGCCTCGCACCTGCAGCTCCAATTTGTCACAAAACAAATCCGATCATCGCACTGGCAACTCCAACTCTCCCATTATATTCTTTACTTTTAAAAAAAAAAAATTTAAAATGTGCATTGCACAGACAACTCCAACTTACGTGTATAGCACATACAACACCAATTATTACTTATGTGTATCGTACGGGCAACTCCAAGTCTCCCATTATATATATACTAGTATTATACACGTGCTGTGCACGTGGAAAAAATTGGAGGAATGAAAAGGGCAAAAAAAAAATCTACCAGCACGCGCGTTGCACGGGTTGGGTTAAGGACAATTTACACTAAGGTCTTCTCCCATTATAGTAGTAGATATATATATATATATATATATATATATATATATATATATATATATATATATATATATATATATATATATATATGAGCTCCCTCTGCGGACTGCGGCTGCCATTAACAGCACTAATAATTTGCACGTGTGATGCACGTCTTATAAATATATATATTTCAAAGTGTGTATATATAGAGGTAGATGGTTTCTTAATTAAAAACGCAAATACCCTCAGGTTTATTATTAACACCCCCCCCCCCCCCCCCCCCCCCCCCCCCCCCACACACACACACAGGAAAAAAAAAAAAAAACAATCGGCACTTTTTCCCAAAACAGGCCACTTTTTAAAACTAATTATTAAAATAGACCACTTTTGAAACTAATTTCGAGAATAGACCAGTCATCATACCGCACTACTAGCATTGGTGTCGGGTCGGGTCGGGTCGGGTCCTTCACTATCCGAACCCGGTCCCCTACGGGTCCAAAAAATGGACCCGAACCCGAACCCTTTTGAAACTAATTTCGAGAATAGACCAGTCATCATACCGCACTACTAGCATTGGTATCGGGTCAAGTCGGGTCCTTCACTATCCGAACCCGGTCCCCTACGGGTCCAAAAAATGGACCCTAACCCGGACCTGTGAGGAACGCGTCCTATTAAAATATTCCTACCCGTTCGGGTAGGAGCGGGAGTGTGAGCGGCGAGCGGAGGCAGTGAGTTGAGGATTTACAAGGGTGTATTGGATTGAGATTTCAAAAGATTTTTAAAGAATTGAGAATCCCGGTATTAAGAGATTTATGGGAAATTCACCTAAAACTTTGACTGGGATTTATAAGAATTTTTAAATAGTTTGATGGAATTCTTATTATGAATTTGATGGAATTCGAAGGAATTCGATGACAATAGACTTTATAATTAGTTCATTTCCTACACAAGATTGTCATTCTCATAAGAGTAGTACGAATAAACATCAAGGCACCTCGCAAGTCATAAAAATATCATTCTCATAAGATTTTTCTAAAGTATTAGAAGGACACAAACATAAACAAAAGTAACAAAAAAAAAAAAGAAAGAGCCCTACATGAGAGAGCTGTTGATGAGTCCATCAACTCAATACTCGCTGTTTTAACATTCTGAAATAGCATAAAATAATAATAACTAATAACACCCGGTAACCAAAGTCATGGAGCGAAAGATCTATAAGGAGCACCAACTCTTCCGTTAGGCATCATCACTCTACCACATCTCCTCATCAACTCAATACTCGCTGTTTCTGCACCATAGGTCTTCCAGTTAACAGTTTCACTATGTAGGCCACATTATAGAACGTTATCCACTTCGTCCTGTACCTGCAACGAGAAACCAATTTATGCCATAGCAATCTTGAGAATATTTTTGAATCAACTCCATCGCGTTGATTTTGAATGAAATTGATTCCATTGTCTTTCAGGAGGCGGATGGAGGCCTCTGCGTGGGGATCGGTGGTTGGGTTGAATTAGGTTTGGGTTGAATTAGGCCTCTGCGTGGGGATCGGAGGTCGGGAGGTAGAGGAGAGTGGGGGAGGAGGGGAGGAGGGTGTTGGGAGGTAGAGGTAAGGAGGAAGAAGACGATGGAGAGAGAAGGGGATTAAGGTTTGGGTTTATTTGGGGATAATTTGGGGCATACGTACAGGAAACAAAACCATACTCACCAATGGCTTGAAAGTTTCTACAGAGAAGGTGAGAATTGCAAAGGCTTTTGGTATTTATACCTCAAACCCTAGATTTCATATAAATCCTCCAAATTCTCAATTCTACCAAAATTAATAAATTTTTGAATACATCGAGAATTGAATGGGGTCATTTAAAATCTCATTTGACGATAATTGAATAGAATCACTTAAAGTCTCAATTGAATACACTGCGACTTTTATAAACTCCTTTAAAATCCTAAAAGAATACACTAGGATTTTCACGTTCTTTTAAATTCTTTTCAAATTCTAATCCAATACACCCCTTAGAATAGAGCAGAGAAGAAAAGGCATGAGTTTTGAGTTTGGAAGAGGAAGATTTAGAATTGAGGAGGAAGGATGGGAGGGATGTGGATAGAATATTTATTTTTATGTTGATTTTTTGGTTTTTTTTCAACTGGTCCGGGTCCGGACTTTTTTGAGCGGACCCGGACCCGAACCCGAAAGTACAACGGGTCCCATTTTAAGACCCGAACCCAGACTCGGATAGATCGGGTCGGTTTCGGTCCAATGCTGTGTCTGGGTTAGGTTCGGGTCGGGTCCGGATTTCAGGTATTTATACCAATGCTACACACTACCGAACTGCGATTTTTTTGCCGTCATAGGCCACTTTTTGAAAATATTTGCAATTATGGGCCAGTTTTGAAACTATTAGCGCTCGTGGGCTAACTTGTGCCACGTCAACAGCGGCCGCTATTCTCATTAGCGACCTATTCATTTTGAATGTTGCGAATGGGAATAGCGGCCTATGTTTTAAATATTTTTGAATATGTTGTTTGCTGTCGCTATTCCCACTAGCGACCTTAGTATATATGAGGTTACTGATGGGATTAGCGACCTCAAATGAATGTATTGAGACATTTAGCGATTCCTAAAGAGCTTTCCCCAAAAATTTAATGCTGAGGATGCTATTCGGAATAACGACCTTAGTATACTAAGGTCTTTATTCCCAATAGTGACCTCAGTAGGAAACACAATCTCCCTGTTCTTTGTAAAATTTGCAAAATAGTCATACAACTAAGACCTCTATTTGGAATAGCGATCTTAGTACAATAAATGCCTCTATTCCGAATAGCGACCTTAGTTTTAAAAATAAATTGATTGTCATTTTTCATATAGCAAAAGCTCTCTAGATTTTGCTAATTGTTAGAATACATCTCATTAAAGATCACTAATCCCATTAGCGACCTCATATATACTAAGGTCGTTAGTGAGAATAGCAACGACAAACAAAAAATTCAAAAAAAATTAAAACATAGGTCGCTATTCCCATCAACGACCTTGAAAATGAAGAGCCTGCTATTGGGAATAGCAGCCGCTGCTGACGTGGCACAAAGTAGCCCAAAAGCGCTAATAGTTGGGAAACTGGCCCAAAAACGCAAATATTTTCAAAAAGTGGCCTATGTAAGCAAAAAAACTCCACTACTGCGGCCTCTTCAATTTTGCGGCAGCAGTTCACAACTATGGCTCAAGTATATATCATACATATTTGAATATTAGGCTCGGAGACTTGGAAAAAATTTTCAGAGTGAAAATGTGAAAAATAGGCTGCCTGCGGCCTCTGTATTATCGAGGTCGCAGTACCCAACTGTGGCCTCATATTTTTTACATTTTATACTTGGGCATTTTTCTCCCAAGTCTCCGCGCCTATTATCCAAATATATATGATATATACTTAGGCCACATTTGTGAACTGCGGCCACAAAACTGAAGAGGCTGTAGTTCTGTACTGCGGCATATGCATTATCGAGGCCGTAGTTCCCTAATTTTCACATTTTACACTTAGGCATTTTTTTCAAGTCTCTAAGTCTATTAACCAAATATGTATGATATATACTTAGGCCGTAGTTGTGAGCTGCGGCTGTGATATCGAAGAGGTCCGTAGTTCGGTATTGCGTCCTATGAGGACTGATCTATTCTCAGAATTAGTTTCAAAAGTAGTCTATTTTAGAAATTAGTTTTTAAAAGTGGCTTATTTCGGGGAAAAACTCAAGCTTAGGAGGGTTTTTTAAGATACTGATTGAGGGAAAAAAAAATGGTCCAGTTGGGATGATGTTAGGAATAGCGTACCTTACTCCTCACCCTCCTCATTGCCTTCAAACCTTAAAACCCCTCTTTACCATTTCTTCAATCTCAACTAAATTTCATAGCATACTCTCCCCCAACCCCACTAACCCTAACCCTAACCCTAACCCTAGCCCTATATATCCGAATTGGCGGCGCAATCTAAGAAGCAGATGCAGCAGCAACGATACCGCCACAGTAATAAGAAGCCCGAGCCTCGTCGAACTCGAATATGCCGAGCCTCAATCTCAAGGACATGTACGGACGCTCTGAGGTACGCTCATTTCAAGAATGGCAATTTAATTGATGAATGAATATTCATTGATTGAATCAGTTGATTGATTGTCAGGTGGGTCACATTCGCATTCGGCAGCATGTCAACCCACTCAGCTCCTCTTTCTCTGTAAGTATCTTCTCGCGCAACTCAGCTTCTTTTTATGTACCAATTTGGACATTAACTTGCGTTTCTGGGTTACGTTTTGTGGGAAGTTTAGAAACCGGTTGCGGCGCCGGAGTGGGAGCAAGTGTACAAGGACTGCAGTCTGCCACTGATGGTGGATATTGGATGTGGTATGATCACATAAACTCATTTTTATGTTTAGTTAGGGCTAAATTACAAGAAAACTACCCTATCTCTTCATATTTTCTCTGAAATACCTCAACCGCCCCGCCCCCCCCCCCCCCCCCCCCCGCGCCCCTTCTTTTTTTTTCCAGTAAGTAAATTACCCCGCCGCTTCTGCCATGTTGACCAGACTTTTACATGCACTGCACGTGGTCATATTAGACCAAAATACTCCCCACCTCCCCCACGGCCCCACCCTTTTCCAACCTTTTACCCATTTCATAAAAATTTCACTGAATTAACTAGTGTTCTTAACCTTTTTACAACCCTTTCATCTTATTTCCCAAATTTAGTTAAGAAAATTAGATAATTCAGTGTTTTTTTTAAAAATGCGGTAAAAAGTTGAAATTTGAGGGGGAAATGAGCACATGGGTATTTTGGTCCAATATGATCACGTGCAGGCCACGTAAAAGTCTGGTTAATGGGGTAGATTTGGCAGGGTAGTTTCCTGAAAGAAAAAAGATAGATTTGGAGTTGCGCACATTAAAGCGCTGTTGAGGTAGTTTTCTGAAAAAGAGAAAGGGTAGTTTCTTGTAATTTAGCCTATATTTAGGCCCCGTTTGTAAATGCTGGTGCGCTGGGGGATCTAGATACCTCTAGTTATCATGCCTCCTACATGTGGACACATGGTCCGTTTCGGAACTATTTTTTTTATTTGATGTGAAATACCTCAAAGTGTAACTTTTTGGGCTCCAAAAGTTAAGGTATGTCAACCTAGAGGTATCTCAATTTCCAAAAACCGACGTTATTTTGTACCTATGGATATCTTTTAAGGTTCTGTTTGGAAACAAAGTGTGGATCCTACCTATTCTTTCAAGTGGAGTTAGAGGTATGTATTAGAGATATAGTTGTAGTTGTCTTAATTAGTCATATTCCGGGTAAAGCCCGTGCTAATGTATGTTGCGATATAGTATGCATTGTATCTAATTAACCATGAAGAAGATAGTTATCATGTTTCTCCCAAATTACATGGTATCAGAGCTAGCTGGTCTCTAAACCTTAGATCAGCCCCTACCCACCACCAATCCTTGAGCCAACTCCCCGTCGACCACTCCATTGCTGTTGTCTTTCCTCAGATCCCTTTATCCGATCGTTGACAACAAATCAATGTAACCTAGCAGCCATGGCTGCCTGAATCTGATGGGTTCAAATCTGAACCTGCTGCTGTTTGGTCTGAAATCCCTCGCCACTGAGATTTGTTCCAGATCTGAACTCAATTCAGTGGAATACCTCCAACTTTGAGCTCTGATCTAGACGTGCAACCTGCACCTCCAAGCCTGCTAAACTTAACCTAAAATGCCTCCAATCTGTTGACAATTTTAAATATGTGGTCTTGCCCTCATTTGTTTGTTCCTCTCCACTCAAATCTGACCTGAATCCACTCTAAATCTCTCCAGTCAAATCCGACCGGATTCCAATCCAAATCTAACCTCTCTTTAGAATCTGATCTTCAAATCATCCAACTCTAATTCCGATCAATATACTTCAACTCCGACACCGACCAGTTCTCCTCAGCACCAATTCAGGCTAGTTCTATCCATTTCTCAAGGATACAAATCTGACCCGTTAGTGTTGGATCCAACCCGATAACATCAGATTGTTGGACTTCAATTGTTACAATTGTCAAGTGACTGATTACAATCCAATTTTTATCTCTACTATATTAATGGGAGTTGGGGTTCAAACAAACAAATAATTTTTATTATTTTTTTGTCACCTAAAAAACCTGTGCGTCGCACGCACACCTCCATCTCCATTTATTATACGTGTATCACACGTGCAAATCAAACTTTTCAAAGTTTTCAAACAAACAAATATTTTGTAAATATTTTTTTCACCAATCAAACCCGTGCATCGCACGCGCACCTCCATCTCCATTTATCTCTATTTATTAACATGTAGATCGCACGTACAAATCAAAGTTTTCAAAGTTTTTATTTAATTTTTTTGGGAATTACGTGTATCACCCGTTTAACTCCAATTTTTTCAAATAAAACACTACTTTCTCATCAAACAAATCCATACACCACACGTACAACTCCAACTCTATTTATTAACACGTGCATCGCACGTGCAAATCAAAGTTTTTTCTTCAACATCCTTTAAAACTTAAGCGTATTGCCCGTTCAACTCCAATTTTTTTTAAAAATTAAGACATTCATCGCACGTGCTAATTACTACCAACTTACGTATATCGCACGTTTAACTCCAAGTCTTTATTAAAACGTGCATCACATGTGAAGCTTACTAGTTTGATTTAATGGTAGACGATCATTATGGTTTCGGTTATGAGAGAGGTTGCTTTTGTCGAGGAGGATGACATGGTCGTGATACTAGTAACAAAAAGCTTGGGCATATGAAGGGGAAGGGTAAATAGCGAAAAACCCGTGTCAAATCTTGGTCAAACGCAAAAAACCCTCGCCTTTTCTTCATCGTGAAAACCTTCCCCAAATCCAAAATTTCCGAATTTTTTAATTTAGGTGTTATTTATGCACGTGATTTGCATTTATCCCCCTTTTTTTTCTCCAAAATACCCTCATCTTCTTCCTCTATTACTTCACATCGTTTCCTCCCTTTCCTCATCCCACTCCTTCGCCGCCCCTTTCTTCTCCTCCCTCTCTGCCTCCATCACCTCCTTTTCCACTTCACCCCCAGCACGTTTCAACTTTAATCCACATCCAAACTTAAACCCAAAGTCAAATATCATTCTCTTCTCCTCGCTGCCTCCATCATCTCCTTCCCCACTTCAACTCCCACATTTTTTCATCTTTAATCCACACCCAAACCTAAACCCAATCTCAGACATCCTTCTCTTCCTTCTTATATCTGCCTCCATCGTCTTCTTCTTTACTTCACCTCACACATTTTTTCAACTTTAATCTACACCCAAACCTAAACCTGAACTCAGACATCCTCTTCTTCCTTCTCCACCTCTTCGTCCTCCTCTCCGCCTCAATTGTCTCCTTCTCCACTTCATGTCCCTTATTTTTCAACTTTTATCCACACCCAACTCCAAACTCAAATATCATTCTCCTGATCTTCTTGGTCTCCATCCTTTCCTTCTTACAATGCAAGATGATGATTATAATTTGGGATAATTTAGCGAATGCCCCATTCAAAACATAGAAACTAGCATATACCCCCACTATTTAAAAAAAACTAAGAAATACTCTCAATTTGGATGAAACCGTTAAAATCTCCGTTAAGTGAACCCACGTACGTCACACATGATATGCAAAATGACCTAAATATCCACAATAAAATGTATATTAGCAAATGTCCCCTTTCAGAATGTGGAAACTAGCATATGCCCCCACTATTTATATAATTTTTTTTGGGAATTGCCCTAACATGCATTGTCAGCACTATCAACCGTGACACATCGCACATGTAGCCTTAAGTTTAGCCACTGTCCAGTTGGATGAGGATGAAATTCAGGTTATCTATCTTTATCATGCTTCTCGATAGCAGTCACCCTTTCTCACATTAGCCAGGTCAGGTATAGCATGGTTGACCACTTCAGCTCCAATATCATGGATAATAGATTCATATGCTTCTGATCATATGACTGAAAATTTAGGTATATTGCCCTCTGTTAGTAGGCCATTTCATCAACCTGTTAGGCTCGCTGATGGTTATATGCCCTTAATTGGGGGGGGGGGGATTGGACATGTAAATCTTACTTTCACTTTATCACTCAATTTTGTTCTTTACATGCCAAAATTTTCATTCAACCTAATGTCTGTCAGCAAAATTACTAAAACAATGAACTGTTCTGTTACCTTCTATCATGATCACCGTGTGTTTCAGGAGCTTGGAACGGGTAAAACAATTGACATAGGGCATGTATCTGACAGCCTTTATCAGTTTGATAGTGTCCCTTACCTTATTTGTATGCTTCAGTGGTTACACGCCTTTGGATTTGCATTGTCAGCTGAGACATCCGTCCTTACAGAATCTAAAGAAGGTGAGACCAAAATTATCTTATCTTAAGGAGTTATCTTGTGAGTCATGGCAGTTAGGTAAACACTAACGTGCTTCTTATTCTCCTAGAGTTAGTAAAAGGCTGAGTCGCCTTTCAGTTTAGTTTATTCTAATGTTTAGTGACCTTGTCTTGTTCTGTCTCAGTTTAATGGTCTTAAATATTTTGTTACTTTGTTGATGACTACTCTCGTGCAACTTGACTATATTTACTGAAATCTCTTGAAGTTCTTTATATTTTCAAACTTTTTTGTGCTGAGATAAGAACCTAGTTTGGTGTTTCTGTTCAAATTTTGCGCAGTGATAATGACGAAGAGTATTTTACTTCGAGGTCGCTAGTTTTATGCCCTATTGTGTTATTCTTCATGAGTCTTCTTGTCCTTGCACCCTTCTACAAAACGGTGTTGCAGAGCGCAAAAACTGTTACTTGTTTTGGTTTCGAGGATCATGCTCCTTTATAAAAATGTTCCTCAACGTTTTTTGGCGGGATGTGGTCCTTAGTGACTATCATCTTATTAACCGTATGCCCTCATCTGTGCTAGTTGGTCATACACCATTCTCCGTTTTATTTCTATATTCTAATCCATTTCCACTCCCTTCATTTTTTGTGTTAGCTTTGTTCATGGTCACCGTCCAGGTAACTTTAAGCTTGATTCCCGTTCAGTTCGTTGTGTTTTTCCAGGGTATTCAAGTTTCCATAAAGGTTATAAATGTTACAGTCCTCAGTTGTGTCATTACTTTATTTTTGCTAATGTCACATTTTTGAAGTCTCAGTCCTATTTTCCTACCACTTCTTTTGATCTGACTCTACCTCCATCTGATGAGAGATTCTGAATACCTTACCTATCCTGGTTGTTTGGTCTCTACTTCTTTTGTTTATGTGAAACCACACTCACTAGTACATCGTCTTCCGAGCTTATTTTGGACTTTATTGTTGAGTCTGCATCTACCCCTCCTGTTACAGCCACTGAACCGACATCTATGATTCCCTCCACCAGTGAGCTTTCTGATCTTGATCTTCCCATTGCCATACGCATATGGAATCTCTCTACAACACATCCTTTATATAATCGTCTTTTATATGCTCGCTTATTGTCTGCCCATTCTGTCTCCGTCTCTGCTTTGGACACTTACCATATTCCCAAGTCATTATCAGAAGTACTATCAGCCATGCTATGCGAGAAGAGATGACTGCTTTTGAGAAAAATTGTACTTGGGAATTTGGTTCACCTTTCATTTGGTAAACATTATGTTGGTTGTAAGCTGGTGTATATTGTTAAGGTAAATTCAGATAGTTCCATGGCTCGCCTGAAAGCTTGGTTAGTTGCTAAAGATTTTTCTTAGACCTACGACATTGATTATGATGAGATGTTCTCTCCTGTGACTAAAATGCTTTCTACTCAAATCTTTATTGCCTTGGTAGCCATGTTTCATTGGCCCCTCCATCAACTTGATGTTAAGAATACATTTCTCAATGATGTTCTTGTAGAGGAGGTTTACATGTAGTAGCTCCCTGATTTTGTTAGTAGAGCTAAGCTTGCAATGATTTATCGCTTGAAACAGTCTTTGTATGAACTCAAACAGTCTTCTCGTGCTTGATTTGGTCGTTTCACTGAGGTTGCCACCAGTTTTGGATTGATGAGTGATAGCGATTACAATATTCTATCGACATCATCAAGGGCAAATGATTCGTTTAGTTATATTTGTTAATGACATTGTGATTATAGGAGATGGACATAATGACATTAAAGAGATGAAGTTCAACAAAAATTTCAAACCAAGGATCTCGGTCGACTGAAATATTTCTTGGGCATCGAGGTAGCTCGTTCTAAGGATGAGATTTATGTCACAGAGAAAGTATGTGTTGGACATACTTACTGAAAGTGGTATGTTAGGTTATTGGCCATCACGCATTCTGATGGATCTAAACACCAATCTAGTGCCAGATCGGGGAGAGTTGTTGGAGGATCCAGGCAGGTATATGAGGCTTGTAGGAAAACTAAATTATCTCACAGTTATTTGTCAAGATATTGTATAATCTGTGAGTATAGTGAGTCAGTTTATGGCTTCCCCCCGTACGAGCCACTGGGACGCAGTTATGAGAATTTCTTCGATATTTCAAGAGTTCTCTAGGCAGAGGGTTGATGTATACTGATTATGGACATTATCGAATTGCTAGGTTTTCAGATGCAGATTGAGCTGGTTGCTCGACCACTAGGCGATCCACCTTTGGGTATTGTGTGTTCATCGGGGGAAACTTTGTTTCATGAAAGAGCAATAAACAAAATATGGTGTCTCGTTCGAGTCTTGATTCCTGAATATCGTGCTATGGCTTATCTCGCATGTGAGATAACTTGGGTCAAGCGATTGCTTAGTGAGTTAGGAGTTATCTAACATGAGTTAATGCGTATGTATTGTGATAGCCAGTCTGTCATTCATATAGCCATTAATGCTATGTTTAATGAACGAACCATGCATATTGTGGTCGATTGTCATGTGGTTCGTAACAAGATTAGTGACACTCCATATGAGTCTCCACAGGTAGAGGTTACACATATTAGCACTAATCACCAGCTCTCACAAACCTCTTGCAAGTGGTAGAGTACAATTCATCAATGACAAGTTGGGCATGAATGGTCTATATGCTCCAACGTGAGGAGTATTAGAGATATAGTTGTTGTTGAATTAGTTAGTGATATTCCGGGTAAAGCCCGTGCTAATGTATGTTGCTATATAGTATGCATTGTATCTAATTAATAGTTAATAGTGAAGAAGATAGTTATCATGTTTCTTCCAATTACAGTATGCAAGCTCTTTGTTCCTAGTGTGATTAGATAATTTGTTTAGGCCCCGTTTGGAAACGTAGTTTAGATGCCTAAAGGTATAAGTGAAGGTGCAATCTGTAGGTAGCTTTGTCCTTACCGACAAAGTTTAGGCAGTTGGACTTGGCTTTCAAAGTGAGCTTGTGGAGGTTTCGATAACTACATCCAAAAGATAACCTAGTTTTCTATTGGAGATGAGGTAACTGCACCTAAAAAGATTTACGGACCTCTAACTATCTCACTCTAAAAGAGTTTCCAAATGGTCCAGAGCTACGATAGCTGTAGGTAACTTAGATACCTCCACATACCTCCGGTTATCTTAACGTACCTCCGCTTCACCCTTAGAAGTTCACATACACAGTGAGTTGAGGGGGAAAAAGGAAAAGAGCACATGTATAGAAAACGGGATATGGAATGAAGCATGAAGTCACAATGTAGTTGCAAGTGTCTTCACTCCCTCTTTGGATTTTGGAGACATCATTGTTAGGATCTAGGACATTCCCTGTTACAGTTGTCATACATAAAAATAGCTAGCAATCAGCAGACATCCTGCTGTTGTAACTAAGGTCTTGGAGACATCATTGCTCTTTTTGTCTGGGTTTGGGGATTTATAACACATGATTTAGCTAATTGAGCATTGAAGCAATGAGAGACCTGAAACATTCTAGTTTCGTGCTAACAGCGCGAACTTCCCAGGTAGTGGCAGATTCCTTATTTGGCAAGCAAAACATTCTCAGCCTCCACGGAACTACCTGGGATTGGAAATTCGACATAAGGTAGGTTTCGAACAAAACTCATACTTTGCATTCCTGATTCTTCTTTTGAACTTCTGTTCTGGAATGTATGCTCGAGTGGTTTTACGTACTGAACTGTTTTTTCTTTTCTACAGTTAGTTCAGCGCTCACAGTTCTGGGTGAAGGACCTTGGTCTACAAAATATGTTAGAGTTCTTTTGTACAAATAAAATGTCTTTGTGTAAAAATATAGATATATAAAGATTGAAGTATTTCATGTTTTCTTTTGACAGACATTTCATGTCTGCAAATGCTACAATATCGTTTGAACAACTGGTGTCCTCTTACCCTGGATCTCTGATATATGTTTCTATTCTGGTGAGCAAAATCTAGTTTATAACCTGTTTTTGTTTAGAGGCTGCGCTAGAAGTTCATACTATTTTTATGAGAATTCTCTTTATATTAGGTCTAAGTTATCACCAATATTTAGCCGATAGCTCAGTATTATATCACCTGACCATCATGCACATAATTTTTCCTGTTTTGCTTCAATTCTTGCAGTGCCCAGACCCCTATTTCAAGAAGAGGCACCACAAGAGAAGAGTCTTGCAGAAGCCTTTGGTGGATTCTATTTCAAAACATCTTAAGACAGGAGGACAAGTATGCCAGCCAACTCTTTATTTTCTTTCATTTATATTTTGTAGTAGTGCCACCTATGAAACTCCATGCTCTGGTTAGCTTTCCAAAATGAGGCTTAGGACTTTTATCGGTATTGCCGCGACAAAAAAAGTTTCGCTAAAAAATGTTCAAAATTTTCTTAGCAAGTAATAGTCTTTTCGAAAAACTAAAAACCACCACATGAGTGTTGTAAGAAAAATGCTAAAAACTGTAGTTTTGAAATGTTCTTTTGGCAAAAAAAAAGCTTTTATTTAAGTTTGCCAGATTCCTTTTGAATAGAAAAGTGCTTTAAGAACCAAAAGAACTCTCCAAAAGTAATGCCAAACGGAACTTTTTTTTTTGGTATTAAAAGATGCCAAACAGAGCCTTAATCTGTTATCAAATCTTGGAAATCCTTCATAGTTGTAATTTGTTTAATCTTTTAGGGAACTAGTAAGATGGTTGTGTAAAAAGTGGCTAACCAAACAAAATCAACCGATTCGGTTACTAGTTAGTATGTCTTGCATAATAGGTTCGGTGTAAAGAGAAGACGGTGAAGTGAGAAGAGGTTCGAAGCGAATATAGAAGGCGAAAGGAGTAGCAGCCGAAGGTAGAAGCAGCAATAGGGAGCAGTCGACTCCATTTCCATGTAGTCGGCCGCAAGTTCTCGGGTTGCTCTCTGACTGGAGAGCAGTCGATTGCTTTTTGGAGCAAGCGGCGGACAATAACATTTTGGGTCGGGTCAGTGGATCTGTTTGAAGCCCAATTTCTTCACCAAGTTAGATGTATCGGGGATGGTGATTGTATCAAGACTACAACCTAGGGATTTCTATTGTGAACAACAGAATATATTCTAGTGAGGCTTGAAGATAGTCAGATAGATAGGTTATTGGTGAGAGTAATTGTAACGTTTGTATCTTCTTTAGTTGAATAATATCTCAATTATTTTTCCTCCAGAGTAGGTTCACCCGTACCGGGACAAAATTGTGTGCTTTGTGTGCTTGGTTTGGTCTACTTGCTTGGTTGATTCGTTGTGATCAATTATCGCTTCTCTGTAACCCAACCCTGCCCTACTGCGCTTAATTCCCTAACATCTATGTCTTATCTCTTCCAAACATGAAAAATGAATCATCTATGTTATGTAACAAATAAGAGAAGAAGATGACCATCAAGAGTCCAAGGCAGTTATTACAAACAAAATTGCATGACGAGAGAAAGTAGATTGCATAATAGTTTTGACAAAATTTCCCACTGTAAAACCTACTGATCGAATTGCATCTGTACCTCTGTCTTCTCCTTACTGTAGCCCTCGTCTGTATTGAGTCTCTTGTTTAAAGTTGAATTGTAGCTTGAATTATCGCCAATTATTAATCATCACTTTTTTCAATACTGTTTTGCTTTGTTTAAGGTATTTCTGCAATCAGATGTGTTGGAAGTGGCAATGGACATGAGAAGACAGTTTGATTCGATCTCTGATGTGTTCCGTCATATTGATGATATCGACCACAATATTGACTGTGATTCAGATGGTTGGATAGTGCACAGTCCAATGGGAATACGGACTGAAAGGGAGATACATGCAGAGTTAGAAGGTGCAAAAATTTATCGGCGGATTTACGAGAAAGGAAATGATTTGTTGTCTTAGCTTGCTCCCTTAAGAATCGCTGAATGAAGCATATCATCCAGATAAGATCCTGAAGTAGATAGGATGCTGTTGTAAATTAATCTGTACTCTGAATTCCTGAAGTAGAGAACAATGATTCTGAGATGCTTGAATTATTGGGAATTTAATTTGTGTTTTGTGTGTGTGTGTGTGGAATAGATGATATCTTAGAAGCATGTTATAGCATACTGCTTTAGGAAATGAAATTAGGAGATATTTTATTTATATATTTTGTGGGTATGCTAGCCAATTCAGAGAATATCTGGTATTGCATAATTGGATGAACCTTCGCCACTAATTACTGCCCGTAGTTTCTTCCCAATTTACAGAGTTTCAATATGCGGCAATTGGATTCCGTCACTGATTTCTTTCTCGCAATTGATTTTTCCTCCTTGCTACCGCAATTTGATTTCTTTCTCGAGATTTTTTTTCTCCTCGCGATCCTGATTTCATTTTCCTCCTTGCGAGTAGTGATCGCGATTTGATTATCCTCAACGTGATTTTTTTCTCTATTCGCGATTTTATGCAGATCGCGAGATTATGTCTGGGTTTTGAGAGGCGGAAAGAGTGGAGGAAAAGTTTGGCAGTGCGATACAAACTCGTCAGATCTGGCGAGTCAATCCGAGAAAATCTATTTTGGCGAGTCTCATTGTAGCAATTTTTTTTTCCAAAACCTGCTATTTTAGCTGAAAGTAAGAAATGACTAGCATGGTTGGAGATGATCTAAGAAAGATGAAAAAGATAGAGCACAAGACAGAATGGCAAGAGGAACTACAAATTAAGGAGCTAAGATCACAACATCAATGCCCGAAGCAAAGTTTGATTGCTTTCATTAGCAGCCTGAATGGATTGAGCTAGACGAACACCAATAATGTACTCTTGTTGAAAGTTGGACTAATTCGTGATAGAGGCAATTGTAATAGAAATAGGGTCATCCTTCAAATCTTCCTGATGCACATCATTGAAACTGAAGGAGCACCAGTAGTAGTAACCTGAGGAACAAAGTGATCAACATCTTCAAAGGCAATATTGTCCCCAGAAGCATCAACAATAAGAACAGAATCAGCAGTACCATAGGCACTTCAAAAATATCAGTAACTTCCTCATTAAAAGTATCAGAATCATCAGCATCCTCAGTAGCAGAGACAGTAGGTTGAACACTCTGAACAGCAACATCAGGTGTAGTACCACTACTGGAAGAGGGAATAAAAAATTTGCAGGCAGCTATGAAAGCAGAAAGATTTACTCTAGCTCTCTTAGAATTAGGAAGGATCTCTCACCAAAAATAGAATCAAGGATGTTAATAATATCATTATGTTTCTTTTAAAAAAAATCCTACAATTCATCTCTTTCCATATATATATAAAATAAATATTGATACTCTCGAAGGTAATTCGCAAGAGTGTGAGCTAAAAAAATAAGAAATGCACCACACGTACAAATTACTAGTTTAATTTAAAGGGAAAAAGAAAGATGGGGTGGTCCAATGATGGTACCGGAAGAAGAACAAAGGTGCAAAAGTGGACATGAACATGGTGTTGGAGGAAAGGAGTTTGATAGTGGTTGCGATGGTGGTCGAAGGGAGGAAAAGAGTGTTGAGTTTGGGAAGAAGGGTTGTGATGGTAATAACCATGAATGGGTGGAAAGATAGGAGAATCCTGGGATTTGGACGAGGATGGAGAGTGGCCATTGCGGCCATGGAGGTAAATAAGAGAAGAGTGGTTGAGAATTTGAGATAGAAAGAAGCTGACGGTGGTGACTGGGGTGGCTAGAGAAGAACTATTAGGAACCCAGGAGAACTCACCCTTAAAAGCTAGCTATTAAAGGGAGGGAGCCCAAGTTTATAACTACCCAACATTGATTCCCCATATAATAGATGTGGGACTAAATTTGGATCAGAACATTCCACCACGCTTCTGTAACCTGCCGCCCTCGGCGGTATTCACTTTAGCGACACTGGCCCGGCTCGGACCTACCAGTAATTTGCCTCTAGGTAGCCCTTTCCGACTCTCGGCGGCTTTCACTCTAGCGACACTGGCCTAACCCGGGTCTACTAGTAATTTTAATCCAGTCTCTATAGAGAATTAAGAAGCATGGAGTTGGCTCTGATACCATTGCGTAGCTTTACCTTTAAGATTCAATGACGCAAACCTTTAACTTTTGATTATCTTCCACCTCAAAGAAATCAAGAAATTGCTTAGCACTGCAGATCCACTCAGTTGGATCTCCCTCAGTGAATGTTGGAAACTCCATTTTGAATGGTGTTCTAGGAGCATTTCCAGATCCAAATGAAGGCCTAGAATGAAGAGAGTTGCGATTTGTTACCTCATGAACAAAATCGGAACTTGGATTTGCAGGAAATTTTGGAATGAATGGATTCGTGCGCTGAATCGCCATCTCACGCAACTGTTCCACCATGAATTCGAGCTGCGTCTGAACCGTTGCCATCTGATTCTTCATCTCCGCAATCTCCGACTCCACCACCGATGGACCTCCGACATCGCGATCGTCTTCATCACAAGTGGTTGGCTCTGATACCACGTTGGAATGGGTTGAAATCTGGTTGTTCTTGCTTTTCGCCATGGATCACAACTCAAGAGAACGAAGAAGAAGAATGAGACTGAATTGGAATTTTTATTGAATCTTGATTAGTTACAACAGAATTCTGATGGCTCTTTTATAGAAACAACCAAGTGGCAAGCACGTGATTGCTACAGTTCTAACTGCCTAACAGAATGACTGACTTATCCTCAACCCGTCCCATTATACAATTGGCCCAAACCATTATATCTGTTCAGACATGAACAGTATCAGCTATATACATTTCACCTATATCAAGCATGTGTCTGTTCAGACATGAACAATACCCAACGTGCACAACTGATACCAACTTCTCTATATCACATTAGCCAACCATTGATGCATAACACTTCACTACAGCTCCAGTTCCAATCCATAACAAGAACAAGAGATTTTTTTCTATTTCTGAGATAATATAAGAGAGCTTAGGGTTGGGGAGGAAAGTGGCTGGTCCCCAACTTGAGAGAAGAAAGCAAAAGAGGGAGAATGAAGAACAATGCCTTCTTCATACATGTTAACCATGCAAAAAAAATTCAAGAGTCAGGGTGGAGCCCCGTAGGGCAGCTGCGAAAAAATGTTTGCACAACCAAACTCCATATAGTTTCACATACTTGACACTTTTATGATCATGTTCTCTGATTTTACTTGACAATATATTCTCGTGTATGCGTTCATGCTGCAAATAAAGCTGGGAAGATTTATTTGTTAGCATAAGCCAAATGAAAGAGGAGAAACTCGTTCAGGCAGCAGACTAAAGAAGTTAACAAGTCATATGTCTGCTACAATGGAGAAAATACCACCAGCTAAGAATTACCCGTCATATAATCTGCAACAATAAAATTATTCACCACCGAACTTTTACCGAGATTCACAATAACTAGGTGATGCGGTTTGTTTTTGGAGTGTGGGGGCAACAGGTGTGAGTTCTTGTAATTTGTATAGTAGAAGTCCTATTGCAGTACTGGTCCTGGTCCGACCTCGGGTAGCTGGAGCCGGCTCGGGGGTAAGAGCGGTGAGGCGGGGACCTGGTGCTCGGCTCGGATCCAGTAAGCTCGGCTCGGATCTTCGGGGCTCGGCTCGGTCTTGTGTACCTGCACTCTGCCTAGAAACACCGGGAGAGATCCGGTGATAGGCCCTTCGACGATCTAGTCAGTCACTGGAAAGCAACAGTAGCTAGGGTTTTGGAGGAAAAAGATTGATTACCTTGCCAGTGAGGGAGGGGGCCTAGTATTTATAGGCAGAGCAAACGAGTCTGAGATCCTGCTGGACCGGGTTTGGACCCGTTTTCTCGTGGGCTTGACGTGGCAGAAGCCCATGAGGCTCTGGGTTGATCTGATGATCAGGGGAGAGCGGGTTTTGAAGGGTCTGGTGGCCCAGGAGGGGCCACGTCATCTGACCCATATCAGGAGCCCCCCACTCCTGGAGGGCAGGATAACCTAGCCGTGTAGGAGTGATTTGCCTTTGTAGGAAGAGTGGAGAGGTGTGTATGGTGATAATGTGGTTCGTATCTTTCTGGAGAGGCCAGCGGGGTAGGATGAAGAAGATCCCTTTGAAGGTATGAGGGGCATTGAGAGCCGAAGAGTGGGGGTTCGCTTAGCCGAGCGCCTAGGGTCGGGAGACGAGCCCATGCTTGTTGGAAAAGCTATGGGGCCGTCGAGAGCCGAAGAGTGGGGGCTCGTTTAACCGAGCGCCTAGGGCCGGGAGACGAGCCCCTATGCTTGTCGGAAAAGCTATGGGGACGTCGAGAGCCGAAGAGTGGGGGCTCGCTTAGCTGAGTGCCTAGGGTCGGGAGATGAGCCCCTATGCTTGTTGGAAAAGCTATGGGGATATCGAGAGCCAAAGAGTGGGGGTTCGCTTAGCCGAGCGCCTAGGGTCGGCAGACGAGCCCCTATGCTTGTTGGAAAAGCTATGGGGACGTCGAGAGCCGAAGGTAGGGGCTCGCTTAGCCGAGTGTAGAGGGTCGGAAGACGATCCTTGTACTTGTTGGAAAAGCTATGGGGACGTCGAGAACCGAAGAATAAATGCTCGCTTAGCCGAGCGTCGAGGGTCAGAAGATGAGCCCCCCTACTTGTGGTGAAAGCTAGGGGTGGCTCGAGGTCACCACCGAGCGCCGATGCCCCTCCCCTACTTGTGGTGAAAGCTAGGGGTGGCTCGAGGTCACCACCGAGCGCTGACCCCCCCATACTTATTGGAAAAGCTAGGGGGTGGCTCGAGGTCACCACCGAGCGCCGAGCCCCCTTCACTTGTTGGGAAAGCTGGGGACATCGAGAGCTGAAGGTAGGGGCTTGCTTAGCCGAGCGTAGAGGATCGGAAGACGAGCCTCGTACTTGCTGGAAAAGCTATGGGGATGTCGAGAGCCGAAGAATAAGTGCTCGCTTTGCCGAGCATCGAGGGTCGGAAGGCGAGCCCCCTGCTCGTGGTGAAAGCTAGGGGTGGCTCGAGGTGACATCCGAGCGCCGAGCCCCCTGCTTGTTGGAGAAGCTTGGTGTGGCTCACTGTGACATCCGAGCAGCGAGCCCCAAACCTTGTAGGAGAAGCTTGGTATGGCTCGCGGTGGCACCCGAGCGTCGAGCCTCAATTCTTGTAGGAGAAGCTTGGTGTGGCTCGCGGTGACATCCGAGCGTCGAGCCCCAAACCTTGTAGGAGAAGCTTGGTATGGCTCACGATGACATCCAAGCGTCGATCCCCAAACTTGTAAGAGAAGCTTGGTGTGGCTCGCGGTGACATCCGAGCATTGAGCCCCAAACTTGTAGGAGAAGTTTGGTGTGGCTCGCGGTAACATCCGGCGTCGAGCCCCAAATTTGTAAAAGAAGTTTGGTGTGGCTCGCGGTGATATCGGAGCGTCGAGCCCCAAACTTATGGGAGAAGTTTGGTGTGGCTCGCGGTGACATCCGAGCGCCGAGCCCCAAACCTTGTTGGAGAAGCCTGGTCTGGCTCGCGGTGACATTCGAGCACCGAGCCCCAAGACTTGTTGGAAAAGCCTGGTCTTGCTCGCAGTGACATCAGAGCACCAAGCCTCAACTTGTTGGGGAAGCTTGGTGTGGCTCGCGGTGACATCCGAGCGTCGAGCCCCAAATCTTGTTGGAGAAGCCTAGTCTGGCTCGCGGTAAAATCCGAGCGCCGAGCCCCAAGACTTGTGTGGCTCGCGGTGACATCTGAGCGCCGAACCCCAAACTTGTTGGAGAAGTTTGGTGTGGATCGCGGTGACATCTGAGCACCGAGCCCCAAACCTTGTTGGAGAAGCCAGGTCTGGCTCGCGGTGACATTCGAGCGCCGAGCTCCAAGACTTGTTGGAAAAGCCTGGTCTGGCTCGTGGTGACATTCGAGCGCCGAGCCCCAAGACTTGTTGGAGAAGCCTGGTCTGGCTCGCGGTGACATCTGAGCGCCGAGCCTTAGCTTGTTGGGGAAGCTTGGTGTGGCTCGCGGTGACATCCAAGCGTCGAGCCCCAAACCTTGTATGAGAAGGTTGGCGTGGCTCAAGGTGACATCCGAGCATCGAGCCCCAAACTTGTGGGAGAAGCTTGGTGTGGCTCGCGGTGACATCCAAGCGTCGAGCCCCAAACCTTATAGGAGAAGCTTGGTGTGGCTCGCGGTGACATCCGAGCGTTAAGCCCCAAACCTTGTAAAAGAAGCTTGGTGTGGCTCGCGGTGACATCCGAGCATTGAGCCCCAAACTTGTAAGAGAAGCTTTGTGTGGCTCGCGTTGACATCCGAGCGTCGAGCCCCAAACTTGTAGGAGAAGTTTGGTGTGGCTCGCAGTGACATCCGAGCGTCGAGCCCCAAATTTGTAAGAGAAGTTTGGTGTGGCTCGCGGTGACATCGGAGCGTCGAGCCCCAAACTTGTGGAAGAAGTTTGGTGTGGCTTGCGGTGACATCCGAGCGCCAAGCCCCAAACCTTGTTGGAGAAGTCCAGTCTGGCTCGCGGTGACATCCGAGCACCGAGCCCCAAGACTTGTTGGAAAAGCCTGGTCTGGCTCGCGGTGACATCCGAGCGCCGAGCCTCAGCTTGTTGTGGAAGCTTGGTGTGGCTGGCGGTGACATCCGAGCGTCGATCCCCAAACCTTGTAGGAGAAGCTTGGTGTGGCTTGCGGTGACATCCGAGCGTCGAGCCCCAAACCTTGTAGGAGAAGCTTGGTGTGGCTCGCGGTGACATCCGAGCGTCGAGCCCCAAACTTGTGGGAGAAGCTTGATATGGCTCGCGGTGACAATCGAGAGTCGAGCCCCAAACTTGTGGGAGAAGCTTAGTGTGGCTCACGGTGACATCCGAGCGTCGAGCCCACAAGACTGGTTGGAAAAGTTTGGGAGTTAAAAAAGGCATAGTACTCGAGTAGTTGGCCACATGTTTCAAGCTGTTGTACCGGCTGATAGGGTCGAAGGTAAAGAGGTATTTTTATGCTCTAGGCTGATGTCATGGGCATGAGAATCGAAGTGATTCAGATCCTGGTGGCCGTTAGATCTTGATGTTCAAGATCCAACGGTTCAGATCTTCTCGCAGAATTCGAGGAGTCCCTTCCCCTATTATAAATCTCCCACCCCTCCCCCTATTTCTTCACCTTGCACTCATTCTTTAGACAACTAGAGTTTCTTTCACAGCCTTCGGTGACCATTTTTCGTTGATCTTCCTGTTTCCCAATATATGAGGTTAGTATTTTTGTTTCGCAATGTCGCGTTCTCAGTCTGGCTCCGAGGCAAGCTCTTCAGGTCGTGCTGTGGAGGAAATCCAGTTGACGTCGTCATTTTGGTCTCTTGATGACTTTGAAGTGAAGGAAGAGGTCCAGTCGGATTTAGGATCGGGGGGCGAGGGTGTCGTGATTTATGACGTGCCCTCTTTACGAACCCATAGGTCGGGAGAGGAGCTTGTTGAGGAGAGTGAGCGTGAGGAAGGAGGCCCCGAAGGAGAGGAGCTTGTTGAGGAGGACGACCAGGAGGGGTCCGAACGAGGAACCGAGGGAGGCAACGATCGGGGGGAAGGGGAAGAATGAACCGCGGGAGAGGCAACTGAGGAAGAAGAAGATCTTCCACCTCTACCCCCGTTATCGACCCCATCTCCGGAGAGGAAGCTTTGCCCCCATAGGAGAAAAAGGAAGTGGATTCATCCTGATAGTCCGGGCAAGCCAGACAAATACGGACCCGAGTCCGGGTTCAAGTTTCCCCATCTGTCCAATAAAAACCCATGGTTGATCAGGATGTATCCTGACGACGTGGAGGGGCTTCTCGCGTTTACTTCATTGCTGTGGGACTCGGGTCGGTCCATGATCAAGATGGACAGTGTCCAGTGTGCTTTGAAGGCGGACTGCCTGCCTATCTTAAGGGCAGCCTACTTCATTCCAAAGGAATACGAACTTCTGGTGCCGAACTGTGGAATTCATCCAACTGCAGTGCTGGAGTCGAGCTTCTAGATGTTTCCTGAGGATACCTTCGTCTTGGGATTGAGGCTGCCGTTGCACCTGTTTATTGAGAGGGTGTTGAAGTGGGGAGAGCTGAGTCCAATGCAGTATGGCCCCAACTCGTGGAAACACCTGGTTTGCTTCATTCTGAAGTGCCAGGAGATAGGGATCAAACTGAGGCTTACGTACTTCCATGCCATCCTAGGGATGAGCTCGCTCGGAGACGTGGAGGGGATTTTTTACCTCTCGCCGCTTCCTCACAGGAGGGTGATGCACAGCCACCCTGACTCTATTAAAGGATGGAAGTAGAAGTACTTTATCGTCCGGAGTGGGAAGCCTTGGGAAATTGCAACTATTTGGAATTTCAGTAGGCCGAACCATAAGCCCCCGAAGCGTAGTGACTTGACGGATAAAGAGTGGGCGACTGTAGAGAAGATTGTGGAAGGGCATAGCATAAAGTGGCCGCGCATCACAGAGTTGCACCTGGCCCGAGCCGGACTGAGCCCAGCCGACCCTAGTATGTTTTTGTTTCTAATCTATTTATCTTCTTGCCTTCGTGTTAACATTTTTCCCTTTTCTTTCTTTTTGTAGAGATGTCCGCAAAGCAGCTCGACAACCGACAGGCCTTGCTGGCTATAGCCGCTAAAAGGAGGGCTGACCAGGAGAAGAAGGCTGCCTCGATAGTGGGGCCCAATAAAGGGGTGGCCTCAGGGCCTTCGGAGCCATCCCCGAAGAGGACAAAGAAGCACCACCACTCGTCGAGGTCGACGAAGGAACCGGGGGCGAGCTCCGATAGTAAGAAAGTGGCCGCCGTCTTGGAGAAGGGGCTCCCGCCACTTCGCCCCAATGCCGAGGAGATGGTGGGCAGGCAAGGCATGGGGTCGCACACCCCGGACTAGGGGGTCAAGGCAGGGGATACCCTGACTGAGGGCCCGGTGGCACTGGAGGTGGTGGAGCATCTCGCCACGGAGTGGGATCGGATGACTCTGGCAACAAGTGTTTAGTATTCGCTTTATGCATAGAATTTAGGGATTTTTTATAACTTGATCTTCCTCGGCCAGGCGTTGATTCATGGGCAACACTTCCACAAGTGCCTGGAGAAGGAGGTCGTTGTCGAGAGGAAGAACGCCGAGAAGTATTTTCGTGAGGTGACTCATCTGAAAGACGAGCTGACGGAGTCCCAGTCAACCCAGGCAGTCTTCCAAGCTCAGATGGCCTCGCTGCAAGACCATCATGCGAACGAGCTGGTGCACTTTCAGGTTAAGGACAAGGCGGAAGCTGAGGAGCTGCAGAACACCTTGGTGGACACTCTGATCCTGGCTCAGGATGAAGCCTACGCTCGAGCCAAGGAGCACTTCCTCCAGCTCTACCCGGAGGCTCGGGTCGACCACCTACACTTCAGGTGGCGGCTTCCCGTGCATCCGCTGACGCCCGGCGGCGAGGAGGAGGAGGAGTTGGGGGACCCTCTTCTGGAGGAGGCCGGGGGCGATCAGGCTGACGAAGAGGTGTCGTCCCCCTCTAAAATATAGTTTAGGAATTATACTTATTCTTTAGACTTGTATTTGCCTCGTGTGGACTGGCCACCGCCTTTTGTTGTCCAAAATTTTGAATTTATAAAAGAAAAGATTTTTGGCCGATCCTCTGTGACTTGTAGTTTTTCGCAAGCTTCTTTAGTGACCCACTGTTTTTCCCCTCTTCTTGATAGACGCACGAGACCATCGGTGCCGACCTGTGTTCCGCAGTGGTCTTCCGGCTCCGAAATGAGCTGGGATCCAAGGAGAGTGTGCTGACGTACCATCGTAAGCAGGCACGTGATCGAGAGGCCGCGGTAAACTAATTTATGAACAAGTTTAAGGAGCTCAGCCTAGAAGCCGCTCGCTTGAAGAAGGCCATAGCCGACCGGGACTGGGGGAGTGTCGAGACGAACTAGTCAATCTCGGATGCCTCCACCAGGTGACCAGCTTCAGAGTCCTTTCTTCGCGAGGTCATCGTAGAGAAGGAGTTGGAGATTCGGAGGTTGAAGCTTATGCTAGGCACGGGTCATCATCGGCTCAGTCCGTTCGAGGGAGCAAGCCGTTCTATATTGGGTCACTTTTTTGGATGTTGCTGTTGTTTCGGCAAAACGACATTTATTGTAACTACTTGTAATTATTATTTTTAAGGGCGGGAACTATCTTGTAGGGGATGGGTTCTCTCTTTTGATGGGGAATGAGGCTCATGGACCACATACGGTTTCATGAAAATCATTCCCCTTACTTTGGTTGTTTGTTTCATTAAAATCTTTTTAATGAAGCGCAGAGAGTCTTAGAACCCACCGTTTATGAAAAAAAAAAGTGTCCAGGGTCATGAAACTCCATGCGTTCAGCACAATTTCCCTGCATATATCGTGACGCGATTCTGAAACTTGGCATCTCTTTCCTGACCATGATTAAATAGATCACATCTTAAAAGTGCAACAAAGAAAGTTATTCACTTCCTCCATCCCAAAATGTATATTGTTCTAGGTTTCTACAGTTATTAACAAACTCTAAGAGCATCTCCAACCACGCTAGCTATTTTGGCTAGTTAGAATAGCCAAAATAGATAACAAATGGATAATTTGGCTAGCGAAAAAAACTCACACTCCAACCATGCTATCTATTTTGGCTAACCATAAATGTTTTAATTTTTATTTACTAATAAATAGTTACAATAATAATTTTTTAAAATGACAACATATCCATTCCTCAAAAATTTTGGAATCAAATGAAATATTAGTTTCCAAATAGCACTAAACAATTATATGATATTGCAATACTATGAACTCAATCTACTAATTTTATTCACTCTATTAATTTCATTCCATTCACAACTTTGGGAAGAAACAAAAATACCAGTGTTTATTGTCCGTGTCGCTGCCACAAGTGTTCTACAAGATCCAACTGGAGTTGGGAATGCATCCATTTATCTCTGATGCGATGATGAGTTTGAATAAATATAAGCAGTTCAGGCGTATAATCATGTGATACTTCTATGGACAGACTTTCCTCAACTGCATCATAGTTAAAATCCTTATTATTATCTTCTCTCTCATCTTTGACTATCATGTTATGCATTATTATTGACACATTAACGAAAGTAAGATTACATCAGTCTGTGTGTAGGACAGACATACTTACGTAACATTAATATTGAAAGTTTGGAATGTTTATTAGATGTATCGATCCATCCTTGTCAGCTGGAATGTTAACTAGTAACTAGAGAAAGGTGAAAGTTGTTTCTATCGGAATCATATTCAATTGTCTTGATGAATTTGCAAACTGAAGTATACTAATGTTTCTAGCACCCAAAATAATGCCAAATGGCTGCACTTAAGTTTTCCAATTTTTTCGAGTAGCATTGAGATGATACGATGACTAACTAGTAAATTTCTTTGAGTACCAATTACTGTTTTAAAACAAATTTATGGTATTACTTTACTGGATTGAAACTATCCATTAATCAGCATGTAAAAGAACTGTTTGTAACAAGTAAACAAGGGATTCTGTTTCCATCACAGTATTATCAGATGCAGCTTGTAAAATAGAACAAAATTCAACCTATGATAGTCTAACATATTGATCTGTTGAATGGTTTCTGATAATCTTTGCCATAAGATAATGATCTGTTGACTACTTGTTCACATTTTATTCCTTCTTTTAAATGGTTTGATCAGGTCAAATGTGTCCACAAGCAGCTAACAATTTTCATATAGATTATTTAAACAAGAACAACAACTTCAAAGCTTTATAACACAAATAGTCGTATGAATAAACTAAAAACTATTAAAAATAACATTGTTAAATAGTTTTGAGAATCAATAAAAGCTTTTTCTTATCTCTTTTCCTTATGATGAATACCAATATAGTCTTTACTTAGTTTCCAATATAGGTTTCTACAAGTTGAATGAACCAACCAACAAAAGATTAGCTCTTAATTCAATTGATTTGGACACTGATAGCTAATTAACTTCGATTCGAATCAGTTGCTTGTAAATTCATATTGCAGTAAATTCATATCCAAAACAACAACAACAACAAAATTCAAAACACAAATTTTTACCTGAAGAGGAAGAAGAAGAACCCAATCAAGATGAACCCAATGAAGAAGAAAATCAATGTCGATTTAAATAAGCGGGAAAGAAATATTACCGTTATACCTCCCTTGAATTCCGGCAGAAGGAGTATGGCGAGCGGGATTCGAATCGCCAGATTTGGTGAGCGGATCGCGAGCAAAAATCAGCTCGCCAGGATCGCGAGTGATTTGGCGAGGCCGTTGGAGAGGATTTTTGGGGATTAGGTCGCTATTTTGGCTAATTGGGAGGAATAGCGATTAGCGATGGAGATGGTCTAAGAACTTGTTAATCACAGCTATTTAATGAGGTACTTATAGAATGTTTCACGAATGCCCTTTTTTACAATTTGTTTGATGAAATATGGGTTGTTACTCAAGGACGATAAAAAATGAAGGACGAATTTCTCTTTTATGGCTCTCATACCATAAAAGGAATTAATTAATCAGAGATTGTAATTTTCAACCTGTAGCTTTCTATTTCTATTGACCTCCTTACCAAACATATATTATTACATGAATTAGTTGTTACTGTATAGAATGAGGTACTTATAGAATGTTTCACAAATGCCCTTTTTTACAATTTGTTTGATGAAATATGAGTTGTCACTCAAGGGTGAAACTGGTAGCTAGTAAAAAATCAAGGATGAATTTCTCTTTTATGGCTCTGATACCATAAAAGGAATTAATTAATCAGAGATTTCTTATAAAATAATAAAAACAATAAACAAAAGAAATAGATACAAGAGGAAAGAAGATTATTCTCATTCATAATATTTTCATCTCACTTACAAATGATTCACCCAATGGCCTATTTATAGGCTTACAAAGAATACAAAGAGACAATTACATAATTATTACATATGAATAAATATGAATGAATGCAATGTGGTGGTGGAGAATGTGGAAAGAGTGGGGGGGAAGTTCAATAGACAATTCACACTTAATTTATTTATAACACTCCCCCTTGAATGTCTATTGAATGTAAATAAGAATATGCCTCGTTAAAACCTTACTAGGTAAAACCCAAATGGGAAAAATCCTAGTGAAGGAAAAAGAGTACATAATCTTTAACAATGATATGAAATGAAGATGCTACCTCGTTAAAAACCTTACCAAGAAAACCCAGTGGGACAAAACTTGGTGAAGGAAAAAAGAGTGCAGCGCATATCATCTCTCCCCCTGACGAGATCATCCTATTAGGACTTTCAAAAGTCATATCTCGAATCTCGATCAATTCTACCATCCTTTCCAAAAGTTGAGGTGATAGGGTCATAGCGAG
Source organism: Hemerocallis citrina (assembly GCA_017893485.1). NCBI lineage: Eukaryota > Viridiplantae > Streptophyta > Magnoliopsida > Asparagales > Asphodelaceae > Hemerocallis > Hemerocallis citrina. Next base: position 204,724,656 of record CM030366.1, on the reverse strand, counting down.
CAATCTTCTGGATTGTCGCTTGATTCTATTTGGTTAACAATGATTTCACCCTTTTAATTGAAATATGAGTGAAGAAGAATTCTGGTGAAATATGTTTCAGCTGTTCGCCTTTGATGTAGCCCTCCTTTTATTGAGCTTTAAAGCTGTATTATCTTCAAATAACGTTGTGAGTACTTCTTGATCAATTGAGGATGACACGTTCTCCAAATATATTAAGAAGTTAAACCGATCAAAACACATCTATGCCTTGCCTCGCATGGAGCCAATATCTCTTGATTGATATCTGGCTTTATAATGATATGATAAATACTCGGTCCAATGACTTCGAGTTGGTGAGGGCTTCATCTTACTAGTAAACCAACTTTTAATTTGAAAAATCTGAAAACAAAAATGATGACAAAACAAGAAATTTGCTTATCCAAGGTCTTTTCGTCTTAAGATATTTCTTTAAATATTGCACGGCTTTTACAACTCTTCAGGAGTTCCAACAGAATTTGACCTTGAATATTTAATAAATATATGTGAGCTTATATGACCATTATTATGGTCCCCTTTATCGAAAACTCACTAAGATGGTTATATCACATTTGTTCCGATTGTTTTAATCCATACAAAGCTTTGTTTAACTTAATTGAGTAATTTTTCCCAGAAATTATCATTATGTGCTTCTGGCACTTTTAAATCCTTCAGGGATTTTCATATATATATATATATATATATATATATATATATATCATGGTCTAACGAACCATACAAATAGGCCGTGACCACATCCATGAGGCACATTTCAAGTCTTTCATGCACTGCCAGACATATCAAATATCGAAATGTTATTGCATCCACCACAGGAGAATATGTCTCTTCATAATCAACACCAGGCATCTGGGTAAAACATTGTGTGACAAGCCGTGCTTTATATCTAGTAATCTCATTTCGTTCATTTCTTTTTCGTACAAATACCCATTTATAGCTTACTGGTTTGATCTCTTTTGGTGTTCGAACTACAGGTCCAAAAACTCCTCGTTTTTCAAACGAGTCTAATTCAGACTTAATTGCCTCTTTCCATTTTGGCCAATCATTTCTATTTCTACACTCTTCCACAGAGGTAGGTTCATGATCCTCGTTTTCATTTATGATATTGCGCGCTATATTATATACAAAAATATTGTCGACAATTATATTATTCCGGTCCCATCTTCTTTCCGTAATGACATAGTTAATCGAGATCTCTTCATTTTTATTAATTTCAGGTACCTGATTCTCTTCATTATTAACTATGTCAATGGTCTCTTCTGGAGAGACATCCTCGATTTGACAATCATGGTTATTTGCTCCTTTTCTTTTTCGAGGATGTTTATCTTTGGAACCAAGTGGTCTACCATGCTTCAAGCATGCCTTAGTCTCACTAGTAATTATAGGTTGTCCTTCAGGGACATCAATTTTGACAGGAGCATTTACAGCTGGAATATGAGATTTTGTTACACTTTTGTGGTCAGTAAATGCGTCTGGCAGTTGATTTGCAATACCTTGCAAATGAATTATTCTTTGAACTTCTAATTCACTTTCTTTTGTTCGAGGATCTAAACTTTTTAATGACAATTCATTCCATGAAATCTCTTTTTCCAACTGTTCATTATCTCCCCCTAATGTTGGGAATAGTGATTCATCAAAGTGACAATCTGCAAACCTTGCAGTAAACAAATCTCTTCAATATACTTGATTATAGATGGAGATTCATACCCAACATATATTCCCGTCCTCCTTTGAGGTCCCATTTTTGTGTGTTGTGGTGGATTAATTGGGACATATACCGCACATTCGAAAATTCGTAAATGGAAAATATTTGGTTCCTGACCATGAACCAATTGTAAGGGAGAATTATCATTATAACTGGTTGGCCGGATGCGTATAAGTTGTGCTGCATGTAAAACAGCATGTCCCCAGGCCCAAACGGGGAGATTTAATTTCATAAGCATTGGTCTAGCAATCCATTGGATCCGTTTTATAAATGATCATGCCAAACCTTAAATATATCTGTAAACTTCTGGTTTACAGTATCAATAAACTTCATATTTACTATATTATATGATTCAACAATTCTTATAGTTGTATAATACAATCCAGATGAGAAAGCTGGTAATTTTTCTAACACACACTTTTTGCCCATCATAGTTGAGGTAATACAAAGATATTCAATACCTCTTTCATTCATAGTCTCAATATGATATTCATTTAGACGAATATCTTTAAAACTTAATAAGTTTCTTTGAGACTTAGGCAAAAATAATACATTTTTAATTATGAATTTTGTGCCTTCTGGCATTATAAAATTTGCTCTTCCGGAGCCTTCAATTATCTTTGCATAACCTGATATAGTATTGACATGTGCTTGATCATTTCTCATATTAGAAAAATATTTCTTATCTTTAAGAATGGTGTGTGTAGTAGCACTGTCTACAAGACATATATCCCCAACTTGGATCTTAGATTGATACATATTCATAATCTCGAATATTGTAAATAGTTTCAACATAAACAGGGATATCTAGATATACTTACATACGTGGTATGTGTCAAAGAAGTGCTATAAGCCTATAATAGTGGTTGACTTTTAGTCCCATTATTTTACTTTCCACTCATTCGTATATAAGGAGACCTTGTATTCTCTAGTTTTCTAATCAATAAGTATTTTTTTTTCTTCTCATTTATACTGTCAAAATCAGTAGTATGCATATGACAGTTTGTGTATTCATATCATTCCTGAAACTAACACTGTTACAATGTTACTTATGGCTATTTTGGTTCTAATTCCATTATTGATGCCTTAAATAGACATTCCGACTTCACACATCTAGCTAAAAAGTTTTTATCGTAGCTCCTACCTTAACAGTGCTATTATAGAGTGTGTGTGGTAATAATGTCTTCATGATATTTGTTCCAACTTGAATCTTGAATGTATACATAAATAAATAAATAAATAAATAAATAAACAAACTTGTAAAGCAATATATCAAGCATATATGATAATATTGAACTTAAATAAACAGAATATTATCATAACTCATAATAGACATGAAAAATAAAAACAAAACTTATAAATAAAGTAATTTAAAATGATAAATCATTTTGATCACTTCTGGTGATCATGATTTTTATCTTCAGGATAGTATATTTATCACTTCTAGTGATTATCACTTCCATCTTCAGAATGGACAGAGAAATTTGCCACCTTTAAGTGTATCATATTATTGAGGTTATGACCATCAGTTAATTCTTTCCTTTATTCTTTAATAATTCTTGATATAGATTAACAAAATACATTACCGTACTACATGTACGCGACCGATGGTCTTGCATCATACGCCAGTGATGGATTGTTTATACATTTTATTTTCTTTTCATTATCCAATTCCACATCTATGGTCACGATGATGGGTACCCTCATGGCTAAAATTACTAGAACAATTATATAGCATCACATTCTCTTCGGGAAATGGAGCATGTCCAATATATAAGATGAAATCGTCATTTTTTCATACATTCATAGTTAGCCATAGTTATACATATTTAGATCTACAGGATCGTCATTAATTCATACTCATTGTATTGTTATTATACAAACAATATTTTCTTCATTTCGAGAGATCTTCGGGATCTTTAATTTTGATATATCAAATTCTCACATAATTCTTTTGCTAGATGAACAATATTTTATTTAAATTTCAAGAGATCTTCAGGATCATTGATTTTGATACAATCATCTTTCACTCATTCAGGGAGATTGTGATAAAAGAAAATTATAGTTTTCGTTATATCTTTCGTATGATCTCATTTCGATGATTCTTTGAATCCATCAATTGTCTCTTTAAGACTTTCGGTATTCAAATGAATTTCAACATCCAAAACTCATGACAAGTAATTCTTGTCGGTTATTATCAAGAGCTTTGAAAAATAAGAACATAATAAAATTATATGCATAATTAGAAATAAAAAAAACGAGATCAAAATATAACTTTTCTGATACACAAGATCCATAAAAAATGACGAGTGTAGAGCATACTAAGTTATATTGATCTTAAGGAAATGATCAAAAGTAAAAAAAAAAATAATAATAAGATGAACTCGAGATTAACATACTTACATATATAAGACCAAACATTTTTTTTTTCTTCGGATGAACTTGAGACTCGAAAGGTAGAGTCTCGTGCTGATAACGTCTTACAAAATAATAGAAACAATAAACAAAAGAAATAGAGACAAGAGGAAAGAAGATTATTCTCATTCATAATATTTTCATCTCACTTACAAATGATTCACCCAATGGCCTATTTATAGGCTTACAAAGAATACAAAGAGACAATTACATAATTATTACATATGAATAAATATGAATGAATGCAATGTGGTGGTGGAGAATGTGGAAAGAGTGGGGGGAAGTTCAATAGACAATTCACACTTAATTTATTTATAACAAGATTGTAATTTTCAACCTGTAGCTTTCTATTTCTATTGACCTCCTTAACAAACATATATTATTACATGAATTAGTTGTTACTGTATCATCAGTAACAAGACAGGGAAGGGTCATTTACAGTTTTTGCATGGTAAGAGAGAACCATTTGTACTTCTGCTAATTAGCTTAACCTCAATTGAGATAAGTTCAGTTAACTTCTATTAGAGATAAGTGTAGAGATATTCACTATCCCAATCCAACATATTCACCTCCATCTAGTTGTTTCATGGATACGTCAAAAAAAAAAAAACCCCCATTTATGAACCCTTGCAAAGTTTAAAACCTTCTTGGGGACCTAAAGCGACAAACATTTTGAGATAAAAAAGGGTTATTTCCATATAACTTACTCACAAATGTTTTAATCTCAAATAACTCCCTCAGAGCATCTCCAGTCGTTTGGCATTTTGCTAAAGTGACAAACATTTTGAGATTAAAAAAGGATTATTTCCATATAACTTACTCACAAATGTTTTAATCTCAAATAACTCACTCAGAGCATTTCCAGTCGTTTGGCATTTTGCCATTTTGCCATTTTTTGCCTAATTTGACACCCAAAAAAAACCCTGCACTTGTTTGCGAATAGTGCGCTGCTAAATTTGGCAGCACAAATGGCGATTGTTAAATTATAGAAGATGGAAGATGATCTTTCAACTGGTATTTTTTTATTTGATCGCCCGATCAATTTAGTTATTTTTTTTTTTTTAATAATTTGATAGAATGGAAGAAGTTCTTTCGTTCGATCAATTTTAATTTTTTCTTAAACAAACGGAAGAAGAAGTTCCATCCGTTCAAAATTTGATTTTATTAAGATTTCATTAAGATTTAATTATTTATTTAATAAACATTGGTGTGACGGGTCCATCCCTTTTTCTGTTTGAAATGCCAAATTATGACAATTAGCAACTATAGCTCCATCTCCAAATTGTCATTTGCCAAATGCCATTTTGCCAAATTTGATAAACAACGATTACAAATGCTCTCACAAATTGTTATTTTCATATGACTTACTCAAAAAGTGAAACTCATTTTTTCAAACTAAAGGTTAACGACTTAACCCGAGTAAAATTGATTGAAAGTAACAAAAGCAAATTTTCCTCCATTTTGTGAGTGACTTATATGGAAATAGCAACATAAAATTAATGTATTTGACAATAAGTTATATGGAAATAACCCAAAACAGAAAGGTTAAAACAACATACATTTTGACAGAGTGAGTACTAAAAATATAGATGACACTACGAGCTGTAAATCCTTGGAATGCATCTACCATGGAAGAGAATTGTATCAATGACCAACATGAGTGATGACTTTTTGTCGTTAATTTGAAATATGTCAATCTCAGTAGGCAAGCAAGCTACAATGTAGGTTGAGAAGCCACGGGTCAGTCCAAAAGTTTACTCTAACCTGTGTCCATTACCGATTCTCCGTTGACAGTTTCCTCATAGAAGTTTAATTTAAGAGAGTTGGAGATGGAATTCCATGACCCTGAAGCTTTTAAATTCTTAGAGCATCCACAGTCGTTTTCTAAAATTCCCATATTTCCAAATTATAGCAAACGAAGTCAAAAGAGACGCTGCAGTCGTTTCTCAAATGTCCATATTATGGCAAACTTACTATTTCCATTTCTCAAATATGAGAAACGATCTGAGCATTCTCAAATTATAAAGGACGGGGTATGATACCCCGTCTCTTCTATATAATATTTTTTTAATCATATCAGACGGACGATCATATACCGTCTCTCCTATTTTCTTAATTTTTTTTTTTTTTTAAAAGGTCAGACGGGGAATGATACCCCGGACGGGGTATCAAACCCCGTCTCTCCCTTTGTTTTTATTTTTTATTTTTTATTTTTTTTAATAAAACAAACGCTCAGGATTGAGCGATAGGAAAAAAAAAAAAAAAAAAAAGGTGGGACGGGGACACATACCCCGTCCGGGATACCCCGTCCGGATATGAAGGAGACATTTAATGCTGTGTAGTATATTAATTAGGAGTAGTTTTAGTATATTAATTAGGTTTATGCTGTGTAGTATATTAATTAGGAGTAGTTTTAGTATATTAATTAGGAGTAGTTTAAGTAATTAATTTTTTTTAATTTATTTGAAACGATCGGACGGGGTATGATACCCCGTCTCTCTAAAAAATAGAAAAAATATAGCAAACCACGACTGCAGCCAACAATCGTATTTGCTATTACTGTAGCTGCCATATTATAGCAAATGAGAAAAACGACTGTGGATGCTCTTAGAAGGCAAAGCTTTTATACGAGTTCTAATCTATGCTGTGCCTGGATATGATAGCATCACTCCAAAAGG